>CM077790.1:20782245-21448912 GCA_039737535.1 Lagodon rhomboides
ACCACAGGCTACAAGGCATGCTGCACGAGAGTCCAAGAAGAGGTTGCTGCTGCGGAACTGTCATGCAAGAAAAGTGAGCCTCATTTCCCTCCACTCCCTCTCCTTTTTCCTCCCTCCATCCCATGCAAGCAGGCTTTGTCCGTGCCTCCAGTGCACCTTCACAAGCGAGCAGTGTTAGAGGCATTCAAGAGCAGCCCCAGGTCTGTAAATATGAGTAGAGTTGAATAAACCTGTCATGATCGCTGGACCAGGCAATGGTGTACATTTGTCGCCCTGTGTCGAGCGTTTCAGCCGCTTTCGTCGTGTTTTTATTCTCCTGGTGTTTTGGGGTATTGGCTCAGTTCTCCAGGACCTTGCCTGTTAATTGGATTTTTGATTCTCGCCTGCTCCCTGCTGGGCTTGTTTTCAGTCATGGTTTTGGTTTCCCCATTGTACTTTGTGGAATTCATCCACATGTGTCGAGTTGTGACATTCCACTTCCTGTCTTTGTCTTTTTTCCTGCCCTTTTTCTGTGCCCTTTTTTTCTTTGTGTCTCTTCATCTTGGCTTGCACACTTCATTTGGTTTTGTATTTCTCTTTAGTTTTTTGGGATTTGCTCCAGACAGGTTTTGTCAGTTTTGTTGCCTGCCTTTGATTTGTTTGGACTAAAGCTTCTTATCATTAAAGCTCACTTTTTGTTGTTCTACCCGCCTGCCCCTGTGTCGTGCGTTTGGGTCCCTTTTTGATAATCCATAACAGTATTCCTGGGTTTAACCTTTGCCTATCTCAAGCTTTTTTGTAAATATGATCACTGCACTGCACAAGCTCTGCCTCAGGCATCTGCAAAAAGGTCTTATTGGTTCTGTTTTTGCTGCCCTGCTCACACAAGTGTATGTGCAAATTAACACATAGCAACCTTGGAAGAAAATGCATTAATTACATTAAGAACTATTAGTTTCCCAGTGACTCTTTTATGCCCTGTGGCCCATTCATGGGCTCCACAGGCCCAGTTCTTACTACATACAGACTATGCGGTGGCGTAGAGCCCCTGAAGCCACCAAGCAGCCCCTAGACAGTGTACTGTAGTCATGATCTATTTAATGTTTTTGAATGGGAAAGGGATATCGTTATATGGTTACTCTGCTTTTTTTCCTTAACAAATTTGTTCTGAATATCAAAATATCAAAATGGGGTAGCTTGAACTGTTGGACCTGAATTTGGAACATAGTTTATAAGTTTTGCACAGATCTAGTCTCTTTTCCTCTTAAGGTGCACCAGACTTAACATTTAAATGTTAAATGGCATCCTCACCATCCCCCAAAATAGGGGCCCAAAAAATACAGAAACAGCCCCGTGACCCCAAATTAGCACAAGGACGACAACAGGTAAAAGATCAGGATCTTAGAATACTCTCCCTGCCGCAAGAACTGTAGGTGAACACTACAATGCGTCAGTGAATGAGACTTTCTTAATCAAGTCTCCGTTAGATGAGATAAGATCCTGCGTTCCTTGGGACTTGGGTTGTGCTGTTACGTAACGGTCTTGCCTGGTGCAGCGTTAATCATACAGGTTTGCTCAACTCTCACATATCTGCAGCTCTGGGGGCTTAGCTCTCTGATCAGTGTGTCTATGATTCACTCCCACATCCAAGCACTACTTCTCCCTTCAGATCTCCAGAGGCCGCAGACTGACTGACAGACAGATAGCTGGACAGACAGGTCAGTTGGACAGACAGACAGGAGTTGTGTCACCATGGTTACTGCTGGTTACCTCCTACTTGCTCCTGACGATGAGGCGCCGCTGCTACCTTCCTTTCTGTAAGGGGTGGCTTCAGGTTAATACATGCCATGTTGTTTTTCTACTCCTGTAGCTCAAAATGATTTTTAAATGTGGTGTTTTAATCCATGACTGTCAAAGTGAGTCAGTGAAATAACCAGATGGACACTTTTAGGGCCACAAAACTCTTTCGTACATCTCTCTTGGGCTGCAATTTAAGATTATTTTCAATGTTTCACTCTGTTGTTTATTTTCTCGATTAGTTGTTTGGTTTATAAAATATCTGAAAATGCTGAAAAATGCCAATAATTGTTTCCCAAAGTCCAAGATGACATCCTCAAATTATCCACAACCCAAAGATATTCATTTTGTTGTCATTGAGGGGGAAACAACATCAGAAAATTCACATTTCCAAAGTGAATCCAAACTTTTTCCAAACAAATTGATTAACTGAATATCAAATGAATTAACAATTGACAATTCATCGATTCAGCTGTAGCTCTACATCTCTCTAATACAATGTATCCTCAAAAAGTACTTCAGATGCTACAGCAACTGCTTCAACTGTCAATGTTTAAGACAGCAAATATGCATAAAAAGATCTTTCTGGAGCTTTCTGAGTACATTAGTGCACCACTTCTCCGTGGCATGTTGTGCTGGCAGTACAACATGCTGTTTTTGTGACTGGTAAATCTGCCAGCCTTAAAATTTTAACTAAAAAAAGCTTTGTGAATATTTATCTCTTGGCTTACAGCAAACTTTCTAATAGGGAAAGCTAAGAAATGTGTTCAAAATAATCTTATCAATTCATTTATTTTTATTTTCACTTCTGATGCAGCACACTGAATTCATTCAGTACAAAGATTTATTTGCTCTCAAGAGCTTTTAAAGGTTTATTTTTGCCCAAGTCTAGAATTACGCATAAAATGTTTTCATAGATATTCAAGTTTTTTATACACTACACACATTTTTATAAGGAGTTATGAAGTAGAAAGTCTTGATACAGTTTACATGATGGATTATTGCTCACTTACCTGGTTGGGTCTGTACTCTCCAATTTCACCAAGACATCATACAAATCCTGATCCAACTGCAAAAACAGGGAGACAGGGAGCGGGATATTACACGTAACACCAACAGCATTATATCATCACCCAAAGTCTAAAAGTATCTTTACCCATTAAATTCCTGTAATCCCGATTCATTGCTCTGGCACACTCATATACAGTATACTGTTTTTTGTGTTCCTCCTGCTGTGTAATATCAGAAAAGTCTGCTGAAGCTAGTTTGCATCATCATGTCCACATTGAGAGGCTCTCAAGCTAAGGCATAAACATTAGGATAATCTCCGTGCAGTCAGTTAAAACCCACTGTCCTACTTTTGTTTGACAGCGGGGGAAAAAATAAGAAATAGACTACAGTATATCAGAGTTCAAAAACAGTGCTGAAGGGCAGCACGAAGTTGACATTTTCTAGATTCAATTGCAGCCCTCGGTGATGCAGTCAGAGCTCACACTATCTGATACATCACGTCAGCGTGTTCTGTCTGGTCTTTATCTAAATTCAGCATTAATGGAGATGTATGCACTAGTCTCACCCGGCTGATTTCCTTGTGAAACTTCTCCTCGAAACCGGCCAAACTCTGGAAGGTGCTGACGTAAAACCCAACACGACTAAAACAGAAACGGCAAAGGAGAGAGAGCGAGGCAGACAGACATTATTGACTGGCTAGTTTAATATCCTGCGAAGGTAAATGTAGCACAGATGTAAGCGAGACGCAATTACAGCATCGATCCATCAACAGGAAAATCATCACACACACACACGCACCTGTTCCAGAGTGAAGGCAGCTCCTCCTGCAAGTCAATATTAATCTCCTCAAACACCTTCTGGGCTCGCTCCAACTCTTCCTCGGCCTGAAACACACACACGCACACACACACACACACAGACACACACACAAACACACAAAGTGTTGGCATACTGCATTAGGGCGTGTTCATGAGAGTCTGTTTGATGATATGCTGTATGTGTGTGTGTGCGCCTTACATTTCCTGCTTCAATATGTCTGTCTTCAGTTTGCGTTGTTGTTGTCTTTTTCCAGTCCGTTCTCACTGAATTACATCACTTACAGAACTTACGGGTAGCTACTTTAACCCAAAGTAGGATCTTTGCCTAACCCTAACAAAGTTTTTATTTGCCTAGCCCTAAACAATAAATTGTTTTCCCCTAAACCTAACAAAGTACTTTGTTTTGCCTAACCCTAACTAAGAAGGTTTTTTTGCATAAACCTAACCTAGGAAGATTTTTGCCTGAGCCCAACCAAACTCTGAAGGTTTGAAAACATTAGTATCACTCCAAAAGTCATAGTAAGTCTTACACTGCAAACTATTTGTCAACAAAAAGTCTATCCAGACGTTGTATATTACGTATTGTTGCTAACTTGACCGTAAAGCCTTTATTTTGAAAAGTCCAACCAAACATTGCGAATAAAACGTAAGTGCTAACTTGACCGCATAGCTTTTCATGTGCAAAACTGATGCTAGAGAGGTAGGTAGTACCTCATAGTTAGAGGCTTAAGGTCACTGACCAAGCTCCGAGTTGGAAGTGAGAATATGTTGCATTTTCATTTTGAGGTCATTAGATATTCAACAGAAACAAGCGGTTGGGATCATGGTCAGAATAAAAGAGAGCAATGACACGCAAAAACAAGTTCAAACCGAGGACCGCTAGGCTCAGAGGACGCCCCTCATCCTTGTTTCGTTCTCATCAGAGCTCTTAGGAGGCGCAGTAAGATGATCACGTACCTGGCTCCTGGACAGACTGCTCTGGGCGACGTTGTGTGCAGACAAGATACCCTGAGCCCAGCCTGGGGTGGCCCTCTCTAACAAGGAGGAGGGCTGCGAAGAGAGACGGAGAGAGAGGTCATGTGTTAAATGCTGTGAAATGTGATACACGTTGATGCAACACGCGTTTTGTATTTTCTTTCACCTTGGTTATTTTGATGCCCCCGTCCTTTTTCTTGGTCTTGTGCGTGGTGGCATAGTTGTGCCTGGCGCTGTCGTAGTCGACCAGCTTCCTGTCCCTCTTAGCTATACGTGCCTGAATGAAAGACAAGAGAGCAGGTATTTGTGTTATTCGATGTCTCCACCTGCATGAAATGTCTCAGTTTTCTCATCATCTCATTGACCATAAACTTGTTTTTCATTAGCTTTCAGGTGCAGGTAATCTTGTATCTTTCCAACAACCAACTGAAACAATTGAAATACAAATACAGCAGTGTGTGATCGTTAAAAAAGCCAAGCTGCATAAAGACTAGATCCTGTTAGGTTTTGGTCATGGGTGCTACGGGTCTCTATGATCACACAGCTTACCTTGATATCAGGGAACTGGCCCAGGTACGTATCCATGGAGATGAGAGCGTGATCGACCAACTTTTGGTGGTAGTCAGTCCACAGCACGTCGCAGTCCTGCAGCATGGGTGACCGCAACAGTGAACGAACACACAATATCAGAGATTAAATAAGGCAAACTGTATGCAGGGGTTGTTTGATGTTTCCTGGATGGAGCTCTCCATCATGTTAGAGCTAATTGCTATTTGCTTGTGCGTAAATAAAGAATAAGCTGAAACTGATTGCAGTATTTTTCTTGCAGCCAGCTCGTAGTTTGTCTGTAGATAAGAGCCATTAATCAAAAAGTAATTCCAAGAGTAAAGTTTGTGGAGTCGGAGGAGAAGTTAATGAGCTACCCGACATCTCTCACAAGAGATGCTAACGTATAATTTTAGCTGTCGAGAGGACAGTTAATCACACACGTGTGTGCTCGGGGAAAAAATAGCTGATGTGCTGCATTAGCATGTACACGACCACTCAATCAACTCGTATACGCTGTAATAAAGTGACTCCTCCACACTCTCACACATGCATTTAATCTAAACACAATCACGTCAAGTGTTCCTGACCTCCACGATCGAGTCCACTTCGTTCTTGCCGTACCAGTCGGGCTCGTACATGTCGGCCAAACACGCCTGCACGTTCTTGGAGGACTCGTGCATGGCTGAGGACGAAACACACATTCTGCATTACAATCAGTGGATGCTTGCAGGTTGAGGTGTGTGTCATTTTAACATGCACGATCGTGTGTGTTGTGTGTGTGTGTGTGTCACCTTTCACTGCCTCCAGGTATGCTCTAAGGTCCCTCTGCAGTTTGCTGCCTTCAGTCTGGAGGTGAAACATAAACAAGAGGTTCAGGACACAAAATCAAAGACTGCGAGGAGACGGTACGTACGTCAGTCTCAGCAAATGCAAAACCGTGCCCAAAAACTCTTGTTAGCCACGTTCCCCAGAGAGCCTTTATACACTCCAGTCTCGCTCTGTTTAACAAATCCTTGTAAACTAGCTAAGTAATATTTGGCTCAATGATGAGCTCAACTGTTATGCAGCAGTTGGGTCAACAGAATAATTGATTTCGGGGAAAATAAGTAATTTGACGTCGCCATGCAGCATGACTGCGCTCACATATTGTTTGTTGAAGTTGATCACTCCCTCCTCGAAGGCAACATCTTTGGTCTCGTCGGCTTTGCCAAGCTTCTGGAGAACCTGTCAGTCAAAGAAGAAAACAACATCAGTGACAATACCGAGGAGGACATGTTTATACTTTTTTTTACTGTTTCTTGCTTCTCTCTTTATGTGAAAATATGCCGCACTCTTGGCCTGGCCTCCCCTGTAAATGAGTTTTTAAGGCTCAATGGGAATGTTCAGCTTCAGAATCCATCAGCAAGAGTTTTTGGATTATGCAAGAATATTATATCACATTTTTATAGCGCTACCATAGACGGTCAAGTCTAAAGATCAGATATGTAGTCTGGTCAAGATGGTAAGGAAGGTTATGTGAACGCCCACACCTCTCGCCCCTCAAGACATCTTGGAGCAGTCTACTATTCGGAAGGCCAACAGGATCCTATCTGACCCTTCCCATGTGTTGAGCTTATTAATGGGCAGCTTCTGGAGAGCAGACAGAAGAGGTGGCTCAGTTCCAACACAAGTGCAGGATTCCCTCCATCGCTGTTTGTCTGTAACCATGTAAGTGAGTTATACCGCTGGTTGTTTGTACTTCTGTATGAAGAAACGTGCTTGACTGTGTACGTTTTAAGGGTGTGAAAGACTTGTTTTTATCTCAGGGGATTCTTAAACATGTGCTCTGATGTGTTTTTACCGTAATGTTTTGTCTGATGCAGCAGTTCTTTTAATCCAAGACAATAATGTAACCTTATCCCTATTAAACATGTATGCTGGAGAACACCACAAGACTCTATCAAACTCGATGCACTCACTGTCTCATGCTTCCTGTCCCGCGGGTCTTTTCTGAATTTAAAAAAACCTGCCTTTAGTTTTTTTGATTTATCCACAAAACATTCTCAAGATCGACGCTCCCACTACCCCTGGAGACATATCAAGGTGTTGATCTCCAAACGCTTCCCTTCAGTGCGCAGTCGTTTTCACTGAGTGTTATTCTTTTGAAATGTTTGAACTCTGCATACATTTTCTTTAAGGAGGGAACCTCGATGACTTCCGAGAGAAATATAGGTTTCAATGAAAATTCCTGGAATAATGAAGGTAAAACGAAAAAGGTTAGCAATTGATTTGGTTCAAAACAGAAGACAGAACATGTGAACATCAACCCCTGTTTTCTTGTCTTGATCGCTCACTTTCTGCTAACTTTAAAGGGGTATTATGCAGTTTTTGGAGAAGAAATTCAAACTCAGAATTTTTAGAATATTTACAATATCAGTGAGGTAATAATACAAACTCAGGTGTATCTTCTTCTTTTTTCCCATAACTGAACAAACAAGCTGCTCTCAGAGGAAAATAGGAACACCGTTTAAAAGCTAGAAAGGTGGCAGGGTCCGCCACATATAAACAAAGTGAAACAGCGTGAAACTGTGTTGTCCTTTAAGGTCAGTTTGTCTGATCAGTCATGAAAACAAAGAGTTTGTTTATTCAGTTTGTTCGGGCAATGAAGATTTTTCTCTTCTAATAAAATGTCTGTATGTTTTTTCTTTGCATTGATGCTGTTTAATGTCATTATAAGTAAAAACATAACATAAATAAACCACACTGACAGTATATAATCATGCCTGTATGCATTATAGGCTGTACATAATCGCCATAGGACCCTAATATACATGACATTCTCACACACTGGGTTCACAGCGGTAACACTAACTGTTTTCTCTCTGAAGCCTCACAGCACATGATGCATTATGGCAGACAAATAGCGCCCCCTGCCAGTTACTCAGCGCACGACGCGCAGGTGCAGTAGGCCTCACATCTACCACCTATACACACTGCAGCATGGGTGATCATTATCAACACAGTGGCAGTAAAATGGAAAAAAAAAAAAAAAAAAAAAAGGGAATTCCTGCGGTCACCATCTGTGTGCCACGCTCTCACTGAGACACCAGGTTACTGATTGAAAGCGCGTCAGTCCCGCGCTCAGAGATGACAGATGAAATCACGAGGCCTGTACAGTAAATCTCACTGCAACGTGAACGTGCCCGCTGTGTGACATTGGCTCCAGGGGAGGGTATTTCTACGTGGACATCCCCAGAACTCATCATCCCCCCCTGTCCGTGTTGTGGCGATGTCGTGATGCGACACTGCGCCCCGCTGGATGGATGGATGCATGGATGGATGGATGGACGGTGGAGGCTGCGGCATTAGGCCTGAATAATCATCTCCCCCCACCACCACCAACATCACCACCACCATCACCACACATCAACACGTTAGCGTTCGGCTCTTACCTTCTCCTGGGCTCTCGTGAGTTTTTTCTGAACGTTGCTGGCCACTTTCCCCGCCGTCAGCCCCTTCCCCAGATTCAACTCAGCCATCTTGGAGCGTAGATCGGTTCTTCGGATGCGGGGAGAGAGGAAATAAGAGCAATAACGATCGGGCGGACCGCTACGGCGAGCGTTGGGGCAAATGCATCAATGTCCAAGTGGGAGGAAAAATAACGGCGATAATAAATGTGATGTTGTGATGCGTCTCCGGGAGGATGAGTGCGTGCGGAAAGCTAAGCGCTATTCTCAAATATTGAGCTGCTGTGTGCGCGTCCGTGACAGAGGAGGATGCTGTCAGAGATGCTCTTAAAGGCGCAGATGCTGCTGCGCGTCCACACACGAGAACCAACACACGAGACCGTAAATTAAACTGGCTAATCTTCAGTATGAACAAAATGTACCACTGAAGGAGAAAAGAAAAAGGAAAAAGAATAAAAAAATACTTTTTATCTCAGTAATTTCATTTTTTTTTTCATTATAAAATCAGCTTCAGACTCTTCAGGCCGTGAAGTCAAGTATTAAATGTGTATAATATGTTGAATCTATGGTTAATAAATATCCTGGCATTCACAATCAACCAGAAAACGTCAAAGCAAACAGTGGTGAGAAAAACGCCAGGCCTGGTTTGTATTAACGCTTCAGGGACCATCTGTCTCAGGCTGATACCACGTCGTTACGTAACACAACAACAACCTGGTCATCAGCGACAGAGTACCACTGAAGAGCAGCTCAGCAGTCAAGAGAAAACACTTTTAAACACGAGTGAAGAATGGCAATCTCATAATAAGTGAATATTTTCTGTGAGTGAAGAGCCAGGCCTGTGTTCAAAATCAACATTTTGTGTTGACTGTTAAAACGAGCCATCAGTTTGTCCCTTAGGATCATGTTTGGGTTGTAAATGGACTGCATGTAACATAATCAGATTACAAAAATAAGTAACTTTCATCAACCCAGATTACATTTGAAAAGGTGTGTAATTAGTTTATAGATTGATAAGTCTTCCTGTGTGTGTTCCTCTTTTTGTTCATAATAGTAGAGGTGGGAATCACAGTGTCACTTATGATCCGGTACGATTCCCGATACGCTGCTCACGATAACGGCGATTCGGTGATGAACGATGCATTTCAAGACAATCATCCAACAGTACATCACAACAACTGAAGAATACAAAATACTCCCGTCGCAGCCCGGCTCATGGGAAGGACAAAGAGGAGAGGACAACACAGGCTTTAACTAAAGATGTATTCAACGCAAACATACGTTGATAAATAACAACATAACGTATGTAAGTTCGTAACATCAGTAGTGTTTGTAGAATGTGTCAGTGACAAAGAGCAGCAATCACAGGTGATAATTAAGTGCACCACCTGCTTCCCTCCCAATAGGGAAGGACAGCCCAAAACAGGAAGTCAGGCGGGTGTGGGCTGTCACACTCCTTAAAGCAACATTATGCAGATCATGTGTATTTTGTGTGATTTGGCGCCTCCCACAGTTTCTGAGTGCATCATCACTGTTGACAAATTGATCCCAGGTCGGTAACAATTTGTCAGATGTAATGTAGGTGCTGACTACAAACTAAACTCATCACGTCATAACAATATTATGTGTTGAAAACTTGTATGCTGAAGTAAACATGTACGTAAACGCTGTGATCCTGCCCTCTCACTGAAGTCACATAGAGCAGGAACAAGTGATGACTGTGACAGAGACACCATTCACCCTGTTACAAGACACACCAACATGGTGTTGAAGCTGTTCTTTTAGTTTACGCCAGGAGGAGTCATAAAGAGACTCTTGTCAAGTCGAACGTACAGGGAAATCTCTTCAGAGCACTGGCAGGTTTTAAGAAAAAAAATCTATATTTCGCAGCAGTCTACAAATAATCGCATCACAAGAAAAAACAATGATGTATTGCTGATATTTTGTCTCGCCTCTCCTAAATATGTATTTTATTTGCAGTGAAAATATTTGGAGATGTTTAAAGAAAAACAAGAATACTTGTGGAACTTACATTTTCATTTCCAGGGGTCGAAATAAATAATTACATCTCCTCATCTCCTCCCTTTGTTTATCTATGGAGTCAACAGGGATCTTTCTCTTCTGATTAACATTTAATCTGCAAAACTACATACTGCACCTTTAATAAATAAACAAATGATTGTTACCATGTACAAGAGTAAAAACAATATAATATCAGATTAATCTTTTCTTTAAAAATAAAAATATGATAAATGGTGAGATGATGTAAAATACCACTTTGCACTTAGATCTTTCTCGTTTGATTACAATATATTACCCAATATTACGTAGTGCATCTGCAATTGTTATTTTAATTCCAGTAGTTTAACTTGTAATTGAGTTACAGTGAGGTTGTCAGTACTCTTTCTACCACCGCTGATCTGTATGCATCAACAGTCTACATTTCTAAATAATCCGACCCAACTCCACACGTGCCACAGGGAGCTGACGTGCTCTCCGGGAGATGGCGCTATTGGCCCATATCAAACCCGACAGCACCACCAAACCTTTCTACTTTTACTCTTTTCTGTTCGTTTGGCTATTTTTGCATAAATCTGACGAAGGCTCTGCAGACGAATAAAGTGGGAGAGTCATGTAACATCATCACACGGTCCGAGCTGTTCTGAGTGGCCGCCTCACAGTGACCCGAACACAGCCCACGAGTTGGCTTTCCATTTTTTTTTTATCCCGGAGCTCCTGACGCACAACAACGTATACAATGCAACTTAAAAATATAATCACTTTGGTGTTTTTATTTTTTTGTTTTGTTTTAATGATATAGCTAAATCTCCAGCTCTGTATTGACACAGGTGGCTGCTGTCGGACCGAGAGCTCTCCAAGGTGCTGAACTGTAACAGAGACTGGGTGCTGAGGAGAGGTGAGGAACACAAAGCTCTCTTGTGTTGCCATCACACTGGATGTTTATATCTCTGCTGCGTAATTTGGTTGTAGCCCGGGGTGTGGGGGGGATTACAAGTCATCTAAAATGTATAAAAATCATGTTTTCACACATGTATTTCCTGTCTCCCTCCCCTCGTCCCTTCCTCCCCGACAACAACAACATTTGGCCACGAGTCACCAAGCCCCGCACATTCACACGAACAGCTCCCCCCTCCGTCTCTGTGCGCACCACCCCGCCCCCCCTCTCCCGCTGCGGGAATGGTTTAACCCGTTATCCACAGTGCGCGACACACAGTGAGAGCACAAAGGAAGCGCATACACCGCTCGTCCAGGGGGTGAGAGGGTATATTGGAGCTAGCATGATGTAAACATGGACTAGAAGAGCGCAAGAAGAAGCGTTTTCCATTTCCCCCCCTCCTCCTTCGCTCGCTCCATTATCGGTGTTCAATATTACATGAGCTGCCCGGGCTCCGTCTGGTCACCGAGCGGCGGAGGGAGAAATTGAAGAGGGGAAGAGGAGTTGGGCATTGTTTCCTCTGTTGTCCTCTTCTTCTACTACTTCTTCTACTTCTTCGTCTTCTTCTTCTCTCCCCGGAGTTGCGCCGAGAACACAATGTTTGGGTCTCCGAGCTAGCCGACAAAAGACAAAAGAGGGAGACTTCTCCGTGCCTCCTCTTCTCCTCCTCCTCCTCCTCCTCCTCCTCCTGGACTCGAGGGGTGACAAAAGGAAAGAAGACGGAGCTGATATGTTGCGTTTCTGAGGTGAGTGAGTTTTTCTCTTTGTTCCACCTCGCCAAGTGTGAACGCGTTTCGGGAACGTTATCTCCACCCCGCATTTCTAAAAAAAAAAAAAAAAAAAAAAAAAAAACGCTAAAAACGGGTTTCCAGAAAAGAGCTAATTATGTTCCCCCACCGCAGCTCGTGTTCTCCCGTCACCGTAAATTGCCTTTGAGGGTGAGACACACGGAGGAGCAGCCTCTATTGTTTTTCCCTCTATTGTTTTCAGTCGGAACATTTTGGTGGCCGAGCGCTTCCGAGAGACTCTCTCTCCGAGCAGCAGCCGTATCAGTGACAGCCAGATGAATCCTTCATGATGTGTGGGGATGAAACGTGTATATAAATATATATATGAAGGCTAAACTCTCGGATGTGATGCGCGCGTGCATAATCGGGTTGGACAGCGTGTAAACACTGGGAGGGAGGATTGATTTGCCGTCACGTGCACCCACTCCACATCTGTCCAGCCATCCATCCATCCAGCCTATCTGTCAGCGGCACATCTGGAATTGAAATCCCTATTGGAAAAACAAAAAAACAAAACAAATTCCTCCTCCTCCTCCTCCTCCTCCTCCTTCTCCTCTTCCTCTTCGGGGCACAGTAACAGCACATGAAACATGTTCATAATTAGTAGTTTTGCTCGAGCAAAGAAAGGAGTAATTACAGGCAGCAAGCCCTGCTGTGCGAACTGTACAGGCATTTTTTTTTTTTTTTTTTTTACTTTTATTGCCTTTTGTTGCCTTGTGTGTTCTCTCTCTCTCTGTCTTCTCACTTCTGCAGTGTGAGATAACATTATTCATAAAAGGGATCAAAACCAAACCATTCAACTTATGATAGAAGAGCGTCAGTCCTCATTTGTTTTGGGAGACTAATAATGTGTTTGGTAACTGTGAGGCGAGACAGTCAAACCAGCAAGAAAAAAAAAAGAAAGAAAAAAAACAGGACTTGCGGATGATTACGTACTCAGCTTTGATGTTACAGGAAAGGATGAGAAATACAACCATGAAATACAAGAGCAGGAGACGCAAAGGGCATAAAATTGAGAGTGAGATTACGGCTATTTTTTTGGCTTTACAATTACAGATTATAATGAACACTTCAGCCGTCTCCACGCATGGAAAATGACCAGACGAGCCTTTTTAGATAAAAGTGAGACTACATCCCTGTAAATGGATCTCTCGAGGCTTGTGCAGTGTTTGAAAAGAGGATGCAGAGAAAAAGACGCCATGGGGAAGACGTGTTAGGAAGCCACTGTGCAGCTAGTTACTGACTGTGCTTTTGTTCGGCTGTGTGATGCATTGAAGAGAGACCCACGGAGTATCCTGCTTTGTGGTGCTATTAAGATTTTAATGAGACTCGGCTTCAGTATGTGAGTCGTTTCCTGGGCTGAACTTTGGGTAATGATCAGCGCAGTGAACCTACAATGGAAATAACAGATCTCTATCATATGTTTTATCTTCGTTTATCAAATAAAGCACAACTTATTCACATTCAGCTCAGTGCGCTCTACTGCTGGATGCTTTGTGTTTGGTGGTCACCCATCAGGGAACTGTTACAGGACGTGTTGAGTAAGCGTGGGATGTTATAAAAATTTCATGTCACGGTTACCCTGGTCCAAATAATTGCAACGTGGCTGTGGCTCAGGGGTAGAGCCAGCATCTTGTTATCGGACGGTTGTTGGTTCGATTCCCTGGTCTGGATGTCAGAGTGTCCTTGGGCAACATATTGAACCCCAAACTGCTCCAGATGTGCTGGTCGGCACCTTGCTTGGCAGCCAGCCCCATGAATGTATGAATTACTGTAAGTTGCTTTAGACAAAAACTTATGCTAAATGAAAAATTCTCCCAATCAACATATGCTTAAAGTGGCACTAAAACATGGATTCACTTGTCTTACATTTTGTTCAGAAACAAATGATAATAAACATCCTTTTTGATGAAGAACTTTTCAATGAACAAACCTGAACCTACTGTTGCTGGGTCAGACAAGCTTGATGAGAAACATGGCAGCGCTGGTCCTGTTTAGCCGGGTGCTGTAGTGTTTCTTAGACAGTTTCTAGGCGGCAGACAATATAGTTTCAGGAAGCCGACAGCAAGGACTACAGTACACGATGGAAGTATGTATTCATGTGGTTAACTTTTATGATGACAGGCGTAGCATCTTGGACTGACTTGAAAGATGCCGGCTTCCCCTTGTGGTAATAAATACATCAGGAAAGTGTCGGACTGTGAGCTAGAGTTTGTTCGTCACTCGTTTGAGGATATTCGCGATCATGCCGATAATGGAAATTCACCTCGATCAGTTTTTCCTGTGTGTTTTTTTTCTATCCCAATCTTCTGTCATCCCATCCTCAGTCTTGAAATAGCGAAGTGTAATTGAAGTGTTGAACAGTAACTTTCATTTTTTCGATGACGTCCAAATGGTCTAGCCAGCAATTTTCCACTCGGAGCCTCATTTCTCTAATATGCCCAGTGGTATGAAAACTGTAGTTACACCAGTTGACAGGTGTTTTTTTCTCATTCACTGTGCTCCACTGATGACAGCTCTGGATATCACATTTAAATCCCAGTGTCACGTAATGAGCGGTTAGGTCCGTGTTTCGAGATAGAATAATGAAAGCGTGAACAGCTCGGAAGGCAGAGAGGGGACAGAAATGTGACAACGTACCATGCTCTGGGATTTAATCCCACACCTTTTAAAAAACTCTTTGATTGAGGCCCCCATATGGTGCTGTGCTGATAGTTATGTAACCATAACCGAGAGCCAAGCAGTCCTCAGACTTAGGACTTCGGCCAAAGGGACAGGCTCTGAGTTGATGAGAAGTCTGGCCACAAGTCAAAAATTCAGTCTCCTTATTTTACCTTTCTCTACAGTGAGAACAGTATCTCAGTTTATTATCTGAACTGCTCCAAATCTACCATTTAACAACATAAACTAAAAGATTTTTGGCATGAACAGGAATACTTTCAAATATTGTTTCAAACGATTGTAAACAAAAAAAAAAATGGCCTCACTATTCAGTTAATCAGTATTAAGATAGATCTCTTTTAATAGATCTCAGTGGCGAGGCGAGCCTGGGTACCAGTGAGACTTTCATTCATACAATTCATGGATTGCCTGTGTTCCTACGCACTCACTGCGCAGTGCTTTGACGACGAGTTATGTAAGTGCAGTGAACATAAGTGAAAAAAAAGAGTCAGACTCAAGACTGAGCACCAAACGTCGACAGGGGCTCCTCCGTCTGATGGAGCAAGTCTGCAACAGGCCCCCATGTTTTCGATGTATATTAAAGAGAAAGACGGATGGAAGTTATCAGAGCAATAAATATTAGGAATGGAGGGAGAAGAGGGAAGGCAGGAGGAGAAATGTAGAGGGGGGCAGGGTTGTGACTTATGGAAAGTGGGGGGGAGATGAATGCAAACAGAAAAAACAAAATGAGAGAAAATAGGCTTGAAGATGAATGAATGACCAGGGTGGAGGATAAAAAATGAAAGCATGAGTGTGGAAGAAGAAGGGAGGGAAAGGGTAAAGTCGATCTTAATCCCATTAATACACACCACTACTGTCCTTCCCACTGGCGTATTACATGCACACACAACACACACACACACACACACACACACACACTGGTTCAAAGGGCTGGTCAGATATATGCTTGTGCGCTGCTCTCCTGACATCCATTTAATGATTTTAGCACTCTGCACACTAAATGTATGGCGGTCAGGACGGCGTCAGTGTAATGAGGACAGCATCAGGTTAAAAGCGAGCAGTTTCAACCAGATCTGACTCACACTGGTAAGAGCCCTCCGGCAATGTGGTGTGTGTGTGTGTGTGTGTGTGTGTGTGTGCTTGGCCGTAACGTTGGCTTGTAGCTGAAAGAGTTTCCATACCGTGTAAGCAGACACATCTGTAGCATCTGTCAGCGTTTATGTTGTAGATGCAAACAATATCTGAAAAATGGGTGTTTGTAGGTGTGTGTGTGTGTGTGTGTGTGTACGTGTACGTGTTGTCTGTACAGCATGCAGGGCTCCACAGGAAAACAAATCTGTCAAGTGGGACTTAACATTTTCATTGGTCGTACTGATGCGCCTCATATTCAGCAGGTCAAATTAGAAAAACAGACACCAACTGGACACCAGAGTACAGCTGCCTTTGAACAAATACTAGCCTATAATCATCTTTTCTGTAGATTATTTTTAAAAATGTTATATCCTATGTTGGTTTTTCTAATCCCTCAGTGGTGTTTGAAGTTGATTTGTTTGTTTTGGTTTGTCTTTGCACTTTAAATATCACCGTTTCTTTAAACTTCAAGTGAGGTTATTGCAATTTCTCGTTGCATGTGCTGTGATTTAAATGAAGAAAAACATTTATTCGCACTTATTATTCCTCTTTACAATCATTTACATAATGTGTGAAGAAATCAAATTAAAATGTGTTATTGGGGGAAACTTAATTATGTACGTGAAATGAAGAAGTTAGGCGCTCGACTGCAACCAATTTAAAAAAGTCAGCTATGAGACTTGAAATGGGAAATACTGGATTGTCCTCATGAGAGCTGTGACTAATATTTAACTTAAATCTGGTCAAGGAATCAGTGAGACTATTGGAGATTCCTCATTTATAACCATTTATTAAACAAATCGTCGACAGGCAAATAAAATAATAAAAAAGTGACTAATACATTTAAATTGCTACAAATTGTTACATAGAGCCTATTTGAATGAAAGATCAGTATATTTCTCATACCACTAATGTTGACGCTATGAATGGCACGTCATGCTTACCGAGGGAAAAGTGAGAAGAACATTTTGGCTTTCTTTCTCCTGTCACTGCTCGCTGAAAGCAGAAACAGCTCATTAAAAGAAACATAAAAATAAATATGTTGGAAATGAAAGCTTAATGGTTTTTTGAGAGCAGTGGCAAATGGTTTTCTGTCGTTAGAAAAGTTGTGTATTCATCTGTGCGTCAAATAGATTGACCTCAGTTACCTGAATAAATAATGAGCGCGTGCATAATTGCACTAAAAGTTAGTTTTCATTTTGATGTACAGTTTTGAAGAGCCACCATCGGCCGACTGGGGACATTTGGAAAGAGACAATGCAGGTGTCAGAAGACAAATTTACCCTTGTGGCTTAAAGAAGGTCTAGTGTTCAGCAAGAGAGACAAGGAGAGAAAGAGCGAAGAGTTTGAAAGCAGCAGTGAGATAAATGATGCTGGACAGAGAGACGGTGAAAGACAGAGAATGAGCTGTAATCTGATGAAAGCCTCTTTACTCCCCTGTCACCTCACCTTCAGGCCACAAGCAATGACCAAGGCTTAGAGAGGGATCAATGCTGAGGCCACCAACACACTGGCACACATACACCCTTCACATCGCTTGACTTAAGTGCACCGAGGCTGGTACACATGCAACAGCAAGATACACCTGACATCACTGCACGGCAAAGCAGGTTATGCTCACTTCCATATCATAGCAGTTTAGTAGATGGATGAATAGATGCGAGAATGATCGGCTCGAGATGAGCTGAGGATGTCTAGAATAGTCTCTGGATATACTTTTCTCTCTCAGCGTTCTGTTTCTGTGTTTTTGCCTGTGTGTGTGTTTGTGTGTGTGTGGGCGGGTGTGTGAGGGGTCTATGGGTCACAGAGACGTCTCAATAGACTCGCAGCTCAAAGGGAGAGAGGGAGCGTGTGAGGAGAAAGTTAACAGCTCCCATACAAATCACCCTGCCGCTTTTAAACCTAATGACCCGAGCAACCAAATGACCCAGGCCGAGGCTGCTTCACCACGAGCGTCCTGATGTGTTATTTTACAAATACAGAGAAAGGGAAATGAAATGCGAGAGAGAAACTTAAAGAGCTTATCTTGACGCAGATGATAAGAAATGATGAACTCAAGCCTGCGAGCGTTGAAAGGCATTTAAACTGTTTAAAATGTGACTAAACTTGTTTTTGTTAAAGGCTCAGTTTCACACTGACAAGGCCTTGAACGATATGGAGAATTGTGCTGTCGACATTTCATGCATTTGCTTATCTACTAATGCCAATGCTTTAGGTACTAATGTAACTGTATTTTGTTAAGAATACATTTTGTTTGTTCAGAAATTTGTATTCATCTTGTAACCAGGCACCACAGAGTGTAAGATGTGATCAGGACCAAAAAAAAAAAAACTTCAAAAAGAAGGAAATGGGCAGAAAGGAAATTGGTTTGGAAAGAGAGAGAAGAAAAACAATCAGGAAACAAAATTACAGTAAGATAAGGATGCAGTGATGAATGAATCGAGTCTTTAGTGGGTATAAAACATCAACATTGAATATCTCTAAAAATGACCATTAACCGTTGAGTTACACTGTTTCTGCAGTTCTTATATTTGCTGTACCAGCAGCTTTTTATCATGTACAGTACTGCTTTTACAGCTTTGCAGTCAATTAATCAAAAAATACAACTGTGGAGGCATTTCCAATGAAAGCCAAGGCCATCTACGCCTTTTTCTGGTTACTATGCCAACTGAATAGGGAGCTAGTTGAGTGTTACTGCACACTCAGGTTCTGCAACAAACGATTTTCTTCACGTACATGAATTTGTAAATGAACAAATGTATCATTTAATCTATCAGCGTTTGTGTAACATACATTTCAAAGGAGCCCCAAATGTGCAGTTCACAAGGTTATAAATCAAAGAAAAGCAGCGAATATACACGATTCATAAGCAGCTTGGAACAATTTCAAAGCTCCACATAAGCACTTTAAATGGCAAACATGTTGAAACCATTGTAGGTCGTATTGCTGTACATTACTGCACACTGTCACACCTATCATCACAGTGAGGTACATCCTCCTGTGTGTAACAAAGGTCACCAGAGAACAGATGCTGTTCTTTTCTTAAATCGCTGCACTCACAGTGCTCTATATTGTCACATCCACTGCCAAGCTCATTACTGTGATATGACTGTTCTTCTGTTTGATAAAAATGGTAGAACTGGGATGTATTTTTGCCACATCTCAGTGGTCCGTTGAATAACCGTAACTGCAGTGTGAATTAATCACTCAGTGTCTTTATTTGACAGCAGATTGCCAGAGAACAGATGCTAGATAGGGCTGTTTTTTTTCTTGATATGTCTGTATCTGCCTTGAATCCAAAGCAGATTCAAACTCTCTAAGTCTCTCTCTGCTTCCCCAACAACACCCTCCTCTCACAACACACACACACACACACATGCACACACACACACACAGTAGTCTCCCGAGTGACAGATGGGCTCGATGGAAACACAGTCATCCTGTTAGTAACCATGACATCAGCAACACTGTTACTCACCGATCACATGCAAACTCTTCCTCGCTGAGTCTCTAAACTGGAAACGGAACAGCAGAGCGAAGGTGCCAACCGATCGTTCCCAGGACAAGACAATCACTTTCTGTTTGTTCAGAATCAGGATCCTAAATCTGGTTGGGGTACGAGTCTGCGGCTTACAGTAGGCACATAACGAGTTTGTAAACGGTCTGACCAGGGACTTGATAAAAAGCCAAGCTGACAGCAAGGAAGTGTGATCTACAGTAAAGCCCATCTCTATAAATATACAAATTATGAGTCAGACAATGCAACGACTCTTCCAGTCTTTGCATTACACATTAGCTACCCATCAGCACTGACTGTCTCCTTCCCGACATTAATAAACAACTTTTCTGGTTGAGTAATGCCACATGCATTGGCATGAGAATGAGCAATGTGCAGTACTGATGAAGAAAGTAGAAATTTCCTTAAGCGTTTACGTTTGGGGGTTGGGGTGTGGATCTACAGCCCAGTTGCTATGACAATATATTGGCAGATAATGTTGCTGCAAACCGCTGTCATGGGCTTCATGCCATATTGACATTTCAACAACATCGTCGTGTCACTTCACATTAGGCTGCCAAGCCAGTGACCGCAGTTCAAGACAGTGTTTCAAGATTTGTAAGTGTGAAAGCGATGGATATTTTTAAGGAGACCTCAGGACAATTCCAGCTGTGGTTGTGGCGACCAAAACACGTTTTAAGTCAAAACATGTTGTTTTCCTGACCCTGACTATTGCACAAGATAAAAAGTTAGATGACTAGAGCTCTTCCAGGTCATCCTCACAGTAACATAAACATTTGAACCTATTATTAAGCCAATTCACCCAACACTTATTGAGATATGTTGGTCAAAAAACAGAAAAGTGAACTTCATGGGGGTGCTACAGGACACGTTAGGGGATCACCAAACTCTTTAAGATTCTTCCTCCATCAAGTGTTGTCTTTTCCTGGTAATCTTCTGATCCAACCGGACTTTAAAATATCGAGATATATACGGTCTTTTGTGATATAGCCTGAAAATATTGTGGTGTTAAGGTGATATCGCGCAGCCTGAGACCAAAGCAGTGGATCAACACTACTAGCAAACACAGTTTGATTTCTGTAAAATCATGCAAGATGATCTCAAATCAAAGGAGAAAAGGTTGCTCTCTCTACTTTCAAGTGATCCTTTCCGCCTTGTTAACCTCACCAGGGCAAAACACCTGATATCTCAGTAATAGCTTTAGTGGTATTAGTAAGGGTTACCTCTGAACCGGTTCACCTGACATTAACCGGGCTAAGTCTTCATCCTGCTTTTACCCCACTGAACTGTAACCCAGTGAACTCCACTCACTCTCACCACAGTTTGTATTGTACTGTGTCTGCACACAGGAATTATGACATTGGTTACAGCCATGATCTAATATTCTTCCTAATAATGTGATCAGCTAAGTACACTTAGGTGCATTTAAAAATCAATACCCCCACTGCATACCAGAATTAAGAGAGACAACTGTCCAGCTGAACCCTCATAGAGTATGAAATATAAAAGTCATGTGTATCTGTATCCACACTTACTTCTCGAGGTCATGTAATAGTTTTGGTTTTTATAAGAGATCCATGATTTTAGCCTCCACCTGAATAACGGATAGAATTTTCTTTGAGTGGCTCAAATCAAAAAAATTCAGGAACAACAAAACACTTGTTAGAAACAAGCTGTTCCTATTTCTCTGGATAATCCACAGTACATGCTGTCGAGAGTTTTCTGGGCACTGTTTCTTCAGTGGAAGGTAGTTCCAGTGATGCTTTTCAGGGCCAGGTCTGTTTGTTAGCCAGAGTAATGAGACCAATGTTCCTGGATAGGCACTTTGCTGTTGACAATTTCATTCACAGTCGTTGTATTGTCGTTGAAGCAGAAATCATTGAGACAAAAAATCTCAAAACCTGAAAAAATGAAACCAAGGTGAGACAATTTTATGTGTAGAGCATATTTCATACATCAAGGAGATTCGGGGCACTTTACAGGATAGAAATACAGCAGGTGAAAGATTTACTACTCTAAAGTCCCTAGAACAAAACAAGTTAGAGAAACCCAAGAGATTCTCCTGTGATGATTTTGGAAAGCTGATCCTCTGACAAAAAATAACATGTCATACCTCTGACTGAACCAAACCTCAGCCTTCAGGGCTTTCACGTACCAACACTTCTGTTGTTTTGTCATGTTTCCTTGGCGCAGGACTGAAGGTTGACTTGAGTTTGGTTTTGTTGAGGATGACTCCTCACCTTGCACATGTTGAAAAGGCAGGAAGCTGACCTCAGGCTGCCAGGAGATAAAAACTTTCTTCTTTTGATTTCTTCTTTTTTTTTCCATCGTCAAGTCAGACTCACCGTCTGGATTCATTTTTTACTTTGTTGTTCCCCGCAAATGCACTTCAGAAAAGAGGACGTGCTTCGCAGACCTAAACTGCAGAGACTTTCTCATTATGTGATTTTTTTTCTTTGTGTGTGTTGAGTCGTCCTGTTTTCCCTGCTGATTTCTCTCGGTTTCTTTTCTTTCTTTCTGTCTTTTTGTCTGTCTTTCTCCTTCTCCCTCTTCCTCTCCGTCCAACCCTTCCAATCCCCACCCTGGAGACCAGTGTGTCCTCGTTCTGGTGATGCTCTGTCGCCACCACTCAGCGTGGGGCCTCTGAAATATTCATGCTGACACACATACACAAACACACACCTAGAGACACACACACGGGCACAAACATTTTTCAGACCCTTCATCTCCTTTTTTCTCCCTGTCAGTTTGCACATATCAATAGAAGATTAGAAAATATAATTTCTCTCGCAGCATGTTTGGGTAGAAAAGCCTTACACGTGCAAACACACACACACTTCACAGCTAAGGCGGAGGAAACTTCACTCCTCTTCACGTTCCTCTGAATTTTTGCATAATACAGTTTGATGTTTACTTCACATTTTCTCGGTTTGTTTTTTAAAATGATGTGTGCAAGTGCATTTATATACGTCGTGCAAGGACAGCAGCATGTCCCATGTTAGCTGTTTATCTCATTTGCTACAATGGATAAAGATCAAAAAGCCAAAGATCACAGATCTGTAAAAGTCAGCACACTCACAGAAGTGAAGGTAGAGCCACACTGTGAATGGCAAATGCAGTTTCGAGGCCAGAACCGGCATACAGCAGATCAAATCAAAAAAGCCTTATTACAGCGCCAGCAGTGCTCAGATTTGATCTGTGACCTCAGACTGTCTGCTCGTCTGGAGGAGAGAGGAACAGAAGCGAAACTCCAGCAGAGAGCACATCAACACGCAGAAAGGTTATTACACTGCCAGCGGTTTTGATATGTAACCTAACATTATTGGCCTGTCGGGCTGACACAGGCATGCAAGCAAGGATATGGCTGAGCAAATCATCGTGTGAACTGTGATTTGTGTCAGAGGCGCTGCGCTGTGATTCAGTGCTCCGCGTCTGTCAGGAGGGAGGAAAAGCGAGCCTGTGAAACAGCATTTAGATGTTGGTTTCACTGCTGAGTTTACATACTCAGGCTCTCGAGTGGAGCTGGCGGAATATGAAATCTTTCAGGTTGTTTGTCGCAGTGGGAATACTGCGACCTGTGTTTACACCGGGGCCGAACTTCATCGAAATATTGTGGGAAAGCAAAATGGCAAGGTGCAATATCCAAATTGCTGGAGCTGCAATTCGTTTGATAAAGGTGAAATCCGTCACAGCATACAGCATTATATATGAAGCAATGTGGTCAACACGTTCTCACTCCCAACCCGTCAAATAGGGCAGCTCAGTCAATGGTCTTGAGTTTGAAAATATGATGCTCTGCTTACCTCAATAATAGCACATAAGATACCCGAATATTGTGACATTTGCCACCATATACTTTTCACAATATCGACCGGCTGTTACAACATTTTCTGGCTTTCATTCTGAAAAGAAAATGCATGCAGAGCTGTCATTGCGGCAGAAGCAGCACTCATTGATATTTGCATGGTTACCTCGCGACTGTGGCAATATTTTGGGTTTTAAAGTGGAAGTAAATGCCGAGCTAAGGGTTTTCAATGCAGCTGCGTGTCGTCTCTGCCGTAAGAAACTGTTACCTTAACAGGTCATCACATTCTTGGCCTCACCACAGAGTCCATCACCCAGTTTGTTTTGCATATTGTTAAGTCCTAGTTGCTACAATATAGTTATTTAGATCTTCCTCAGACCCAAAGAAACAGAAATGTACAGGGAGGGAAGTGTCATTACATGTGCAAACTTCAGTGCCCATTCTGTGAATGTGTAAGTACTGTGCACTGTAAGAATCAGATCCATAATTCACTTTCTGTGTGCCACAGTGAAGCAAATAATGTTTTTGCACCAAGAAAAACCAACAGTAATTCAGAGCTCCTCTTCTCTCCTGCGTTAATATTAATTTACAGTGTGATGTCTTCCACTGTGTGATTTCGAAGCAGTCCCACGATGATTGCTGATGCTTTTGAAATTGGTGGTTGGCATCAATCACAGATGCAAAAATGAGCGCGCGGCACATCTGAGACAAACTCTCACCTTGGGAGGAAGCTGCAGATATTTCATAAATGAAAAAAAGTGCGAATTTATACAGTTAAGTGTGAAAGTGAAGATATTCCACTGCTCTACATATGGCTTTAATCTTTTTGTTAACCAAAACCTCCCTGTTGGTTAGCCTAGTCTTTATATCTTGATACGTCAAAGCCCACAACTGAGCTTTTGGGCAGCGCCATCGAATATATTACTAGATTAGTAGTTTATTGAGTTTATTCCCAGGTAGTTGCATCGTCTGTGTCTCACTCTCACTCCATTGCACTCACAAAAATGCTTAAACATCGGGGATGGGGCTGTTTTTGGCCATAATACACTCAGTACACTCTGTTCACTCTGATGTGTTGGTGAATTATAAAGAGGCACTAGCTGAATAGGGTCAAAGGTCAGGGCCGTCTGCTGCCAGGGGCCTCTAAGAGACCATCGCGGATTGGCTCTTAACATGCACATTCCCATGGAGACGAGCCCATCTGCAGGGTCCTTGTAACGCTGCTGGTTGTTGTAGCAACAGACTGGACGTGACATCATTGCCTAATATGTCGTTTTTTTCCCCTCGTCCTTGTCCTGACCTTATTTGTTGGCTGTTTTTTTTAAGTACGTCGACTAACTGTGTATGTAGCACTGAGCAGAGGTCAGGTCACCACAGAGTGTGAATTGACAAATACTTCACACAGTAAAGTCAACAATCAGCTTAAATAGTCATGCAGTGCAAACCGAGGATGATAAGTATGAGGTTTATTTAAGGCTTACATTGGTGCAGTGCTTTGGACACAGAAGAGTGTCATGGTACACAAGCTGCAGCTTCCTTTACCATTCATGTTTGAAATGATACAAAAAAGAATGGGGAAACAAAGCAAAAAAAAGAAGGAAATTGCAGTATATTATAATCTCCTGCAGACATTTCTCAACACCTGGCTAATCACAGCACAGCTAACAGTTAAAAATACCATAACGCCCCCGAGAAGAACAAAAAAGTCCTTCATCACTTGTCTTGATTGATATTTATTGTAAAAAAAAAAAAAAAGAAAGAAGAAAATGAAGGCAGCTCTAGAGACCGAATCCTTTGTGCACATTTTCACTTCATCATTATTCTTTCTGGCGGTGCGGTAGCATCCCTTGTCACGTGTTCTCAGTTGGATCCATCTCCTGAGTCAGGTGCCCGTGGTGTAGGTAAGCTGCAGTCTTCACAATCTGTTTCGCCGCTGGAGTCCGACGTTCCGAGACGAGCAATTATGAACTGGGATTCCTCCAATTGCTTTTCAGGGCATATCCAAGATTTATTTTACAGATTTGTTTATGTTAAGCTATTTTCCTCCGTGCAGCAGCACTGAACAGCACATGTATCCCCCACATGGAATACATCATTTTTTGATTGTTTGATAAACACTCAAAACCCTTCAGATTTCATGAAAATGCAGCCAAAACGCAGGCTTTATCATGTTCGCTGTTCTCCTCTCTGCTCTGCCCGTGTGTGTGTGTGTGTGTGTGTAGCTCGCTCTGCCCCACCTTCAGTCAAACAGTCACACAAACCTGCAGCTCTTTAGGACGGCCCCAGAGCAGTGATTTAACCTGGTTGCTGTGTTTTTATAGAGGTCCCCCTTCATACTGTTAGTAGCTGGAGGCCACACACCCACTGGCCAAAGGTAGACACCTAGAAACGTTCTGAACACGGCAAAATGCTAAGAGAATAAGGACCTGCAGGCAGAGGGCAAAGTCTCCACAGATACAGACAGCACCAAACACTTCTAGTGGGTCATGACGTGACGATTGATTATTTTTGTGTGAGTCTATACATTGTTTTTCTGGGAAAATCCTGCAAAGTAAACCTCTTGAAGCTTTACTGCATTCCCTCACCTGCAGTGACTTATAATAAAAAATCAATCGTCTTGGAATCACAAGTGTGTCGGGCAGCAGGATTGACCAGACAGAGTTTCTCCTGTCAATAAGTACCTGAGGTTTCCTGCTCCAGTAGTGCTTCTCTGAGCTTATGTTTCAGGATTTATTTTTGTATTTCATTATAGCATCACATAGCATCCTCGCAGTTGCGATTATCGTACTTGACATGGACACGTAGTATATATAGGACATGTAGCTCACATGGTTGCCAATGAAGACTTCTGCTTGCAGACACCCCGTGGTGAAGCTAATCAGCTTCTCTTCAGCTCTGAGTCATGTACTCCCGACCTCTTCCACAGGGAGTGTTGTTTTAAAATGTTTAATACAAGCTTATACTTCATCTTAATCCATGTTAATGCTTTTAATTCCGTATAAGAAGTGACAAGGAGGCAAACGCTCAGGTGGGCGTTGCTGACGTACAGTAGGAACAGATCTGATGAAAGGGCTTAAGAAGCAATTAAGCAGAGCAGCTGACATTTAGATGTCTTAATGACACCTGGAAACTCAGAGCAATTATTTATGGAGACACTCTAGTGATTACATACTGGCACCTATTCATATTACAACTTGCTGAATGTCAGTTGTTAATTCTGCCGTTAGATTTTTCCAGTGTACGGTTTTTAAAGATGTTAATTGCTCATCGCTTTTCACTCTATAGATGTGTTATTATGGAAATGACTCAAGTCGCTTGCTGTTTATGGGTGTGTGCTACTTGTGCAGTACAACATCTGTTGAGCTTGGGATGCTGCTGAGAAGGAGCGTTCCCCAATAAATAAAGTATTAGCTCAGTGGATAGACTCGCGTGCTCACTGATACTGATTCCAACTTTTAGGAGGCATAGAAGGCATTTCCAATGCTGGTATCAATATTAGAACAACCCTTGTTTTTGAAAGTGAATGCTGGTAGACCTTGACCGATGCTGTGTGAACCAAGTTGCTTTTATCTGTTTTTCCCTTCACAGTTCACTTCTCTCTACTCTAGCTCGCCACATTGTGATGCTCACTGCATTTGAATTTCACTGCTTTTTATCCTTGACCACGGGAAAAAACTTTTTTTATTTTTGACAAAAATACAAAGTCGTTTCATTTCAAAATTCAGCCGACAATTGGAAAATAACACAATATGATTTTCCTCTATTTACTCACACTGGTTCTGTGACTTCACTGGGAGTTGAACCAAGATGTGTTATTTTTTCATCGGTGGAAAAAAACATTTTAAAAATTTTAGTTATTGGTTTATTCAATAGGCATGTTAAGTGTAGGCATTGTTGCATCTGAATAAAATGCAGCCATTGCAATGTGTAAAGAACTTCTAGCTGTGGGTAATCTGCAGTCCCTGTCTCTGGTTAGGCTTTTTAGGAGTAAAAGTCTCGCAGTAAAACAGACAGAGACAAGCAGCCACGATAAACAATGACTGTGACAACGTTGACTGAGAACAACAATTCACAGATTTGCCTTTGTTTCAGTCAAAGTTGACTTTGCATTGACAGCAGCGAGATTAGTTTCTGTTTTTATTCCTGATGTCAGGGTGTTTGGCAAAGGAGGACCCAAAAGCAGGGCGCTAAGACAAGACAGGCTAAAAAATCAAAAGGCAATTTAATAACGTAAAGCTGAAGTCCAAACAGCAAAAACCAAAAAAAAAAAAAAAAAAGCAGACAATAAGCAGGCTGGGGCAAATACAAACACAAAACTGAGAAGGAACCGTAAGGACACAGGGAACGAAACCAAAAAACACTGCAGACACAATGAGCAGACGCAGAAAGACATGAGGAGAAAACAGGACCGAGGAACAGATGTGAAAAAGCAGATGTGACATGAACCGACAAAGAGTGAGGGGGAAATAACACAGATTTAAATACACCAGGGAGGGAAGACTGATGAGGAACTGGTGAAAGAGATATGAGAATAAAAGCTGCAAAATAAAACCCAAAATAACTACAAACTAAAACTCAGGACCATGACAGCAGGGTACTTCAAATCTGCGGGCCTTTTAACTGTAATAAAAGGACGGACCAAATGTTATTTTGTGCTTTGCTGGTTCGCAGGCTTCACTAACTGCACCCCTGGTCGTGGCTCTTTTGCTATGTTTTCTTAGAATCAAATTATTTGTTTGGAAGAAAAAGAGAAGTTGCAGGAGTCGGAGAGGATGTGAGTTTGTCATCTGTGCTCTGACATGACAAGTGCGGTGACCTGACGGAGAAATAGGTAATGGATCATGAGTAACAAAACTTAATATCTCAAGCCAAACCTGTCACCCTCAGGGGCTGTAAAAGTAGTTTTTGCGAGCATGCGGTAACAACAGTAGAAGAAGCTGATATGCCTTTTGGGGTAGTGTGAATACAGTACAATATAACCAAGTGTCCAATGTCAGTTCCTCAAAGCTATGAAAAGCGGCAGTGGAGAGATTGCTGAACAGATAATGAACATTTATACAGACAACTTTTACATCTGTAAGCCTCGACTTTAAAGGTGTCTGTGTTTCTTACTTAGTCTGGGGCTTCTCCAGACAGACAGCGCAGATGCAGATAGGAGTAAGGAAGACGAGATCAGGTCCAGACGATGCCCTGGAGCCTCACGCGGCCGGTGGAAACAGTGGATTTGTGTGAAGAACAGCTTGAGGAAGCGCGTGTGTGCACACAAACCTCTGCATGAATGACTCGGCCTTAACCAGAGGTGTCATGATGGCTACAGAGAGAACCATGACGACTGCATAAAAGATGTAGTGTGGTACTTGTTTTATGAAATAATGATGATGCAGAGTAAAAGAGTGCCATTTATGCCACTTTGAGGAAGCCTCCGTCTCAAGGTGTCCACCGTTGAGTGAGTTTAAACGCTTAGCAGGTCTTAATTTGTGTCTCAGCTGGAATGAATTAAGCCAGTGGGATTTGGTGCCTGAATAAGTGTGGCACTGTGTGTGGGCGATGGAGTATGAGTCTATAATTCTTGAATCACACACATTACACTGGAACCGAATGGTTTTCTGTGCACAATTTACTTAAAAATGTGCTTTTAGAATTCACTCTAATGCCGTTTCTTCTGGCTGAAACAAAGTCTATTTGTGTGAGGGTTGACTAAATTCGCCCTCAGCTATCCTCGCACGAAAAATGTAAAACACAGCCGACTTTGATCCCTCTTATTAAGCTGATGGCTCCAACGCTTAAACCAACAGAAAAGGACCAAAGTGGAAGCCCCAGGCACATTTTCATCCATCCAGTAAAAGAAAGGGAAAAGGATTGGAGTCTTCAAGCAGCACTCACCACTCTCCTAATTGATCTCCTTGTGACTCTTGGCGACCCAAAGGACACGAGGAGATCAATTGAGACTAAAGTTGTCAATACTTGGCTCCTTTATGTAATGGTTCATCTTAACATGCATCTCATTAGATGAAAGGTCGTAATATATACGTTGCGCACTGGGAACAAAAGTTATGAAATCAGTATTTGACAAAATGTACAACAGCCAATGCTATTTTTTGCCCTAAAGCAACATTTACAAGTCAATTAAATACAGCCAGTGGAGTCTAATTAAACACTGAAGGTACTCGCACTGAGTTACTGGTGCCGTCCATTAATGTTGTATGTTGGATTATTAGGTCAATAAAAGCAATGTGTCAAACTGTTGTCTCTCTTGAGTTTTTTGTTCCTGTCGTTCCTGTGATACTAAAATCCAAAGTAGTCTGATCAGCTGATAATGTTTTAATCATGATTTAACTGCAATCGTCTAAAATTGATCGAAAAATCCTTACTCATTTAACTGTCAAATTTTAGTTGTAGCTTTTTAAACTGATTGTTTTGTCCTCTTCGTCATTAGAGTCGCAAAGTTAATCGATATCCAAACAGAATCGCAATGCGGGCAAGTGCAATATCCAAATCGCAACTATTTTTTTGCTGTTTAAAGTAAAATGTGTGACAAAACAGCATTAAAACGAAGTACTGCAGTGTTTAGAGATGTCCTGCTCTACAAATCTTGTTTCCCAGATGTAACAAAACATCATCCCGATTTAATAGTCTCACCCAGCCGAGAAAACTGTCTGCCGTCACCAACGACATACATCCTCATGCCGGGATCAAAATTGTCTTAATCTCCCCGCCGCATGTCTGTAACTTAGCCGCGTTCATCCTCGGAAGGTAAAAAATAAAGTTTGCCTGCGAGCTGACCTGAGGCAGCCAAGAAACCGCAAATAACAACAGCGCGAATAAAAGGGAAAACACTCCGAGCAGCCAGCCGAAAGCAAAACACCACCGCCGACAAAGTAACATAACACCTTGGGTTCACCTAACCGAGCTCATTTAATAAGAGAATATTAAACGAGACATGCAGACACAGCTTTAGTAGCAACAGACTTCCTCTGGCAGTATCAGTCACAAGAATTGTAATATGATTTTCCCCCCTCATCATGCAGCCCTGTTTATCATGAATCGGACATATGATGCACTGAATCTTCAAGTAGGAAACACATTGACATCAGTGTTTCATAACAGCAGCGAAACACTATACATGATCAATACTGCAGCACTACTGTGACCATATAAAGTTACTGTACGACATAGCAGCCTCGCAGCCTGACAGCGCAACAGCAGCGAGTATTTGCTGAAGTATCACTTTAAGCGAGCGAGCGAGTTGGAGCAGCGGCAGATCAGGAGTGAGCACAGATTTGAATGTTTGAGGGCTTTTGTTTTTAACCCCCCTCTGAAAAAAAACTTCAGCTTGGAAGCTCCCAAACCGTCTTGTACTCGTGCCACATGCAAATTAATGCAAATTAATTCTGTTTGCCTTCCCATGGCAACCATTATGTGCGCGCTGGAAATCTTCTGCTACCGGTCAATACTTTCAAACTGCCGGCAACAATTTGTTGCAGCCTCTTTACTGTATATCCAAGTGAATGATAGCAGCTGAATTGCATTTTTTTTTGAGAGATGTTTCCTTTTCCCAACGTCGTAATGCATGCTTACTGCTCCGTCAGCACTCACAGCTGTGTACTTAAAATGAGTAATCAATAATCACTCTCTCCTCTGTCTTCTCTTTCTTTCATTCATCCTCACTCCTGCGCTCTCCGCCGCTCTCTCTTTCCACGCCTCCCCTCTGCAGGTAGATGCGTTTCAATGGGTGCGGCCCACTGACTCAGTCATCCCTACGCATCCCCTCCGCCTCCACGCCCTCCTGAACGTCGCCAACATGACTTCCACCAGCCGACTTCTGGGTTTGGCTGAGGTGGGGCTGAAGTGTGACCAGGAGATCGAGAGGAGATATGAGATCGTGCCCTCGGTGGTCTGCTCCATGTGCTGCCTCTTTGGAATCATCTACTGCTTCTTTGGTGAGTGATGGTGTCGTCACAGCGCTGCCCGTCAGGCCTGAGGTGGTACTCACTAGAATGTGCCTTCAATCTTCTCCTTCATTACATGGGATCACCGAAATTGGGATTCTGAACCAGGGTCACTTGTTAAAAATACAGATAGACACTTGTGCCTGTCACTGCCAGCTGAGAGGAGCTAATCACCATCAGTTAAGAGTGCCAGAGCTGCTCCGCTGTTGCCATAAGAGGTCTTGTGTCTTTTCCCGTTCAGTTGACATTTAAGAGAAAAGTTTGACATTTCAGCAAGCCCTCTTTTTTTTTTTTTTGCAGAGTTAAATGAAAAGATCAGTAGCCCTCTCGTGCCTGTACTTCAAATATAAAACACTACCACCAGGAGCCAGTTATGGATGACTGAATGAATGCATGTATTCATTCATTTATTTATTTGGCTTACATACATCTTGAGAAACAAAGATTATGTCACAAAAAAAGTCTCATAGGCTGAAACCCAAGGCTTAATGTTGCCTATCCTATATAAACCAAAGTACAACACCCAGAATATCAGCAATACCAAAGAAAGAAAAAAATAAAACAATTAATAAGTAAATACATTATACTGCTCTTTTATTATAATCCTCAATTATTTTACTTTTTAATCATTTTTAAATTCCCTCTCCTATACAGTTAGCTTAGCTTGGCACAAAGACTGGAAACAGGGAGAAACAGCTAGCCTGGCTCTATGTGAAGAAAGCAAAATCAGCCAAATAAGCTGATCTAAAGATCATTAAGATCTTGTTAAGATTCAATGATTCAATAATTCAACATGGTTGATTGGACTTTGTCTTGGTGAGCCTACCCAAACACAGACAAGACCACACACTCATAAAATACATTAAAAGAGTATGGACAAATACGTAAAAACACTCAACACTAGCACCTGTAGAGCTATTCAAGTGCTTCAAGTACGTAAACGCATAATAAAAACAAAAGCATCTGCCACATGCCAGGTGATATCAAACCTACCGAGTGGCCTGCTGTTCTACGAGTGCTATAATGCAATACGTAAGTGTAAAAACTGCAAGGGGCAGGAAATTAGAGCTCCCAGGAAAGTAGGTGCAGTCACCGCGCAGAACTGTGTGTAAAACCACAATGTGTTGCTTTTCCACTTTGGTTTATATAAATATTTAACAAAGAAGATGTAACATGTAAAGAAGTGCGCTTTAAAGCTGCTAGTGGCAGATTCTGTTACCATTTGGCAGAGCCTGGTTGGCTATTACCCTCTGTTTCTCGGCTTCATGCTAAGCAACGCTAATTGTCTCCTGACTGCAACCTTGTATTTACTCCACATATACGAGAAAAAGTTAACCATCTCCTCATCTGTCACTCAGCAGACTCTCACCTTTGATATTTGCTTGACAGCATAATTTGAAAATGTGTATCATCCACCAACAGCCATCATAACACGTTTTTCTACCTACTGTGCTTTGATATTTTAGTCCTTTAAAAGCTACTCTTGCACAAAAATCCCTGCAGCATTAACTTAAAACACGTTTAAACAACAAAGAGTGACATGTTGAGATATGTTTCCTATATCTTTAAGTGCCAGGATGTAATTTGAAAGTGCTGCCACAACACACGGCCGAGGAGTGCTGAAATGCCTACTGTTGATCATTTTGCTTTTATTTGTAGCGCCTTCTGCCGTGCTGGTGTATGATGTATTGATTTAAGAGCATTAAAGAGTCGCTCTCCTCTTTCACGCTACGTGAATCAATATTGAAACGTCATTCCTGTAGACTAAGCTGCTGTGGCACTGCTACAACATACAGTATGTGCTTTACTTCAGGGAGTGCGGTGGAGTAAACGTCCTGCACTTCCTCCTGTGTTTTTCTCGAATCGTTGAATCCTCTCTCTCCTCTGTCGCTCTCCTTCACCCTGCTCTGAACCGCAGTCATCATCAAACTGATACTAAAAAGACTGGACTGCCTGCTGTCTTTTAAAAAAAGGACAACATGTTATCTTCTGCAGCTCATTCAAAGGCGTGTTCCCGTTTCTTTCAACTAAATGTTGCAGCAGCCCTGCTGTAAGGAAAACGCAGCACAGATTTAAGAAACACCCGGCCTCGCTGGGATCGGACCCCCTGTTGTATTTATATATTTATTAAATCCTCCGTGCCATCAAACAGCCAGACTCACACTTACATACATGCATGGCTCCATTCACGTGTTAAGACACAAAGTCCTGACTTGAGGCTCCATTTTGTGCCCGGCGAGTGACTGTTTAATTGCATCATTAGTATTAAGGGCTCATCCTAATGAGTTTGGATGCAAAGTCATTACAGGAATGTGTAATCAGTAAATAATTAGGGAGAAAGATCTGCTGTACAAGCTGTTTACAGTAAAAAATTGATTAAGATTTGTATTTCCGCTTCAGCTGTGAGTGGAAAAAATGCATAGAAGTGCTCAAGTAATGGCATTTTTGTACAAAGGCGCAATTAACTTCTGTGTTTCCGTACAGTGAGTTTGTGTAATTATTTACTCGTAGCCATTTTCATCCTGCTGTGGCTGCAAATTAATGATGTTTTTTATTTTGGAGGGACTGTAGGAAGCAGATCAGATGCATGCAAACATTTTTTTTAACGTTCTTCTTGCCTTTACTGGACAGCAGAGAGTAGAGAGAGACTTGAACTCTCTTCCAGGTATCCGTCAGTGATCCTTTGACCACCAGTATTGCTACAAATACTATCAGAGAGTTGATCCACATGACTGAAACAAAACATACTTTACGCTGTGGAGGCCATGCGAGTTATAAAAATACCTGCCAGCCCTCCCTATTTTCCCAGGAGACTCCCGCGTTTCATTTCCATCTCCCAATTCTTCACACCTTTTCCCCTTTTAATTATCAAAACCTGTTTCTGGCACTGTACGCCGTGTAGTCTGCTGTACCGTTGGCGGACAGAGAAATGGAGAGGAGAGGGAATATTTAAACTAATTTCAGAAGCCCTGGAGAGAAGAATTCCTGTTTCTTACTTAAAGCTGTAAAGGAAAGGAGCTGTAAAATCTGCCACGTAGATTCATCGAGAGTTCACAGACTTTACAAGGGCCATGTCGCAAGAAATTAAGGAAAAGTGATCAATGTTTTAGGCAAGTGTACGTGAGAGGACAAATTATTCTGCACTGTCTTCTGAGAATTAAACGTAAAATTATTTGACATTAAGATGCTGTTGCATTTCACCTACTTTTGGGTTGTTTTCATACTTTAAATGTCACCAGAATGTAGGAAACACAGTCCCTGAATCTTAAATTTGTCAGGAGTGGCATCCCTCCCTAATAGTGATGTTTCAAGGTTAGCAAGTATGGTTATAAATGATCCCACACTGCTAGGCATTGAATATTCAGCTTGTACGTAATGTCTTTTGTTCAATCATCCGAGGACTGGGCAATATGGTATCATTATCCTGATATGGCAGAAGTGTTGTCTTTCCCTGGTTTTAAAGGCCGCATTACAAACTACATTACACTTTACATTATAGAAAAGTGAGGTCATTTTCTGCCTGTTCTACCACTCACCCTTTTCCCACTTAGTCATCATGTCCACAACACTGAAGGTTATTGTTAAAAAATCTCACTGTGTTTATATTTTATAAAAAGGTACCAAAGATCATCCCGACAATACTGTCAGGACGTCGAGGCATTTGGTAAAAAACACTGTGATATTTGAGGTTGTTGCCCAGTCGTAGCATTTTATGATGTGCTTTTTAGGAGCTTTCCTAATATCTAGATATAATGTGTATTGCAGTCAACCCAATCCCCACAATAAATGTTAGCAAAGTACATTTTTGCACAACATTAAATAGGTTAAACTTGCAAACTAAACATTTGTTTCGGTTGAATGTCCTAATTTCTGTGTTGTCAAGACGCTGTGCTTAGGTTTAAGCACTAAAGAACACTTTGTTTAGGGCCAGGCGAACATGATTTGGTGCTCCCACTTCCTGAAAAAAAAAGCAAGCTGATTTTGGGCACAGAAGTAAAATTAGATTATTTTCAGGCCGTATTGTGTAGCCCTAAATCATCATTTGTTACATTTCTTGGCCGCTGCTCATGTAAACAGTATTGTCATTTAAATAAACCACATAACACCAATAAAATCACATTCTTCCCAACTTAGATGATTTACCTGCAGACCCGCACGGGGATGTTAATATTTATACTTCCAGTGACACAAGCGACAAAACAGATGCCGGAAAAATAAACAAGGTAATGTTCCACATAATAAAAACACAGAATTGTGTTGTGCGGAAAATATACAGAATTACAATTTTTTGGGGAAAAGCAACCCTGCTGCTTTTGGATGAATATTGATGCATGTTGAAGCTCCGAGCAGATGTGTGGCATACAAATAGACGGGGGGAGAATCGCTGAAGCATGCAGACGGCATTAACATTCACTGTATATGTCCGGGTGAGGCATCGGCGGCGTCGGTCCCTGCATCGCAAACAGGTTGCCCAACAACTTTATTTTACAAAAGTTGACAGCACGCGAACAAGATGGTGGAAGCTCTGGAACAAAACTGTTGGGTGGATAACAAATGTAGAGGACACTGCTGTTCGTGGATCGGGAGGAAATGTCAGGTTTGCCCTCAGGGTGGTGAAGGAGGACAAAAGATGTCTTATCCCACTTTAATTGTACGTCGCTGTACTTGCATGCACATTGGATTTATTGCATTTAGAACCCTCATCATATCATGTTAATGCTTTCTGATTTTGCTCAATTAACATCAGCTTTAAATGTCTTTAGTTGACAAAAACTTCAGTTTATCCAATCCCACTCATTGTTTCATACACGGTTCCAAAATATAGCAGCAAGGCGTCTCCTGACAATGGCATCATTTTACTTGAGATACTTAATCTCCTCAGTTCTTCACCATCTGTTGTCTGTTTGTCTCTCTGTTTGTTTGACAGCAGAAGGAGAAAATAAAGAGGTGCATTCCCCCCCCTCAGTGCCAGATCTTCCTTAACAACCCAACAAAATCACTGCTCTGCAAATGAGGCACAATGCATATTGTCGGCATTGCTCGGAAACCCCACAGTCACATTTGAATCATTCTAGGAAAAAAAGACATTCCTGCTGCTTTTTCAGCAGGGAAAAATTGATTCTCCCTGCCAGCACATGTTGCCTGTAGGATGCCGTTTAGTCCAAAGGTCTTGAGAGGAAAAAGGTTAGCTGTCATTTATTCGACCCAGAAAAACAACAAAGTTACAGCAGAAACGACGGGTGATGTTATAGGAGCAAGATGGATGAGGCGAAGCGAGAGAGAGTGGAAGGGAGGGAGAAGGGAGCTGAATAAGCCAGAGTGAACAGATGGGATGGAGGGTTTGATGGCTGGAGGAAAAGTAAGGGAAGCAATGAGGAACAAAAGAGGGAGCGGGGGGAAAGGCAAAGAGTGGAGGGGTGGAACAATAGGGGGGATAAAGGACTAAGGAAAGGATGGGTCAGAGGGCCAAGAAGATTAGGAGCAGCCAGGGAAAGCCGTATTTCAAAATGTATTAATACATTTTGAAATACGCCTTTCCCTGGCTGCTTTTATGGATCTGATGTGGAAGAACAAAGTTGTGAATTTGTCATAGCCGCTCACCAAACAAACGTTCATGAGGCTGTGGATCTTTCGTCAGACTTGTACCCATTCTTGTGCTTTCACCACACTTTTTATTGAAAAGGCCTGAACGATTTCTAAGAAAACACACATAAATGAGGTAGAGTCACGGGGGAGGAGAGCGGACGGTGGGTTGGAAGAGAGGACGAGTGTTGTACTGCTCAGCTGTGCGATGCCTGATTACACAAAGATAACAATCTGATGCTGGATCCCCCGGAGACAGAGTCCAGTCAGACAGAGAAAGAAGGAGATGTAGAGCAAAAAATTAAGGGAGACAAAACATTAATAAACACAGAAGCAAGAGCCAAGGAGATTCTAACTGTTGATGATTTGATTTTTTTAATGCCGTGGCATATTTTCCTGCCTTTTTTTTTGTTGCATTAGAGCACATTAAAATGCAAATAAACCTGCGAGACAGAAAAAAAAAAAGAGAAAGCCAAGGACACGAGGGACCAAACAATGGGTAAAGAAAGAAAGTGGAAGGAGAGCAGCTGTTCTATTCAGCAGCCTGTTGACTAATGAATGTGGATGACCTTTTGTAATACGACGATTATCATATTTTAAAGCAGTTTTACAAAAACAGTTTATCTGCTCTCCACATCATCTTCTAATAAGGAAATGCTTCTCCCTTACCCACCGCAGGAAGGTGCCTGTTTATTGTTCTGCTGTTCATTATGAATCTTATCTACCTATAGTATCTGCTGAATTCAAAGATATATTTAACATTTCTGTATTGAAATGTGCAAAATGACTAGACCCTTGTTATATGTTTTCGAAAAATCCACAAATGTAGGCAAGGTCAAAGGTGCTTTTCATCCGGTCGCCTGTCGCCACAACGTCCGGGTAAGCATCAGATGATGCGAGGAACAAAGTCAGCAAACATGACTTAATATAACGCGAATAAAACATAACAACATTACCTCATCTGTGAACATTTCTGAGTCACACGGATGGATTATCATCATCAACTATGGTTGTTGAACATAGTCGACAGCAACTCATATTGTCTCATGCTGCTCAAATCTTTTGTTTTGTTTCCATTGAGAGACTCCCAGAGGCAGAATCCAGATTCCAGATTCACTTTGTTGTCCTATTTATTTGTTAGTTTATTTGACAGGGACAGTGCATGTACGCACTATCTAATTACAATGCAACCGATGCAATGTATGTAGGACATCTAGCCATGGCAAATTAGCAGTTCTTGTCCCTCATTAGGCTTTTGAGGAATAAAACACACGATACACAACGCTCATTATTATTATATCAATGACAGAGACCAACAATTAAGGACAATGACTGAAACTAACGACAACAAACAAACAAAAAGAAAAAAGAAAATGACAAAAACATTTGCGTTGGGCTTCTCCCCCTCGCTGCATCCACAAGAAAACACTCCACATACATAAAAGAGCTGCTGGGATCAAGAAACAAGTCTAGGGACAAATCATTTTAGCTCCAACTTATAGTTAAATTGCTCGTCATTAAATAATTTATCATCACATATCTGATTTTTTGTGTTGCCTTCATCTATCAAGGTAATATAAATTCTCAAGTTAAAGCAAGTTATGATGAAAGATGATAAAAATCAGCCAAGACTTTTAGTAGCAACTAATCTTTAATTACTGGCCAATAAATAATGCATTAATCCTTTAAATGTCAGTCATACCAAGTGGACGAATTTGTCCATCAACTGAAGACTTAAAAGGTGATAAATTCTCTGATTTTTGCTCCTCCAAATCATCTTCCAGGGGAAATTAAGAAATTGGAAAAGATAGCACACACCTATTTGTTTGTGTGTACTTTGTGTGTGTGTGTGTAGTCCCTCTGGTGTTCATCACTGACTTGTTTGTTGTTTCCATGTTGTCCTTGTAATGAATAATTGGTTTCTGGCTGTAGACTCCCACTGCAGTACATACTGTATGTTTCGTCTGTGTGTGTGTGTGTGATTGCCTCACAGCGGTCTGTTTGCCTCCTCTCCTGCAGGCTATCGATGCTTCAAGGCCGTATTGTTCCTCACGGGCCTGATGTTTGGCTCTGTGGTCATCTTCATGCTGTGCTACAAGGAGAGAGTGATGGACACTCAGCTGAGCGTCGAGGCATCTGTGGGCATCGGCCTCGGCATCGGGACCCTGTGCGGCCTGGTGACCATGTTGGTCCGCAGTGTGGGACTGTTTATGGTGGGCCTGCTGCTGGGCCTGCTGACCGGAGTGGCGTCACTGGTGGTGAGAACCTTTATTTCACAATGTTTAGATCGATGTTTATCTGCAAATAACATACACATTTCATGTTTAAGCAAAAGACTTTTATGAATAAAGCATTGCCTTCAGTGCTTGCGCCCCGTTCCTGGCACCGTCCAGTGTGTAGTCGGCTGTACTGCTGAGTGAGTGAGAGACTGACAGACGAATGGAAATCTCAGACACCCTGGAGAGAAGAATTCCCATTTCTTAACTTAAGTTTTGAAGGAAGGAGGCTGTAAAATCTGCCACGTCGATTTTTCTGTAAATCGCGGTGGTCGCACCACGTCAGCCTCCGTCAAGAGGCTGACCAACGCAGGGTAGTGCTGGCACAGACTCTCTAAAGGGGAGGGGAGAAAGCATCTACCCGAAGTAGTATCACAACTGACTGCAGACCACATCACCAAGCAGGCCATTTAAATTTGATATTTATGAGGGGTAATAAAACGATGGCCTCCTCCGTTTTGGAAGCCATTGAACTCTTGATGTGGATCTACTTTGCTGTCGTTAACAACTACAATCAAATCAGTCGATTTTGTTCATATTTTTTCTGTCATGAATGTTGATTTGACCAGGATCTAATTCTCATTTTTCCCTCCCAGGTTATGGAAGAGTTCTACCACCCCAAAACAGTGTGGGTTCCCCTGGGTATCCTCCTGGGCTCTGGGACGTTGTTCGCCGTCCTCACTCTTCAGTGGCAGCGCTGCTTCGTCACCCTCTCCACCGCCACTTTCGGCTCTGCCATCATCACCGTCACCGTGGATTACTTTATAGAGCTGTTCGCCCTGGTCCACTACGTCTACGAGAGACTCAGGGTAGGCTCGTCTGTGCGATTGTCTTATATTCTGCTATTTGAAGTCACCTTCAGGCCCGTGTTTTACTATGTAAGCGTTCGATGTATTTGAGGGTGATCACGTGTCCCTCGAGTTTGTTACCGGACTGTTTGTCTTGGCGAGTGATTTTCATTTGTTTTCTGTGTAAGAGTGGGAGACAGACAGACGATTGGACAGATAAAATCTCTGATATTGACCACTTTATAGAGCGGTTAACAACCCAATTTTAGACACTTCACCTTGGTGCAGTCACTGTCTACAAAACTTTGCCAGGAGCTTCGGGTGTGACTGCAGATGAGAGCTGGGATGATGGAGTGAGTCAACAACAGGGAGGAGCATTAGATACACTGTTTGTGTGGATAAAGGAAAACAGACAGAATTGTGTGTGAACAACATCTTCAATCAGAGATGTGTAGTTTGATGCTGTCATAGTGATATATGGGAATAAAAGCAACTTAGTACACATTTAAATGAAACCTATTTGTAGATATAACTGTTTATGTTTGATTTAAGTTCTTCTAATTCTCAACATATTATCCCATTTTCAACACATCTGTTTACGTGACCTTATTTTTACAGCGCAGCCATATTCAGAAATGAGCTCTTTCACGTTTGTTTGACTAAACCAGACTGCTGTATGGAGACAGTGGGAAGCCCTGCTGGGGCAAGCATGGTTTATGACCCATTTTAAATGTTCTCATCTTTAATAGTCTCATTTTGCAACCAAATTACTGGATTTTAAAATAGATCAGCATTTCATGATGTTGTGCTCTGTTTTTGTTCAGGAATAACTCGAAAGAGGTTTTGAGAAACTGAAGAAAGTGACATTATTTAGTGACGAATCAGTCACAGTGCTTACTATAGATTCATAGTTTAGCACAGGGTTTCTCACTCCCAGTCCTCAAGGACCACTGCCCTGCATGGTTTAGATGTGTCCCTCCTCCACCACACCTGATTCAAATGAGTGGCTCGTTATCAGGCCACTGCAGAGCTTGATGAGGAGCTGATCATTTGAATCAGGTGTGGTGGAGGAGGGACACATCTAAAACATGCAGGGCAGTGGCCCTCGAGGACTGGGAGTGAGAAACCCTGGTTTCGCACTTTATCTGAATTAACAACTCAACTTAAACTGTGTAATCTTTGCAGGTGGCGCCTAAGAAACCGGTGTGCTGGTTTACTTGGGTCATCTTGGGAGTGTGGCCGGTCCTGGCCCTCCTCGGAGTGCTGATCCAGTGGAAAGTCACTGCAGAGGGATTTTCTCACACAGAGGGTGAGCGATGCTGCTTTTACCGGCTTCAAACGCCGAATTAGGACACAAATATTGTTGTGGTCGGAGCACCGTGTCTTAGAATCATCACTCAATCTTGCCGTATTTGTTGATTTTGTTCTTGCGGCCACAAGAGGTGGACAAATAGTTTTATTTTATGAAAATGTGAAGGACTTTATTACTTCGATATGCTCTCACATGATGTCAGCATACTGAGCACTCCGAGACAATTTGAGTGGGTGGAAAAGATGGAGAATATGACAACAATGTCCAGGTATATAAAAAAACAACATGATGCAGCATGATTATCGAACTGTTTAGGGATCATGACTAAATGTACGAAATGCAACTGACATGCAATTATACAACAGGGTTTCTACGACCAGAAAAACAAGCACAATATAGAGATGTTTCTCTGTAATTACAATATAACCCATGAAAACCACTTATAATACCAAAACAAAATATCAGCAGCACTGACTTTATACTAAACTCTTCCCTCTTGTTAACTTTTTTCTTGATGACAGTCAGAAAATCTATTAGTTGTTCTACGGTTATCTTGTTCTGCATTATTAATGAGATATTATGTAAAAAATATGTCGTTGTCAGTAGTTTTATGTACTGGCAACAGAGATGAGGATAAAAATGCAGACTCTTGCAGGCAGAGCAGGTAGACTCAAGAAATGTCATGCTCAGAAAACGGGCTTACTCAGCAGTTTGAGGTTAGTCCTAACAAGCAAACAAATGCAACGGTGTTGAAAGGCGGAGAAAAAGCACGCAGCAGGTAGCAGATCATGGGCAGATTTACAGAGTCAGAATGCATGAAGGTGCAGGCAGTCTAGCAGGGAACAATGGCTGAAGGGCTGCCGAGGAGCTGATGATGGAATTAAGAGGTTTGCAGGTCGGTTACGGACCAGGGACATTTTCCGGAAAATGGGATCTTCAGGTTTGGGAGAAATTCCACAATAATTCAAGGTCCTGGGGCAGGTGAGGATGATTGTGGCTGAAAGGACACACTCAGAACCTGTAGCATAGACTTTGATCTTTTCCTTGGTGGCAGATTGTATTAAAATCACTGATGAATTCATAAAAAAAATTAACAAACAAACAGCTTCTGAATAGATTGCCTCCATCTAAATGTAGTTTACTGCTTAGACGCTACAGTCAAACACGGCTTCTGCTTCAGCCTCCGACTTGTGACCATGCAATGACTACGCTCGGAAACGGCTGATTCAAGAGAGGCGGTGCTCACCTCACCGTGTCCGATCTAATGTAGGCCACGGCCACAGGCTTCAGGCGAGGCTGCTGCAGACCCTTTGAAAAGAAGTCTGTTTTTCATCCTCAGTTTGTGGTTGAGTTCAGTGAGAGGGACGAACATCTGCTTCAGCTGTTTAGCAGAATGCTGCAGTGCTGTTTTGTCCTCAAACTCCAGAAATGTTTTGCGGACTACGAAAGGAGATAATGAGTACATTTGAATTTTTGGGTGAACTAATCCTTTAAGTTCATATTACAGTATTTATCTCCTATAGCAAACACGACAGTGACTATTTTTAATGAAGGAGGAACGCTTGGCTGCTGGTATGCCAAAGTTTAGAAACGTTGTTTAATTAAAGATTCCTCCGGCCCAGTTTCATTTAATAAATGTGCAACTTCCAAGCACAAATTCAGTTTTTGAATTTCCTGCTCAATCTCAGACTCTCACTAATCACGTCGAGTGCACAGAAAGATGATGAGGCTCGTCTCAGTATTGATCTCAGAGGCCACTACAAGCTGGTATCATTTTATCAAGAATGGCTAATCTATCCTCATTTTATTAAACAGGCGGTTTTATCGGCAGCTTTAGAAATCATAACCATTACGAGGGCAGAAACAATGTGTGTGCGTGTGCGTGTGTGTGAGGGGGAGACTAAACACACCGACATCAGAATGTGTTAATGACGGAAACAGCCTCTCTGAAAGAAAATCACAACACAGATGGCAAGATTACAAACACACACACACGCACATGCGCACACACACACACACACAACTAATACACACAAACAAACAGAGACAGAAATATACTGGAGCACAGTCTCTCACTCACTCGTACACTCAACACACACGCCTCATTCATTTGTACACACACACTGTTTCATTTGATCTTTCCTGGCGTACGACATGCAGAGTGGTGTCTCAGAAGAAGTCACACATTGCCTCGAATAATGGGATTAAACAGGCGGCTGCTGTGGCTTCCAGTCAGAGGGTGTGGGCAAAGCGATAGAGGAAGCTTTTTAGTGCTATTTTGAAAACTGTACAATTGCGTGTGAAGCGCGGTGGGGCTAGAAAGGAATAGAGACATGAAGGAAGGCAACTGTCTATAAGAGAGGGAATTGATTCTTCGAAAAATTCAAGACTCACTGCTGTTATGGGTGGAGGTTGGTTAGACTCCACCCCTGCCTGATCCACCTCGATCGAGTGCACCTGCACTCGTTGCACAGCTGCAGCCTATCAGCCTGCCTGGGTTATAAAAGCAGGCTGGGTCCAGCAGCTCAGTTGTGAGAGTGACACCAGAGGGTAAACATCATCAGGTTGCTCTCTTGGTTGTGTGTTGTCTGTGTTGGAGTGGCATATTCATTTTTGTGGCGAGGTTTATTTTCCCCTACATCTAGACAGAAAATCCCTCCTCCCAGTGACTTTTGGTTTTTGGGTCCTTTGTTTTTGTTCCTCTATCCTTTTGATAGATTTAGTGGGTGTTTTGCTAGTTTTTCTCCATCGCCTTATAGACCCCCAAGGACCCCTTTCCAGTGTTTTCTTGTTAGTTTCCCCATTGCGACCTCAGTTTGTGATTTTGTTTTGGGGGAGAAACGTAACACTGCTTTGTTGAAAAAGTTGGCGGAAAGCCCTTTTTTCCTCATCATGTGACCACAAGATTAAAAGATGAATTGGCCACACTCACAAAAAGAAAGAAACAAAGGGGAGATAATATAACAGAAGTAACAAAGGAGGGTTAATGAAAAAGACCAGAAATAACAAGAAAACATCATTTCTGGATCGACTGCATGTTTGTTGTGTGCATTTCATGCTTGTTGCCGTAGATACAGCCTGTGATTGGTCATGTGGAGAGGGGGGGAAAAAAAGAAGCACGAAGCTCTACAGAGAGAAATGTGAATGCTTTTGCAGTTCCTGCTGCTTTGTGATAAGAGCGACTCCAGACAGGGTCATTATGGTGCAGAAAACTCCTTGAAATATACCTACAGTATACAGCAGCTGTCAGGAGACCTTTTCCAAACGCGCGGTCGATCCCCACGAAACGTTCGGGAACATTTCCTGCATCTGTCGTCTCTGAATGGCAACGGGGATCATTGTTCAGGGACAATCTGCACCTCCAGTTCCCCACCTGAAGACTTAGTAACATTTCAGAGAGAATGCAGGTACAGATGTGCTGTAATATTGCATGGACAGGCATGAAAAGGATTGTCTGACAAAAGACACTTTCACGCGGAGTAATTAAATAAATGACAAAGCAGCAGCTCCTCGCCTGCAATAAATAAATAAAAACTCCAATGTCATCAGATTTGTCACGACTTCTGTCCAGTACAGCTTCCAACACTCTTTTAATGTTCCTTTCACCGTATCAAATGTGTGTTTCTGATGCAAGTATATCACGAAAAATGTAATTTATCTAACAAACTCGTTGAGTATTAAACTCGCAATAGACACGTTTTTTACTTTAACTTATAATGATGAAGTAAATGTGATTGCACAGTGTGATGGCTATGGAAAAATGACATTATTCTGAATCTAGGTTTCCTATAAACTTCGCTGTTGTCGTGCAATATTGTCTGCCTCGATCCAGTCAGGCTGGCAGCCTGGCACCATCTGCTTTCACATCTCCATTATAGACTAAATGAATTAATAATCTCACATTTTCCCTATGTTGTTGCTGCTCTGAGGAAAACAGGAAATCCTCTATAATACCACTTGGGAATGCATTACACAAACATTTGCGCCGTAAACACCTCATTGTCCAGCACGTTCTCGAAAATAATAAGAGACGTCTACTCCTCATTAGTCTGACTCACCCGATATATCTTGATATATACAGTAAGCCTGACATTTAGCACCTATTGCAGGTGGTATTTCTCTCTTCCTTCCTCTACGTGAGTGTTACTGTTTTCAGAATACCGGTGGCTACGTGAAACAACAAAAGCCTCAAAGCTAGCATCCTACACGCCTGAAAATGGCAAGTCACTTGCTAACAGTCAGAACATACACCAGCTTGCAGCTCTTACCTTTTTCTTTTGCGTGGTTATAGCCATTTTAATCCCGGTGCTCACCTCCCCACACGCAATACATCGTTCACATGGAGAGATGAAATCAGTTGGTTTAAAGAAATGCGAACGAGCCAGAGCGTTTTTCTCCCTGTACTGGAATGACAATTGGTGGAGCCAGCTCTCTCCCCAGTGTTGCACAGGACTGTGCCGGACTACCTCTGTAAATACGTGCATCTAGCCTAGCCCCGTCTTCTTCTTCTGATGATGAGTTTTTTCGCCAGTTGGCATCCACAGGTGTTTCATCACCACCACCTTCAGTGGTGTCCTTCCGCTCCATCTTTTACAGCAATGTGAAACGTCACAAGACTGAAATGTTCCCGAATGTAGCTGCATGTGTGAGTAATGAAAATCACTCGCGGTGCCTGAAAGGTCATCCGAGTTATTTACCCGGAACTAAATGTGACAGAGGCTAGAAGAGTTTGTCTGTTCTGACAGAGAAAGGAGGATGAGGATGGGGGGGAAAAAAAGGGGGCAGGTGTATTGGGGGAAGGGCAGAGTAGGGTGATTAACTGGGGCAGAACGGGTAAGTGGGGCAGCCGAGTGGAGCGGTGAGGAAAATCATCTGTCTGTCAGCTGATTGAACAGCGTGCAGGACACGCGCCTGAATGAATCAGCCGGCACGTGTTTTTCTTTAATTTTTTTTTTGTCTTCCTGGTTTTGACAATGATCGAACACACGCGCATTTCTATAATTCATTCCCAAGCCTAACACGAACCGTCACAAATAGTGACTTATAGCCTGACTTAAAACAAACTGCTTTTTTTTTTTTTTTTACAAGTGAAGACTGTACAAAATGTCGTCCCTCCTGAGGTTTAATGCTCATATTGGTCCTCACATAGATAGACGTCCAAGCGCATACATACACAGTTTATATACACACACACACTCACACACACAGCAGCATGTAATGTAACCAGAGGGGCCTGAGGTGGGGTGAGCTGAGGAAAAGGAAAAAGGGGGGGGTATCATTAAGCGGTTTCCCTGGCAGATGGTGCTTCGTTAGCTGTCCGCCCGCACAAAGAAACAACAATAGACCTCATAACACTTCCACACCCACACACCCACCCACACACGGTAACCGTGACGCATACAGTACATCTCGTCTCCCCCCTGTAGTTCAGCGGGGGTCCTCGCGCTTGTGGCCACATTCTGACCTCACACAGTGAACATAAAAACAGATCCCTGACTCCGCCGTTATGCTAAACCGCCGAATCAAACACGCAGGCACAGAAATAATCATATGGGGGAATCGATGAACAGTGAGACGGGGTGGATTCTGGACATCCTTCCCCTGCCGGATAAGGGGTGTGGAAATAACATGAACACGCTCACCCACTCACAGTATGTCAGGAGAGCGAGCAGCTCAGTATGAGTACATGCTGCAAGGAAAACTATCTGTCTGCCAACTGACTGAGCGGAATGAAGGAAAAGAGGAAACGGACATCAGAGGTTTTTTTCTTCCTTTTCCTCTTTGTAGCCTGTGCTTACAATAACCACCCCTGGAGATAGTTCATCAGCATTTTGAAGCTAATTAAAATATTGAAGAAAAGTCCCATCTGATGGAGGGTTCCTTTGGTTTTTCCTCTTGACGCTTTTGTTTCTCTGCAAAGCTGCGTTTCTCTGTCTCTATCCTCCTCTCGCTCCCTCGTGATCATCTATTGTTCCCTCTGTCTTTCGTTTCTTTCTTTATTTCTTCCTCATCACGTCCTCTTTTTGCCTCCAGTGGTTTTGAGTCGACAACAACGGAGGGTCCAGCTCATGCGCATCCGCCAGCGGGAAGAGAGGCTGAAAAAGGAGAAGGAGAACAAGAAGAAGAAAAAGCGACAGAACCAGAAGACCAGCCACAAGCAGAAAGCCCACACCCATCACCACCACCACCCGCAGTACCATCACCCGGCGGCATCCCACCCTCACCACCAGGCCCAGAGCTCCCAGCCACCTAAAGTCCCTCCTCCTCAGACTGAGCCCGGCTACCACCGCAAGTCCAACCCAAAAAGACGCTTCGACGGAGATGTGCTGTCACCGGTAAGACACAGTTTGCACCTTAGTCTTAAGAGGAATTAGAGTTAGCTTTGTGGGTCAAGATTTCATGCTTCTCTTAAAAATCATCTTTACTCATTTTCTATATTTTACTTATTCCATATTAAAGAAGTAATACAGGCATTTTGGGAAACACACTCATTCACTTTCTTTGTCAAGAGTTAGACAAGAAGATTGATACCACTCTCCCGTCAGTATGTTCACTATGAAACTGGGGCCAGTTAGCTTAGTTGGTTAGCTTAGCTTAGCATGTAGAGTCAGCTAGCCTGGCTCCACGTGGAAGTAACAAACGGCCAAAAATCCGCCTACCAGGGTTTGATGATGGTTTGTGTGGGACTGTCTCTTGGCCAGAAGCAGCGACTTCCTGAAGTCTAGCTGTCTCGGTGACGCTGCCTGGCAACCAGCGAAGACTTCAGGAAGTCGCTGCTCCCAGCCAAGAAATAGTCTGGCAAAAAAAAACCTAACAAAGCCAGAAATGTAAATCTGACACTTTTTTTTTTTTTTGTGACAAACGAGAAATTACATATGACTTAAGCCATTTTTAACTGGAACTTTCCCTTTTCAGGGACATCATTTTATCCCTGAAAAAGTCAAATTGAATTGCAGCCATTTTTAAAAGTTTGTTTTTGTTTTTTTTCATCTTTCTGTGATGCATTAACATGGAGTTACAGAAGAAAGCAATCACCATGTGGCCAATGACACAGTCCAGGCCTTGTTGTATTGTCACGCACAAACAGGACACATAAAAGTTGCGATCACTTTTTCATATATCTGAAGAGAGACTTAGACCTAATCTTTGACGTGAAAGGCAGACAAAGATAAGCTGAATTTACCTTTGAATTCCTTGAAAAGTAGTTCCGGATATTTTGTTTGGAAACGTATCTTTTGGTAGCTTTAACTGTTGGAAGATTGATTTTGTTCGACCGCAGCTGTTTGCCTCTTTATCATGTCTTTGTGCTATGCTACGCTAACCACCTTCTGGCTCTAGTTTAAAGGTAAACAGACAAAAGAATTTGAATGGCATAAATGTTATTATCTTACTTTTGCAAAGAAAGTGTGCAAGTGTAGTTTCCAAAATGTCGATCACTTCCTTTAACAAACGGATGTTAATGAGGGTCAGCTTTTTGTCCACTATGTATTCTGACCCAGACCCTGTATCATCTGTCCGTCCACAGAGCTACATCAGGAGTTTCAGGGACCGGCAAACCGACAGACGATCCTACTCCCAAAGTCGAATGATGAGCCGCACCCGGATGGGCGAACTCGACTACGACTGCGGCTCTCAAGTGCCCCTCACGGCCCCCAGTGGAGCCCCGGTTCGCATCTAAGACAGCGGAGCGCACATCCAGCCACACACTCACAATCACACAAGGCTACTTCAAACCCTGTTTGTCACAGTTAGGGACAGAGACTTAAACGAACAGTGCCAACCTAATCAACTGCCTATTAACCCAACAGGAGCTCAGTATGCCCCGGAGGTGGTCCCACACTGGTTCCCTGCTCTCAGACCTGTTCGATGTCGTATTTATTCGGCCAGCTTGGTCCTGTTCTATACTTTATGAATGTCAAGAGACGAGAGCGGAGCCTCTTTTTCTGGATGGAGCAAGAACTGAGCGCTGCTGAAGGCGATGTGGTCAAATCATCATGAATCATCACGTACTGACTTCAAAACCACTTCTGTTCCTGTACTGGTCTGGAGCACGCTGGAAAAGATGGACCTGTCCTTTGGGACGTTAACTGAAATATCTCTGCTGAAAATTTGATTTAAAGATTTTTTTGGGGGGTGCTGCTTCGAGGCAGAAGAAGTAATTCCAGTGGGATTTGCAGCGGGGAAACAATGAAAACACAAATTTCTCCGCAGGATGGCTGCACCATTCCAGATAAGAATGCATCCCATGGATTTCATGGATTCAACGGTATCTGTGCTTAGAAGGTAATTAAAGGAGATAACGATTCGCTTAAAGGATTCTAGTAAGAAAACTCAAAGGAAAATGATAGAAAATAAAATCAACGTGAAAAAAAAACACAGAGAGCCAACACTGAAGCCTGAGAGGCGGCTCTTCTTCATCACTTTCCTGTTTGAAAGGTCAGCGCGTGAAGCGAGGTGTTCATGAGGTCGACCCGACATCTTCACGGACAGCCTTGCACATCCAAACATGGCCGTCTTCAAAATGGAGAGCAGAGACTGGCTCGAGGCGTGTACAGGACAATTTGTATGTGAACGGTCCATGTGTCATTGCCTACGTTGTTGTCGTTTTCCAGGGGAATGTGCTCACATCGCATCGCTTTGCTTTCGCCCTCAATCGACAGCTGTTTAAACTGCGGACCTGAGCAGGAGACACATCCACACCTCCCCTCACCTCTTCTTTTGTCTTTCTACTGAATTTAAAGACATTTTTGTAAGCTGTATGTAACGTGCTCTCATGTCCCGTTTCCTCTTCTTATCACAAAAACAATCTACCTTTGAAGAATTTGTTTCAATACGCTGTTAAGACACAAAGACGAGAAACTGCTGTCTGATGCTGCTCCTCCGGTTGAAAGCTGTCTTAGCGAGTAGCGGGGGGGGACAAGACATGACAGTGAAAATGTTAAATATAGTGTGTTTGTGCGTGTGAGTGGACACATGAGCCCTGTGGCCAGTGATGGATTGTACCAAATACTGGCGAAGGAGAGGGGGGGGATTCATGGTAATGTATGTAAAACATACTGTAGTTTTTTTCCCCTCTTTTGAGCCACTATACTGGTTAAAAATGTGAATATTTCAGTTTGAATGAGGTGTTAAATGAAAAAGGAGGATTCTTAAAACGAAGGTAACCTCCTGGAAACGACGAGACATGGTGGAAAGATGAATTTGCGAATGGCGCCCTCTAATGTTTACTACTGGACCTCTTTTTCTAGACTTACCGTCTGTGTGCATATGTTTGTGTGTACATGCATTTGCGTGTGATTTGCTTTTTTAAATTCAAATGCGCTCCGATTATTGATATCGTTGTACTGAACATCCAGAGAGGTGAAGGAGTCGGATTTTTGAGAGGAAGTATTTTCAGTACGAAGGAGCAATTTTTGCTTTATTTGAACCTCTTACACCAACACTTGAATCTAAATGTTACTGTAAAGAGCCACATATATACAAAACTGAAGACACTGATGAGAATGAATCAGATAATGGCCACTAGGAGTGTGTTTTATGTAATTACCCGGAGGTTTAGATAAACAAATATTTTCCTCAGTACTGATGGGATGTGATGGGCTTGGCGCTGAAGGATCCTTCTCTCCGTGACCCATTACTGCATGAGAATCCGTGTGTAACCGTTTCCAATGTGTCAGTGTTTCAGTGTGTCACTGTTGTCATGTGAAAAACCTCAGATTTCCAGTTCAGATTTTTGATCCCAGGGCGCGAAACACACACCGTCCACGTTAACTGAGCCTAGCCTAGCCTAGCATAACATCATAATCTCCTTGTTTTTCAATAATTTTGAGGATCGACTGTAGCCTGTTTTGTCGCGATGAATAGGTGCAGCTGAAGGATTCTGGGATCCAAAGTGGAAGCGGCGGAAAAACGCCTCGTCTGTTTTCTCTTCTCTCTGTTTACACTCTCCAGGTTAAAGGGCTCTGAAAAGGCATTTGAATCATTTCCCTCCTCCCGACATTCTCTGTGCTAAGTCACCTTCTGTTCTGCTGTATCAGTGTTACTCCAGTAATGTTTTTGCAGTAGTGGCTGTTCAAGTGTAATTCTGGGGTTTTCGCTCACCCTGTTTCGACTCTTCTTTTGTAGTTTTATCGTAGTGCTCTCGTTATCATCGTCGCTGTCTTTACATCGTGGAGAGGCGGATATTAACAACATGGAAACTTCTGTGACAAACTGAATTATTGTTAGAAGATTTTAAATTCTTTTTATTAGCTCTTTTCATTATTTTCTGTCTTCGCCCGTCACCGCTGATCTCGCGTTGGGGAAACACTACACAATTGTAGATATTGAACTGTAAATAATTTTTAAATGTACAAATGTTTTGGTTTTCATTTCCATGTTTACATCATGATTGCTTATGTAATTTATCCAGCTGATTTTTTTTTTTTTTTTAATGGATTAGACCTGTTTTATATTGCGTTATGCTGTATGTCCGGTCGGTTTGATTTGGCCTGGTGGTCGATGCACAAACTGACATCGACATCAGTCACTCAACAATTTCTCCTCAGGAGACGATTCATTTTCCTGCCACTCTCTTTAAATTTGTGCACATTGCCTGGTTATTATTATTATTATTATTATTATTATTATTATTATTATTATTATTTTGAGCATGGATTTATATGGACCTAAAATATGATAAACATTGTGAGTCTACAATCCAACTGTCTTGTTGTCTCTGTTGTACCTACATGCTTTTAGTCATTTGTGTGTCCAGAGGTGCTTTCATGAGTACACATATCAAATCAACACACACACACACACACACCAACACAAAAGCATTTACAGCTCAGAGAACAAAATAAGTTGTGTAAAGTCACACTTGAGTAAAAGTAAAGATATCCTGATACAATATTACTTTGGCAAAAGGTAAAGCAACATTTTGAAACCTTTTTACCTTAAGCTCCAAACTCATGTTGATGGTACAGTGTCTTGTAACAGGGTGAATGGTGTCTCTATCGCTTGTTTCTGCACAGTGTAACTTCAGTGAGAGGGTCGGGTCACAGCGTTACATACATGTTCACTTCAACAGACACGTTTTCAACACACAACACTGTGATGACGTGATGAGTTTTGTTCGTAGTTAGCACCTACATTACGTCTGACAGTCCTGGGATTTGTATCTATGACAGTGGTGTTGCACTCAGAAACTCTGGGGGGCTCCAAATCTCACAAAATGCCAATTTCTACATAATGTCCCTTTAACCATATTTAACTATCAAAGTAATTTTAAGTGAATTTACTTAAACTGGCAATAGACCAGTTTTCTGCTTCAACGTATGAAGTGAATGTTGTTCTCACGATGTAACGGATACAGAATAATGAAATCGGTGTTTACATTGGTTCCCTGTAAACCTAAACCAGTAATACTAACACCAGCAACATACTAGAGTAAAATCAGATACTTATACTATACTATATTGATTTTAAAGTACTGAGTATATTTCCAGTTTATGGTTTTTAAACTCCCAACTATCAATGTCAGTATCAGTCTCAAAAGTCTGTATCTGACTATGAGCAGCTCGGCCACGATAAAGAGAACACGTGGACTGTTTGAGTTCGACTTCATGATGTTTTCTCTTCCACTAACTCCTCACAAAAGCGTTGATGCGGTCTGACAGGAGGTTTCAGGCTACATTTGCATCGCGGCTTAATAACGGGCTACAGTAGCAGCGGCGGTGATGTAACAACAAAACGGTGTAACTTGTACAGAGTGTCAAACACAGATCTAATCTGGATATAAGAAGTGTTTTCCACAAATCGCTTTGAAGAAAAAGCTGCAGGCAGCACAAAAAAAAGGACGCTGCGTTTGACAATTAAAATTTCTTTTTACGCCCGAGCGCCGTGGACGTGTCCCTCAGGCGGCTGACGGAGGAGAGGTCAGAGAGTTAAGCTGACTGTGTTTGAAGGAAATGGAACAGAGGAACACGCTGCCCTCTGTTATTGACCTATAATGATTGGGAAGCTGTTGACAGGCGCTGCGATGGAGGCAGAAAAGTCCCGATCAGCACTGCGCCGCTAATTCTTGGTAAAAGCAGTCTCCCTCTCTCTTCTTCCGCTCTTCATTTTGCCCTCATTATCTCTCCCTGAATCTCCCTCATTTCTTCATCTCTGCCTCTAAATATCCTTTCATTCTCTCTCCTCCTCCTCCTCCTACCACCCTCACTGTCTCGCTCTCCGTCTCGCTTTCTCATGTATTGTCTTCTCTCTTTCCTCCCTCCACCCCCACTTCTTTTTTCTTTTCTTTTCTTTTCTTTCCTTTCTTTTTTTTTTTTTTTATCTCTGCTGACATTTTCAGTCCAGTGACTTCAGACAAGAAACCGCACACACACTATTGCAATTCTTGTTGCCGCGTTAATCTGCTTTCTTGCCGGGAAACAAAGGCACGAGCGAAAAGCCAGCTCATTAACAAACCATTGTTCTCCCCTCCCTCGCACCGAGACCAGCGCGGTCACTGATAATTTCAGCGGGGCCGCAACGCCTCTCTCCTTTATGAAAGTGAATTAAATGTTAACAGAAGACGGCTCCGCTTGGCTGAGGGGAGGCTGGGATCGTTTTAGAAAAAGGCTAGCGCGGCCCACATCGGATGATGAACGCAGTGGGTAGAAACAGTTCATAAAGGGAACCAATGCCAAGGCACGTGGGCTATACGAGGAGTGCTAATGACTGGGGTTTAAACAAGGAGACCGTCTTTACACAGAACACGCACACACACACACACACACACAAAGAAAGAGATTAGTCTTTAAAACGGTGGTAACAAATGTCTTTATTCGAGATCCTCGGCACGGCGAAGCAGCACAACGTGGTCGCCCATGTTCACACAGACACCCGGCGCATGCTGCCGAGCTCAAACTTCAAACATGACTGAGTTCCCTTTCTCATTAGATGTGCGTCGTTCCGAAAAATATCTCACACCTGACACCAACATGTCACTTCCCTTTGATCAGTTACACAAATACAAGCCGTCCTTATACAAGTCACACACTTGCACGCTCGCACAGAAAGACTTGGAACGTGTGCAACAAAAGAACGACCGTCACATGTGACCCTGGTGTCGCTGGCTTCTCGTGCCGGGCCGCCGCAGCTCCCACAAAGCCGCGTCGTTCACTTGAAATCGTTGCTTGAATTATAAGATATGACACATTTCGGATAATGACACAAATAAAGCATTATTCCTGGAATGACCTTTATTTAAAACCAGGCTAAAGGCACCATGCACTGTGCCTCCGTACCGTACACTGTCTGAAGGTGTCTCCTGTTAGTTAGCATTCACTTGTGGATTGTGTGTTTCAGCTGAAATGGTCAACGTCATGGTGGTGGAAGGAAAAATGTAGGTTTTTGAACTATGTTTTTAATAGATGCACTGTAGTTTCTAGGGTTGCCTCCTCCGGTTTACATGATGTCTTGCTGGTGCTGTGTGGACTCGCTGACGACCTGCGGAGGAGAGGAGAGGTGTTGTGGATTACGGCGAAAAAGAAGAGAAACACATCATTATCTGTGTTCGGGACTGCAGATAATTCGCAGGCGTGTTTTTCCATCAAGTGAAGCAGGTATTGTTTGGAGTGAAGTGCTGTGCAGGCGGGTGAAGCTGCTTGTTCACGGACTGGGGGGGTGTGTGTGGAGCGTGTCTTCACAGGGTCGATGCAAACCACAAGATTTGAGGGATCGGTTAGAGACCAGAACTGTCCCTTTTTTCAGCTAATTTTTCTCTACACATTAAATTGCTTTATACTCTCTGGAACTGCGGAAAAAGGTGGAGATCAGAGTCCAATCTAAAATGGGAATCTGCTTTTTTTTAAATCTGGTAGTTTGCTTCAGCCTGGAGGGAACAGATGATAAAACGTAGGTGGAACATTTGGCTGAGACTTACAGACTGGGCACCATGGCTCATAGAATACTTCATCTGGATAAAAAAATATAGCAAAGCAAAACGCTTCAGTTGGAGGATTATGATTTTGTTATATATCTAAAGGCCCCGAAACACCAGAGAACGAGCTGCAGCGGAGGCTGACTGTTGTGTCGTCTCGCGTCTCCTTCATCATCGTCGAGCTGCACTCGAACACACCGTCGAGACGACAGCTCGCATGTTCTGTGCCTGTGTGTGAGGAAACACCTCTCTGCGGATACACAACCGTTGTTGGGGCATTTTTTGACGCCACTCTCGCTAATACAGCCGCTTCCAATCGAGAACATGTCTGTGAAATAGTTGCAAATGGCATTGACGGGTAAAATATGTAGAAAATGGGTGAAATCATGGACACTGCAGTGATAGAATCAAGGGGCCTTCCCTCTCTTTTTCCATTTTCTCCCCTTTTGCACATCAGAGCGATCGCTCTCGCCAACGACCCGCCACTGATCCTACGTGCTCCATTGGGAAGCCACCAACAAGGGTGGTCAGTGCCGCACTGACTAGCTCCACAGACGCTCACGGACCGTCAGCCTGGTGTGTCAGGACCATCACACAGGTGTACTTCATGTCATGTGAGTGTTCCGTATGTCATGCCAGCAACAACATGAGAAAAGGACGGGCGATGTGAATAGCACTGATCATCTCATTAGAATTAAATGTTCTGCTTGGAAACTTCACTCGGACCCCACGGCACGAAGGATCCAACACCTTGGTGCCAGACACCACAGGACACCGACATAAAAGCCAGGACCAGCACATTGAAATGAAACGGGATGATCAATATAATTCTCTTTATCTGTTTGTCCTTTGAATGTTGTAGCTGATTGGTGTTTTTACGTGTGTGTGTGTGTGTGTGTGTGTGTGTGTGTGTGTGTGTGTGTGTGTTTTCGAACCTCTCCGTCGCGGGTCTCGATGGTCTTGATGAGAACGGTCTTCTTGGAGTGAACCTCTGAGGAGCGCTGGTGCTGGGACTCAGGACTGGTCTCTGTGATAAACACACACACACACACACACGCCCGTCTTATAAACTGGCACAATAAGCTCTGCCACGGCTGCACAAAGCTCATGGAGATCCAAGACACTGACATTCGAGGGTTAACTGACTCTGAGCAACATTCGGGGGGGGGGCAGCAGTGAAACGGTCTGATGCCACTTACAGGTGTAATATCCTCGCTCACATTTACAATCAGTGTCAGCCGTACCCACAGCCATACATCATCTTTAATCACCTCTGGTTGTTTTCACTCCAGCAGCCGCAGAGTGCAGCGCGTGGAGGCGCTGGCAGAGATTAACTGCACGCTTTAAAATGTTAATGCGTCAAATGAACGGGTTAAGCTGTGTGATTATTGATGTGTGGGCTGCCGACGACTGGCCCTGTGAATCAAGGAGCCGTGGAGGATTTTTGACATGTGCGTATCGCCACACGGTGGTCAGAATGTGTCACTGCGGGCGCACAGCCCTCAGAATAGCGCCTGCCATATACAGTCACAAGCTATAATTAGTCTTTTTTTTTTTTATCCCCCATTGACTCATCTGGAATGTAAAATGGGGTTTTTTTATGAGTGAGGGGAAGAACGTGGACTGTTTCGTCTACCTCTGAAGCCGATGGAGGAGTAAGCAGACTGCACGGGCGCAGTGGTGGTGATCCTGGAGGAAGGACAAGACACAAAATTCAGCTTGGCACGCAATTCAGGGCAAAAAATGTCAAGCTACGACGTATTTGAGACAGAATCTGAATGTGAGGAGCACACACACACACACACCTGCTCTCCTCTCCCTCCAGCAGCTTGCGGTAGGTGGCGATTTCAATATCCAGGGCCATCTTCACGTTGAGGAGGTCCTGGTACTCTCTCAGGTGACGAGCCATGTCGTCCTTTGAATCAACACACGAGAGGTTTTATTGTTCCGCTCAAATAAAACCCACAAAATCAACTGTAAAAACTGCGATAAAGGGAGCAAAGATTGTGTGAAGAAATAGAATCCCAAACACAGACCGCAGTCTTGCCGGAGGTTCATCCACTGAAAATAATTACCTTCATCTTGGCGATGTCTGCCTCCAGCCGCGCGATGGTGTCCTGGAAACCAGAAGCCTCGCGGCCCATGCGGTCCTCCATGTCTCTCATCTGGCGCAGCAGAGACTCGTTCTACGGGGGGAGCAGAGTGGTCGAAATCAGAACGAAAAAGATAGAAAGAGTGTGCTCGTTACGAACGAAAGAAAGAAAGAAAGACGTCCAGGAGATACTCACAGTGCCCTTGAGAGAGTCGATCTCGCAGGTGTAGGACTGGATCTGGTGCCTGTACTCCATGCTCTCCTGCTTGGCCTGACGCAGCGCATCGTTGTTCTTGTTCACAGCCTGGTTCAGATCAGACACCTGAGGAGAGGAGGGACGAGGTTTTAGTGGTGAAACAGCTTGAGGAGATTATCTGTGTGCATGAGGTGTGTGTGTGTGCTTCCATCTGACCTTAGACTTGTACCACTCTTCAGCCTCTGAGATGTTCTTGGCGGCGATGCCCTCGTACTGCATGCGGATGTCCCTCAGAGCAGCGGTCAGGTCGGGCTTGGACATGTCCATCTGGATCTGGACCTGGGTGTCCTGCATCTGGCTCTGCAGCTCGCGGATCTCCTGCAAGGTGACAGGGGAATAACGATGAACAACAAGAGAAAAGACATCTTCTGGTATCCCTGCCCACTTTATGCGATCAGGACGGAGAACTCCTGAGTCTCCTGTCTGTTGTTGTCGTTGTTCATTTGTCTGGTTATTATGTGGTGACATACAGAGGACGGAGGGGATTGCTAGCTACAAAGACAGGAAGTTAGCTGAAACGACGTAGAATATAGAACTAGAAACTGTCGAACAGCAAACTCTCCCAGTGGTTTACTGACGTGATATTCTCAGATCGATTTGAAAAGACTTTATCTAACCCTTCGACGTGCGGTTGAACTCGTGCACTCCCTCCAGACGGGCTGTGCGCTAATGCTTTTAGCTCAGCGGCTACAGTGAAGATTTTGGCTTAAAAGGGATGTTAATATGCCTTTTCAAACCAATTTAGGATCTCAAGGCTTCTTGAGACTGGGATTACACTGGGCACGCTGTATGGAGCCATTCTGAGTTTCTTTTTTTGGTTGTTTTTGTATGTATTAAAACAAGTCCCCATCTACTTCAGTTTTTCAGGCGAATGCTGCGACGCTATAAGGCTTTAGAAATGTTCTGTGGGCTACGAAACCGTCCATCGGCACGAGGGTGAGTGAATAATGCCCAAATTTTCATTTTCCTGGGTGAACTGTTCCTTTAACGTTGTGAAACTTGGAAGATTCTTCGGTCCAACTCAGCTGTCTTCTGCTCGAACCAAAGGATATAAATAGCTCAGCATCTGTTCGAATGCACACACTGTTTCTCCCACACACACACATTCAGACAGACACGCACAACAGCTGACATGCTCTCTTCAACCAATCACCGGTTCAGCATTTCTGGGAGGTCAGAGTTGAGGCAGGGGAAAGACAAAATGACAGGACGGGGCCGCAACTGTGCCAAATGTGTCCGAGCGTGCAGCTCCGCGTGTCCTTTGATGTCTGTGGGACGAATGTGCGCTCATTGCATTTGCTTTGCATGAGACCTGAACGCCCAGGTTGTTATTATCCTTAGAGGGAGTGTGTGTGTTTGTGAGAAAGAGAGAGACTGTGTAAATGTGCATATTAAACATGTTTTCAGCACCAGTGGGTGTGTTCAAGTGTGAAATATTTGATCCACTCAGGATCCGCTGCATCTAATATTACAGTACAACTTGATACAGTACACACCACCCTACTGACATACATAGTACATAGACGTGCTGTAGGTGTGGCGGCCTGCTTGCGGACGGACAGAATTTATAGGCGGATCAACAGACCTCTTCGTGGATCTTCTTGAGGAAGCCGATCTCCTCCTGCAGACTCTCAATGCGTCTCTCCAGGTCCAGCCTGGCCAGAGTGGCATTGTCAACATCCTGGACACGAACACAAACAGAAAAACAGATTTGACTCTCTGCTTGAGGCTTTCGAGGGTAAAGTGACTGAGCGTCGAGATGCAAAGGTGCGATTGCTGATGGAAATAGGAGACGTACGGCTCTGAAAGCAGAGAGGTTGTTCTCAGCCTCCTCCTTCTGGTGAATCTCCTCCTGCAGTCTGCAGACAGCGACAGACAAAAGAGCAAAAAACAAAGTTAAAACACGAGCGGATACAAACACTCGGCGGCGTCTGAGCGGCACGTGCGGCTTCTTCCCCAGGGACCAATTACGAGACGGATAAAGTAGTTACCACCATCACTCCTCCAGCCTTCTGCTCCCTGTTCTTTTGGGCTGTCGCTACATTTACAAGAATAGAACCGAGTAGACAATGATACATCGTAATAACACACACACACACACACACACACCGGTGAGCTCACTCTTTGGGTCCTAAAGCTGTGCTGCAGCTGCTGTCACACCGTCACAGTCATAATAAGGGTAACAGTGAGCAAGGAGCAGAGGTTTGCCCTCGGCTGGTGATGTTTCCAGAATTAGCATTTCACTATGCAGCCTGAACAAACGGAGGCTGTAGAGAAAATGCATGCCTGAACACCTTTAATTCATAAAGGGTCTTTTTTTTCTTTTAAATGTGTATATATATTTTTATTTTTCCTTGTACTAATTAACTCTTTATGTATTTCTGTGGTTTTATTGGATCATTGTCTGTTGATTGGTTGTTTTTTTGTTGTATTTTCCCAATTTGTGTTACATCTTTATTGTTTTAGGGAGGGGAGGGTATAATATAATGACTCCCTGACACGTCTCTTTTTCTTTTAATAATCTGATTTTATGTAATCTTATGTTTGTGCAAATAGAAAAAAAAGGAGAGGGAAATACTCCATGAAAAGCAGGCGTATAACGGGCGTGAGTCAGGGGGCAAAGTCATCAATTTCACATCCTGTGTGGTGAAATGTATTTCTTTGTTTGTACTATGTGGCACATTAGGTTGGCACTTGTGGACTTATTGTACAAGATACTGAACATTCCCAGCAATCTTATTGACCTGCGTTATCCTCATCAGCAGTCCTGTGGTCCTCGCTCTACAAATATCTTTTACTTTCTGCCTTTTTGCAGCTGCGGCAAAGCGCCTTGAGATAAACTTGTTTTCACAGTATGTAATGTAGTTGCTGATGCTCTCTGTAGCCTCTGCACACATTCTATAGGTGTGCATACGTCTGTGCGTGTGCGTGCGCGCGCGTGTGTGTTCGTACGTGTCTGCATTGCATGCATTGTAACTGCGGGCGGGTGGTACGTGTGTGTATTCTGATCTCAGTGGGAGCAGCAGGTGCTTTGGCAAGCTTCACTCTGTGCTGCAGGCAACAATTTAAAAAAGGGCTGATGGAAAGAAAGTGAGGATTGAATGTGTGTGTGTGTGTGTGTGTGTGTGTGCGTGCGTTTAAGTGATGTTGCTCGCTGTTGCTGTGACAGAAATTCTAAATCCAAAGAACTGACCTAGTAGCTGCAAATAGACCATTCAGAGATACATCACAGCTCCCCGTCAAACACACACAGGCAGGACCGTCCACGGTTTTTGGAAACATTTGTTCTTTTTTTTCTTCGTTTTACTCTCGCTCTAAATTCACAAGCGTACACGGACAGACTCCGCGTCTTCATCTGTTCATTCCTGTCTGTCTCCTCTTCTCTTTCCGTCTGGCTGAAACTCTCTCCGTCTGCCTCGACTGTATTCCTACGATCCGTCTGTCTCTCTCTCTCTTCGTTTTTCCCTGCGTAGTGTCTCTTGTGAATAAATTATAAAACACCTTTGTAAAGAGCTGGCGGACCGTAACCGCTCACTGAAGTGTAGCTATTCTCAAAATCTCTCCTTTGTTGTCACCCTTTTCTCCAGAAGAGAACAGACACCCTCTGGAAATCACAGCGAGCCGCCTTCCTTTGTATTAAAAAGGAAATGTACCACTTTCCTCCCTCTCCTCATTCCCCTATTTTCAATTTTCTTGTAACATCCAGCAATGTGTCGCCCTGTTTGTCTGATGTAGACAAGCAGCTGCCAGCCTGGGGGTCGAGACCCCTCCATGGAGGGGCAAGAGTAATCTGAAGGGTGATTTGATGATTGAGATAAGATACTCCTTTATTAGTCCCACAACAGGGACATTTCCCAAGTCTAACCCTAAACCTGACTCTAACCCTAACGAGGGGGGAAATGTAAAATATTTCTGCTACTGATTTTAGTTTGACAAGTTTTCTCGAATATATTGTAGTTTTGTGAGTTACAAATATCAGTATTTCATCTCTTATAGACACATTAACCCAAACCCTAACCCTGACCCTAAACCTAACAAGAGGTAAAAAGCGTTCAGTATTTCCGATACAGATTTAAATTTGGCGACTTTTCTCTAATATTCTTTTTTATGAGGTGCAAACATCACTTTTTTACCTCTCATGGACGTATTTAGCCTAACCCTAACCCAAACCCTAACTCTATCCCTAACCCTGACTCTAACAAACGGGGGAAAAAAGTACAGTATTTCTGCTACTGATTTAAATGTCTTTTAATCTAGCTTTGTGAGGGGCAAACATCACCCTTCTATCACTCATATTAAACCTAACCCCGACCCTGACGAGGGTTTGTTGGTAGAAATTGCTTCACTTTTAAGGGTTACAAGCCAAATAGGCTGGGAACCCCTGATGGAGACAGTTGTACCATCCAATTATCTGTCTAGACCTGGTGAATTGGTGTGTTTCTTTCTGGTCTTTCTTTCTTGCTTTCTTGGAACTTACTGTTAAAAGCAACATCAACCTCATCATTCATCCAAACTCTCTAACAGTGCGTCCATCGCTACGGATCGTCCCCTCATTCATCACCCTCTAACCTACCTGAGCTTGAGTTTCTGCAGGTCATCAGCCAGGTTGTCTCTCTCCACCTCCACCCGGGCACGCTGGTTGGAGTGGGCCTCGATCTGCCTCCTCAGCTCCCTCATCTCCTCCTCGTACAGCTCAGCCACGCGGCCGGGCCCCTCGCGGCCCCTCAGCTTCTCAATCTCCACCGTCAGCGCTGCGTTCTGCTGCTCCAGGAAGCGCACCTTCTCGATGTAGTTGGCGAAGCGGTCGTTGAGGTGCTGCAGCTCGGCCTTCTCGTTGGTCCTTGTGTTGAGGAAGTCCTGGTTCATGGCGTCGGCCAGGTTGAAGTCCAGTTTCTCTCCGGAGTAGGTGCGGATGGCTGAAGAGGCGCCGTAGCCTGCTCCACCAGCACCGGAGGACACCCTGTAGCCGGAGTAGGAGGGGAGGCTGCTGCTCTTCACCTCATAGACTCGGGAAGACATGCTGGCTGAGGAGGAGCTGCGTCCACCGGCTCCGGAAGAAAAGAGGGAGGACATTGGGGTTGACCCGACACCAGAGCCGAAGGTGCGGCGGTACGAGGAGGCGCTCTGGGCCGAGGAGGAGTATGACTTGCTCATTGTTGGTTGTCTGTGTGGTTGTCTTGTGGTTTCGATGAAGCTGCTTGAGGCCCAACTGTCCCACTGGGCAACTGGGAGAGAGACGATGTGAAGGAATCCCAGACAGCGAGCGCAGCTATTTGTAGATCTACCACACCCACTCCTACCCCGACCCCTCCTCTCCGTCCTCCCCCTGTCTCCATTCGCCACGTCAGTACTCCCACTGCCTCCTACTCCACCCCCACACTGTACCTCAACCACATGTTGCTTTAATTGATCACCTTGTCACCATCGTAAAAGTTGTCAATGAACCCATGTAGGAAGAGTTCCCCTTGGGTCAGGGTTAGGAAAACATAGAGGAGATCATCAGCAGAGAATGTTCTGTTACTTTTACCCCCAGGTTGCTTTCATCGAATCATCTTTAAACTGTAAATGAGCCTTAAAGGTCCTGGTGTCCTTCCCAGTTCGACACTTTGAGTTGGCAGCCGGCCCGATCATCGATCCTCAAGCATCCGTATTTGATGAGTTGAGAATGAGACTCAACATTTGTCTTTCTTACAAATGGGAACTTAAATTATAGAGACTATATGTACACTATTCAAAAGGAGGTTATTGTTAAAAACAGACTCATACAGCTGCTTGCGTCAAAATGCATCCGGAGTGTATTGTTGCAGAAATGCAATCCTTGGACGACTTCTAGTAATGTCAAATCTTCGTTTTGGTCATTTATTGTGCCGCTGACATCCGTAGCATAAGTTTCAAATAAACTTATTTCTGTGGCGGACCCTGCCACCTTTCTAGCTTCAAACAGCGTTCTGGAGAGCTTATTTTCCTCTGCATAGTGACCCATTAATGACTAACAACTATAAATAGTATGTTAAGACTTTTTCTATTAGAGGTAGAAGCATCAAATTTGCTGCTGAAAGTGTTAAGCGATTTGGCTATGCATGTCAAAATAAAAATTTGGATTTCACACATTTATCAAGTCTCAGTTGGTAGACAAAGCTGTTTTTCTTTTTAAAAAACTCACAAAAAAGATTTAATAACATCCATTTGAATGTTAAGAAAAACTTGCTGTAGCCTCGAAGATGGATTTGTGCTTAGCTCAGCTACTATTTCAAGCTCTCTAAAGGATATTTTTAACTTCCACTGTGGACATTAAAGGTGCATTCTGTAGTTTTGAGGAAGAAATGTTAAGATAAGAGAAAAATCTTCACTTATTGATTTTTAATGACTGAATAAACTGAATATTCAAACTGTCGTCAAAGGACAAAACAAGAACCTGCTGTTTTACTTTGTTCACATTAGCCGGACCCTTCTGAGCAGCTCCCTCTCTGTTCTGGTGACCTTATTCTCCTTGAGGACAGCTTTTTTTTTTGTTGTTGTTGGAAATATATCAAAATAACTATTTCTGAGTTTGTATTATCAACTTATTATCATTCCAAATATTAACTTTCTTAGTTTGATGCAACATTTTGGATAAAAGATTGCCTTTGAAAGGAAATGTCATGATCTGACATTTTGGTTAACCAGTTTATTATATTATCTTCACATGTCATCCATTATCCTCCAGGCCTTCCCTCGATATCTCTGCCCCCTCTTCAGCCACTCATCTTTTCTCCGGCCCCTCTTCTCTTATCATTCTCCCTCCCCATGTCGTGCCTGTCGCCGGCTCTCGGTTCAGCTGTCCAGAGGTCTGGTTTCAACCGCTCCAAAGGGCGGCGGCCTCCAGTGTGTGTGTGTGTGTGCATTCTTGGATTGAATCCACGATGGAGTGAGTGAGTGAGTAAGCGAGTCGGTCGGTCTCCGCAGTTGTTATAGAGAAAATATAGGCTTGTTTCATCGACACCATCGAGATACTGAAAAGTATCCAGTGGGTTACAGTCTGCAGCCTATAGGTCAGCCGCCCCAAAATAGATCACATCCCATTCTGAGGCGGTTTTAAATAGCCTCACATGCCTGAAGTAGCCATGTGACATATTTACTGTGATTGGGGCGTATTAAAGTTTAATGGTGCTAAGACACAGGCTCGTAAAAAGCACACACATCCCTCTCTTGAGATATACAGCCGCTCTTTTAATGACATCATGGTAATGATGATTTCAACTAAACTGTATGAATGTGATCCCTTTAGCCACATAATACTGGCACCCAACAGTGTCCTGATGCTGAGACAGTAGGGTTTATCTCACAATGTGTCGTCTTACAGTGTTTGAGTTACTACCCTGCCAGCAGCTATAGAGCTATGCTACGGCAGAGTTATGCTTTTACCCTTGGTTACATAAGGAGCAGCAGGGTTGGACTGATAGTGCTGCTGACGGGAAGGTCACTTACAATCTCCGCCGGACTTGTCTACAAATCCGTATCTGCACCATGTTGTAATCCTGCATATAAATTCGCTCTTTGTGTGTTTATTCTACAAGTTGAGGGGAAAAATTAAATCCCCACAAAGTCGGGGCATCAATATTTTGGTTGCGGTCAGAGTTATAACCAGGTTAAAGCTGAGTCACTGGTGTATTGTCATCCCGTAAAGTTGTTATGGTGAGCAAGTTGCAGGCGCCTGGTTACACATCCAGGGAGATTGTGGTCTATTTTGGTCTATTTTGGTCTCTTAACCTACTTAGATTGCTTTATTGTTTGACTTCATGTGTCAGTTAGTTGCTTATCTCATCTGTCTGCCGTCTGTTTCTGCACCAAAACTCATTCTTCCACAGGTGGAAATGTGCTGTGGCTTGTTTGTATTTCTTTAAACCACTTCACGATCGCCTTGGGCAGCAGAAAGCCCAGGAGGCCTCAAGGGTGCCCCTGCAAAATAGTGCTTGGGGGAACATTGTTTATCGCGCGCTGGGAAGCGAGCCATGGCATTAAAATGACCGAATCCCTGCAGAGGAAAGGTAAGCGCTGCTCGCTTGTTAGAGTAACTTGCCATTTTTCGAAGTGTGGGTTGCTAGCCTGGAGCTCGTTGTTGTTGTATCCCGTAGAGACCAGGGAACAGTGACACCCAGATAGCAGAATGGATCGGGAACCCGATGGTCGGCTTCATACTCACAGTGTACATCCGGTAAGTCAGACATGGGATCATGGTTGCGCATCTCAGGCTCGGGGCCATAACACAGAAACAATGAGCCAAAATAGGCTAAAAAGCTCCACAGAGTTGCTGAGTTGGGTGATGACACAACATGCAATCCTTTCATCTTACATTATTGGTTATATTTAAGCCCAGGTAAAAGGTTCAGGTAAAGCAGGAAGTACAGTGAGGTACTTTTTTTACATACTATCCATAAATTGCACATATTGAATACCATTTGCCGTGTTTTTTCATCCGAGCCCTTGCGTCTCAACGCGACGCGAGTTTAGCACTGCATGTCGTGAGTGTGTCGAGGTGTGAGCGTATGAATGAATGCTGTTGGTCTATAACGGACGGATATTACTCATGTCAGGCACCCGGGGCTGCTGCAGCTGAAAGCCAGCCCAGACTTGCGAGGCACCCCTGCACCGCCCTCCCCGTGTCATCTGTGTTGATGTGTTGGTGGTAATGATGACGATAATGAGGAAGAACATGAGATGCTAAACATCCCTCCGAGAGCTGAATAGAGGCATAACATCCGTTGGCTTCCTAACGAAGTTGCATTTAAAGGTTCAATTAACTCTTGATGATTTCACCTCACGTAGGTGGAGTTTTGCTTGGCTTTGCATAATATCACAAAACCTGTACAAAACAGTACCAGGAGGGTTAGTTCTGCAACCCTAACATGTGCAACTAAGCCAAAAACACCAACACGCTCCTCAGAAGTGGAATCACCTGTTTGTTCTGGTGTGTAGACACTCTGTCATCCACCCGTCTTCTGTCTCCTCCAGTCTCACACTATCCAAACAGCAGGTCTGTGACCCGTGAGCATCGAAGCAGAAGGGGCTGCCTCCCACCTCACATCAACACTCATTACAATCTGCTGTCACTCCAAGTGTAAAGATCTCGGCAATTTTGACTGCGTGACCAGAGAATGACTCAGTTCGCTGCCAACGAAGCATTCAAATGTAATTGGAAATTAAAGTGTTCGGCTCTAAGAAGCTTTGAATAATGAACCAACAAATATGATATCAACATGTTCAGCTGCACCGGCTGACACAGCGAGTCACTTACAGTTTAGGAGAAGCTTGTCTCTCTGTCACACACACACACACACACACACACACACACGATTTGTCAGGTGTATTCAGACTGAGCACGGAGAGGGAATTCAGAATTGGAGCCAATACGTCTGCAGAGTTAATGAAAAGACGCGAGTGGGCATGAAATGATGCAATTTTGCTCTGGGTGGTGCAAACTGTGGCAAAGACACGACAGTGTGAGCCGAAAATATTTCGCAGTCACCTGAGCAAATCATTTGTGTTTTATCCTGGAGATGTAGAAATGAATTTAAAGAGACAACAAGAGTGTGTGTGTGTATGAGAGTGTATATGTGTGGGGCTGCCAGGGCTGGTGTTCCTGTGAGGCCGCGCGTTAATTTCAAAGAGCAGTTTGTGTGTGTGTGTGTGTGTATGTATATGTGTATGTGTGGGGTTGCCAGGGCTGGTGTTTGTGTGTGGTCGCCCGTTAATTTCACAGAGTGTGTGTGTATGTGTGTGTGTGTGTCAGCTGCTAGTGGTGTCAGCTCTATTTTTAGCCTTCCCGGTTGAACTCAGTTATCCCGACACTCCCAAAGGATCATGGGACTGAAGACAGAGCGCGACACCGCCAATAAAAATAAAAAATAAAAATAATGATGATGTTTCTTTTTACTGGCATGATAAACATAGCCGCTGACAAATAAATCAAATCTCTGATATCGAATATCAAACGAAAATAAGATTTCCCTCAGATTGGAGTCCAAGCACAACAGCAGGTACAAGAATCACTGAAGGAGTCTCTTGCAAGTTCCCTCGCACCACATTATACACTCTGCACGTCTGTTAGAGAGACGAGAGGCCACTGTCGGACACACTGTCGCAGAGAACTCCACACTCCTTGTGTTTAATGTTTCAACGCTCAAAAAGTTGTCTCTTTGCAAATATCTGTCTTTAAACTTACGCTAAATTTACTTTGGAAAACAAAACTACAAAACTGTAACACTTCAATAATAACCATCAATAAAAAATCATAAATTGACAGTTAATTTAACGTTCGTTAATAGTTATTTTACTTTTATTTTACAAACGAAGGCAGCCTTTATATACCTGTAGTCAAGCAGTTTTAAAGGTTTATAAACATCAGTTGCAAATTTATAATGACCATCCAGGTAATGCTTGTAGAAGAACTGCAAAGTATTAATAAACCATTAATTATTTACCATTATTTGTTACTTAATAAACAATAAAGAAACCCTTTTGTTTTGTCTGTTAACAGTGACATTAACATATAAACATATATGTACGGATGCAAGAATTTACTGTATTGTCAATTAAATAAATACAGTTGTTAAAAACATCGTGTTTCTGTGGTGTGCGGCCTGGACTTTGTCAATATGAACCTCATTTCCGTTTTGACGTAAAAATGTCAGATTATTTTCCAGATGAAGCACCAACTTCAACCACAAAAAGTGTAAGGTTGGAGGCCCTACAAAAAACGTAATATGAATTTCTCATTCGCTTGCTGGAGACTGTCTTCTGCAGCGAAAGAAAGGCTGTCTTCATTCTTTGACAGTGAGACTCCACAAGAGGCCTGAGGAATTTCATTTGAATGCACCTGTTCAGCTGTAAATCATCTTCAATGAAATCCAAACAGGTGGTCCCCACATACTGACTTCACTTTCCTCTCCCATCATAAACCAATGCCATAGACGTAAGGGGACGGGGACGGGGACGGGGATGGGGGGTTCCACTTTCCCAAACCATTTGTAACATATCACCGATGTATGTTCCTTATCATCAGACAGAATTTCTGTGCTTTGTGGCTCAGACCTCAAGACTTCCCAGGCCTCCCTTTGCTGGACCATGACTGTGCTTGTTCCAACGCCAAAGATGTCTGAATATACTTTAACACACATCATATTCTAATGTTGACTGTGGTTTGTCATATTACAAGGGCTCAGTTTTGGACGCCGACACTTCACCAACAATGAATCCTAAAGGCTTCAGGTATCAGTTTTGAGTCAGGATTGATGAGGGGGCTTTTTACCGTCACATATGACGCAAAACTGACCTGACGCGAACATGATGCTGCTTTACCCGGAGCTCCTGGAGTTTCCCGGCTGAAGACGACATCATCCGTACAGGACAGAAGATGAGCCGCCTACATGTTGCCTAACAACCTCAGACACAGAAGCAACAACTGACCTGTAGCCTAGAAAAATCGCTCTTAAATTAGCCTCCGGGCCTCGGCGCGGCTGGTGAAGCAGTTATCACACAGACACACACTCACGCAACAAGTCTGAGAATATCAGCGGTACATAGCAGCCGGACCTAATTTTGGAGAAAGGATGCAGTTGTAATATAAAAATATCGGCAGTCATCATTTGAAGAATTTCTGCATCGGAGAAAGCTAATTAACTAAATTATCACCATCAGTGTGACATCTTTGGGACATTTCTTTTTCTAAAAGGACTTTTATTGAGACAAAATTGCGATAACAGTTCAGTCTATCCTGGCATCTTTACTTTGGGTGGGGTATTCGGGGTAGGGTGGGGGGGTGTCGGGCTTGTGGCATGCTGGGGGCAGTCAGGAGCCAACCAGCGTGGATGACACGACAGGAAAACGGCATGATGGGAAATTGTTCGAGGATCCGTTTTTGACCACCGGAGATAAGAAAACTAAAATAGAGAGACGATCTGTGTTCTTCTGTGCTTCCGTGTGAATCCACGATAGAGCGAGTGAACCGCAACACAGTCACATCGAGCAGATACACATTCAGCAGATCTGCAGAATAGCGATGGTGAGAGCTGGCAGGGTAGAAGGCGGTGAAAATCATTTTAACATGACATAAACTGTGTGTATAGGTGAGCGGGGTCCTCAGCTGGTTTCACCCTTCATAAATGCTGACTGCAGGTTGCCCGGCAACCGACCAAACACAAATACACACATGCCGGCGAGTCGAGCTGTCACGCTAGAGTGACACGAGGATGAAAGGATGAGAGTAGAAGCAGGGAGGAAGAGAGACGGAGTGCTTGCACATGACTGCATGTAGCCGTGTAACGTGGTAACCGGAACAACTCGACGATCATCTTTTACTGGGAAACTTGTTCCAGATCTATTTTCAGTCTATCTAAGGAGAGATATGGTATCAAAAAGCCGGCAACAACACAATGTGCTTGAAATAGAGAGCGGCAGACATCGAATCAGACCATGTGGCTCCATGAGTCACGCCTGATATAAAAGGCGGCTTTCTGTTTTAAAACAGTCCAGTTGCTCGACACTTCTGTCAGGAGAGCGAGCATGAGAGGACAATGCACAACTTAACATTCAGTACGAGTAAACTCTAGGGAGCTTTAGCGACGCTAATCCCCTGACATTTACAGACATTCATCGGAGGCTGCCTATGATATGCCAAGGATAGGATCACTGTGGGCGTATCAGGGCTAAAGCCAAGAGTCTGGAGCTCCATGAGCCAGACTGCTTAAATTAAACAGAAGTGTGTCGCCGGTTCAGCACTGACACAACACATTTTTTTTTGTCCTATAATTCCTGAGGAAGGGTTGCTGTAAACTACAGACTCCTTTACTTGTTATTATTCATTTTCTTATTATCATTTATCATTTTGCAAAATACAAAGGGGCAAATTCAAAGAGAAAATAATACAGAAGCAAATATGTGGATAGATCATTAAAAATGATTAAATAAAATTGAAAAATTGAATGAGAAAGGAAGTAAATAGGTGAATTAATGGCATATTCATTTATTTATTGAGTAATTTATTTATTTATTTGAAATGTTTGATTTTGGCAGCTCCATGCCCCCATATCATGGTCATTTAAGGGAAAGAGATGCAAGATTCTTCACCAACCGATGGCAACGTTTATATGAGATTATTACAAATTTAAAACTATGGTGGAAATACAATTTTCATGAATTCTAATTCAAAGATTCAAAGACAGTTGCGTCGTTGCAGCAGCTGATGCCCCTCGTTCAAACTCAGGCAGGAACGTTTCCAACCAGTTGGTTTTCACAGACACAAGAGGGAGCAAGAGGACAACGAGACGAGATGAACCGCTGCCACTTCCTCAGTTTAATTATGGCTCTCTGCTTAATGCAGTGCAGTTCCAATCAGAGGGGATCAATTAGTGCAAATGACACAGTGCTGCCAGACTGAGAGACAATAGCAATGATGTTAGGAGACATCAGTGTGCACCCCAGATATCACATCTGTCAGGACACTGGGAATGTGCTCTTTGATTAAATACTGTGGTACAGTTTCCATATATCTGATCTCAGTGTAGCGTGGTCTTACCTGAGCTGAGGTGGATTTGGGAGACTGCTCTCTGTGTGTAGGGCCATCCTTCCTTCCTTCCTTCCTTCCTTCCTTCCTTGTAATTGTACCAGGATCCAGAGTTCCCTCACCTGACTGACTTCCTGTTTATCTTCAATTTACCTTTAATTCTTCTTATTGTTGTTCATCTGCGTACCTGTTTTTAATTCCTCTGGTATTATGTCGTCTTTTTTTTTTATCATCCTTTATTGATTTTATTCTTTCTTTGCATTGCTATTCTGTGATTTAGTTTTTATTCATTTTCACCTGCAATTATTCATGTTTATATTTTGTCTTTGCATTTTTCTTTTTTCCTTCGTGTTCTAATTTCTCCTTCGACCAGGCTTTCTTGTTTGGCTTAGCTTTTGAGTGTTTATTCTGTAATATTGTCCCCCTTTCCTGCTTTCACTCATCTGTCAAAGCACTTTATAAACTCTAGCTTTTGTATTCATTTGACTGGCAAGGATAACATGTATCTGATTGTTCTTAACAATAACTTCAAACATGTTGACAACATTTTGCACTACAGCAGATGGCAAACTTGAACACCAACATACTACAGGTCCCAGCAGCCACATCAACCGCAGTCAACAACAGCAAGGAGATGACGAGGGGGAGAAATTCACCAGACTCCCTTGAAAAATCGCTCAATTTTGTGAGTTGTTGAGTTGGGAGAAACTTTACAAAGTTTGTTAAGCGCTGCTTTTAACAAGTTCTTAATTATTTCGGCTTACTTGTAAATTCGGCACATGTTACAGCCTCGTTTTGGGAGGGTGCTGCTGAAGCTCCTGTATCCATGGCTTTGTCCAATTGAGACAAATCCTGCATGTATCCTGACAGCTATCAAACACATTTAATCAAATATAAGCTTGAAACCAATTATTTATATATATTTATATATTTTTTTAAAAGGAGATACTTGGATCTAAATACCTGTGCACACCTGCAAGCTGTCCGATGGGACAGAAATGCTGCATTCGTCACGTTTTGTGTGCATGCATGCAGGAACGACAATGAATGCGTGACGTCTGCGGAGGACATGAGACGTCACCGTCATGCTGACGTAGCCGCAGGTCGATATACCTCCACCCCCGTCGAGAGCTCCCCTCTCTTCCCCAGCCTCTACGTTATTTCCGCACTTGTGCGGTCGCGTTTCATCGACCCTACTTTAGACGAAAACCACGCCCACCTCCACCTCCACCTCTTCCTCCTCCTCCTCCTCCTCATCATCCCGCACGCCCCGCCCTCGTGAGGAATGAGTTCTTTCAGCCCATTTATTTATATTTCCCCGTCACATGGGCTCGGCGGGTGCAGTGTGTGAGCTGTCGACACCGGCTGCGGCTCGCGTGAACATTATGGGGATTTAAAAAAGAGGCGAAAACAACAACAACAACAAACAATTCCATTTTTTTTTCTTCTCTGCCTCCCCTCCTCGTCCTCCTCTGCTGCTGCTGCGAGGCATCAGAGGATCATGCAACACCTTAAGCCATGGCGAGCTCTGCTGCTGCTGACCGTGCTGTGGCAGCCAGGGATGTCAGACAAATACGGTAGGATGATGTTGATAGTGATGATGATGATGATGATGATGATGGAAGCAGAAATATTGCTGGTATGCTCCCACAGGTACATGATGTGTCTGCAGCCGTAAAGGCTTTATGGTGATCTAATCCAACTGTAGGACACTGTCAATGTCCTGAGACTTACATTTTAAGACACATCTGTACGAGGAGTTCTTCTTAAGTGAGCCGAGCAGTGAATTCTCTGCAGCAGAGATGATAAATGTAGAGTCTAATGAGATGTAACCGAGGTGTGTGGGGAGGGGGGGGGAGAGAGATGCAGGATGCAAAGGGTGAAAGGGCAAATAAAAAACTGAATCTAGCCAGTTGTTGTATGTCTTTTGTCCTGGGGCATTTTTTAAGGAATCGTGACCCACATCATGCCGCCGACGCTCCTCGTGCCATTAGTGATATTACAGCAATTATTAGGAGCATTTTCTATTGAGGAGGGAGAAGAGAAAGTAAGTACACGGCAGATATCAAACACGAAGCAGGGGACACAAAAAAGTCATACGACGGTAAACAGAAGACTGCATTTGTTAATCAGAGATATGTTGTAGGTTGTAAAGCGTCTAAATCAAAGGAGAATAACAAAAGAACTTGAAAAAACAAGTTGAATTTAGTATTTTTCCACAGCAGAAATGGCTGCCGCATCAGCATCAGTAGCTGCTATGTTAATATGACTAACAACAGTGGTATTTCATATTGATTAATGCCAAAGATAAAGTGATACCATTCGTTTTCTCTTTGTAGATCGATGTATTGAACAGGCAAGTGATGCAACAAGTGGATGTGGTTTTGTTGCTTCTTTCCCTTCGAGGGTTTCGCTCCACAGACAAACACTTTTAGACAACCTGTTTGTCTGACGTGTGTAGGTGGAGATTTGTGAAGTAGGGAGTGAATTCAATGGGTGATTCAGACTCAGAGAACGGCAAAGGCCAAATGTTATCCTCTTGCTCAGTTTCTCTGACGCTCTCATTCTGTCAGAAGATGACACCGTTACTTCTCCTGCTCCCTGTAGATATATATATGAGTCAATTTTAATCATTTGAGGCATATTTCATAATCGTGTCAGTGGAAACAGCCAAATGTGATGCATCGAGCAGCTGAGAGACCATTTCTTTGTGGTTTATTTGTGGACATGTAGACAGCTGGTCGAGAGAACAAGGGATGTAAACGTTCAGTATTTCAAACAGCTCTCAAAATGTGTTGCCACATTGTAGAAACCCTCATTGTGAACACTCTGAACCATATTATGCTCCCAATGTATCGCAAAAATACACAAAAACAAGCTGAATAGAACACAAAATGCTCATTTTCTGTACAGTTCCCCGTTAAAAATAACACACCACTGAGAAATTACAGTAGCGGTGAAAATAAGATCCAACAACACAATGAACATTAGGCGGCTCAGCTGGAAGCCGTTCTGCAAGTGGTTTCAGCACCATGGAGAGAAACCGCCGACCACTGTCGCTTCCCTTTGTCCATTCATCCTCTCACGCCTCTTTGTTTCCGCCTCTCTTCTTTCACACATGCGTCCATCCGTCCGTCCATCCATCCGTTCATTTGATTAGACGTCCATCCATACGTCCCACCGTCCAATCCTCTCACGCGGTGCGATGTACGCGTTAAAGATGACGTCTCCGCAGCCAGCTGTTTCCCCGTGGACATGCTGTTGCTATGACAGTCTCCATAAATCTGCTCATCGGTGTCATAAAATTCAGTACAGGAACAGTACATGTTGTTTACATTTTAAACTAAGGTAATTATTCTGTTTAACAATAAGAAGGACATTATGCAGATTTGGAGAAGAAATTCAAACTTAATATGCAACAAATAATGAGGCAAGAGTACAAAGTCAGACATATTTAGCTTTTACATAACTGAATAAACAAGCTGCTCTCGGAGGAAAATAAGGTCCAGAGAACACTGTTTGAAGCTAGAAAGGTGGCGGGGTCCGCCACATGTAAACAGACTGAAACTGTGTCGTCCTTTAATGTCAGTTTGTTTCTTCAGTCATGAAAACAAAGAGTTTGTTTATGTAGTTTGTTTAGGGTTAATAAAACAGTCAATGAAGATCCTCCCCAAAACTACAGAGTGCTCCTTTAAATAAGTGTCGTTGCTACCAGGCCTCTTATTTCATTTGCCTTTGGGGAGTTTCTGCCAGTCTAAAATTATCTATGAATATTAATATTACCTTCCTCAATCAGTGTTGCAATTAAAAAAAAATAAAATAAAATGAGACTGAGAAACATAAACAATTCAAACCCTAGAAAATAAACCAAAATTTTAGTTTCCTTGTCATTTCTTCCTTTTGTTTTCTCTCCGTGTTGCTGATGATGGTCCAGCACTGCTGGATGTCCTTCCCCCAGACAACCAATCGGTGTTTGACGACCAGTACTGGCATTTATTAGATTCACCTTGAGATTACTTCTCCCCATTACTCATCAAAATATACTCTCGGGTTTTTAAAGTTATGAGTTCGAGAACTCAGGAAAGAAACACAAGACACACGCTCTCCCAGAGTGGAGGTGAGTCACTGAGACTGCTGTGAGCAACTGCGTCACGTCAATCTTCTCCCACCAAGTTTGTTTCGTTCACTTCACACCTGCATTCGTTCTGCTAACCAGCTTCTCACCTGCCACCTGTCACCTGGGTCACATCTGTCACTTCCTCACACTTTCCTGGACCAGCAGACAAATATCATACCGTGTGTGCGCTTCTTGTGTTTTTTGCCTTTGGGATGTGCAAATGGAGACGAAAAGTGATTTTTTTTTATTTTTCCTTCTGGGAAGTAGGGAAAAAAGAGGCTCAGGCTGTGACGTGTAACACGTATTCTGCTATCTGTCAGCAGCCACCTGCTCCTTCCCACATTGCTCCGAGGCCTTACTCACCACCCTAAAATAAAAAGCAGTGAAGCGGCTGAAATGAGAAGGAGGGAACGAAAATACTAACGACAGCGATGTATTTATGTCGCCTTAATTACAAGTTTTATTCTCTTCCCAGTGAATCACATCTACAAAATGTTGGCCAACATTTTCAGAAGGTTTTTTTTTTTTCAAAATAAGATGATTTTAAGTGTCGTGGTTTTCAGAAGTTCCAGGTTTCACACTATTTGTTGACACAGCTGAGGGTGAGGGGGCTTTTGAAGCGTCCTCGTGTGATTATATAAAAGTCGATACAAATGATAAGAGCAGCGTGGGTTGGCTGTGACAATGGCTGCGTTTGAATATAATAGAAATGTGTTCTTGTTGTGACTGCCCGGTGCATTTTGCGCCAGTTCCATCGAGCGAGCCGAGGCCAATCTCACATGTTGTTGTGTCCTCGTTGGCGGCGTGGAAATCAGGCTGCGAAAGATTTTCACTCCGAGTACCTGTTAGTGAGTCCTCTCTTTTCTCTTTCTACCTCAGGCTGCCTGTTTGAGAGGAAACTGTGCACGAGGGATCAGTTCTGCTCAGATGGTGAGTACAAAAACACAAAAACACACACAGGAAGCAACACAAAAACACGCACACGTCCAAACAAAACCCCTCTTTCGAACTTGCGCATTAAACTTTTAAGACAGGCTACTTCTCTCGACCCTTTTTCTGCACTTTTAGACCACATTGAATTATTAACCCTGCATCTGGACACACACACACTCTGTATGTCCCTGGCAGCATGCCGACACAAACCCTGCGTATGAAAACACACAAACATAAGTCAAGGATTTCTCCTCCCTCGGCCCCATGTGTCTGTCTCCCCTCCGTCACCTGCCCCTCTCCCTTTTTTCTCTCTTCTCCTCGTCTTCTTTATCTAAGCCCCTCCTCCGCCCTGCTGTCTCCATGGCAACACTGACATCACTGTGAGGTCGACACCCCCACAGTTGTTGTGCTAATACAGCGATGAGTCACTGACACACACTTACGCACTTCTCTGTGGAAATTGCACTTACGCACGGCCATTGGAGAGAATACAAAATGGATCGGCGCATGCTTGCGCCGGGCTGCAGTGATGCACATCTGTGGTTCTGAGGACCGAACACCCAGAGATCAATACTTGGTGTAATGACTACTCAGAGGGTTTTCTTTTTTTTTTTTAGTCCAATTGGCTGAAATGAGAGCTTTTGTCTCTCTGATTTCTTTGTCCCCTCAAGAACCTAGAATGCGAAACAAGCTGTAAACAATCAGTGTGTGTGTTTGTTCGACACCAACAAATACTAATTGACCTAATTTCTTGGCTTGTTGGAGGAAAATATCTACAAGTCCACAGAGGGAGAGCGTAACAACCGCAGCCTCTGCAGACACACGCAGGTCTCCTGGTGACTAACACATAAAGAATAACTGTTGAGTTTAGATGAAGAGGTTGCAGAGGTGTCAGACTGCATGAGGCAACCAGGACGGACAGCGAAATGAATAGAACACATTCAGGCTGACGCATCTCATGTGTGTTATTGTCAGTATAATCCCTCTCAATACCACACAATGCTTCATTGTAAAATATCTGTAAATCGATGCTTTCACTCACTGGATGACACTCGGCGTCAGAGTTGTTATGAAATATTCTAATACTGGTCGCTTTTTTCCATAATATCTAAAATAACCCTTTCATAAATAGCTAAATTATGCTACATTGAAAATATGGCAGTAATGTTTCGGTTTCTGTTTCAGTATTTTTATAACAGGTATTAATCCTACTGACCATTACTTTAAAGGTGCAATATGTAATAGTTTTAGTGAAAACATTTAAAAAATCAACAAAAATGTATCAACAGAATGTGACAAAAACAACAGTGTCGACGTTATAACATAATAGCATGCTAACCAGCTAGCCCCTGGGCCTGTCCTGGTCCGAAGCTCCTGTGCTAGCATTGTTAACACCGACACTTCCACAATTCACCAAACTCCCAGTCCTGACTGCTAGCTGCACGGCTAGCTGAGCTAACTAGCCAACAGCAGACACAGTTAGCAGCAGTTAGCGGTTACTCTAATGATATTTTGTTCTGTGTATGAATTCGACATGTGGCCAGTACTGCACCTTTGACTTTTTGTAGCAACCTGTTGTTTGCTGACGTGTGATAGCAGTTTTCTCTCTCTGTATAGAGACTGATCTGGACAAAAAAATGTCTAGCTTAGCTTAAATCTACTACAGTGAACTTTTAACTGGTTATGAAACAGTCTCAGTTTAACACTGATCCCTGTATATGACATACATGAGCAAACAAGACCATCAGCAAGAGGATTGTCTATTCCTGTACACTTAAAATTGTTTGTAAGGGTGCAATATTTAAAAAAAAAAAATACAAATAATTAGCAAAACTTGATGTTGAGTTGATGTAATGCTGAAGATGTATTGTATTTGCTGCGATATCTATTGAAGTTAGCATGCTAAGCTGTTTTTTCATAACTCCAAACTCCAAGTCCAGACTGCTTACTTCACAGCTAACTGAGCTTACTTGCTAACAGCAGCAGCAATTAGCGGTTACCCTGGTGACAGGCTGCTTCCTGTTGTTTTTATGTATGAATTCAAGAGATGGCCGATTCTTACATATTGTACCTTTAATGCCTGTCAACAGGTTGGATTCTGGCTTATCCTGGTTGTACGAGTCTTAAAAATGTGAACCATTTTTACGGTCGAGGGATCTCACAGCCTGAGAAGAGAAGCTTCTCTGTAGTCTTGTGGTACAGTACGGCACAGAAAACATTGTTTCAGCCTCATCGACACAATCAACAAAAAAACTAAAGTTCAGCTGTAAAATCTTTGAATTGAATGATGGATGTCAGCCTGTTTTACAGCATCTTGTAAGGTTTCTTGCAAGGCAGCGGTGCATCCACAGTCGGCCTTTATGTCTAATGATGTGTGCTCACTGCGCTGCTTAGCCTTCTATCTCCACTGTGAACTCACCAGACTTCAAGACTCCTTGTAGTAAAAGTCCTTTCCTTTCTGCTGGCCCGCTGCCACGAGTGATAGTTAGGATCGATTGTGTCCTGCGCGCCTCAGTGTGGGATGCACAGCATCTTTTCAGGTGCGTGCAGCAGTTGTTTATCAGTGTCTGTGACGGGATGTGTGGATGTGTGCATGAATCTGCACCAAGCATATTAGAGGTGCTGCAGGTTGTAGCAACTTTACATTTCTGTATGTTGCAACTTTATGTTTTTTTTTGGTTCAACTGTGTATTTCATGTTGGGATAATGCTGTGCTTATGGCACAAATATCACTTGGCTGGGGGAGGAAAACATCCTGTTTTTGGGTTGCCAGCCTGTTTGTGGCCCTGTGTCGGGTCAGTCGGTCTCTGCTGGTTTAACCTTGTCCTTCTCCAGGAGGATGAGTTTGTGCTCGTGTTGATGTTGTCGTTACAGGAATCTCCCCTGCACCTCCGGCCTGTAGGGTCTGTTCATCTGTCAAGCCTGACCTCGTTAACCAGGTATCAGCTCACGAGGGAAGGTTCAGTTGGCCTGTTTTGGTTTGTGTTTTTAGAAGCCTCGATCATCGGAGGACTCATACGTGTGTTCAAACAGCTGGATGATTTTTTGACCTGGATGTTTTTGCCACACAATCTCTACCATCTCTGGATTTTGCCATAAAAACACTGCGACACCGGGGAAGAAAAACTGTCCTGACACAAGACGTTGGACAGATGTGTTCGAGTTGTCACCTCAGTGAGGTAGACACAGAGGGAGACCACACAAGATTTCAAGTTATTTTTTGACAATATTTAATTCAGAACTAAGATAAAAGCAACATAATAATATAATAAATGAATCCGTAGTCTGAAGGTCAGTGAGGCAAAACAAAGAAGTAAATCAAACCAAAAGGGCAGGTGATGTTCGGGAGAGAGAGAATGAGACTGAATGAGGAATCAGCCCAATCTGAGCCAAACATTTTTTTTTAGTTTCCAAGATTTCCCTGTCCAACGCTGAACGCCGCTGTAGGTTCCCCACGCAAAAAATGACACCCACAGAAATAACCCCAGCTGTAACTCTAGAAATAGTCCCAATCCAATCAAGCCGTGCAGTTTGCTGCCTTCCCTCCATTCATCTTCCATTCCTCCTCCTCGTCCTCGTCCTCGTGTCCCCGCTCTCTCCCTCTGTCATCAGTCAGCTTACCACCAGGAATAAGAGCTGCTGTATCAGTCATCCCAATCATCTCTATCTGTGCAATTCACTGAACAGATACAGTATCCTCCGTCGTATCATATCATCAGCATCGCTCAGTTGATTATGGGGAAATAAGTCTCTTTTCCGTTTATTCACTGGGGAGGGAAACGCACAATGTCCTACAGTATCTCTCTGTATTTCTTGTCAAGGCTAAAAGGCTCAACTGAATTTGCACCCACCCACCCACCCAGAGGGATTTAAAATATCAGCCATGAAACGGTGAATAAATCATGAATCGGTACATTGTGCGGTAAAAAAAAAACAGATCTGTACCGTTTCCTGTAGCGTCTGTGGCTCTATAAACACACTGATCCTCACTAAATCTGTTACCAGCTCACCTTTTCACTGCTCCAGGTTGGGTTGTGTGAGATTTAGATTTAGCCGGTGTAGTGAAAAAGACTGCGGTGACTCATCAGTGCGCCAGATAACACACAGTCTGCTCCGCTGTATCTTTATTCCCATCACATCGCAGTCTGACAACCTTTTTCTCTCTCCAGAATATCCTCACTTTTTAGAGATGTCACAGCGAGAAAGACAGGCCTCGCGGGCGCGTCCGCCCAATGACAGCTCTATAGTTAAGTTTCAGATTGTTTAACATGCACGAATCCGTCTGAACACTTCGGTGCACTGATATAGGCCTGCAGCAAGACGCCTGGAATGACGCACCAGCTTGTTTTTTGGGGTATAGAACGGATGGGCGACACTGTGCGGGGCTGACGTTACATTTCTTTCTGTAGAGGGTCAGAACGTGGGTTACTTTATGATCATGATCCGAGATGCTATTATTATTTCTGTTGCCATGAGGCCGCCTGCAGGTTAGCAACTATTTCAAAGGAGATTTTTTTTTTTTGCAAAGCGCACACAGTGACGGCGGCAGAACCTCGTCAAAAGTAATGTGACGAGCGGTGCAACTGTGTGGGCTGCGCTTCAAACTATGACTCACGGCCGTGAGCTTGTGCGGTGTGGGCTAACACAAGACCTAAAGGGGATTACAAAGTGCTGTACTGTGCCGCAAGTTCAGCTTCATTTAAGTACTGTATGTGCTGTAAAAATCAAAGGAAAGAAAAGCTTCAATCGACGCCTTCTTACAGATGCCAAGCCTGTTTTCACAGCGGGCGTTTTGATTTGTCATAGCAGGAAAAACACAGATATCACTAATGACAACAACAGTGCCGAGCCTGAACAATACCAGACCCTGACAACAGAATTCAGCCATTCTTTGTTATTTACACCTGTGCTGTGTCAAGATCCTGCCTATTCCCTGGGCTGGGAGTCACTTTAAAATCTCTCCAAGACTCTCCCGGCAAAATAAGGGTTAAAAATGTTAACAGGTCTTCTGTGTTTGCGTTTCATCCCAGACGGGCTGTTCGGTCAGTGTCTCAGCTCCAAGCAGGACAGGGTCCAGTTCCAGGTGTCAGTTCCTGTCCTGAAGAGGATGCAGGAAGTCCTCAAACAGCTCATGCTACAAGGTGAGATAACAGACACAAATCAGCACCAGCATTTCGTTATACATCTGAAACGGTTACATTGACTCTAAATAGCCTTACTGTGACGATTTAGACAATATAGTCTAATACGACTTGTTGTTAATACAAGTAGTAAGAAGGTGGTAATTACAAAGTCACATATTTTAAATTACTTTGAATTTAACCCCAGAAGACCACAATAAATACCTCAAAATGTCATATTAGTAACTTGATTCTTGATTGTTAAGTCGTATTTGTCGATATTTAGCAGCTTATGGTGGTTAACTATAAAAAAAAACAACTTAAACTGTTGTCTAAAGTTGGACTGATATGCCGAAATGATAGATATTGGTGAAAATTTAAATAATCAAAAAAATTACCTCAACTTGCCGACCTGCTTGGGCAGAAAATGGCTGAAAATTAAAATGGCATGGTCAGCAGATGTTTGGCAGATAAGCAGAAACCTTTTGGAAGTTTCTTGGAAATGTATTGAGGAAATTAACTTCAAAACAGAAAACAGCAGAATATCATCATCATCATTAAATCATTTAAAGGGTAATTATTGTGGTAATCGAGGGGTAATTTCAAATAAATTTCAAATATGTCACTTTGTAATCACCACCTACTTCCTACTTACCATGACATTTGCCGAACCTTACTAATTGTTTTTGTCTCTTTTAAAATTCGGTCTTGTATTTTTTTCCGTTAGTATAACTGAAGTTAAGGAGAGATTATGCAAAATAAAATATTTTTAAATGAGTCTACAGTCATGCTATTATGCTTAAAATTACAATGTTAACATGGTGACATCTGTTAATTAGCACATAATCGCAAAGTACAGCTGAGGCTGATGAGAGTGTTTTGGAGTTATTTAGTCATAAATCCAGAAGTTAGCATCGCCATGGCTCCCTTCACAAAAGACCTGCGGGATTTCTCCATTTGATTTGGATTATTGCAGAAAATAAGCTCTGTGGCAAAACAGTTTATGTTTTGCCACAGAGTTTATGATACTTTTGTTCAGGAAGATCCTCACGGATGAACACTGCTTTTATGATTTTTTAAGCGTAAATATCCAGGCCTACAAGTTTGAAAGTCTACGTTTTTTTAACTACAGAGATTTGACACAACTCACCAAAGAACCGTAAAGAAAACCAACACAAAAACCAACACCACACCGAAAGCAAACTCAAAATCCAACAGATACATCCTGATAACCTCATAACCACATAACCTAAATACATAACAAAACATTAAAGAGAGAAAAAAATGAATAAATGAAACACTTGATGTCTTGTTTCAAAGCTTCAAAATTCACAAGTGTGATGTTTACTGACGTATTTTATGTCTCTAAAAGAAATCATGGCATCCATCCACTAGATTTTAAGAACTGCGAATTCAAGTAGCTACACTATTTGGTCATGTCGAAGTTGTTGTGTTCATACACTATATAATACAACATTACTTTACCATTGTGCTGACCTCAAGGACACTTTAGGAAAACAGGCAGAAAATCCATTCATAATCCGAGCACTTCAGCTCCTGTGAGAAACAGTATCGACTTCAGAGAATCTTCCTCTGTCTTGCACTAATTGCTGCGTGTGTGTGTGTGTGTGTGTGTGTGTGCGCGCGCAGGTCTTTCCTGGCAGGATGACATCACACAGTACATTCTGTCAAAGGAGCTGAAGAGAGTCCCCCATACCACCCAGCCCTCCAAGCCCAGCGCCTCCTCCTCCTCCTCTCATTCTCCTCAGTAAGTAACTCCCCGGTGACATTTAGTGAGAAAATGCACGCGGACACGGAGTCACATGCGTCCGTTCATTTCACCCCGAGGCAACGTTTATTTCCGTCTGGACCATTTTCCTTTATCCTCCCCTCTGGGTTGCCAGGTCCAAACAGCACATCCCCCATCACCACAGCTCTAAATCGGGGTCCGCGCCTTCTGGAGGCAACTATCTGGACTACATGATTGTTGAGCCTCCTCAGTCTCCGCTACGCATGCAGACAGCCTCCATGGACCCGTACACATACCACCAGGTACACAGAATTACAGATCATTTTAGCGTCTGCAAAAACACAAGCAAATATAAGGAATATGTAAAAATATACATATAGAATTGTAGATGTCGCACACATGTATGCAAGCAGCACTAAATCAGCCACATATCTCTCCTAATTCCAGCATAGATATCAGGATGAAGTGGAGAGATCGCTCATTGGGGCAGGAGGCGGTTACGTCCGCCCCTCTTCAAGGTCCCAGGCCAATCAGAGAGAGCGAGAGCGAGAGCGTGACAGGCAGCTGCTGCAGGAAGCTCTGTCTCTCTACCTGGCGTCAGCGCAGCCTTCTTATCGCCACCGAGGGCCAGCGTCCATGGCTCCTGCAGGTGAACAGTCCTGTCAGATTTCCAGAACAAGAAATAATGACACAGCACACAGGAAAGCATGCTAAAGACACCGTTTGTAAGCTATTTCTAATCAAAGCTCTTTACCTTAATCACCTATAACGCTGTGAGCAGGTCTGCCTTATTATGAGGACTTGGAACTAGAGATACCAGTGGACTATGTGGAAGACTACACCCTAGAGGAGAGACTTGGTACTACAGGCAGACGACAACAACAACAGCAACAACAGCAACAACAACAACAACAACAACAACAGCTGCAGAACAAAAAAGTGCCTCAGGACTTCGGCACTCTGCCTGGAAACGGAAATGGTAAGAAAAATAAATTTCTCTAGATCTACACTATGAGCATACTTACAAAGTATGCATATTCAGAGCATGCGTCTATATGTCTACACTGGACGATGCAAAAGGCCGTGCTAACTTTGCTATCCTGTGCTAGACGGCCTGCTTCAGAGGATGTCAGGTGTCCTGCAGAGATACGGAGTCGACCCCCGGGAGCTCAGTCAAGAGCAGCTCTACAAGCTGGCCCTCATTCTGCAGCTGCTGCAGGCCCAAGACAAGACAGGTACGGTCCTACACCTGTTCCCCATGTTCAGATTATTGGATCGAACAAAGCCACCCCTTTGTACAGAATCATGCTTTTATTAACTGCAATGTAAGCTGTGTTTCGTAATGAATGAAATGTAATGAAACTAAATATGCATTTGAGAAACTCAACAGGAAAGTCCCTTTTCAGATATCAAGATCATTCATGGACAGTTTCATGTAAGAAATGTTATATATATAGATACATAGAAGACATTCGTGTTTACATCCCTTTCTGTCACAAGCACAAGCCTCTTGTCTGTGAGTAGAAATATAAAGATTTCAGGAATTGATGGCTGAAATGGAGGAAAGAATCGGGTGGAAGTACAAACAAACAGTGGTGATACTGAAGGATAGCTATTGTAACTTCAACATACAAAGGTAACATAGAAAAAAAACACAATTTCAAGGATGATTATGTGATCTCAATGTGTCGTGCTGCAAGCTTCAACACACAAACATGTGTGCGCTGTTCAGAGACTTTCTCCACACTGTTGATATATCAAGAGCCAGGACCTCACAAAAACTCAGCTGATCGCACCTAAATTTGGAATAAAAAAATTATAAATATCCCAAATGTTGTCTGTCTCAACACAGATCCCAATGAGAAAGACCTCGTCACCCTTAAGGAGGTACGTCAGCATTCGACTGTCAGAAGTGTTGGCAGGAAACATCCACTATTCACCACTGACAGCTCCTCCGTCATTTTCCCTGTAGATGCAGCTGCTAAAAACAGACAGTGTGTCCCATAAGCCGGAGAAACCCGCCCCCGTTCCTGTTTCTGGCCCCCCCGCCGCCCCTCCCGCCCCGTCCTCCGTCTCGGCCCCAGCCACGGCTCCGGCCAAGAGCGCCAGCCGCCCTCCCTCTGCGTCCCAGGCGCCGCAGGCTGCTCCTGCTGCAGCCGGGCTGGGCCTGAAGGAGCATGGCCTGCCACTGGTGGAGGGCACAGGGGGCAAGGAGGAGTATGGGTACATCGTCACCAACCGGAGGTCAGCACTCGATTGAGGCCAAAGGCTGTCATGAAACACTAAAATCACGTTAACATCGAGGATAATGATATTTTTTCTTTCACAGTCCTCTGAGTTTGTACGACGGAGTGAAGCTGCTGGAGCTGCTGGCTGACAAGATACACCTGACGACCAGCAGCTTCATAAACATCAGGTACACCACCACCACTCCGCCTGTCTGTCAGTGTGCGAGAGAGAGAGCCGTACATTTTCCTATTAGACTCTAAAGCGTCCCTGTGGCTTTGTCTTGCCAGTGTGGTGGGTCCTGCGCTGACGTTCCGTATCCGCCAGAACGAGCACAACATGACGGCTGCAGAGGTGGCTGCTAAAGCCGGTGAGGCTCAAAACACACACACACACGCTGACACCTACCTACCCACACATTTAAACATGAAGTGGAAAGTGTGTGGGCGCGTTGCACCGTCTCTCTCACAGTGTTTTTACTCAAATTTCGCCAAATGTTTTTTTTTTTTTTTTCACCCCGACAGTATCTGAAAAGAGCTTCCTGGAGTCAGAGACAGGCCTGAAGATCATACAGACTGGTGTGGGAGAGGTACGCGATACACACACACACACACACACACACACACACACACGAACACACTCATTTCCTTCGTAACCCCTCCTATCAGTAACATATGGGGCAGTCGTCAAGGCAACAGAGATATAATCACCGCCGTGTATTCTTTGCCATTTTCATCTAAAACTGCCGTTCCGTGGACAGATTCTCCGACTTCCTGACAGTCTTGATCTCCAACATCTCTTTGCTGTGTTTTTGAGGCATCTTCCACTTGTAGGATTCCTTTATGGCTTGATTCCATATGTTCAGTGGTAAACACGTAGACGTAAAACATGCGATTACTAAAAAACGTTTCAAGTAAAATATATATTTCTAGAATTAAAGGTAGCTCCGAAAGCACGTGTATTCTTTAAGTTTAACACACAACTCTTAGTGACATGAACCTAATGTGTTTTTTTATCTTAATATCAGAATCAATTGATCCATTTTCCCCTGCTGGCTCCATCATCAAATGCCATTAAAATAAGGTGTTGATGCAGAAGATTTGCTAAACTTTTAGTATGAAAAATGACTTGATAAAGGCGGTCCATCTGTCTCACCCACGGAGCTGTACTACACTTTGCACTCTAATATTGTACACGGGTGTTAGTCTCGGTGTGTGTGTGTGTATGCCACCTGGAGGGCAGGTGGCCAGAACGAATCAGCGCGGCGACACCTCATAACAACCAGCGTTTCACTTGTTGCCATGGTGCTTCGTCTTCCTCCACCTCCCCCCCCCCGCCCCCACCCGCTGTGGCTCCCAGATCCCAGGTGCTATGGCAACAGTCACTAAGTGTCATTAACCTCATTATTTTCTGTTCACACGACTCCTGGACTCAGCGTCGGCTCCTGCATCTGGAAATTTTAGTATTTAACGGATTAACACCCATTAAGGCAGAGTATCAGGATAACACAGCAGATTCATTCAGTGTGTCTGTGTGCGCATGGCACTGGTGTGATCTGAGAGATGAGAGAAATCACCCATAGTGACAATGTTTTTTTCATCAGCGGTGCTCGCCAGTTCTGGTTAATTCATTCAGAAAAGTCTTATTTTTTCAGATGAATTCAGTCAATTTAAATAGAATTTATATTGAATTAATTAATTAATGACTGAGGGAGTGAAGATACATATAAACTGTGGCAATACTAAAGGAAAAAGCATTAAAAAGAACACATAGCTATTGAAACTTCATCATACAAAGGTACCACAAAAAAAACACATGTCAGGAATGACAGAAAAACATCCAACAACATTAAAGCCCTCCAGTTAAAGAATATTTCAATATTTCTGGCAGCAAGCTTCAAGACACAAATATTACATGTATGCACTCTTCAGCGGTTTCAGGTAATTTGTATTGTTGATGCATCCAGAGCCAGTTTCTTTTGCTTTGTAAATTGTGTTGATGGTGCAGCAGTTTTGTGTTTTAAGTTAGGACAAAGAGAAAACTATTTTTTAAATGGGGCTCCACATTTTTTGGGTTATTTTCCGCTTTTTCGCAGCTGTTTACGGAAGGCCTCTCCTGTGTTTATGACTTAAGGACGTGGTGAAAAATAGTTTTACCAGGATATTCTTCCTGTCCTTATTTTTTTTTCCTTATATGAAAAACAGGAAAAAATCAGGCTTGTGCTTTTTTTTGTAATGTTCCAAACCAAGTGAAAAAAAAACAGTTTTGACTTGGTTTCACATAAAAAAGCTCCTGAAATATTTTCTCATGGTTTTTTTTTTTTCCGTCTGTGAAAAACGCATAAAAAAACAATTTCATGTGTGAAACCAAGTGAAAAAGTATTTTTCAGGAGAAGAAAAATGTTCTGTTTCACACATGAAAAAAAAGAAAAAAAAGAAGGAACTTAGAAAGATTATCCTGGAAAAACTTTTTTCACCAGTTCTCAAGTCATAAACACAGGAGAGAAAAACAATTTAGGTTTTGACCCTCAGGGCTTCCGTAGATGTTGATCAACAAGTCCAAAATGTTTTGTCTCCGGGGTAGGTTATGTTTTAGCTTTAGTACGTCAAGTTTATTTTATTTGACATAGACATGGTAACAGCAATAGCATTTGAGCTGCAAACATTCAGTGATGCACAGGCCAGATGCAATGTAAAGAAAAAGGACAAAGAGGAAAATAAAAACACAATACAGTTACAAAAACAATACAAGTAGGCATGAGTGATGTTTCAAGTGAGCAGGAGTGTGGTGATTCAGTCTGCCTGTGGACATTACTATTGTAAAATGTGCGTGTTGAATTCTGCTCCGCGTAGCGAAAACTGTTTTAAAAGCTAGAAGAGAAGGTGAAGAGGAGGTGGAGTGGCACTCTGTGGCGGACAGCATGGATGAGTGGCGTGTAATGGATCATGGTTCAGTGATCTTTGCTGAGCCTCTGCTGTCACACTGCCTTGACTTCTGTCTTTAAAACTCAACGTCAGCCTCTCACTGAGCACACCTTGCTGTCACACACGGTTACATAGAAACAAGGGTGTTGCTAAAATGAAACGAGCGACCTTTGAATTCCAGCGGTGGGAGCAGATTCCCCCGGGGTAGCTTAGCTCGGGGTTGACTGATCTCGGAAGGCAAGACGTGCGTGTCGATAAATGGTCTCTGTGTGTTTTCTTTGTGTTCCCTCTCCTCCGCTCATATCTGACTCACCGCTCTTTATGATCTCTGTTTCCCAGAGGACAGATGCGCGGGGTCTCCCTCAGGTAACCAGGGTTTCCAGGGGCTCCAGCGGGACGGTCATCACCCTTGTTTCCATGGCAGTCGTGGGTGGCGTGCTGGTATTGGCCATGGCCGTGGCTTGTCTCAGGCACTACACTCAGCAAGTGGCCAGTGGCAAGCTTGGCCTGGGGCCGGAGGGAGGAGCGGAGACACACTTTGACTACCAGGTAAGGCAACATGAACAGATCCAAGACTGAGGAAAGGCCATTTTATATAATTTCCCAGAGGTTTTCTTTGTTTGTTTTCCTTGTTTTCACCTCGGTCTCAGAGTCCCAGTGCTATAATGGATTGTAAAGTTCAAGAAACCACATTGTGGATTGTCAAAACAGCAATAAATGTGCACATTTATGACTGTTATTCAGATCATATAGGTCCAAAGAGAAATGAGTCGTTATCCGTATTATGTTTCAAATGTTAATGACATACAATGAGTATAAAATTCCCAGTATTCCCAGTAGTACAGTATGCAACTCTTTTTATGAGCCTGTCACCAGACAGACCTCTTGAAATAAAGAATAGCAGTTTGCAATATGGTTGGGTGAGAACAAAAGATAACAGAAGTCCTACAGCTTTAGAATATACTGTAAATCTATATAAATAAGATTGTTAATACAAAAGTGAAGATTTTACAGGAACTGATTATTGATCAATACTGATATTAATACATAGCTGCAGCCCTTTAATCAATTACTTCTACATCTCCCTCTCCTTACTTTTCACTAAGGAGTTATGTCGGCAGCACATGGCGTCCAAATCCTCCCTGTGCCGTCCGGACTGTGTGGCTGGCGGGAGCATGGCGGGGTCCGCCATACCAACAGGCGCTGGCGGTCGAAGGGGTACGGACACGTCCCGCGTCAGCAGCGTTTCCTCCCAGTTCAGCGACGGTCCCCAGCACAGCCCGTCCTCCACCCACAGCTCCACCCCGTCCTGGAGCGAAGAGCCGGCCCAGTCCAACATGGACATCTCTACTGGTCACATGATACTGGTGAGAGAACGGACTTTACTGGCTGTAAAAACATCACTGTCATTGTCAAGAACGTCTCCAATGTTGTTTTTGCATCTTTTCTCTCCGCCAGGCGTATATGGAGGACCACCTGCGTAATAAGGACCGTCTTCAGAAGGAGTGGGAAGCTTTGTGCTCCTACCAGGCTGATCCCAGTTCAGTGGCTGTGGCTCAAAGCCCGAGTAACATGGACAGAAACAGACACGCCGAGTCCCTCCCCTGTTAGTCAACCAAAGTTTCACTCTGTCTGATTGTATCCATCATGTATACAGTGGAGGAATGTAACTACGTATTGTACTGCAGCTTTACTTGAGTATTTCCATTTTATTCTACTTTATACGTCTACTCCATAACATTTGGTCGGAAAACATAGTATGTTTTACTCTCTACTTACACACTAAGTAGTAGAATAATTAGAAGTCATTTTAAGATGATATAATATTTTAGCTCATATAACTTAAATGTAAAAGTTTACTGTACTTGGTTATTTTGAGTTTATTGCCTGTTAATTCCTGACATTTTCAAAGTAAAGTCAGCTTTTTAAAATTGACAGTGTAATAAGTACAGTGTGTTGGATTTAGAAGCATCTATCAGCAGAAAGGTAGAATTTAAAGCATAATTGTTTTCATTAATGTATCATCGCCTGAAAAATAAGAATAATTGATTTCCGTTGCCTTGGATTGAGCTTTTTTAATCTATAGAGGGAGCAGGTCCTCGTCCTTTCAATGTTTTAAGCGTCCACTGTAGGAGAGGGTGAGGCGAGGGGTATTCAGTTGGTTTCAACCTGCAACCTTACCGCCAGATGCCACTAAATCCTATAGACTCGACCTCTAAGTAACGGCCGGCTTACTTCCTCCACTGCGGCATGTACATATCAGTCATCAAGTCAAGTGAATGTGAGGTGGTGACCGGTGGTTAATTCATTCAGTGATTCACTGTTGACGCCTGTTGTCTTTGGCAGATGATCACTCTCGGGTGAAGCTGAAGTCTGAAGTGAACTCCAGTAAACAAGACTACATCAACGCCAGCCTCATTGTAAGAATCTTTCTAATCTTCCAATCTAAAACATTTACACTTTGTGATGATATTTGGTGGTGGTTTATCCCTGGATACAATGTGAACATTCAGTAAGAGGTTAACTCTTTGTTACAACAGAAGGAAATACAAATCTGTTGACTGTGAATATTGTAGCTATTAAGTTTTCCTGTCTTTCAGCCTGCTGCAATACCTGTGCCCAACCCTTCCTCTTTATCAGAATACACCTGACTGAAGTTGCATATTTAGCTTTCAGCTCCATGTCTTGGTTAATCATGTCATTCTGGTTCCTATGCAGAGGGCAAACAGTACTGAGATCTTTAAGCCAGTGTCTCATGTATTTATACCCATATTTCTGACTCAAATCTGCTCTTTCTCTTTTCCTTCTCATCCCACAGTCTGATCATGACCCTCGCCAGCCAGCTTACATCGCCACACAGGGACCGCTCGCTCACACTGTCGCTGATTTCTGGCAGGTCGGTACAAGCTTCCCCTCTGCTGCGTCTGTTTTCCTCCCTCCTTCTTTTTCCTGTTCCAATGCGGCGGGGTTGTCTGGCTGTTTTTTTCCACGACGAATTAAAATGATGTAGGCCAGTGGACCGTTCAGTCCACCTGCAGGGAGAGAAATCTGCCTTGTTTCGTACAGATGTCACGGAATTTACTTTAACGCGCGTTCTCTGTAACCGACAGATGGTGTGGGAGAACGGCTGCACGGTGATCGTGATGATGACGGCTCTGGTGGAGGACGGAGAGAAGCAGTGCGAGCGTTACTGGCCTGATGAGGGCTCTTCACTCTACCACATCTACGAGGTTAATTTCCCGTTGCAACTCATAAACCTGAATTTCACAGATGGCACCGTGTATTTTACGGTGCAGTAGGTAAAGCATCCCACACATATTTGCAAATGAGTGGAAGGGTTATATGTTGTAAGAACAGTCAGGTCTCCACACAAGGAGTTTTTTAAACTGGTTATAAAACAGTCTGGATTTAATACAGATTCCTCTATATGACGGACATACGCAAATTAAAACCATCATCTTTGTCGCCAGCCTTTTTCTTTCCCCTGCATTTTGAATTCTGGATTCTGGCTTTGCTAATAAAGCACGCCTTATTTTTTTTTCCCACCTGCCTGCCTCTGTGTCTGCAAACCTTAACAGTTAAAAGGAGGGGAAAAAGACAAAGAATGTAAGCGTAAAGCAAAACGTGACACGTGAGGAGAGAACTTGCAAAATAAACCAAGAGCTAGCTGAACAATAAAACCCCAACCGTGACAGATCGTACCACTTTTGTCCACATGACTTGATGGAACATATTCCTAATTTAAGGAGAAAAGAACAGAAAATACAGAATTTGAATGTATCAATTGTGAGTTTTCATATTCCAAAAATGTCCAATTTTCTGCAGTTAAAATTCTTTGTCCACATAAAATATTGACTGGGCATTAATATTTTATATTTATATAATTGCAAGATAACAGCCTTCACATCTTTTACCTTATTCACCAAAGCCTTCATGCATAACATCAGAACTGGCCATGAATGCATCTCAGTTGCATACCAGCAGCTGCTTGAGGTGTATTAACATTCTTAATACTGTATATACACTCAATAGTGTGTTACGACGCACTGATGGTTTGTCGCCCCCTGGTGCCAAACCGAAGTTACTTGTTGATTTGTTTCTGTGTGAGCTACAATGCCTATAGTTTTGTTTTCGGGAGTAATTAGTGAGATATGTATCATGTTTTTAGATGAAATATCATTACACCACGTACAGGTTACAAAATTCCAGGTGCTGACCATCCCCCCTCTGTCTGTCCCACTTGTGTTGATCAGGTGAACCTGGTGTCAGAGCACATCTGGTGTAAGGACTTCCTGGTGCGCAGCTTCTACCTGAAGAACGTCCAGACGCAGGAAACCAGAACCTTGACGCAGTTCCACCTGCTGAGCTGGCCGGCTGACGGCATCCCCACCTCCACCCGACCGCTGCTCGACTTCCGCAGGTAAGGAACTGCACGATTACTCAGACACGCACGCACGGATTCAGTTATTTTCAACGGCAAACAGGTGGTCAGGACGCAGTGGGTGTCATGTCGCGGTGACTCAGTGGGTTCGATTCCTCCAGATCTCCTTCATCGCATCCATCTTTTTTTGATGTTTCCCATCGTCCCCCGTCATTTCTGCATGTTGTGAAATCAAACTCCACCCCTCTGCTGCACATTTCATACCCTGTCCATCATCTCAGCTCTCTCTCTCTCCCTCTCTCCCAGTGTGCAGGTTGACAGGTTTGTATTTTAACATCTCCCAGTGTCATTTTTGTGGTTTGCAGCTAGTACTCTGGCTCCAGTTGCATAGTCACAAAAATGAGCATTGGCAGGTGTGACTGGCGACTGCAAGAGGGACAGTGAATCTGTGGGCTTCCTCTTCACCTATTCTTTCCTGTTTTACCATCATCACACTGTCATCCACGACCTCATGCAGTTTCTATCTTATCCTGTACCTCATTCCTCATCTCACAGTTTTTCTGTGTCACTAACATATACGTCTTTCCATCCTTTGTTCTTCCTACTTGGTCACTGCTTTCTTCCAGTTGCCTTTTCATACATCCGCTTAGTTCCTGAGCCTCCATTTAAGACATTAATAGTTGTGTTGCATTTATTAATGCATTGACAGCGGTTCAATATGTGTATTTGTAGCATATGTGAACAAGGTTAGTTGCGATGGCAGAGGTTGTCATAAAGCCTTTACAATAAAGCCTGTTTTTTTTTCTTTTGTTCTTTGTTCTCCTTTCTTTCTCTGCTGTCTCTTGTTCCTGCTTTTCAGGAAGGTGAATAAATGCTACAGAGGCCGTTCCTGCCCGATCATCGTTCACTGCGGGTGAATTATTATTTATTTTTTCATCTTGTGAATGTCAGAGTTCTGTGAAACACCAGAATGTATTAACATATGCTATGACTTTACTGACTAATATATTGCTGGGAAAGCAGATGGAGGTGAAACGCATTGACCGTTTCCTTTTTTTTTTTATCTCCGTCACTCTCACAGCGATGGCACCGGCAGGACTGGCACGTACATCCTTATTGACATGGTGCTGAATCGCATGGCCAAGGGTGAGTCACACACACACAAAAAAAAACACACACACACACACGTAATATTGGCATGGGTGAGTTTCACTTTTACCTAAGTAATATTTTAACATGGTATCTTTACTTTAACGATGAAAAAGTATGACTTTTAGGTTCTTTTTACAACCCCTACTCCGGTGCATACATAGGGTTAAATTCAGACCTAAATGTTTTGGCATGCCGCCCATCCAGGTTGAGCAAAAAGGCAATGGGAACATTTTCTTCAGTTCAGTTTGCTCATATGGGCTCATCGTGTACACTAATGTGTTACCCATCGTGGACAGCAGAGGAGGCTATAGATACAATGTGGTTCAGTAATTTTGCTTGAGCTGAAATTCTGCTTAAACACTCAAATATGCTGAAGGTTCCACAAATTAGCACTGATATAAAGTATAAATATACATACGTAACAGTTTTTGGCTCTTTTGACTTAATTGCTCTTATCAAGACTCTCTTTTTGGTGCAATAACTAAGTGAGTAGCAGCTTCTTTGCTTTCCTGGTAAATGCTAACATTTCACAGAGAAAGCTGAAGCTGAAAAAAAACCAAATTAAAGCCTGTAGGGTAAATGTAGGGGGGAACATAAGGAAATCTTTCATTTGTATCTTTGTATTTACCTCTTTTTTTTGCAGTTTATGATAAGTTAAACGATTTAAAGAGAAGATTCTGGTCTTCTGCAGCCATAAAAACAGTTTCAAACTGTGTTAGTGATGCTCTTACTGTTCTTGTTGTTAGGAGTGAAGGAGATCGACATCGCCGCCACGCTGGAGCACATCAGAGACCAGAGACCCGGCTTGGTCCGCACCAAGGTACCACCAATCTGTTTGTGTCTTTGCACTACCTGAGCACCGCAAAGGTGGACGTCCATTATAATCCAACTGTCTCCCTCACACTTTCCACACCCCCATTCCCTCTCTTCTCCCTGCTTCCCTTCGCCCTGATCAGGACCAGTTTGAGTTTGCGCTGACAGCAGTAGCTGAGGAGGTGAACGCCATCTTGAAAGCCCTGCCACAGTGAGCTGAGGACAACAGGAGGACATGCACAAGCACACAGAGATAAAAACACCACAAAGCAGTCATGTATGTCTGGCCATCACTGTAAATAAGAATTTGCTCTGCCACACATGGAGCGGTTACTGCTCTTGTTTTCAGCATGCAGTATTTCGCCATCTCCTCATCTCCCGGGTTTCTAAAACTTTTTGGGAACTTTATCAAAAGTGCATCCAATGGTTTTTTTGGCAGGGTGTAAATACGAACGAGGATCAGATTTTTTTTCACCAAACAAATTTGAATACCTCTATGAAGTTTCTACCTAATTAGAGATTTACAAAACTACAAAAAAGGAGAGACTTGCATATACTGTGCCTGTGTGAATCCAGAGGAAATTTCCCCTTTACCTTTTGCTTGAGTCTGACATTGTTATGTCATTATACTGAAGTGTAACATCGTTCACCTCTCTGATTCCACATAAACCCTTGTTACTGGACCTCATATGATCAACACCAACAGACAATTTACCAAAAACACTGAGGGTTTGTTTGATAAATCCCTTCCCAAACTAATCAGATATCAAAGACATCCATCCAGCTGATATACACCAATGATTCAGTCCAGTTTAACCCTCTGAGTGTGGTGTTATGTGTCCACCAGAATACTGTATGCTATCATCTGGCGTGTGTTGATTTCCAGCAAGTTTTTATTCGTGAGGCTTGTCTTTGCCTTGACAACATGATTGTTTGCTTTCAGGCTCCGGTCGTTTTGTAACAGATGCTGTACACTGACCACAAAGTACGCATCGCCTTCTCCTCTCTCTCTCTGCACACAAAGTTAACTTTGGGTTCTTTCAATCGTCTTACTCAGTGTACGGCCTTGTGTTCATGTTCATATTCATGTAAATAATCCACCCTGATGATTGTGTTTAATTCATGTAGCAGACAGATAGAAAATATCTATAAAAATGTATTTTTGACTTGACCTGAATAAATTTGTGACGTGATGCAGCAAAAAACGAAAAAACAAAAAGGCTCGAGTGATCATTTTTTAAACTATCGTGTCATCTAGTGAGTATGTTTTTCGTCACATAAAAATGTTAAATTCATTACTTCTATCACATGTATTTTATCTATTGATGTTAGATTCATGTTTCATTTAAATTGTATCAATAGTGCTTTCACAGCTGTTCAGGAAGCGCCATCTGCAGCCAAAAACAAGTATATCACATTACTGTCAAAATATTTTTTTGTTAAAACTTAAATGCCCGACAAATAATTAGTATTTCACCTCTGTCATATTGATCAGCAGCTGTAAAGATGATGGATGGTGAAGGTAAACAACAACAATGATTTTTGATAACCTGTTACCTTCCATTAGCCAGCAGCTAACTTTAGCGTTTAACCACCTCCTAGCCAACAATAGTGTTTGATAGTTACACGATACAATAGCAAAAGGCACGGCATAAATTAACTGAGAATATCAAGGGACATGTTGGACATTTATTTAAGCCTGGAGGGAAAAGCACTGGATGGAATTACATGGTAACGTTAGCTCGGAAGCAGTTGAATGCTAACATTAGCTAATGTGTTATCAAATATTTTGTGTTTCCTTGAAATATGACCCAAAGTCCCTCCAGATTTCTCTCTATCCATCATCTTCATCAGTGGTGAGTTTATAACAGCTTGTCAGATTCCCTACATTTAGGCGACTTGCATAGCATAACATTATCCTAGCATCTGGGCTTGAGCAAAGGAAAATGGCCGCAGTGTGAATATGGTCAGTATCCTGTTGCTGAGATAAACTACCACCAACTGATACAGAGTAGTCAGCAGGAAATGTTTTATTTTCTCTGCTTTATATGTTTCAAAGCATTTTTTTTCCACTTGCAGGCATTAAATTAAAATTAAAAGTTCAGCTGAAACATTGTCAGTTAATGCAGAGATGAACAGATTTAACTCCTTCAGTTTCAAAATACAAAGTTTCCAGTCGTTTGCTCGACAACGAGCTACAGTCCGCACACACACTCACTCACACACACACACACACACACACACACACACACACACATACATATGAAATACTAAATAAGTGTCATTCAGCAGGTAGAAGCCATGGTGGGCAGAGAGACACAAGTGCATCAAGGGGAATTGACCGTTGACCTGTAAGAGTAGACGTACAAGGACATGTTACACTGTTACTAGCATTACTCATAATGAATACGATTTCTGAGAAAAATGGGAGATCATGATCCGAGCTTATCTACGTGGGGCTCGTGGGGGCAAAGGGGAGAGGGAGTGACTGAAAAAACACTCAGGGTGCTTCAGGTTCACGCTGGTTCGTTACCTCAAGCCAGGCTAGGGCACAGAGCAGCATGAGCCAATCAGGTTAGCTTGTGAAGGCCTCGAAGTCTGAGTCTGAAACAGGAAGCAGGAAGGGTGAGACAAAAATGTGTATTTGTGTCACATTATGAATCTCCAAAACTGCTTTATTTTTTATATCACAATGAGATCCGTTTACAGCGTATTCAACACAATGCACGACAGTGATTAAAGACGGTTCCAGCACATCATTAGCTGATAAACGAATTTAAAATTCGAGCAGATGAGATCAGCTGAAAGGACAGATAAAAAAATTAGATAAAAGAATATAAAATGCATATTCTGGGGCAACTTAAAATTTGTAATGATTTGTGAAGGATATAGCAGCCTGAATATCTACAAGGCTGCATTGGTTTTGACAGGCTTTGTTGGCAAATCTACTGTAAAACAGCAAAACGAGATTTGAGTTATTACTTAACAGTGTATTCTTTTCTTATTGAGATAATGGTTAAAATACAACTTACCTAATTTTCCCTATATCATGTATAGCACAAATCAGTGACAATTAGAGGAAAATGTGTAACTCTTATGGCCATAGTTCTATTAAAAAATCAAATATCCCAACTCCTCTTCAGCTCAATCTTTATTTGTAATTTACCTTTTTAACAATCTGAAAATAAAAATAACAAACACAGTTCAATGTAGTATAATTACAGGTGGATATAAGAGAAACCATTTCCCTCTTTCTCTCTCACTCCTTCCCCACACAGTAACAGTTTGAAGAGGAGAAATATTAAACAACTCAGACAAAAATATGTTGACTAGTTTGAACTGATTATTTGTTCTCTTTGCCAGTGATGACAGCTAACCGATAAAGTGACAGCAAAACTCATGCACCGTAAAAATCAATTAAGCACTCTTGAAAAATATATGAAAACGTATCTTGCAGTGTAAAAGCACGGCTGGCGAGGGGACACTGCTTGTAATAAGGTACAGGCGTGTCGTTGGACAGCAGCAAGAAATAACATATAACTGGCTCGAGTTATTATTTTAACACCTTTGCGTTTTGGCACCAACTACACATTGTGTTACTTTCAGCCTTGTTTCACAGCAACAATCACATTTAAAACGCTTATTAGTGTTCACGTATGAATGTGTGTGTGTGTGTGTGTGTGTGTGTGTGTGTGTGTGTGTGTTGTCCAGTGTTTCGTTTTTCTTCACATTGCAGCTAAAACCACTGAATACTATCGTACACTATCGTAAATGATGTAAGCATGTCTTGCTCCGGTGCTAAGGTGTGAATGTACATGCCAGTATCACAAAACAGAGTATTTATATTCATTGTCAACGCAGGGTCCTTCATTTTGGCTGATTCTATCACTTATTTCAACCATTCATGCCATTTTATTTCAGGCAAAAACCTGAAGAAAATCAGTGCAGGAGGAGGGAGGGTTTTGGAGTTGCCCTGGAGCACAACAGTCTGTTTAAACTTCCACACTGTGCAGCTCAATTAAACATGTGGGGTCTAGTGTTTTGCCCGGGGGAAATTAATCAACAGATGTTTATAGAAGGAAAATGCAGCTACACGTCTCCCTCACCCTTACAGTTCGAACCAATCAAAAGGGCACCAAACCTAGCAACGATTTGGTGACAAAGCTGCATATTTTTAAACATCAACACAACCATCACACACTATTGACTCTGAATCCTCTCACTCCCAATCACCCATGTATAGTTTTGTGCTAGAAAAAGCTGGTGCTGAATGGATAAAATAACCCAAAACAACAAAAGACACATTTAACTTGTTGACTAAAATACATTTGCTTTGCTTGAAACTGATTTGTTGCTCTGACTTGGCACATTTACCCTACATATGTAAACACAGTACAAAAGCCAGAAGACACAAAGGCACCAAATGGATCAAAATATATGAGACTTACCAAACTTATTTCTAGCCCCCATGAAACCTTGCGCGAAATACAGGCGTGACTTCCAGCATGTCCTGTAACTTAAACGCAGCTGCTGTTTATCCATGGTAACAGGACGCTAATCCACGTTTCGTATCACTAGTCATTAATTCATGAAGATCTAGAGTAGTAGCTTCATCATATATATATTTCTAACACTATTATTATTACTTCGCCTACTTAGCCAACGCTTCTAAAGCCTTAAAAGTGCCACTAGTGCATCAGTTATAAAGATACTTTGTTAGTCTGGTTCTGCCGAGCACCGAGAGTATAACCCATAACCGTTTCCCCTCTAACCTCTCCAGCAACCTCCCTAGGAAACGTGGAGATGTATAATGATTGTTTGCAACGGTGGTTTACAATCAGTCACAGTGCTGTACACATTCTACGTTGCACTTGGCATTCAAACTTCAAAAACAACAACAATCTGACCTAATATGGTAGTGATATTTTAGTAAAAGTACATTAAGGCCAATCAATGAATCGAAGTATGTGCGTATTTACAACGTATTTATCTTTGCAAAGTGTGCGAGTGTGCTTCAACTACTTTTTGCTTTACATATTCAAGAAATTAGTCTAGGCTGATCAGTAAACAGAGCTCTTTTGATCAAAATGGTCACCAGAGAAAGTTCCGTGACCCACTTTAGATTTTGATCTATTGTTTGTGACACAGTTCTGATACATTCCCTTTGACTGAGAGCCGTGATGAGAATATTCTATGGCAGGGTCTCAACTGGTCCAAACGCACACAGCACGCACGCACAGAAAAACATGCACGCTCACAACACTCTCAGATTAAACTCACTACCAACTCCTAAATCCCTAAACCAACTCTTTTCAGTCCTGCATTACTATTTGGCAAATTTACATACATTCAGAAATAATCCTATTGCTCTGCATGATTTATCTTTAAGCTGTATTGGCCAGTTAAATGGTAATACACCACAAAGGTGACTGTTAATACTGCAAGAAAACCTTGGGATCAATTGAGGCACTGTCTCAAATTTAGAATCCAGCAATAAAATTACATTAGAGTCTGGCTGTAGGCACAACACTGAGGTCAGTATAAAGAATAAGGCATCCCAAATACACACTCACACACACACACGCCATTAGCACACAATACACCCACACTTCTTTTTCTTTTTCACACTACTGTCACTATTTTTCACGGCCGGTTCAAACTCTTCTGGACTGCTCTGTGGCGTAGTGCTGGAAGTTGTGGGTGACTCAGAAGAGTCCGACTCTTTAGTTTCCTTCCTCTCCTTTTCCTCTCTAGCTCCAGGCCCTGGGCCCATTTTCACCTGCCCGTCTACATCAATAAACATTTCGGTACCATTGATATTCAATTTTGTAGTTGTACTACTACTACTAGTACTAGTACTAGTAGTAGTTTTTGTTGTCTTAATTTTGCTCCTCATGGCTCTGTCCCCACCCAGAGCACCTTTTATGATGTTGTTAACAGCTGCTCTCTCCTCCGCCTCCAGCTCTGACAGGCTGCATGCCAAAGCCGTCTGCAGGTCTTCGTCGTACTCGTCATCTTCGTCATCCTCGCTGCCTGACGCCACCCTGTAGTTGAAGTTAACTGACTGATGTGTGGCCGGTGATTCTTTTGGGATTTGTGGCTTCTGTTGTGAGCTCCGGGACTGGTCTTCTCGTCGGCTCAGCTCCAGTGCGAGGGCCATTTCATCCTCCACACCTGAGAATAACACGCAACACCACAGCTGAGTACGTTCATAAGCAACATGAAGTAACATGCACACACGCAGAAATGCACTTTTTCTTCGATAACAAGATCTAAAAGTAAAGGTGAATGTGTTTGATTCAACTCAAGATACTGTGGACTTTTGCTCATGGACTAAAATTGACTGAAACTACTGAACTTTTGTTGACAAAATTATTTTGTAAAAGTGGAGGGATAAGCAGTGTTACAAAAAATGACTAAAGTGAACTTTTAAAAACATGGCGCCTTCATTATCCACAATGCAACAGCCACTGAATGACATCACTGGAGGCAAATTATCAGATTACATTCGGCTTCCTCTGGAGCCACAAAAGGCTTTATTCTATTTATTTATTTATTTATTTTTTCACATATGCAGTAGTACTCCTCAAGACCTGAACTTACCATTAATTAGGACACTCTTTAACACCCCATCCTCCTCAATCTCTATTCTTTCCTGCCCATTCTCCTTTATCCTGTAGGCAAGACAAATAAACAGATACATAGTAGTATTAAAGTGTGTTTGTGTGCCATCTTGCACAAGAACTTAAATGATTTAATTGAATATTCATGTGGTGTTTTATTATATTTGATTACAGTAATATAACTTCCACCAGAGCAGGTTTATAGAAAAATAGCACTAGCATTTAAGGGGTATATAATGGTAGCTCTATAACTGCACTTTGCGGTTAATAAAAAACAAAAGTAACAGAAAAAAGCTACAGTAAATGCAGAATTAGAAAAAAAAAGATCTTTGCAAGTTTGCAAGTGCCAGTTGGGATAAAAGTCCTTTGACATTTGAAAATAGGTATTCCCTAGTTGGCTAACATTTCCAAGGACAGCATTACATACTTCTTTGTGGTGGTGCGTTTGCCATTTATGATGCGAGTGGAGGTAGAAACCGATTTGAAGTTGCCCATCCCTCCGCCCATGCCGCCCATGCCGCCCATCCCATCCAGGCCACCCATGGAAGAGAAGCAGGTGAAGTCCCCTGAAGAAGAACAGATGGTCAGGAGAGGAAAGCAGAACAGACTTATTAAAGAACCTCAGTCTGTGCAACGAAAATATCACTTGTGTTATTGCCACAGAAAGTGTGAATTTAAGTGGGATGAAATGTACAGCAAAGAGTGGCTAATATTAGAAAAAATAAAGAGAATGACAAGTGATCTGCTCAAAAGACCCATAACCCATGGTTAGATGAGTTAGACCAGTGAGCTAGCTGATAGAAGAGTTCAAAGCTTAATTAATACCGTTATGATTACATGGAGTTTTATATAGGTTTTTTTAATTTTGTGGCTGCAGTATGATATGCTCTGATGTCTATACAGTATTACATTTGCCATGCTAATTTCCTCATGAAGTATCAAACTGTTTACCTCCTGCTGAAGGAAATGAAAAGAACCCAGTGTTGCCAAGGCCAGAGGATGAGCCACCAAAGGCTGGGAAGTCATCTGGATGAAAGACAGAGAGAGAGACACACTTAGGATTGCTTAAATACTGTACTGTTAGGTAAGATGTAATACCACAGTAGGTTTTTGTGAAGCTAACTGACAAAGAAGTTGAACTTTACTCAAACAAAGGCATCTTCTGTTTTTGGAGAGCTTACGTTTAATTATTGCAGCACAGGTGTATTAAAAGAAAAAGGGATTAATATAAAATAAGATAAAGAAAATAATAATTTAAACTGCCAAAAATTACAAATACAAGAATATTACATTTTTAACTACACAAAATTTAAAAATCAAATCAAGCTACTGTAACTATAATGATGTATAACTTACCAAATAAGCTAGAGACGGGATCCTGACGAGCAAAGAACTCTCTGAACACCTCATCTGGACTGCGGAATGTGAAGGTGAATCCTGAGAAATCTGATGATGATGAAAAGCCTGAACTGGAGGATCCTGGAAAATAACGTCGTTGTGGTCAGGTGGGTAAAGAGCAACCGAGGAAGAGAAAGAGTTGGAGAAGAGAGTAGATAGAGGAGAACATATTTAGCAGCCAGAGCAGGGGGAAAGTGAGCGAAATGAAAGGTGCAGGGAAGTGGGAGGGAGCAAAATGTAAGAATGAGAAAAGGGAAAATAAGTGTGACAGAGGTGAAAAGAGAGCCAGAGAAAGAAAGGTGAAGGGGAAAAACAGAAAAAAGAAAGGGGATGAGAAAAAATACCTAACACGTTATCAATCGATTTATCAATTTAGCTGGTAGAAGTCACAATAATGGATGTTACAGTATGTCAGTAACTCACTGCAGTAGGTTTTATTTACCTGGGTGTCGCGTTCTGTCCTTTCCAAATCTGTCATACTCATCACGCTTACCCTCTGTAGTGGAAGAACAGAGTACAATTTAGTGATGGAATAAAAGGCCATTGACACCAACACATCTCTCTTTTCCTCATACAAACACTCATATGTCACCACAGATCAATTACCGGCCATCTCGGAAGACAAGCACACATAAAAATAAAGAATACAGAGAATACTGCCCTGACTTACTGTCAGAGAGGACTTCATAGGCCTCTGCCACTTCTTTAAACTTTTTCTCTGCTTCCTCCTTGTTGTCTGGATTTTTGTCTGGATGCCATTTCAGTGCTAGTTTCCTGTACCTGAATACACAACACAAACACTGACTCAAACATACAATCAAATATATATGGATAAAGACATGCAATGACATTATGGTCTCTTCAACAACAACTACAACTAAAGATGCATCATAGAGAGCCTTGGAAAAATATGACACGTCTCCATGTTTTTGAGAAATGTGCAATTTCAACTGTATTTTAAATTCAGGTGAAATATGGCATTATTACTTATGAATTCGTAGAAAAAGTCCTTCAACACTGAAGACAGACTCCCAGAGCACTTACGCCTTCTTGATGTCGTCCTCAGTGGCTGTTTTAGACACTCCCAAGACATTATAGTAATCCACCATGTTGGTTCCAGTCGCTCCCCACCCCTAAAAGGAAAATACAACTTAGTTTCCTCAGTGCGTTTGGACATTTCTGCTTTCTGATAAAAAACTTTGAAAAACTTTGGTATGTCTGGTATTTCCTAAAATCCCAAAAAGGAAAAGAAACAGTTCTGTGCTCATTATTTATTTAATTTGAGGAGAGAAGTTGTGACACGCTGCAGCAGCTGTCTGAGGAATGTCCTAACAGAGCAATGTGTGATGTGAATATATTTGTTTATCACTCTATACACTAAAGTCTTGACAAAAACACATTTTTTAAATGTGGAATTTCCTATTTCGAAAGATATTAATCTAGAAAACTATGGATTACCCATACAAGAGTTTCAACTTTTTTTCCTGTCATGACCTTTTCTCAGGACTGTGTGGGCGTGAACACACAAAACTTGGTTAACATCTCCCTCACTGTCTTGTTAGTTTTGATACATCTGTTAGTTTGACTTCTACTATCCATACATGTTGTTTAATGACATCATGCAATTCCAAGCAAATCTGCAAATCTTTAACATAAACAGAGAGGTAATCTGTTGGAGCAATGAAAACACCTGTGCAGTGGCTGTCTTTAGTGTCTATCTGACAATATTTGCTTCGTCTCTTTAAGTAAGGTAAATAAAATGTATTGAACTGATATTACTGTTGAGACCGGCAGCAAAATATATTTAAAATTTAAAATGCATGTCAAGTTATTTCTTTTTGGAAATAATCTAAATTAGTTTCTAGTTTATTTGTCAAACTTAAATATGCACACTGATTCACAGAGAGACTGAAAAATGACATTTGGGACTGAGAAAAGTTTGAACAACTAATGGAATAAGTACAATTTACTCAAATACTGTTCTTACGTATAATTTTCAGGTACTTTACTTGAGCACTTCGATATTCTGCTACTTTATTCTTCCTCTCCACTACTTTTATTTGATACATTTAGTTACTAGTTACTTTGCAGATTCAGATTATGCAGTGTTTATGAATAATGGCACCAATAATTGGCCAACGTTGATAATCAGTCTGCCCAAACTTTCTTTAAATGTTACACACAGGACATTAAACAGGATTTCTTTTTTTTGTCCTGCACAAGCTACAATAAATGAGTCACGGATGGCTGTATTATTCTTAAGGTTCAGATGTTTTTTAACCATATTCATAATTCATTAACAACAATACACTGCCACACTGTTTATAATTACACTGTTTATATTGTACAGAATATGTATATACAAGTCTATTTCTTATCTTTTAATTATATTGTTTTTACCATTAAAATAATAAACAATATATTGTTTATTGTGCGATTGAACTGTCCCTTGGCTGCTATGACACAGAAATGTCCCTGTTTGCGGAGCACATAAGGGAATTCTGATTCTGATTCAAATAACTGATGGCAATAACTTTTGGCACAAGTACTTAAAAGTGCATCTGCCAAGTGCGCCCTTGAAGTGATCACACCTCAGTACAGTCAGTGGTTCCATTATAGCCACAGACTCAGCATGCTCACCACCATGCCAATCTCATTAGTGGTCTCTGCAACAGTTTTCGGGGCTGAGAGGGGGACTTTCCAGAACCGATGTTTAATAACTAAACTTAACTTTCTCCGTCCCCCTCGGGAACAGCCGTACGCTCACACATGTATTATTACTATGTTATTTCGAGCTTCGTGGCATCTGACAACTGCTGCTGACATGACAGCGGGCCCACACAAACTAACACACACGGGCAGATGCACTGACAGTCGCTGCTGCTGTCTATATTCAAGTATTATCATCGAAGGTAACAATATTGAGTTATGCAGTTGACACAGCAACGTTATTTCCTATTATGGCCAAGTTGGACGACAGAGGGCTAGCTAACATGTTACGAGTAGCTTAGCTTCGTACCTACCGTTAGTCTTGAGCTCAATTAGTGAGCAGTTGAGCCTTCTATCCAACGCTGACAATGAATTACTATGATAGCGGTGTCTCTGGAATGTGCTCCCCCTCTTCTGCTTCACAAACAGCCTCCTCCCTCTTCGGCCGTCCACCGCCCCGACGCGAGTATGTCTGCAGTGTCTCTGTCGTCCTACTCCACGGGTCCCACCGGGGGAGAGGGGCGCACGGTCCGCCCTGTTTACACCCTGTGCCGCTGGACCGAGCTGCCCGCTCTACGTCACTCTCAGCTGAGGGGGTAAAAAAATAGAACGTCTAGAACATGCCAGTGTTCGAAACTACGTCACCACCCCCGCCCTGCGCCAACTGCAGCCTGTTGCTTCGCGATACACGGGCGTTGAATCAAAAACACATAGAGCAAGCTGTAAGGTCTGTCCACAGATATTTCTGAATCACTTCATTTAAAAAATCATTAAAGGTGCAATATGTTAGAACTGGCCACCTGTCGAGGGTTCTACTCAAAACAGTAGGGGGCAGCATATCACCAGAGGATCCGCTAACTTATGCTAACTTTAGCTGCCGTTAGCTCACTTAGCAGCAGCTAGTGGCTTAGCTGGTTAGCATGCTAACTTCAGTAGATATTACTGCAGCACAATACATAGACTTCATAATGTCAAAACTGTTATTTCTTTGAATTCTGTTGATAATTTTAGTGACTTTTTCACTGTTTTCAACTAAAATTCTTACATATTGCACATTTATTCCTTAAAAGTACAATATGTAAGTAGCTGCAGCAATGCTGGAGCTAATGGGGATCCAAACAAACTAAACTCAATTCTATACAGCATTGAAATGTTAGCTAACCAATATATTCAAATGTTGAACTTCTGGTTGCCAAATTTCATTTTTTAGGTTCTTGTACTTTAAACATTTTAGATTTAACCCTTTTCTGCAACTTTATACTTCTACATGATGATTGTATTTATCTGAGAGCAATGGGCGTGTTTCTTTGCAAAAACCTTTAGATTAAATAAAGCCATCTTATAAAGTAGCCTGTGGCCGTGTTTAAAAGAATATCCAAAAGTAATACTGCATGAGTAAAAGTAAAGCATCCGATATTAAATGCACCGAAGTAACTAATTTTTGGGCAATAAATGTAGTTACGTAAGTATTATAAGTACAACTTAAGTAAAAGTAAATTATATTTTACATATATTTACATGTATGTATATACCGTATACCATGGTTCAATTGATTATCAGCCTGGTCAATTACCATATCTTATAATCAGCATTTCTGCTTTATCTGCATTATTTATTTATTTTTTTTATCCCAATACTGCTAAGATAATTTATTTTGAAAATGTGGTACTTTTGCTCCAAGTGGGTATGAAGTAGAAGAGAAAGGGAAATACACAAGAAAGTAGAAGTACCTCAAAATAGTACCTAAGTACTGTACTTAGTTATATTGTATCACTGGCCTGATATTAATTGTTATAGCCTTCACTGAAGCACCCAAAGTAGTTGTCACAATTACTGTATGTCAGCCTTGAACCGCTAAATCTTTAACATTTTTCGGCCACATTTATTACTTACATAATCGAATGCCATTATACATACCTATAACTGTTCAATTCTGGCAGGGGCGATTCTGCTATATAAAAGGTTCTTTTACTTTTGAATCTTTAAGTATATTTTACTGATAAAATTTGGCTGCAGGTATTAGGACCTACTTGAGTGTTTTTAAACTGCTTTACTAGTACCTTCACTTGAATGAGCTGACTGTATAGAGGACAGGATAAGCAATAGACCCCGTTCACTGCAGACATTTTGGCTCATCAAATCAGGAAAATCCCCGGTGATGATGGCTGCATTCCATTTAGGTGAGCTGGTTCTAGGATTCTGGTCATGTGTATGCTCGTTCACTGACATAACTTACTGGGACAACTAATAGAATGAAGCCCCTGTTAACCGTATTGGTCACACCTGTGCTTTTCCTGCTTTGACGAGTACAGTATGTAAGACAATTAACTCTTTGTAAACCCTTGGTTAGGTGAGAGCACAGTAGGCCTTCACACATTTAGTAGAACAAAGAAGTGTAACTTGCCAGAGAGTGTGCTTTTAGTTCACTGTGTGACTCATCTGGTCAGGATCACATGATGAGCTAATCATGTAAGTCACAGTTATTTTGACTTATCATGTACCAGCTCACACAACTTTACTTGCATGTCACATTGCTCCCATCTGGTGGCTGAGGGAAGCAATGGCAGGAAGGCCTAAGTTTAGCCCATTGTATATTTTGTGGCTCATTATCAACAAAAGGGAAGGAAATTGGCAAATAAACTAATATTGCCTTTGTGTATGAATTGGAGGTGCTTGCAAACAGTGAAATCCAGCAAAACAAAGCTGGAAAAATTAAAAGTAGAACAAAATGTAAATGGTAGATTTTAATCATGTTTACTTTGATGATAATATTTCTTTGGGCAGTACTACTGACTTTACTGACATATTTTATGTACATAACTTTTGTAGTCAGTACTCCTTGTACTTCTACTAGTTTCTTCTCTGAAAGCCAGGTTATAATCTGTCACTGTTGTAAAAGTTCAATGCCAAGCTCATTAGTCTGAGTCACTACACAGAACAGTAATAACAGGCTTGTTGTAGAGATTTACGGAAAAAAGGGGGGAAAAAAACTTTGCTTAATGGGCTGCCAAACTATGTTGGGGGAGTTTAGGAATGATCACACTTTTTATTTATGATTTATGAGAACTTTTTTAATGACAATACTGATAAATCACCACCACAGGTTATCAGAATGTTGCTGGGAATGTGAAACGTTCATGACAACTGTTGGAATGGGTGATGGTAAAGCCTGGATGATGTTTGGCCCTTTAATATTCCTCTCCCTCTTCATCCTCCTCTCCCATGCTGTCAGTGCCGACTTCTTCATAATCCTTCTCCAGGGCAGCCATATCTTCTCTGGCCTCAGAGAACTCTCCCTCCTCCATGCCCTCCCCAACATACCAGTGGACAAAGGCTCTCTTGGCATACATGAGGTCAAACTTGTGGTCGAGACGGGCCCAGGCCTCAGCAATGGCCGTGGTGTTGCTTAGCATGCACACAGCCCTCTGCACCTTGGCCAGGTCTCCTCCAGGAACCACTGTTGGGGGCTGGTAGTTGATGCCCACCTTGAAGCCTGTTGGGCACCAGTCAACAAACTGGATGGTGCGTTTGGTCTTGATGGCAGCAATGGCAGAGTTGACATCTTTGGGCACCACATCACCACGATACAGCAGACAGCAGGCCATGTATTTACCATGACGAGGGTCACACTTCACCATCTGATTGGCGGGCTCAAAGCAAGCATTGGTAATGTCAGCAACAGACAGCTGCTCATGGTAGGCTTTCTCAGCAGAGATGACTGGAGCGTAAGTGGCCAGAGGGAAGTGGATACGAGGGTAGGGCACCAAATTGGTCTGGAACTCTGTCAGGTCAACATTCAGGGCTCCATCAAAGCGAAGTGAGGCTGTGATTGAAGACACAATCTGGCCAATGAGCCTGTTCAGGTTGGTGTAAGTTGGCCTCTCGATATCGAGGTTCCTGCGGCAGATGTCGTAGATGGCCTCATTGTCTACCATGAAGGCACAGTCGGAGTGCTCCAAGGTGGTGTGGGTGGTCAGGATGGAGTTGTAAGGCTCCACTACAGCTGTGGAAACCTGGGGGGCTGGGTAGACAGCAAATTCAAGTTTTGATTTCTTTCCATAATCAACAGAGAGTCTCTCCATCAGAAGGGAGGTGAAACCGGAGCCGGTGCCTCCACCAAAGGAGTGGAAGATGAGGAATCCCTGCAGGCCAGTGCACTGATCCGCCTGAAAGGAAATTTTGCATGATCTCAAAATGTATGAAATTACACACAAAAGAACAAACAGTCTCCAAAACTGGACTATTCTTAAGTTTCTTGATACAGCTATGGTAAATATACTTTTTGGGAGCGTTAAATTTAGTTTTGCCAAAAGGCATGCCTGCCCAAATTCTAAATATGTCCAGCAAACTCACTAAACTCTCACCAGTTTACGAGTCCTGTCCAGAACCAGGTCAATGATCTCCTTGCCAATGGTGTAGTGTCCACGGGCGTAGTTGTTAGCAGCATCCTCCTTTCCTGTAATCAGCTGCTCAGGGTGGAACAGCTGGCGGTAGGTTCCTGTGCGCACCTCATCTGTGAAAGGAACAAGTAAGAACTAAATGTCAATATGGTATGATTGTTTTAAACATTGCACAACTTATATGGAAAAAAAACAAAACGAGGACAGTATGATGCATGGAGTTTTGTACACGGCTTTTACACATTACTGACCGATAACAGTGGGTTCCAGGTCGACAAAGATGGCTCTCGGAACATGCTTTCCTGCTCCAGTCTCACTGAAGAAGGTGTTGAATGAGTCATCTCCTCCTCCAATAGTCTTGTCGCTAGGCATCTGTCCGTCTGGCTGGATCCCATGTTCCAGACAGTACAGCTCCCAGCAGGCATTGCCCATCTGGGCTCCGGCTTGGCCGACATGCATAGAGATACACTCACGCTGAAAAAGAGGGGAGAGAGGTTGGTTAGAGGTGGAGCCCGATACCAACATTAGGAAATAATTCCAATATCAATAACAAAAGTTGTTATGTTGGCCCATATCAGACAACATATGCGCCGATTTGGATATCTCCAATAGATCTGTAATTGGCCAATATCGACAAAATGATAGGTCAGGCTTGAGATCAATGAGGCTGCCAACTAATGTGCCAACAGATGATCAATATTCAAATGCAAGTATTACTATATTTGCTTTGTTGGCTGACCCAACACTAACAAGTCCCTCCAGGAAGTTACCATGTTGTGATTGCCAGTCACTGATTTCTGCACTGCTGTAAATGTTTTGTCCAATCCCTGCATTTTTCTACAAATCTGACAAATCATGAAAATTATGCAGTGTTTGGACCCAATTGTGAGGCCAGGCAGAATTCACGAACACAACTTCTGTCCACGAATAACTGTGTGTGTCATTGTATGTCAGCTCTCAAATATTGTTATTATTTGTCACCCAAAAAACAAAAGATCCAAGAAAATAGAACACCTATTGTATTTAATTCATGCTCTATGGCACCTATGTTCTCCCTTTAAACTTAATGTTTAACAGCAATCCTTGGTGTTATGTTCGCACTCTGTTTGGGGAGGAAAGAAGAAATGTTGACTGCTGAAATCTGCGTGCCAGAGCAGCGCCAGCATTTAAATGAAAGCAGCCATCAGACTGACCAGTGTCAGCACTATGGGTTGTTAGTTACAGTAGAATCCATCAAATGTTAATAGGGAAAAAAGCAACAGATGAAATGCAGTTTTGAAAGCCTGACTTTAAGAGCCATTTTTAATGGAGTCTCCACCCTTAAAGTGGAACAGAAAAACTAAGGAGCTATGTGGCAGACAGGAAGGCCATGCCTCAGGAAAAAGCTAAAAAAAAAAAAAAAAAAAAAGACTTCCCCCACTTCTGCATCCTGTGCCTCCTCCCTTTCCTCATCTCCTCCCCTTTTGTGGCTCCCTCCTCCCCCATCCTGTCCAGCTGTATAATGCTGTGTAACAGTCAGGGATGGCTCCCTCTCTCTCCCTCCCTCCCTCTCTCTCTCTCTTCATCTCAGTCAAACCAAAAACTCCTAACAGCTGCAAAATGGCTGCCAACTAACTCATACGGCCTAGGCCAGACCACTCCTTATTACTCTTTTCTTTCTATCCATCCCCCCACTGCCACGATTACCACGATCACTCCTTTGTCAAGGATTACTGTAACTCCTCAGCAAACACGGTTAAGACCCCTGCCTTTTTTCCTTTAGTTTCTCATGGTTCTGGCTTTTATATGACTAGCTTTGCATCAGACAAGTATGAAAATGACAGTGCAGTCTAACTCATAAAGTGTCTGTCATCTGACCTAGATTGTTCAAGAGAACGAAAATGACTTATGGGGCATTGTTGTCATATGTGACTATACCCATGGTATTCTTATCCCTGAATCCTCAACAGACATGCCCCTAAAAGTTTCATTCCATAATTTAATCTTAAAACTAATGTGTCCTAATAGGGTAAAGCTGCTATTGTATCAATAACCTTCAGCTCGACAACAGAGGCCTTATGAGCATTAAAAGAGGCTGAGTAATCCATCTTATGCTAAGAAGCAGAGACAAAAGGGAGGCTGAAGAAAAGAGAGAGCTGAAATTTCAAGGCTACGTCATCAGTTCAGTGGCTACTCACCATTTTGTATGCTTGTCCTTTCGCTGACGTTGAGGATTCAGATGCAAGGCAGAAGTGCGGAGGAGAGGGAGAGTCAGGGTTTATATAGGCAAGGATGTGGTGGGGGCAGGCTGGAGAGCACAGCAAGCAGCTGCAGAGCTCATTGGCGGGAGGGAGCAGCAGTTTGAAAAAAAAAGAGGGAAGTCCCTAACGCTGTCTGTCGGGATATCCGCCCTTACTTTATCTGCTTTGTCTTTCTGTTTGAGATTAGACACTCATGTATGTAAAAGGAACCTCTTCCTTTTTTTTCCAAGTCGTGTGTGTGTGTGTGTGTGTGTGTGTGTGTGTGTGTGTGTGTGTGTGTGTGTGTGTGTGTGTGTGTGTGTGACAGTGAGTGTTTGCAGTGAGGAACTGTTTGTTTTACAGACTTTTTTCACAGCAGACGTTTTGACATCAAACAGTCGGGTCAGGTGTTACACATGATACTAATTAAGATTATGTTCCATTCAGGTCAAACAGAGTTCAGGTGCTGCTATTGTGCATGTTGGCTCACTAGAAAGTCTCCTTTACACTAAATGGAACGGATCCTTAATTCATTTTCATGAATTAAAACCTGTGTTTACCTTCTATTTCATGTCAATATGGCTGCCGTGAAAAAGCTTTGCTGCATACAACGCTTGTTATGTTGGGGGATAGATGCAAAATGTTCTCCCCTCAAGATTTCTCAACATGTTTTATGTATTTATTTTATGAATGGGTGCTTGGAGACTCATTATGATTATTTTCTGCATGCATTTGCACCCACACACTCATTAACACACATACTCAGTCCACCCTGTGTTTGTTATAAGTCATTAAATGAGTCATCACACAATATATATGGAAACATGGATGAACTTGTGAATGTAAAAGACATATGCTTCAAGGGTAAGATGAGTCAGTCTGAGCAATATGATACAATCCTTTTAAGTGGTAAGATGACACAGATGACATGGCAATATGCAGGGTTTCAGTTTAATCGCAAATTAAGAATACACAGATGAACACTGCAATGTAATTAAACACATCACTGAAATTCATGAAAATCAAAACCGAGAAATGTAAAGGCCAGTTTTGTGCTGGTCCCCGCCACCGCTTTTCATCAGGCCTCTTAGGATCACAGAGCTGTGATTCACACATTACTGGGATCCTATTGTTGCCGCAGGCCGCTGTCTGAGTATGAGCTACACAAACAACACCAGTCAGTGAGTTACTCAGTTATTTTCTCTCTCTCCTGCTTTCACAGAGGCACAGAGTCACAGCTGAATGGTATATAGAAACTGACATAGGAGCCCTTTCATAACTTACATTCCACATGGGAGAGGATAGTGGGGGGAGGTGCACAAAGGAGAGGGTTTGGTCTAAGTTTCTCAGTCTGATACACTGGAAAGAAAGGATCCATAAAGGCCCAAAACAAGATATGTTGGACCACAAATTTATTTGCTTTCATTGTAAATACAACGTTTTTATACAGTGCCATAACGAATGGTAAAACTGACTTGTTTAATTTCACAATTTCCTCTGTTTTTAGGGATAATGATAGGGAGTGTTGAAGTGTGTTATGTCAAAAGGCAGTTATGTTGGTTTCTGTCTTTACTACAAAAGGCAAAAGCCTGAATTTAAAATAAGGTATCTATTGTCAATGAGTATTACTTTACTTTGGCTTAAATGCAGGCCTTAGGGGAGTCAGTACTCCTCTCCTTCATCCTCTTCCCCCATGTTGTCAGTACCAACCTCTTCATAATCCTTCTCCAGGGCAGCCATATCTTCCCTAGCTTCTGCAAACTCTCCCTCCTCCATGCCCTCCCCAACATACCAGTGGACAAAGGCTCTCTTGGCATACATGAGGTCAAACTTGTGGTCGAGACGGGCCCAGGCCTCAGCGATGGCCGTGGTGTTGCTCAGCATGCACACAGCCCTCTGAACCTTGGCCAGGTCTCCTCCAGGAACCACTGTTGGGGGCTGGTAGTTGATGCCCACCTTGAAGCCTGTGGGGCACCAGTCCACAAACTGGATGCTGCTTTTGGTTTTGATGGCAGCAATGGCAGAGTTGACATCTTTGGGCACCACATCCCCACGATACAGCAGACAACAGGCCATGTATTTACCACGACGAGGGTCACACTTCACCATCTGATTGGCGGGCTCAAAGCAGGTGTTGGTAATGTCAGCAACAGACAGCTGCTCATGGTAGGCTTTCTCAGCAGAGATGACTGGAGCATAGGTGGCCAGAGGGAAGTGGATACGAGGGTAGGGCACTAAGTTGGTCTGGAACTCCGTCAGGTCAACATTCAGGGCTCCATCAAAGCGAAGTGAGGCTGTGATTGAAGACACAATCTGGCTGATAAGACGGTTCAGGTTGGTGTACGATGGGCGTTCAATATCGAGGTTCCTGCGGCAGATGTCGTAGATGGCCTCGTTGTCTACCATGAAGGCACAGTCGGAGTGCTCCAAGGTGGTGTGGGTGGTCAGGATGGAGTTGTAAGGCTCCACTACAGCTGTGGAAACCTGGGGGGCTGGATAGATGGCAAACTCAAGCTTGGACTTTTTACCGTAGTCAACAGAGAGTCTCTCCATCAGCAGGGAGGTGAAACCAGAGCCGGTGCCTCCACCAAAGGAGTGGAAGATGAGGAATCCCTGCAGGCCAGTGCACTGATCAGCCTGTGAAGATAATCCCAAATTATTTAATCACTGAGTCGTGCAAAAGAAAAAATATATATGTTTACTAGAAACTCACCAGTTTACGAGTCCTGTCCAGAACCAGATCAATGATTTCTTTGCCAATGGTGTAGTGTCCACGGGCGTAGTTGTTTGCAGCATCCTCCTTTCCTGTAATCAGCTGCTCAGGGTGGAACAACTGACGGTAAGTTCCTGTACGCACCTCATCTGGGGAAAAGATAGTGTTGACAAACAGGTTTACTGAAGGAAGCTTGGTATTTAAATGTTTCCACAATAGGACAAGAAAACTTTGTTCTGGTAATAGCGAGATGATTGTCATCTCCATAAATCATATTGCTTGTATCCAAAAATTGTAAAAGTTTTAATATGTGTGCATTTATTAAAGCACTAAAAATAACTGACCAATAACAGTGGGTTCCAGGTCAACAAAGATGGCTCTGGGAACGTGCTTCCCTGCCCCTGTTTCGCTGAAGAAGGTGTTGAAGGAGTCATCTCCTCCTCTAAAAGTCTTTTCAGTGGGCACCTGTCCATCTGGCTGGATTCCATGTTCCAGACAGTACAGCTCCCAACATGCATTGCCAATCTGAGCCCCAGCTTGGCCCACATGAATGGAGATACATTCACGCTGCAGTGAGAGAGCAACACGGTTCAATTACCAGAAGTGTCTGTTTACTTTTCACATACCTGCCACGCAGAAGTTTTTAATTCACTGAAATCATATTAAACTTAACTCTGCTGTTCACAAAAAACAACTAATTAATGTACAATATCTCACACACATTAACTTAATATTTGAACAAATACAGTACATTGCACAATTGTTCAGAAATGCAGCAGTATACACATGTCTCACCATCCTTGATCTCTTCTCCAATGTCCAGGTATCGGTAAGAAGATGTAATGCTGGACACAACTGTGCACCTCTGCGTTTTTATACCTGCAGCTTAAGGTGAACAGTGATTTGATCTGAGTTGTAATCAGAGAACCCACTGATGACACTAGGATAAGGCCATCCGCTTGACAGACATACACACAATGCAAAAGGAGGTCACCACCCTGTTCATTGTGTGAGTCTGTGAGTGTTTTGTGCTGGTGTGTAGTATGTTCACCTCATATTTCAGGAAGCAGAAGCAGAATCCCAGACAAGGGGAAGGTAACCGAATGTAGTTTCACTTGGCAGTTTCTAATGCATGACCTTATGATGTACATTATGATAAGACAAAAAACTCCTGCTTTGACTGTTCTGTTTTTTTTTTTATTTGATAGGAGCATTTATGATAAGCAATAGAATCTGAGAAAGAATCCAATTGTTTGAGTGTCACTTAAGGAACTGTCTGCCATATGCATATAATATTATGGACAATTTGAAATTTAGGTATTACAGTCATTCACTATTTTACAGTCATTCATTATTTTAATAATGACAGTGTCATATGACCTTTTTTGAATTATTATTCAGAGAATGTGATGCATACATTTATGAATTTTAACCCATTGACTGTATAAAATATGGACGGAGATTCACTGGTTGCAAAAATAAATCCAGTTGTATGTCAGCTTATGAAAAAATGACCCAACATCTTACTTGATTAATTACCTCAGTCAACAGTTTCCTAATGAGTTAATGGTCTCAATCACTAGTTTCAAGTCTTCTTCGATACAGCATGGTGGTAATTGTGTAAATTATGGTCCCATTTAGAGTAAGATAGAGGGTAAAGGAGGTTGCAACGATGGTGTGTCCTCTGGTTCTTAGTCAGGTCCAACCATAATATCCTCCACAGCTCCAACCTCTCATCTAAATTTGTTCACTTCTGGCTAAAGAAAACCATGCTAAACTCCAAGTTGTAAAACAGTAGTCCACAAACCATTGGATCATGCTACACTTGGTCAGAACACATTTGCTGAATCCATTAATGTTTTGCTTCCATATTCCTTATAAGGAAACATCTGAAACTAGAAATTGAAGTAGATTCATCATTCATTTGTGTGGATACTTGTGTGGATATAAAATGCTTGCTAAGACATACGGTGAGACTGTTGTTAACATATTGTTATAGAGAGACAGAATCTCCAAATTTGGAACATCTGTTCTGAATCCCACTAGCACATTTAACAAACCAAAATGTACAGTTTTATAAAAATTAAATACATTTTCTCAAGCATACCGCTTTCCCACACTATGTTCCTAAGTTAAACCTGAACTGTCAGTCTCTATATGAGACCTGCTCCTCCTTCCCTGTTAGTTCCTCAACCCCTTGGGAAAGTAGAGAAACTAAATACATGGGAACGGCCCCATAAAGCGTCAGCTGACTAAATGGAGTAAACAACACTGGCATGTCGGAGAAGTTTCATAATAAGTCAGCCACAGACACAATGCATTCAAAGCCAAAAAGACACAAACTCCTGTGTCCTCGGTCAGATTTCTGAGCTCAGAATACCAGTAGGTTGTAGTGCACATGTTTACATTTTGTCTCAGCATGAGTTTCAGTTGGAGAGCTGCCTGTTTCAGCTGGCAGGAAGAACCAAGACTTATTAAACAATGCCAAAACAAGTCGAGCCACTTTCAAGACCAGCAGGCATCCGCTGTTTGCACTGAGTCAGTATGATTTATTGTTTCGAGGTAAAACACTGGCTTCATTCACAAATGCCATGTGGACTTTTGTTCTCACCATGTTTATATGTAACTGCTTTATTTTCACCAAAAATAACTGGTGGTGAAAATGAAAGTAACTCAGCACTAAGACAGTCTCTCACTGACTTTTATCCTGTTTGTCTTTAACATATTTGTGGCACCAGGCAGCTGAGGGTGATACCACAGTGTCATCTTCACCACTATTTATTATAAAGTTGGTGAGAGGCAGTGAGATTTATTGGTAACAATGAAGGTAATCGATGTTGATTTCACATAATCTTAACACAAAGCTCAGGAAGCACCATGTTGCAAATGGTATGCATGCAGTGTTATTTCAAACTAAAACAGTGGTGGTGCCACACAGTATATCAAGTATAAACACTCATATGAGTTGAAGTACTCTTGAATATTTCTGGGAAGGAACAAGCCTCGCTGTTCTTTCATAGGTGTGTTGCCTGAGTCATAAAGCTGTGTCCCATTTCCATTGTTTGACAGTGTAGGTCCCCAGTGGCCCACAATAAAGTCTTTTCACTAACAGAAAGAATGAAAGACACCCAGAAAAGAACAAAAAGTACAATGAAGAGATCATTTGCACAACTGTGAAGTCGCGAGAGATAAGTGTTTTATAATCCTTATGTTGTAAAAACTCAGCAAAGGGCCTATATTTGCATGTGGCCAAGCCACATATGGTATAATACATTGCAATCTGGAAACTTATAACCACAATTGGGGTATTTGAAGGGTGACATGCATTCACTGATCACTTCATTAAGTACACTTGTACAATCTAATGTGATCCAATACAAAAGCTCTGTCATGAATTCTTGACCCTGTCATAAAGGTAGTAATTCTACTGTATGTTTATTATTGATGTCGTACGTGATGGTGTTGTACTGGAGTTCATCATATTGAAGGGTGTTTCTAATATTCTGCCTCTTCAACACCACTGTTAAGTAAAACCTCAACAATAAACATGTAGTTAAATCAATACCTGACTCTGACTGCGTCGATCAAGGCTGAAAACTGAACATCATTATCTCTGTAAAGGTTGGATTGGTGGAAGAGCAGTCAGATCACATTAGATTAAACAAGAGAGCACAAAGAGTTCCCGATGAAGTGGCCGTACACAACCCACAACAGTGGTTAAAAAAAAAAGACTTCTGCTCCAAGATGTCACATGACTGTCTGACACGCTGTTTCATTCAGGGACTCATGGTAAAGCAACTACGACCTCTAGCTTTGAAACGGTACAATGACAGTCTGGCCAGTAAAATGGCTGAGGAGGGTTGGTGTTCAGTCAGCAGGATGTCTGCCCCACCCACAGGACAACAGACTGCAGGCAACCTTTCATGCAGTATGTACAGTACATATAGGTAGTGTGAAGTGGTCATAAGTAAATGTAAACTAATATGTTATCAGCTGGCAGGAAAGGCAGTTTGAATTGATACAGTGAGCAGGATTGGATATTTTTCTAACTGGGCAATTGTTATTTTTATTTTGTCTGGTGTTCTTTAGAGCACTATAGAGCACAGGTAGTGCTACAGGAGGACATACTGAGATCTTTTACCTAAAAATGTAAAAATGTACATGAAGTATCAAAAGTAAAAGTAGTCATTATGCAGAAACACACATTTTATAGAATATTATAACATATAAGACTGTTATCATTAATAACAAATAGATGCTGTAGTTTGTTGACATGGAGAAAAATTCTTCTTATAAAAAGCATTAATGATTACATTTAACTAATTTTGTTGATTTTTTTTCTATTCAGTGATTTATATTCATACTAATTGTACTAATTATGACAGTCATGCATATTTATAATAGTAGCCTACTGCAACTTTACTTTTTTATTTATTATTTATTTAAAAAAAAAATTTTTTAACCATGAAATGTAATTGTATGCAATATAATAAGTGCGTAATTTTCTGTCATGAAGTATATCACTTCACTGCTAAAAGAAAAGAAAGCAGACTCACTGCTGGTTGCAGTGTTTTATTAGGATATGCAGACTTTGTTCATTTTTTTTCAATGATTGTCATCATTGCTTAAATGGATATAAATCACTGAATATAAAAACAATTAAGCAAAATCAGTTGAATGTCAACGTTAGTGCTTTTCATTCAGAAAACCCACAGTTTTCACTTGTACTTGTATGTTTAAAGGGCAGACCTGCCATATGCAGTGTTAAGTATTTGGATGTCTACATTTCTCTCTATATTTTGTATGATCAATATCATATGTATATAAGTGCCAAAATTCGTGATTATTTATTTGTCCCGAGTGAAATTTAGTGGACTTTAAGGCTGCCACATGTAAAATACATACACTTGGTGCAGTAACAGACATGAGTGTCAGCATGTTTGAAGGACCATACCAGTGTTACTACACGTCACTGTCTACTGTCAGCTTGTTTAATTTAATTTAATTCAATTTAATTCAACTTCAAATATGGACATCTGACTTGCATAACATATGGTGCATATTTACAACAGCCTACTGCAACTTTACATTCACCTTACTTTACTTATCTTGATTTGCAGGCTTTGTTCGTCTGTCTCAGTGATTGCCATTATTAGTACTATCAGTACGAATATAACTCACTGAATCTAAAAACAATTCATCAAAACCAGTTAAACACAAACGTTGGCGCTTTCTATTCAGAAAGCCCGCAGCTTCCACTACTACTGCGGCACGGCGGCCTGCGCGCTCACGGCGCGCGTCCACGCGGCGGCAGAGGCAGGTGGGAGTGGTTTGCGGTTGGATATAGCCTGACAGCTCCTCGCCCACCTGGCATTACTTACTCACCCGGACCACATTGACGGCTGCTGTGAGAAGCTACAGAAAAGGCAAAAGCCAACTGCACTTCGGTTTTCTCTCAAAGGAATCTCTACCAAGAAGCTACAATGGTAAATATTCTCTACTATAAGTTTTGTTTTGGGGAGGATTTCCCTCCAAAACTCAAATATCCCAACGACTAGAAATTACCTTTAACTTTTTTTCTTTCTTGGTTTTACATGGTGTTTGAGGGGGTCTTCAGTATTTTAAATGTGCTTGAAAGATGTGAGTGAAGGTGCGCTGTTGCAGCAGGGCACTGGTGTCTGTGTGGCCTCCTGTAGCAGGACACTGACAGAAATAGACCCAGTGACTGGCAGTAAAGCTGAGCTGGCTGCTGGCCTGGATGGGTGAGCAGGTGTTAATGATTACTGCACAGTTCCAGCACATCAGGACAGGCAAAACATATGGAACCAAGATGATATTGTGATTTATTCATTTATTTTGCATTCAGATCAGGCGAAAGAGCTGCTTAATTCAAACCTCAAGCGGCATTTACGACTGTTTTAACTGCCCATTTCTAAGCTACAAGGTAGTTAGGTGGGTGATAACCATACATGCCTTTAAGGAATGAAGGTGTGTCTCAGAAAACATCTAAAACAAGTCTGCGCAGAAGTGTCACTGCGGGGCAGGAAACTGTCTTTTCCCTCGTAATTTACACAGCCATGGAAAAAGTAGACTGTGGTTTGTGTGTTAAACGTCAACAATGTAAAAGTTGCTTCCAGTCAGAAGAAAGCAGAAGCACCTGTTTTAGTAAAATGGGAGTAGTAGCTTAACGCCAAATGTGACAAACTGGAGCCTCTGTGGATGGGAATATATGACTTGAGTAGTAATATTCTCATTTACTTGTACTTACACACACACACACACACACACACACACACACACACACACACACACACACACACACACACAACCTTTGCTTCTGTTTGCAAAGTGTAGAGTATAAACACAGCTTGCTTGCATTGCTTATAAAAAAACCAACCGGTGTCATTGTGCACTGAGTACACTACCACTAGTGTAGGACCCGCCCTAATCAAACAGTCCTGGTCTATAAAATTTGGTTCCTGTTATTGTTAGCGTTAAAGTGCTACAAAAGATGAATTGTACAGAGCTGAACAGTGACCGTTTATAACAATTTATGCACAAAAGAAAGGGGGAAGGATCATAATCCACATGCTTGTGTAAACTAGATTTTATAATTGGCTTAATCCATGGTTGTGGCAGAATGGCGTGCAAATCAGGTTTAACGTCCAAATGACACACCAGAACACGTCATGATGGTACCAGATTCTAAAGGGAGGCTTACCTCGGAGGCATTCATATGCTCAGCAATTTGCCGTGAGCCAATCGGTGACTGTATATTGCGTGCGATGGTGGTTCTAGTGTTGTGCTGCGTCAACCTACACGCCCAGGACACAATTTAACTTTTAAGTCTTTAGTTTTTTTAAATTGGTTGACCATTTGTTTTCTTGTTACAGTTGAAAAACTGTAGCAGAGACCTAAAGTGAGACGGATGTAGAGTAGTCTGCCACTGAGGGCTCATAGTGTTTGTCGCATGGATTCAGTCAGACTGGGGGATCACCACAGGGAACACCATCGGGTTATTTATTATTTATCAGAATCAATGGTGTTCATCCTCGGCTATAAATAACTATAGCAAATTGCTTTCCGTGCACTACGTTACTGTTCACAAGTGTGATCATTTGATCTAAGGTACTCGAGGAAAGGGCATATATTTCACAAAATGGATCACATGGGGAACAAAATGGTATGGGAATTCAACAGTCCATCAGTATCAAGACATGTGGCACAGCTCTTCTTCAGAACACCATGCTTTATTCCCACTTGTTCAACATATTTTCAAGGAGAGATTTTTCACCCAAAGGGGGCTACAGAAGATCAAAAGACCATCGTAACAGTTCTCCATTTGGGACAAGAGATATCCACAATAAATGCATAAATGAAACCAGGTCAATCCATTGTTGCACACAAAACAGACAGTTTGAGCTTAATTTATGCTTAGCAGCTAGTTTGGCACATAAGAATTGATTTAGTAAATACATTTAAAAATGTGCATTATATGGCTCCTTTTGAATAATAAATATCCTAGTGTGGCCTCTAGATGTGGACACATCCTGGTCCAGACAGAGCGATTGACCAAATGAAAAATGAAATATAAAGTAAACTAAGTGACAACAAGCATTCATACAACATGAGAATGATTCATGTGTTTGCTTTAGCTCTTAAAGCATAGTTAGTGAGGGTTTAAGCCAACATGTATAATAAACTAAACACATGGCAGTTTGGGTCTGGACAAACATTCATTATCTGTCCTCACCTTGTCTTCATGGGACATTATGTGGGTTTTCCTATTATAGAGGCAGAACGCACTGTGATGATGGGGTTTTAAGGGATCTTTGTTCCGATTGTCAGTTGACCTGAAAAGGCTTTTAACAAATGAATTGTTCTCTTTTGTTTTTAGTCGATTTTGTTCACCCTTGCTCTCCATCGCTCTATCTGTCTCTGACAGGATGTTATCATTTGCGTCACTGACAAAACTGGAATCTCAGGTCCATGTGGTGGAGCCTTCGACATGCCATTTGTTCCATCACAAACAGACACGCCCTGACAGGAACTAAGGGAGCAGTTTGACTTCGTCTCCAGTCCTGAATTAACTGTAACTTACTTGTGGTTGTGGTGGTGACAAATAATATCACACCAGCAAGTTTCAACGTCATTTCAAAGCCTTTTTACATTTATAATTTTCAACTTTAACTTTGAGTAGCTCAGCCTGGCAGTGACCACTATTTTGGGGACTGCCTGTCAGTGTTTACAGAAACAGTCAGCCTTTACTGCTAGGTGTCAGGTTAGCGCGAGGGACCCAAAATAGCCCCGCACAGAGCTCTGCTAACCTGGACAGCCAGTGTGGGGAGGGCGGCCTTTGCTTTGGATAGCTACAGATGAAGAAGCATTTGATTCATCTAAAAACAGTCGACAGGGATTTAGTGAGATTTTAATTAAGTCCACAGTACTATGGGTTCTTCGGTAAAACCCTGGTCCACTGCCCGCTCTCCCCCACCCACCAGCACCTTCTCCTGTCTGCCGGATCACTGTGAAGGGGAAAGTTTGGGGGGAAAGGATAAAAATAGCAGCCTGACATGAAGAAAGTGGGGATGTATAGTATTTCAGAAGTTGCCACAGTAACATGGAGTAGGATAAAGTAATAGATCCACAAGAAAAAGTACTACTTGTGAGAGGAAAAAACATGTATGTAAAATAAATTTAAGGGAATAAATTGAGAGCTTTTTTGATAATTGATTAATAACCTAAAGGTGCAGTATGTAAGAATTTTAGACAATTATTTAACAAATGAACAACAGAAAATGAAGAAACAACAGTTTTGATGTTGTGACGTCAGTGTATTGTGCTGCAGAGATGTGTACTGGGGTAAGCATGCTAGCCAGCGAGGCGCGGCCCACCCTGCTCCAAAGCACCTGTGCCACAGGTGCACACACCAACACCCTCCTGGTCCCTGAGCTCCCCGCTGCAAAGCTGACTGAGCAGCATTGAGCAGTTACTATTGTGATAAGCAGCCCTTTTATTTGCTTTAGGTTTAAATTCGACAGGTGGGCAATTCTGACCTATTGCACCGTTTTAAAAAAAAGAAGAAGAAAAAAATACTTCATCTTTAAAGAAGAAATGTTAATATTTTCTTTCTTTTCCCGGCTTCATGTTGTTTTGTCTTCAAGTTTAACACCAATTGAAAACTTGGGAGAAATATGTATATGCTAACCAGACAGGAATGCCTTGTTTCTGGGGAATCTAGCAAATTTAAATACCTGCAAAAATCTATGTATTGACATAAAGCAGTCTGTCTTATTGATTTGCAACATTGCAACAGTGGGTCAATAGTCTTTGTTGCTGACGATGTTAAAGGTATTGATTGGGAAACCTGTCGTCTGTCTTTTAATTCTTGTTTCCACTTCATCTCTTTTCTCGCACAATCTGTTTTGTATTGCCACACAGTCATGTAGTATGTCTTTGACCAAATTCCGTAGGGAGTGGCTAATGCAAATTCAGTTAGATTGAATTAGTGTTTTTAGAATTGTCTTATCATTGATATAATGCGTGTCAGTACTAATGGGCTTCCTAAATCCTCCTGTGACTTCTTTGGAAGACCTAGATCTGTTCAATGGCAAGAATCTTCTCTAAAATAAACAAATGTCTGCTACTTTTTCCATTAATGTCTTTTTATTTAGGTCTTCTTGGAAGTGTAAATTTTAAACCCCCAGTTGTTCTCAGAGCTTGACCTCCATTTCAGCTCATGAGCCTTGCTCATAGACAGTCACATGAGATATGACGACAGCTGTCACAAATCTGTTTACTTTACACTCTCAACGTCAGCCCTCTTCTGCCCATATAACCTTTTGCTTCCACCTAGTGGCAGAGTTTATGAATTATTCCTATGGATCTCCACAACTGTAGCATTCATGTGTACAAATGTTTCCAAATTTTGCCGTTGCAAAGCAGAAGGTATCGTCTACTACTTCTGAAGCTCCCTTAACATCTTTTCCCTGCCCTTTTTTTACCTTCTCCTCTTCCTCTCTTCCAGCGTGAATGCATCTCCGTACACGTAGGCCAGGCTGGTGTCCAAATGGGGAACACCTGCTGGGAGCTCTACTGTCTGGAACACGGCATCCAGCCGGACGGTCAGATGCCCGACAAAACGCAATCTGGGTCATGCCACGATGACTCCTTTACCACCTTCTTCAGTGATACTGGGGCCGGGAAGTACGTCCCCAGAGCGATCTTTGTTGACCTGGAACCCACTGTCATTGGTCAGTAGTGTTATGATGTGGAGCTTGTTGATTTATGCACTAATACCCTCCTATAAAAGCCTAATTAGCTCTCTAAACTGTTGCTTATGCCTTTCTTCTTAGATGAGGTGCGCACGGGAACGTACCGTCAGCTCTTTCACCCTGAACAGCTGATCTCAGGAAAGGAAGATGCTGCCAACAACTACGCCCGTGGACACTACACCATCGGCAAAGAGATCATTGACTCTGTCTTAGACAGAATCCGCAAGCTGGTAAGGCACTTTAAGTCGCATTCATGCTGCCGTTGCCCTCTAACCCTAACCCTAACAAAGAGCCATACAGTCAACGTGTCCAGTCTCACAACTACTCATTTTCATTGATCCATGCACTGAAGATGTGCACCCAGACCTCACTCGACATTATTTTTGTGGCAGTAATATAGAACAACAGCTTAGGAAGCCTTTGTCTACGGGTCAATTTTTTGCATTTTTTCCAATGTTCATAAATGTTTTTCTGTGTCTTTAGGCTGATCAGTGCACAGGTCTCCAAGGCTTCCTGGTCTTCCACTCCTTTGGTGGAGGCACCGGCTCTGGTTTCACCTCCCTGCTGATGGAGAGACTCTCTGTTGACTTTGGCAAAAAGTCTAAGCTTGAGTTTGCCATCTACCCAGCCCCCCAGGTTTCCACAGCTGTAGTGGAGCCTTACAACTCCATCCTGACCACCCACACCACCTTGGAGCACTCCGACTGTGCCTTCATGGTAGACAATGAGGCCATCTACGACATCTGCCGCAGGAACCTCGATATTGAACGCCCGTCATACACCAACCTGAACCGCCTCATCAGCCAGATTGTGTCTTCAATCACAGCCTCACTTCGCTTTGATGGAGCCCTGAATGTTGACCTGACGGAGTTCCAGACCAACTTAGTGCCCTACCCTCGTATCCACTTCCCTCTGGCCACCTACGCTCCAGTCATCTCTGCTGAGAAAGCCTACCATGAGCAGCTGTCTGTTGCTGAGATCACAAACGCCTGCTTTGAGCCCGCCAATCAGATGGTGAAGTGTGACCCTCGTCATGGTAAATACATGGCCTGCTGTCTGCTGTATCGTGGTGATGTGGTGCCCAAAGATGTCAATGTGGCCATTGCTGCTATCAAGACCAAACGCAGCATCCAGTTTGTTGACTGGTGCCCAACAGGCTTCAAGGTGGGCATCAACTACCAGCCCCCAACAGTGGTTCCTGGAGGAGACCTGGCTAAGGTTCAGAGGGCTGTGTGCATGCTGAGCAACACCACGGCCATCGCTGAGGCCTGGGCCCGTCTCGACCACAAGTTTGACCTCATGTATGCCAAGAGAGCCTTTGTCCACTGGTATGTTGGGGAGGGCATGGAGGAGGGAGAGTTCTCCGAGGCCAGGGAAGATATGGCTGCCCTGGAGAAGGATTATGAAGAGGTTGGCATCGACTCATTTGAGGAGGATGAGGAAGGGGAGGAATATTAAACCTGCTTGGCTTTCATTTGTTATTTTCAGGGACAAAATTGGTCTATTGAATAAATAGAAATATTTAAGAAATAGAGCATATTTTGCATGTTGGTTTCAAATTTAGAAATATTGTTTGTTTTAAATTTACCATTTTTTTTTAATTCAGTATCTACTCATGTGCCTAAGGTCTGAGGTAATTCTTTTGTTGTGCATTGAGAATATTACTTTTTGACAAAACAGAAATAACCCAATGTTTGAAACCTGTGTTGATGCTCATTAAATAATTTCCCAAACATGTTGCCTGCTTATTTATTACTTTAAAATGTTTTTTTTTTAGCACCTTATAAGTGATCGAGTTGTTATATATAATCTGTGCCACGACCATTATATTTTGCACTCACTAAAATATTTTTTTATTTAATTTGGCACCGTTTTGAGGAAGTGCTGTGTCATTGTTGAACCAAACTTAGTTGGAATATCTGTAGTTGTATAGTTCAGCCACTAGAGTCCAGTCAAATCTGGTTTATGGAGATAGAAAGAAGGACCTGGTTTTCAGGGCTGTTGAGACATGCAGTTCAGTATGAAAAGGTTCTTCAGTCAGCTGACCGAGATTGTCATCTATATCTCTCATATAAACACAGCTTCCCCACATATCTGTCTTTCATTTATTTGACACATTATTAACTACGTACATACTTAATTTGGAGTGAACCATGCAGGTTACTTTACTGTAAAGGAGACAAACAACGCCAAGTTTTCTTTGTGCTACTTTGTGTGAGAGGACGCTCCATCAGAGCCAATGTCCTACAAACAACAATATCTGACTGTTGACACATCACAATAACAGCCTATAAACACTGAATGACCTGAATACGCAACTGATAACTGCATGTATCAAATAAATGTGGTGGGGAGGAAGCATAAAGTAGCAGAAAATGGAAGTACTCAAGTAAAGCACCTGAAAATTGTACTGAAGAACGGTACTTGAGTAAATTGTACCTAGGTTGTTCGAAATTTTGACTCAAAGTAAAAAGCCATATCGGTCGACCCATACTTTCACTCAAAAATGCAAACTAATATTAATATAAAATAATATTTACAATATTAATGAGGTAATAATCAAACCCACAGATATATCAACTGATTAACAAGCGGTTCTCAGAGGAAAATCAGGTCCCCAGAACACTGTTTGAATCTAGAAAAGGTGGCAGGGTCCGCCACATATAAACAAGGTAAGGTCCTTTAAGACAGTTTGTTTATTTACTTTTTCTCTTCTGACCAAAATTTCTTCCCCAGAACTACATAGTGCCCCTTTAGAAATAACTCAGCCAGTACGAAGGCGCCACCATGCGGATGTGGGTAGTGTTGCAGAAGCAGGGCTCACATGTTCAAGAGTGCAGAGACCAACAAGAGCAGGAGGCTGGTCCATGTCTGAGCCTATAGGTCCATGTTTGAGTATGTAACAGCTAACTGAAGCTAGCTTGAGTTACTTCAGGCTGTTGATGAAAGTGAGCTAGCTAGCTTGCCATGGCGACACGCTGGGGAATATGCAGTGCAGGTAAAATTAGTCACGACTTCTCGGTGGCTTTACGGACCCTGACCCCTGAAGACCACCAGGTACGGTGCTATAATGAAGCTAATGTAACGACACACACCTACCGGAGTGTTACATGAAGGCTAAAGTGGGCTACTTTCCAACGGAAGCACGTAAACGCATCATAAACTGTTTTGGGTTTTTTTTGTTTTGTTTTGTTTTCCTACACTGTGGGCACAGCTTTAGCAAATGAATGTTTCGTGTGTCTGAAATGAATTAAACAAACACACGCTTGGCTGTGAAGAATAGTGATTAAAAAAATAAAGGTGGAGATATTCCCATCGTTACCTCAGAGGTTTGCCCTCCCTCATCGCGCCCTCTTCTGCAAAGCTCTTAATCCTAAATAAATATCAGACCGGTTTTACTGGAAGCGTTCCAGACACGATGACTCTGCATTCTGAGTTGTGTCCAAACGCTGCAGTAAACTAGTCCCTACTCACAGCCTCACAGCCGAGGGCACTGAGGAACACAAGCTCCTCTAATGTCAAACTGTGTCTACAAACTGTCCTACTGTGTGATCAGCTGATGGAGAAGCCAACACTTAACCACTGCTGCACACTAGAGACAGATTTGGAATTGATACATTTGCAGTAGAAAATTTGCTTCTTTATACTTCCACTCCACACCAGTTTGGAGGCAAATAATGCACTTTTTCATTTATTTCATGACTTTAGTTACTAGTTTCTTAGCAGAATGTGTTTATTTGAAGTGACCATTACATCACTGATCACATTGACCGGGACGAGGCTGCAGAGAAAGGATGCTGCATCAGAGCCAAAGTAGTGCTTTTTTAAATTTAAATTGTATCAGCTGACACAACAAAACACTGATGATATCAGTGTCTTAATTGTGTTGGACACCACTCTCACTTTTGTACCTTCATCAGCATCCACATTTGTGCAGAAAGTACAGAAACTTGTCGTCAATAGGGTAAAGGGGCCCACACACCGCCCAGACTCAAACCAACGATAAGACTTTATTGATCCCTCACCGGGGACATTCACTTGATAGAGCGGCTAAAGAGTCGTAAGCAGATGGAAAAACAGCGATTCAGTGGTAGATAAAAAATGAAACAAGGCTAAAACGAGATAAAATAGAAGAATATGTCCACTTTTGATCCATGTTTCTGCGTTTCATTAACTGACAGATTTCTCCTACGTTGTCATTTATATTTAAGGTTTGGTAAATATTCATTCAACATAAAATCCCCCCCTCCCCCCCACATAAGTGCTTAACAAAACTGTTCCCTTCATCCTCAGATAGTGGCGGTTGCAGCGAGGGACCTGCAGCATGCTGAAGAATTTGCCAGAAAGCACAGCATCCCTCGAGCGTATGGCAGTTATGATGAGTTGGCAAAAGATCCAGACGTCGGTGGGCTCTTGCGCCAGCATATGGCACAATTTCTTGGTCTAAATCGAATCGGCATCTAGTCAATTGAAGAGACTTGAGGCCTGTTAATTAATTATAACGAGCATCAAGAATGCCAATCTTAAATGGTTTGGGAATTCCAGACTTTATTGGATAATTGAAGTATTGAATAATGTTTCTAAACACTAGTCTCTCTTTAGATGTGGTCTACGTCGGCACCATCCACCCTCACCACCTGAGTGCGGGCAAGCTCTTTATGAAGTCCAGAAAGAATGTGCTCATTGAGAAGCCCCTGGCCATGAATTCAAGGGAGGTGCAGGAGCTCATCACTGCAGCCCAAAAAGACAACGTGTTTCTCATGGAGGTAACCGTTTTTTTTTTTTGCGACCAAAATCACTTTTACCATTCCCCAAATATATGTTCAAGCCATTCCATGTCTCCTTTCAGGCAATTTGGACACGCTTCTTTCCCGCATCACTTGAAGTGAGGAGGCTGCTGAGTGGAGGCGAAGTGGGTGATGTCCAGCTGGTGAGGGCCGATCTGGGAGCTCCGCTCACCCACATCCCACGCCTGGCTGAGAGGAAAATGGGAGGCGGGGCACTGCTGGACCTGGGCATCTACTGTCTTCAGTTTGTCTTCATGGTTTTTAATGGCGAGAGGCCTGAGTCCATCCAAGCCACGGGGCATTGCATAGACACAGGTGGCTGTCTCAAGGAAGTCAATTTACCAAGAGAAGTTATATTATTTGATGGAGTATTCACTACTTGAAAACCTGGATAAAACTCTTGTTTTCAAAGTTCTCTCTACATCTTTTATCCAGGCGTCGATGGAACAGCGGTTTTGGTCCTGAAGTTCTCCGGCAACAGACTGGCCATTTGCACTTGTTCCATCACCATGATGCTGACCAATGATGCGGTTATCACTGGGACCAAAGGCAACATTAAGGTACCAGGAAGCACAGCATGCAGTAAGACGAGTAGAGGCAGGTGCGTTAACAATACGCTAATGTTAGCTCACATCAATGTTAATGCTAGAGTAATGTTGACATAGAGGTGTAGTCCTACTAATTTATCACATAATTATTTGGAATAGTAGAAAAGTGTTTTTGTCACCATAAATGTCAAGAGTCTTTATCTTTGTATGCAGTCCGGCTCGGTCTATGTACTGATTAAAACACTTTAAAACCTCTAAACATGGTAATACACAATAGACCTGGTGAAATACTATTAATTAGAGCTGCAACTAAGGATGATTTTCACTGTCAATTAGTCTGTTGCTTATTTTCTCGATTAATCGATTTATTGTTTCGTCTATAAAATGTCAGGAAATGGTAAAAACATGTCTTCAATTAATACATAGATCCAGGCTCAGTAGCTTCATTAACTAACAACTGAAAATACAGACACCAGCAAACCAAGGAATGCAAAATATCAACTACAAGTGTTAAAGCCTTACCATAAATGGCTCTAACACTTCATGCAAAGTGGTTAACATGACACTGATTTCCACATCAGGTACCCAACCACATGTGGTGCCCCACAGCCTTGGAGGTGAATGGGGAAGAGATGCAGTTCCCCCTGCCAGAGGCCGACATGACACTAAACTTCACCAACAGCACGGGTCTACGATATGAAGCTGAGGAGGTCCGCCACTGTCTGCAGAAAGGTAAAAAGGTGCTCACATGCATACAAATTAAGCAGCTAGCTGTTGCATTTCACGGTTGATCCGTACTTTGCTATATATGAATTATTTTGTACCTTATCTTGACCAATCAGCTGGCAAAATGTGACGCGAGATCATCTCTTGCGATGTCATTATTTGTGCCCGCTTTGCTCCCCTCCAGGACTGAAGGAGAGTCCAGGGATGCCATGGGCTCACTCCAGCCTGATAGCAGAGGTCATAGACGAGGCCAGGAGACAGTTGGGAGTGACATATGACCAAGATTGCATCCAGTGAAGCACACATGTACCTCAAAATGCGGAATGGCGGACTCTGAATCAAGTTTTGCTATAGATTTCAGGGCACATGGGATTATTGTAGATGTCCGGGTGAAGCTTGGACATTTTTATGCGTCTGCATGTGCGCTCGTGGAATAATTTGCACAACAGCAGAGCCCTAAAACCAGAAAATGTGTCATTAACTGGAATATTTGTGCATGCTTTTCCTACTGTAACATTTAAAATTGTCTTCTGTGAAAAAAAAGAAGCCTGTTAAGATTGTAATGGTGACCTCCATTTATTCATTTTCAAGTATTTTGTACAAATGTCATGGACTCTTTTGGCTGTTTTGTAACAAAATAAACTCAAATGAAAATGTAGCTCAGTTTTTTTCAAGTTTTTAAGCTAAAATATGTCTATATAAATAAATAGTATAACTATTTATGAATTCTAGTTTTCACAATTGACTTACAATCTTAAATAATTTATCAAAGATACGAGACAAATATGTTAATAAACCTTTATAAACAAAAATACCTTGCACTCGGGATGATCACTGCTGGTCTGCGTGTCACTACTAGTTGCCCGGCAACAGCTCAGACGCTTTTTACTCCTCCGGAAGTGCGTGGCTCTGAGGAAATATGGCGCACGGAGAGGCGCATATACCAGTGGTGTTTATTGCTTCAACCCATTCTTTTGCTTCCCTCTGTTTGTTTATTTTCGTCGCTTTCGCGGCGCTTGAAGCAGCGAACGCCGACAATGTGTTCAGTGCGAGTCAAACGGCCACCGTGTCCATCGGCGCCGCCAGAGACCTACGGTGAGTTCACAGACATGTCAAGTTAACGTACAGTTAGCTAGCTGCTGTACGCTAACTCGCTAACGTGAGCTCGGTTACAGTTACAACGTTATTCATCTTTTGTTCAACTGTAAAGGTCTTTGTTTTTTTTAATTAGTGAGGTAGTGCTTCAGGTTACACTCTCACTCTTTCAAAAGCGTGTTTTAATCCCGTTTGCCGGGCTCGACTGCTTCTGCGGATGAGCCCCTGCAGAGTGAGGTGAGGATGTACCTGACTCCATTCTAAAAATGGCCAATTTAATGATTTCTGGCGCAGTAAAACCATTCCCTCTCTGTCAGACTTTCACCTAATGTAATTTTCCAAACGCTCTTATGCTGTAGTAGATTTCGGCTGAAAGTTGGTTAATATGTCAGCACTCTATTGTTATACAGTCTCATTTTTCTGCTCTTTTTATAACGGTGCTCACCGTAAAAAGGAAAACCACCACCATAAACCACCATACCTAGTGGTTATGAAGAGATTACGGACAAAAATGTTTAAATCATAGCATGATTTAGCTTAAGTTAGGGGATGTATATGCACATATATGTAACATAATCATGTCTGGTGTTTGTAGATGATTATGAAGTTTGTTGATAAAAGGTGGTGTGAGGTTGTGAGGTGGTAGGCCTACATGGTTTCACTACTGATCCAGCAGCTCGCAGATGCCTCCTCACATCAACCTTCAGTGTCATAAATGTGTATTACCAAAGTGTTATGCATTTTCAACAAGGAAACTTTCATCGTTGTAAGATTTAAAGAATGTGATCATGGTGCGACATCATGTGTGTTTTGGCGTATGACCAAAATCAATAGCACAGCTGCAAATGCAGCTGCACAACAGTGTACAACATACAACAACTAGTGTCATGAGATGTCTGGCTCTCCTCTTGTTATGTCCTGTCATGGCACTATTTTGTTGTTGTTGTGACGCTCCTGCATGAGTATTACCCGTTGAACAGTTGCCACCAACCACAAATCATCTCGGAAATGTTGGCACAGGATGCAGACTGCCTGCAGAGCTAAAGGCTAGATCACATAAACCATTCACATTTACTCAAACCATAAGCTAGAAAGAATAGACTCGTACAAAGCGTGTAGGTCATTGAGTGAGAATAATTCGGCTGCAATATTACAAATACAGCCCTGCTTTTGTTTACGGATGAATCTTTACATTATAAATGGAACCACTGGATGATTTATTACCAAATGCGGTAGGTTCGATGCATTGTGAAGACAGTGATCACTTTTGCTGTTGCCTTTTCCCATCTGTGGTTTTCAGATCTCTTTAATCCTCTTTAATCACCACAGGTACCTTTTGTACGACGTGAATCCCCCGGAGGGTTTCAACCTGCGGAGAGATGTCTACATCCGCATGGCCTCCCTGGTGAAGACTTTGAGGAAGGAGGGGGATGACTGGGTGTTGGTGCTTCCCCCATGGGGTCGCCTCTACCACTGGCACAGCCCCAACATCCACCAGATCCGCATCCCGTGGGGAGAGTTCTTCAGCCTCACCAGCCTGCAGGCCAATGTGCCCGTCATTGAGTATGAGGAATTCATTGCTGGTGAGCTTTTAATTTTATTGACTATGTTTAAAGCTGTTTATTCTTAAATTAGTTAGCTCCATTAAAGTGTGTCAAATTGAAACACCCACTGAGTGTGTTTTCTTCCTCCCTCGGGTCTAGAGAACGGAGGCCCATTCATAGACCAGGTGCTGGTCTTGCAAAACTACGCAGAGGGATGGACTGATGGGAAATGGGAGGAAAAAGTCGACAGGCGACCTTGCATTGACAAGCTGATGTACTCCAAAGACAAACAGGGCTACTACAGGTAAAGCAACACAATGCACAAAGCCCGTCATAGCAATTTCAACAGCAAAGTGTACAGTATATTTTCTAAAATATCTACGTTGTGGTGATGCTGATGTTTTCTGTCATGCTTTTTATCTATTGTTCCCCCATTAAGCTTAAATGCCAAAGACAATTAATTGTAATTACAGTAACAAACTCATTAGACCTCTTTCAGGCAGTGATGGATCACATTTACAGTATTTAATGATATCGCTGGCTTCCCGCTTGCACATCTCTCTCCTCTCAGTTCATCACCGACTGATTTATCTGGTTTGTGTTTCCAAGGGGCTGGTTTTGGGGCTTCGAGGAGACGAGAGCTCGAAATGTAACATGTGTATCAGCCCAGGGCCACGCATCCATCATGGCCCCAGTTCTTCAGAAAAACATCACAGTGACGTGAGTCTACAGAGCAACATGACCACACACATACTGCACACACACACACAAACTGTGTTGACATGTGTCAAGCACCAGTGGTTTGTAAAATTAGTCTGTGGCAGAGAAATCAATATTAACATAAGTATTATTGAGCCTGATGATTATTTATCTTTATCCCTTTAAAAGATAATGTTTGATTCAGCAGTACCCAATTCTACTCATAAAGCAGCACTGTAAATCATTTGAATGACAGATTACATAAACAGTGGACAGCATATTATTTTATAGTATTAATCATAATAGTTATTTAATTGTAATTATCAAATATCTTGCCAGTACAGTATGTTCTACCACCTATAGTAGCATTTAAATCGTTGTGCAAATTAATTGGTATGTTGGTTTAAAACATTTTAGAGTAGTAACGATACATGGATTATGGTAGATAGTAATAACAATCGCCAAATATTTTGATGATCGCTTTATCAGAGGAATTATTTAACGAAAACAGAGTGAAAATTCTCAGAATCAAGCTTCTTAATTGTGAATATTTCCCAGTGTCTTCACTCCTTTTCCGATAAACTTTCCGGTAAACTGAATATCTTTGGGTTGTAGACAAAACAAGACATTTGAGGATGTCATCTTGGTTTTTGGCAAACACTGATCGACATCAGATGCCCAAGAATTAAGCATAAATGCTTTAAAAGTCAGTGGAGTGGCAGATTCTTCTATTTGTGGGAAGCTGAAATATAATCTCACGTGATTGTTCCCTCAGTGTAGTATTACTCGAGTTGTCCCCTCCAGTCTGGTGACACTCACAGGGACTTGTTTGTTTCCTACTTTTTTGCAGATCAGTCATGCTTGATCGAGCAGAGACACTCCTCCATGATCACTATGCCGGGAAGGACTACTGGGATGTAAGTCAATCCATGGTATAAAATGAAAACGATGTTTATATTTGTGTCCTGTCTTTTCACCTTGATCGTATTACTGTCTGTAATGTGATACGGTTGTCTCTGCCAATCTCTTTGTTTGAAATGTAGACCCGCCGCAGTATGGTTTTTGCCAAGCACCTGCGAATCATTGGAGACAACTTCAGAGCAAAGTACCTGAACTCCACAGATGACAGAGACTACACGGTTTACAGTGAGGACTGGACCCGCATGAAAGTGAGTCAGCGTATCAGATTGCAGCAGATTGTGGTTATGTGATGACACAGGTGGAATTAAGGCTGTGGAAATGTACAGTGCTGTGTATGTGCAGCTTTTAACATGTATTGTAAGCACAACCATTTTCCATATATCATATTATTTGATGGGAGTTAATTTGCGTCGTTGAAGTTGTGACTCTGTGTATTTGATCATTCTAGGAATTCTTTGAGCTGATCACGTCCGCAAATCAGATTAGATCAGATCCTTTACTGCTCAACTGATACAAATCTTTTCAGTTATTTCCTCTGCCACATCTGTCATAATATGCCATTAAAAACATGTACTATGTACTAACTATGTATATTTGTGCTGTTTGAGTCTGCGTTCGTTGACCTCGCAAATTGTATAGATTAACATTATGATCACTTAATTTCTGAAAACAACCACTGATTTCAGCCTTTTGACGATCCAGTCTTAAGGTGCAGGCTGTACTGTAACTAAACAGTGGCCTGTTGTTTCTTAATTCACTCCTCAGGCCAAGCTGGGCTCAGCTAAAGGTGGTCCATACCTGGGGGTCCACCTGCGCAGGAAGGACTTTATCTGGGGTCACAGAGAGGACGTCCCCAGCCTCAAGGGGGCAGTCAAAAAGATCCGCAGCTTGATGAAGAAGCACAAATTGGACAGTTTGTTTGTCGCAACAGATGCAGACGGGGAAGGTAATGACATAGCAGCACATTCATGGCGATTTTTGATATAAGTGATCAGGGATTTTGCAGCTCATGAAACTGTGTATTTTCAAATTCTGTAATATGATATCATCATGGTCATAATAATATTAGTAAGTAGCCATAGCATTTCATTAAAATCGTAGTCACTATAAATGCTTTTATAAACATGTTTTATCTGTCTCACTTTTGTAGAATTGAAGGAGCTCAAAAAGTTGTTGCCAGAAATGGTGCGTTTTGAGCCGTCCACCGAGGACCTGGAGCTCCTCAAAGATGGAGGGGTGGCCATCATTGACCAGTGGATATGTGCACATGCGAGGTAAATTATCATTAATCGTCAATAATCATCATTTTATGATTATTAACATAACAGTTAATCAGTAAGGTTATTGATATCAGACAATGATATCACACATTTTTTTTAATGTTTATTTGTTAATTACAAGTGCTTAGCTGTGCTGTCTTTCATTCAAACTCATGCCTTTTCTGTTTTAACATCTGCGTTCTGCCCCATGTATGAATTTAACCTTGACTCTTCATCTGTCACCATTGTCAGATCTGATTAATTTGTCTAATACTTCTGTTTATTACCACTTACCTCCAAGTGACATTTTCCAACAGTTTGGTGCTAATGAGCAGCTGTTAGCATGCTGAAATGCTCAGCTAAAATGGTGAACATGATAAACATTACACCGGCTTAACATCAGCACGTTAGCACTGTCATTGTGCGTGGAGGAATGTTAGCATGTTGATGCAAGCATTTTTACCCTAAAGCGCCATTGTGCCTTAGTTCCGCCTCGGAGAGCCACTAATGCTGCTGTATATTGCGATGGACAAAACAAACAAACAAAAAAAAATCAGAACAATGTGATGTCTTTTTCTTCTGTTACTACAAGTTGTGAAGATTTGATCATTTGCACTATTTTGAGCAAAGACTTGAGCCAGAAGAAGTTTTATTGCTTGCTGGTTATTATTGAGAAAGAGTTCTTGCCGTTGACTGCATTTCAACCCTTGGCCGACTTGGGAACAAAGAGAATTTTTCATTTTCAATAACTCACCCATAGAAAATATTTCATCTTGAAAAACAAGTCAGGGCAGCTTATGCACATGCATTTTTTCTGCTGTGTGTCACAGGCTCATGTTATTTTTCCAAGGTGCACGTTCCTTTGCATCGCTGTCCTCGTTCCCATGTTTTTATTCGCTCATGTCTTTATTTTTTACAGATTCTTTATCGGAACATCAGTTTCCACTTTCTCTTTCCGGATCCATGAAGAGAGGGAAATCCTGGGCTTTGACCCCAAAACTACATACAATCGTTTCTGTGGGGACACTGAGAAAGAATGTGAACAGCCCACACACTGGAAAATAGTTTATTGATGTTACCACTGACACGAGACACACACAAGTGCCAAAATCAGTGGTAGAAGTGACATTCATTTGTATGGAATATACAAGATATTTTAAGTGTTTAATGGTGTATTTTTTCACTTTTGTGGTTTCAGAATTGTGCAATCAGGTCTGTAGTGACCACTGTGACTGAACCTTGAGCTCAAAAAAGACAAGAATGGGTGGCCAAACGTGTTACTGTAACATTCAACAAGTGAACCTGCAGATGTTTTGTGTGTTGAACGTGGATCCTTTCACGTGATTTATGACATTTGTTACAAACACACAAAAAAGTGTCTTATAATGTCTGCCACAAACAGTGTTGAACGGAAGTATTCTCAGTTTTACGTTTTGTGAGATTCAAAGATGTTGAGCATCTTGACTTTCAATATTCTTCTCGGTTTGTTTTGTTTTCAAAGATCACGCCACATATGCGTGGAGGTCACAAACATAGTATGGAGATTTTTTTAATTAAAGGTACCCCGTGAGTATTCTTGTGAACAAGTAAAGATGTGTTCAGTGGTGGACTCAAAAATAATAAGGGCAACAGAAAACACAAGCACACAGAAATGGCACTGGGAGGGCACTTTATTATGTTTCACCTACTATAGAGGCATCTAGGATTTCATTTTTCAAACATGGGGGCAGTAGGGGGGCGTTGACTGCAGTTCTTTCCTCATAAAACATGAGCAAAACATCCTCTTGAAGTTCTCGAGAAGTCTCCTTCTTTTCTGCCTTTCACGTGTTACTGCCACTGTGCAGATTAGTAGATTGATATTAAACTGGCGAGAGGAGAAGTGGTTTTGTGTTGCCACGCTGGAGCGTGCAGGCTTATGCGTCCTTGTCCCTCTGCACAAGAGCCAAACAAAAAGGGGATCCACTCACAACAATCCTGCTCCGCTGCACTATTAGTGGACAAAAGCTCTGCAGGGTACCTTTTAAAATGACACGTAACGACTTCATGCTCATGATTTGTCAAAAGGATGTGTATTTCAGTGTTTGTGTGGAATGACTTTCCTCCCTTATTTCCTATGTTTCCGCAGTGCCAGTATTAACATTTGTTACGTGGGATTACATTATTAATGCTTAATCCCTTTCTCTTTGAACCACAGACTGTACTGTTTATTTGGCATATATTATTATGGTGTTTTAGCTAATGTTGCTACCAATGAAAGAAATGTAAAATGCCACGAAGGAGCCACCGTGTCTTGTCAACACTATCCAGCCGCTAAGCTGTTACCTTACAACACACCCTACTTTTTCCACTCGTGAGCATGCCAGCGTTTTAAAATTTGTACGGCATGAGCTCATTGTCTCATGACTCGGTTTGTACAGTGGATGTGTGATTTTGGTGTTGAATAAAAGTTTTTTGTCAGAGGTTAAACATGGCAGGAAACAGATGTGTGAAAATAAAAACACTGTTGTTTTTTTGCGAGCCTTGAAATGATGATTCAAATGTTATTGTGTAAAGATAGTTCGAGGTTATATCTTAGTGAGGCCTGTTAGTTTACTTACTCAGCCCACGTGCCACCAGATGGGATGTTCTGATGAATATTATTTTGATTATTCACACAAATTTGCCATGAAATTGAGTTGGTCAAATAGAAGAGTGTGCTTGATGAATTCTACACACTTTGGGTCTTCAAATTGACATACTCCAACCATAAAGGATAAGTTCACCCGAAAATGAATATTCAGTCATTATATAATCACCCCCCATGCTGCTGGAAAGTCAGGTGAAGTTTAATAATCCACAAAACATTTATCGAGCGTCGCAGCATTCTCCTAAACAAGTGAAGTCGATGGGGACTTGTTTAAAAGCTGAACAACTGGAGAAAAAAAGCACAAGGTGGCTCCATACCAGCGTAATCCAAGTCGCTGGAAGACCTGAGATACCAAACTGGTTTGAAAAGACGTGCGGTTGAGCTGAAAACTTGTAGCTCAGCAGCTAAAGTGCAGATTTGGGCTGAAAATAGTCTGTAAATCACATATTTCTAATACATTTGGGATCCTGGGGCTTCCAGAAACCTAGATGTTTTAGCCGTCTACTTCAGCTCTTTAAGTGAATGACATTTTGCTGTAAAATGCAAGAAATGTTTTGTGGACTAAAAACTTTAACTGGACTTTCCATCAGCAGGAGGGGGAGTAGATAATAACTGTATTTTCATTTTTAGGGCAGAACAGCAGATACATGTTTTATTATATTATCTATATATATCTCTTTGTAGGCTTTTTATGGGGAAGTCATAGCAGCAAGAGTAAGAGGCAGTTATTCCTTATGTCTTTAAAGGGCCATGATAGTTTTCAGAGCCAATTCGAAACCCAGGTGCTTGACCTTTGAGCAGCTTGTTCAGCCTGATAAAATGACTCAAGTCAGAAGAATTGTGCCTCCTACTTGTTATCATAATGGAAAACTCGTTGGACTACACTGATAGAACAATTCCTAGAAAAAAAAAAACAGTCAGGTGTCCTGTCACCTATAACCCTGCTTTGCCCAACCCTTCATATTTGACATTGTTTTGCCTTTTTTTTTTTAATTGCGTCTGGTAATGGAAAGGTACTACATGAAATCACCTGACAGATGATACTGTCAATCAGTTCAATCTCCATGAGGAACAACATGTTCTGTCACGTCATACAGCAGTTTTTGAACACTTGTCCTTTGACCACACACACGGGAGGTGTGACACATTCACCTTTCATACGATAAAAGCTCTCTTTTGTCTTCAGGTGCTGAAATCTTAGCCTCTCGCTAATAGTTTTGTATAAATGTGGTCACCGAGATTATATTCGTAGAATGTTTTCTTTAATAAATCGTATAGCCTACCTTTGTTTGTTGCATTATTATTCTCTGTCGGCATGGCATGGATTTATTTTGTCTTTGTCATGGTCATATGATGTCTAGCGTCCAGAGAATTCAGCACATTGTTTTGACTGTTCCCTGCGGATCCCTCACATGATATTAGTGTGATTTCTCCCTGTGGAGACCTCCCCAACAACACCTGACCAACGTGAGCAACTGAGTGTGTAATGAGATGCTCGGTGTTGCACTGTCCCCTCTAACCGAGTGTTTTTCCTCTTGAGCAAGACGGTTTTGTAACCTTTTAACAGGTAAACATGACCACAGTTTAATTATTTTTTCTCTTTTAAGTGAGCAATTTGTAAGATATGAATTTTGGTTTAAAACATTAAGAAAAAGTCAATTAACATTATCAACAGAGCGTAAAGAAACAACAGTATTGAGGTTATGTCAAAGACGTCCACTGAAGTTAGCATGCTAACCGACTAGCCTCGGCCCATTTGGTCTCATAATACCACTTTTTAATGGTGATAAATGAACAAAAAATACTCAGAAAATGTCAAGAAAATTAAATATTCTTACTTAATGGAAAAATACAACTGTGCACCCTCTGAATCAAGTCTTCTCTCTCCTACCGAACTAAGACGAGCTTAATTGACTCATTAATACATCATAAAACTCGTCATTTAAACTCAACGTGAATAAAACTTACCAACACAGTCTTGGTTTGTCTTTTCACATCACCTCTAGTTTGGTCTTAATAAATACTCAATTCACAGAGTAAGATGTGAAATTATTCCAGGTCTACACGCAATGACCAGAGCCATTGTAAATCGCCTCTGTATTTTATCCTCTTACCTTAAACTGATCTTGTTTAAAGCCACGTTCACTCAGGCTGCCAAATCTCTTCAGGCAATTTCTAGGGCCACTGGCTCCACGGCTAAAACGCCATGAGATAATAAGCTAACGGGAGCTGGCTACAGCCAAGGCTACCCTCAAATTCTGAATATACAAATTTCACCTTAAAGTGACTACAAGGAACTTTTAAGTGTTTATGTAACAGTCATGATTCCTCTGATGATTATAAATATCCTGTAACAGCAAACGAGGCCATCAGCAAATAGACTGCTATCTTTATATAGTTATCATTAATGCCTGCGCTCGGGTCCGATCGCACATATCACATATAAAATCACATATAAATTCATTACCTCATCGCGGTCCATCTGTCACTTTCTTCCGAAACAAAAAAAAGGTTTGTGTTAAAAGATTGTGTTTTTATATTAAGTATCATGAGATGTTGTTTTTTTTTTTTTTTCTTTACTAGAAACTAGAAAAGAATATACTTGGTAAGATCAAGTTTTATGGTTCTTCCACACTGCAAAAACCTCAAACATACAGCGGGTGCCCTTTTTTTTATCATTCGCCCCCGGTCCTCAAACATCCTGAGTCCGCCACTGCATCAGTGTACATTTGTCAGTTCCTTGTCGGAAGATGTAAACACACATATGATAAAAGGCATTTCATTACATTACAGTAAGCCAGAGGTTACTGTACTCACGGGGAAGTGCTGCTGCATCCTATAATTGTCGGTAGTTAACACGCTTCCCCTCTTCTGCTCTGGACAGGTTGGACACGCCCTTTCTCACACACTTACCTCCTCACACCCACTAACACTTCACACTCACACACACACATACACACCCGAACACGCACACAGGTGGAGCTGCTCACAGAAACGCTGCTGTCACGTCTCATCTTTGCGGTAAACTTTTTCCGAGGAGGGTGAATTTGTTTGAGTTTTACTTCAATAACCGACTGATGGAAAGGTCGTCCTGCTAATGGGGGCACCTGGCGCTATGTCCGCCGGGAGAAACCTGCGAGCTACAGTCCGATAACAACTGATTTCACCTGTAAAGAGGATACACAGGTAGGTCAGGTGTTTTATAAGTACACTGCTGGTTTAATAATAAGAGTACAACTGGTGAAGCTGCTCAGAGATAAGAAGATTTAAAGCTTTATTCTGTCATGTCAGAAAAGAAAACACACATGTATACATTATATATATACACATTATTAAATATATATATTTTTTCCATTTATACATTTAAATCTTTATCTGTTATATCTGAAAAGTCAAACCACTGCAAAAAGATTTTAAGTCTACACTGTTAACACAGTTGCAAATGAGTGGATAATATAATATAATATAATATAATATAATATAATATAATATAATAATGTGTGATGTGTCTTCTCTCAGCTTCCTCTACCGATGGCCTTCTTCAGGCAACTGCAACTGCTTCTCTGGAAGAATTGGCTCAGAATCATCAGACAGCCAGTGAGTTTTTTTACTCGATTTTATTTTATCCTAATCTATTTAATATTCTATTTTTTTATATATTTTTACTTTAAATTTTATTTTATATATATATATATATATATATATATATATATATATATATATATATATATATATATATATATACTTTATTAAAACAAGTTAGTCCCATTGAGATCAAGGGAGACCTGGCTAAGAATGGCAGCAACACAGAGTTATATAAAACTTGTAAACTTAACAGGAAAACACATAAGTAACAGGTCAGAGTGCTGTTATTCTAGAGTTATATTAAACTATTATTTGATTTCTGTATAGCAGTGTCAGGTTTACCACTATCTCATCAGGACTGTGTAAATGAACTCTCCATAAACCGATGGCTCATGTTTTATGATAATCTTGTGTCGTAGCTATGGTCGCTGACGCTGATCGTCTGGCCGCTGATCATCTTCATCATCATTGCTGTGACCCGCAACCAGTTCCCTCCGGTCGTAAAAGAAACATGTAAGTGTAAAACTGCACAGAAACAGCGGATCAAGGCCCGTGTTTTGTTAGTGACGTGTATTCAAACAGCCATTCATCCATCCAAGTCTCACTGTTACACAATCACAAATAGGATGAGGCTTTATATACAGAAAAACCTTGAGCAAACAGAGCTAAACTTTCAATACAACACAATGGAATGAATTGTCGACGTTTAAAAGCTACCCTGGCGCTGCAAAATATACAGATAAGCCCACTAAAGACATTGAAATCTCTTCTTATACATTTCAAAGTTATGTCTATATGTCGTGGATCTACTTTCAGAGTATTGAAAAAAAAGAGGAAACATTTGAAACGTACGTTATCTGAAGTTTAGAGTAAAGAGGAATCCAAACTCTGAATGAGGGGAACTGCAAGGAAAAAAAATACCCAACCGGTTTAAGATTCAAGTTGCGTTGACACAATATTGACCTGACATAGACCGCAGGGTTTTTGTTTGGCATCATAAAGGATAGCCGCTACCCCACTTCAGGACATTTGAATTTCACAATCAAAGTAAACCAAAACATGAATAGTCCCCTCAGATCTGAGCCTATCCCTGCACTGTTGACCGGCTGTTTGCGCTCCTTTTATTTTCTTAACTTTGACAGGGAGCATTAATTCGGACAGAATAAATGATGTTAATGGCGCGTGAGAGGGGAGCGTTGCACATTCGCTATTGTGCGGTGGTGTATGATCGCTGATGAGTGGTTTGTTGTGGAGGGAGGGGCGGAAATTGGAGCCAGTGTTTAGGTCGTCAACAAGCCCGGTTCTTTTAAGAAATACGTTGCAACCTCAAGAAATGACTTTATCATTCTAAGAGAACTTTGTCCTCCTGCTCACCTGTCAGTATGTACTTTATTTGCAGCTTTAGTACATTTGTAGAAGATCCTCCCACTGTCTCCTCTGATCTGATTCCGTGGATGCAGGGATTCACCTGTAATTTAATAAACCCCGGCATGTCCCATGTGAATCCGAACAATAGGACCATCCCTTCCTCTGTGAGCGCTGTGCGTTGTTTTATTTAAAACTCATTTTATTTAGTGTCATGACTGTGCATTTAACACACATACGTTTGTATCTTATCCGCGCTGGAAACAGGCACGGTAACGGACCGCACCCAGAAAAACGTTATCAGTATCAGATCTGACGGAATGTCAAGCAGCAGCCTTGAATGAGGTTGTATCGTGTTACGGATTACTCCGAAAACTCAGTCTAAAGAGATCTCAGATGACCAGGTGGTTAAATTGAGTATGGGCCACTGTTTTTTCACAGAGCTACAGTATGGAGTGTTATTTAAGACATGATATTTCAATCAGTACAGACTTTTAATAGAGAGAAACGAGTGAGAGGATATGAAATAAAACAAAAAAAAACTAAATTAATAATGTGAACAGACGGAATATAGACTCTGGCGCTCGGCGACAACAGGAGGCAGGTCACCATAGGAAGCAGTCTGACATATTTGAATGGAATGGAGCTCGATGTGGGACAACTTCCGCAACTTCTGATCGTAGGGTTGACTGGAGGCATCCGCGGTTAGGTGTAGGTGTAGAGGAGGGCTCGCCATGATGAGGGCTAGGAGGTGGAGAGGATTAGGGAAAGTGGAAGACTGTTCTTGTGACTTCGAGGGCATACGTAAAGAGATAGTCCTCCTGACTGAACTTTTGCTGAGCTTGGTGTAACACAGGCGTCCAGACTGACATTTCACACTAGTCACACTGGTGCACACAACAGTACATTTGAACTAAGGCTGCAGGTTTTTATTTTAACAGATATTGCGATTGTGATTTGATTCATGATTAATGAGAATGATACTCGTTGCCTCACAATTTTCATTTTCACCGAAGAAGTCTGTTAAAATCATAATGATGTGACGTTTGATGGTGCCTCTAGAACAAGATAAGGTCAGGGCATCTCCGCAGCACTGCAGCACTTCGTCACGACACTGTTCTGTCACACATTTTATGTATGTGAAAAGATTTCAGCTTCTGCTATTTTGGATATTGAATTTGGCCACAATGTGATTTTAATTATATTGCATCTAATTGTGCAGCCCTAATTCTTACTTAATTTATGAGCACATATTTTAAACGGGAATAAACTAGACAAACAGAGTGACCCAATGCAGGTTGGTCCCCATTATATAGCCTTCGTCTTCCGATTAGGCGTCTCAGGATCGGGGACAGGTGGAACGGTTATCTCCACCGACGATCTCGGGTCTAGGCTGGAACCACAGCGTTTTTTCATGCGTAAAAAAATTACTGTACAACTGTACTGCTGTACGCCAACAAATTCATCTACAGAAAAATATGTTTGCAGGTTATTATTTTTTAAAAGGCAACTTTCTAAACACCCAGTTGGAGTTTGTGTTTGTAGCATTTCCTCTGTAAAATGTCTTTAAACGAATGTATATTTTGTTGACTCGTGTTTTTACATTATCCTCGACTTTTTCAACAATGTTTAAACCCAGAGAAATCTGCGATTTTATTCAAAGTAACGATGCTCTTCCTGACGCTATAACCTCCGGGGTAACATCAGTTGATGCGTCAGAGAGCGAGGAAGGGAGTGACAACAACTTCCGTGGTCACATGCTGCTTCACGACGTCATCAGACTACGTCTTTTGGTTTTATTGTTTTTGAGTGAGGGGACCCTCGGGGCAGAAATCAAATACTGTGCATTTAAGTCATTCTCTGTAATTATTGTAGAAATGTTCAGTAACTGTTTTCCATAAATTGGAGTTATGTGCTCGACTGTCATGGCTGAAGATGAATGAGTGTACGGATACAAGCCTGTTCAAATACTTACATCTTTATTGTCCTTGTTCTCTCATGAGTCACTTATTTGCGATTTCAAAGTTTCCCCTCCAACTTAAACTGAAGATAAATTGGATTGGAGTATATTTGAGGTCTGGTGTCATTCAAACATTTAGTTTACACACTGTAGGTTTTCATAGTGTCTTCCACAAATGCCAGGACTAATCCTAGTCAAACACTGTTTGCTAGGTTTGCATTCTCTCTCAGAGAAATGTGTTGTGTCCAGATGAAACACTGCTTTCTGAGGTAATATTAACAGGAATGAATGGCAGAAAGGTCAGTCTAGTCACAGCAGCCTGACTGCAACCTGATCTTATTCTGCTTTTAAATCCCCTTTTCTTTGTTGTGAGGAGCTGGGATTGTTTTCTGACAAAAGATGGTATAAGTTACTCATTGGCAGATACACAGACAAATGGAAATGATCTCCGGCTCCTGATCCTGTGGTTAGAGATGGCCCTGCAATCCAAATGTCGTCAGAGCGCAAAGGGAAACCGTAACAGATTCAATTCACAACAATTCATAGCAACGTTATCAACGAAAACATAGCATCAGAAAAGTTAAACCGTCCACGACAGAATGCAATTTTGCAAGAGCGCGAGAATAAAATTGATGTTCTTTGGATGTTTTTACAGCAGTAAACAGGCAACATTCCGCTGCCTGTGTCTGTTTCTCCGTCATCTCACGTACTGCCTGCTTTGAGACAATGCGTGCATCAGTGATGAAAGTCAAATGATGCAGGTTACGGCAAAAATGAATGTAACAGATAAACCATTGAAACCATTTGAAATCCAGCATGGTGAAGGTGAGGTTTATAGGGAATAAAATAAAATAATACAGCGATACATGCCAGGACTCGCTGCTCACCAAAGACACGTACGTCTTGTTAAAGGTCGGCAGGATCAGCAGTGCCTGAGGCAAATCAATAAAAGTTGACACCATGGACAATGGCATGCCTTTATGCACAACATATTTTGTGTTGCAAGCTGGTGTTAATGAAACAAAAGAGGAGTCGCCGAGCTCTTCAACTGGCGAATGAGTCCGTACGCAGCGTGCCGTGCTGTGTTAGAAAAGGGCACATAGTCCGCCTGCCTCTCTTTTTTAATTGTCGTCTTCAAGTTCCTGTAAAACTTGCTAGTCCTAATTATAAAACCTCTCAGTGTCATAACAGTTATTTACCCTTGACAGCCTGTCAACTGAAGGAACTGGACCTGGAAAGTTACGTCTCAAGAAAGTTTAGGAAGGTGTGGGAACCCTGTATTTACACTTGTAATCTACCAGAAACTCACTTCAGGTAGTGCCACTGACGTTCATTTGCCAAATTTACATAACTGAGGACATGTCCTCCAATGGTAGTGCTGTTTTTCTAGGGTCCTCACTACAGTAACAACTTTGTCATGTCTCCTCCAGGTTATGTGGGACCACGAAACCTCCCCAGCACCGGCTTCTTCCCTTTCCTGCAAACACTCATGTGCAACGCGGACAGCACCTGTCATAACAAATCGCGCCTGGTGGACCCGTCCGCATCAAGGTCATCTCGTAGATCCGCAAGGAGCGCAAGGTACTGCCGTCCATCAGTACACACTGTATGTGATCTATTATCTGACCTTTAATACAGATGGGCCAAATGCTCATCTAATGCTGTCTGTATTGTTTTTTTATTTATTTAAAAAAATGTCTCAGACATTCGGAATGTCTCTGTTGGCCCGTTATAGCGTCATTAGACAAAAGAGAAAGTCCTTTGGAACTCCCTCGGGTCACAAAGGAGGGACACACCTTGGCATAGCAGCCTCACGTGAGATGATGAGTCAGCGTGATCATGGAAATGAACAAACAACAGACATCCCCCCTGTGGTGATTGTGAGGTCTCCTGTAAATAACCAGTTTAATGAGGCCCTATTCGTCCGCCTTCGTGTCAAAAAGCTGATAAAAAGAAACGTTTTGAAAGCAGTAGATGACTGATTCTGATATGTCTGCCACCAGTTACGCAATCTTTTGGAGACGAGCACCTTTGTAGACGGAAACTTGTCGTCATTGTTTAGTTCACTTGTTAAATAGCAGCAATAGTTTGTGGCGACGGCTTCGCTTTGTCGGCTCTGTTATGGACACTGGCGTGCTGTCACTGAACCGAATGAAGAATGATGGTCGCCACAAAGGTTCCAGCCGAGCCACTTTCGGTAAAGCCTTTGTTTTGGGAGAACTGGTTTTGTTTTCGTCCCTTTCATCCCTTATTTGTTCTTTGTTGAAAAAAAAATAAAAAACATAAAACGTGCCCTTGAAGTTTTGAGTAAAATTTGAGACTCATTTTTCAGCAAGAGCAACTAAGATGAGGAGCTATCACACGATCAAAGCCTCACGAGAGCAAATGCTAACAAAAATGTAATATTTCCTAAAATCGACTTGGTCTTTCGTATCTTATATTCAGCCACTCGACTGCCCTTGAAGATGTTTCAGCTTTTCAGAGAGCTGGATAAAGGCCTCTACGGGGAAAAACCCTTGAAGACAGACTTATGTTTAAAATTTCATGGTCTGAATATCTTTTGAGAGTCTCGTCTTATCCCTTTGACTCCGTATGACAGCTCGGACTCCCGGGGATTCCCCGCTACAAGACCTGATTAAGGGGGATTTCAGACTGGATCTCCCGGAGGACACCAGCAATGATCTTGCAGCACTGATGGAGGTCCTGAACAACATGATGGGTAAGTTATCCTCACTCATGGATGTGCGATGGCCAAGTGTCACACCTCCAGTTTTGGGGTAGAGTTGTCTTTAATTTAATGCTTGACAATTGTGTTAATGACAGTAAAGTTGAATTGAACTGAATTACTTCAATAAAGTAAGTAAAAAAAAATTGTAATACACTTTCAGTTATGTGAGAAGTTCAGTGTCTGTTCGATATGAAGCTGGGGGTGGAAGCAGTGGAAACAGCCAGCCTTTCCTCCACTTTAAGTTTTGTGCAGATTCAAAAAATAAGATGTGAAGTCTTATTTATTGAGTTGCAGAGGTGCAGGCTGGTAGGTCTGATTTTACTTTTAAAACAAAGAGAAGCAAGCTGTGGTTCCTTAAAACCAGTCTTTGTGCTGAGCTAATTAAACTCCCTCCTGTTGGCATCATATTAAACAGACATATGAGAGGGGTAGTCATCTTCTTTTTTTTTCTTTTCTGTGTTCTTGTGTTAAAGGTCCGTCTCAGCAGGGAAGGCCCAGTAATGTCTCTTTCACCAACGGATCCACTTCCACTTCCCCGGGAGATCAGGTGGGCATTGTTAAGATATGATGGAAGGAACAAACCTGCTGAGGAGGAGATGAGGAAAATCCTGTTTCACCGTATTGAAAGCTTGTTCGCCGTCTTATGTTATTAGTTATTGTAACCGCATACTTTATTGTATTTCCTCATTCTGTAAGTGACTCCGTAGTGAACCTGGTAGGACGTTATATTTGAGTGCAATGGACACTGTGTTATAGTAGTGATAGTTTTTCAAAGTAATGCAATTTAAATTCATTTGAATCCCTCCAGGATAGTTTTCAGAGCACAGCAATGACTTAATAGATTTATCTGTCAATTGCAATTATACTGAATTAACATTATAAGTTAAACCTATGACAAAAGTTAAGTTAGTAAGCTGTGTCACATGATGAAGGTTTAGTATTTCAGAGTAAGAGCTCATTTGGTTTACGTATTATGATTTAATAATTATACTATTTGTAATGCGGACACTTCACATGCAGACATCATCTTGAAATCATGAAAATAGTCGTCGGTTGCAGCCCTGATTTGAGCCGTAAACATGTGATTTAAGTAATGTCGTGTGAATTTATGTTTTTCAAAATGAACACCCTCACTTCATGTGGAGCTGTGATAATCTGGTTCATCTCTTGCAGGAGACCTTGAGGCAAATGCTGGAGTCAGTGAGTGTGGTGAAAAGGGCCGCCTGCACCCTGCTGCTGCCAATGATAAACACCACCTCGCCAGACCCGCTCTCCTCCGCTGTGGTCACCTTCTGCAAGTCCAACAACACTGTGGTCGAGGCCTCGCTCCAAACCCTCAACGAGGTGTGTCTGTGTGCGTTTGTTTGCTTGCGTATGTACATTATGTCAGTTTGTGCCTGCATACGTCTGCTCAGGACGGTGTGGTGATGCCCAGTTCAAACTTCTTTTATTTCTGTTTTACGTGAAACATTTGTTGCAAATCTATAATTATACAAAACTGGTGTTTTTTTCTAACTCTGAACTTAATTAACTCTGGCTGTCAGATACTGACGCAGCTGATGCTGACAAAACCCGACGAGATGGCGACGGCGGCTGGTTTTGCGATGCTGGTGATCGATCAGTTGCAAAATGAGACCTCGCTGTGGGACACGCTGCTAGCTATCCCCCGGCTCTTCTCTTCTGGTTCTGTTGACCAAGTGCTGCGCAGCGCTGAGGTCCTACTCACCAGCATACAGGGGTAACGTACATTCAGTGATGGAGCAGTGCAAAATGAATTCAGGACAGCTGTTAGAAGGTGTTTCAGCCCTTATTGACAGTGTATTATGTGCACCTACGTGAGAATAGAGAAAAGGCTATTTATTCATCTATTGACACCCAGACCCCTCCCCCTCCTTCTCCCCCCTTTCTTTGAATCTGAACATGATTCAGATTGTACATATTAGACATTGGTGATGACCATCGGCAGAATAGTTAATGGAGAAATAGAAAAAAAAAACTGTATTAGCTAGCAAGCATAATCAATCAAGAACTGTATTTATATACATATACACAAAATGCAAACTGTGGGTCACTCATAGCGGGTCAAAATGACTATAATAATGATATAAACAATCAATAATAATTTTTATTATTATGATAATATTCCTGATCCACTTCTGGAGAACATACACAGCTGGTTGAAAGTTGAAGTTTGCCTCTACTGTTGGAGCCGCTGAGAACTGCTCAGGTTTCTTTTCCGATGTCCTAGACATCGTTTTTTAAAAGTCACATTATGTAGAAAGTAAAGATAATCGTAGGAAAACGTTCACTTCTCAGCATACTTTGCATTCAAACACGCGTCTGTTGTGGGGAGAAGCCCCTGCAGTGATCCCCCAATCTGTGTACAGTGGTATTATATGATTTTATCCTGCATATTTAATAACTGCCTATCAGTGTTATAGTGGAGTCCCCTCTTACACCTTTAAACAGTTTGTGAAACCAGTATTTGAATTTCATTTTTGCTTCATATTTTGTCAGTTCACAGCTTCTGCAATTAGTTATTGATTTACATGGGTAATCTCTGGGCTTCCCTAATGAATACAGATGAGTCACCCTGCTTTAAAGGGCTGCGAGATTCAAGGCTTCCTATTATGATTTTTAACAATTTTGACATTGAAAAAAGTACGTCTGAAACAGGAACGGTGACTTTAGTTTAGATATACTGCATTGGTACTGAATTTCAAACACCCAGTATGACCCTGGGTGCATCCCAACAACATCTGAGGCTTAAGGATTTAAAGCACCAGGAGGACAAAGTGTTTGTCTCATCATTAGTGCTGCCAAGTGTTTGCTGCAGGTTCTGTCTTGTTTTGACCATTACATGTTTTCCCCCCTGTGCTCCGTCTAGTGCTATAGATGTCATCAAGAGCAATTTCCCTGAAGCTGGAGCCTCACTTTCCACGGTGAGGCCAGTTCTTGTTGGAGGCATCAGCCTGCTCCGATATGTTCAAAACTGGCCTGGCAAAGGTAAATCATAATGTCAGCTTCAAACACTCAGCAGTTTGAGGGCTTTTTTTTAAATTATGAGACTAATCTTTTTATAAATATGCACAATTAAAACCTCTGATTTCCTACTATACCTTTTTAATACAGTTGAATTTCATAAAATGCTGTAGCACAGCAAAGGTGTGAAGCCCTGCTCTCTCTTAGGGCACAACAATAACATTTCATTTAATGGAGACAACAGAGAAATGTTGTCAGTCAGGTTTTGTGCTGATATGCTGTCACGGTGTAACATCAGATTTCATTCTGCTCAGCTGTGTCCATTACCCTCGGAGACGTTGTCACGTTGCAGAATGACTCAGTGAGTGAAATGGTGAAGCAAGTTCTACGAAACGTCGAGATACCACTGGACAAGGTACGTGTTGACCAAAGTCATTTCACGGTATCTGTTTGTTTGTTTGTTCAAGGAACATGTTCCTTTCAAATCTGATAAGGATCTCTTTCTGCACATATTTTTCATTCCAAGTTTAGATTTATCTGATTTCATATTACATATTTACATTTTCAAAATTAAAATGTGGCACAACAAACAAATCTGTTGTGCCACATTTTTGTGTCAGTCTCTGTTAGAAAACCAAATGTGAAACAGGACAGTGAAGCTGAACTTACAGTTTTAAGTGAAAGCAAATGCTCAAGATTTTGGAATAAAGGCTTATTTTCTTTTGCAGAGAGTTAAGAAAAGCAATATCAGTGTTATATCTGTATGCTACATGTGTAGCAGGAGCTGGCAGCTTGTTAGCTTAGCTTAGCAAGGGAAACAGCTAGCCTGGCTCTGTTTAAAAGCAACAAAAACCAACTGCTAGCACCTCTAAAGCTTACTTACTAACATATTATACCTTGTTGGTTTAATACTTAAAAAACTGAAGTATTAAAACGACAAATCATTTTGCAGAGGTTATGTGCGTCAACATTTCTTGGCTAGCATGTCGATTAATGAGCTTCAGAGGTGATTTTCTTTTCCGCGCTATGTTAGTTGTTTTCCCCCCCGTTTCCAGTCTTATTATCAAGCTAAGCTAACATTTTCCTGGATGTAGCTTCATATTCAAAGTTGCAATATGTAAGAATGTTAAACTTTACTGAAATTGTCAACCGAATGTGTATAGTGAACAGTTTTGATGTCGCGTCAAAGTCGTCTGCTGTGTTGCAAAGACATTTAATGAGGTAAGCATGCTAACCAGTTAGCACTGAAAACTTCTTTTTCCCAGGGGTCTAAGCTCTAAAGCTGTGTTAACACCAAGACTCCCCAGTAGTCAGAGTAGCTGCACGTCGAACTGAGATAAAAACCTGACCACCCTCATGGATGTACAGAATACAGTTAGCAGCAGTTAGCGGTGATGTGCTGCCCCCTATTTGTTTGGAGTAGAAATTCAACAGGTGGCCAACTCTTACATATTGCACCTTTAATATCAATATGAGATTGTTATCTACAGGAGCACTGAAATTGTAATTGTATTTCAAAAAATGTCTGCCTATTTCTTTTGATGCAACACTTCTTTAGTGATAATAATTGTTCCATAAGTAAGTGGCCACTTCATGAAGACTTGGACCTTTGTTTTTATTATACTCACTGTATTCTCTTCACCTTTAGGCTATCGCCCTGACATTAGATCAAGATATGGTGCGTGGCCACATGTGTGACAACAGCAGCAAGCCGTTATGGCTAACAGCAGCATGCAGCACAGGAACGTTGGACATGGTTCTGGGCTGGATCTCACCTGACCGGGTGGCAAAACAGGTAAGCTGGAATGATACGACTGTTATCATCATCAACAGAAGAGAATCCCAGACATCAAAAAAGTGTCAGCTACTTACTATGTGCGGCTGGTTTTGTCCTTTTCTGTTCTCTCTCATGCTGCGTGTCTGTGCCATTCTGTCCTTTTCTACTGATCTGGATTCTAAAGTGCCACCGTCACAAGTAATTAGATTTCAGAGGGCAACGAATAATTAGTCTACTGCCGGAAGAAGGCTGTTGGCCATGGCAACGAGCAACTGCGAATCCCAGGTCGCACCTGGGGAACAGACACCTCAAAGAAATCCAATTAGCGCCGCCACTGCGGTAGATGTGTTTTAATGAGATGATTCCCAATCAGATGCTGTTAGCTAATACTGTTATCATGCCGTGTGCTCGCTCTGACAGTCAGCTGGACATCAATTAGCAATCTAATGCTGGCATATAGCAGTGCATGTGTTATGTGTTACTCAACCATATCACCCACAGTGTTAGTGCTAGTGGTTGATACATTTATTTGATCTTAGCTTTCTGCATCCATACCTGGTGATTGCAAATGAAGTTATTTAAGTTAGTAACAACCTTTACCTAGCATGTGTAAAGGTCCCATTTTGTAGAAAATGAGATTTCAACATTGTTCCCATTATAAAGCAGGTCTAGCTGCGATGTAAACACACACAGCACATGGTCAGAAGCTGTGCCTTCAAACGAGCTTGTCAGGACTTCTGTAAGGTTGGGATGTCCGTGGTTATGAAGAAACAGGCAGAGCTGATGCGGAAATACGCTGGGCGGTACATGCTCAGGCCTATGAGAGTTGACCAATCAGAGAAAACCTGGCTTTTTGGGTGGGGGGCTTTAAAGCAGGAGCCAAAATAGAACGCTGAGACAGAGGGGGAATAAAAAGCAGTGCAGCAATTGACAATATGAGAAATATTATGTATTTTTTAGATATTAAAGCATTTAAACATTAACTAGTAGACACCAAAAAATTCAAGAATGGTAAATAGCATAGGGTTTTGATACATCTTTTGGCAAAAAATGTTGTATGATTTATATATAAAATCACATGTTTTTCCAGTTTAAGAATTAATATTACAAATCTAACCCAGAAAACGTATCCTCCCTCCTTGTCCTCCCTCATGTGAACTATATTGTTCCCAGGCTCTCCTGGCGTGGAGTAAGGATGTTGCTCTTCGTGATCTGTCCTTCGCCAAAGGGCTACTGCACAGTCTGATGGGAGTTCCATCCCCAGGAGGACAGGGAGGCTCCAACATGACAAAGACCACACGTAGCGTGGATACACAACCACAAAACACTGAAGAGGATCTGTAAGTACAGTTTGTTCACTGAATACAGCCCTGAACAACTGAAAAGCAAACCCATTATAGGCTACGCATTTTTTTAGGAGTTTTGTTAAAGTTTTTAGGAAATACATATGAGTTGGCAGGGATATATATTTTCAGTATTAGCTCGGTTGGTTGGGTTATTATTTTTTTTTTTTACAGATACATTGAAATCATTGTTGTACCGATCCTTTAAATCTTGTTGTACAGTTTTCCAGCGCATACAGATTTTTTGTGATTGAACGAATTGGAAAGATTCTTGTGTTTGTCTTTCTACACCTCTGAAATAACTTGAAATAAAAATGATAAATTATCCTTTCACACATAGTAAACACTGCAATTGTACTTTGCCGTGGCAGGTTTTTGCACGTCGGTCAAGTGATGTTGGAGGTGATAAAAATGGTACCTGAGGTGGACATGGTCGTCCAGTGCACCCTCAGAACTGGCTTTCAGACCATGCAGTCAGCGTCACTGACCCTTGATACTGTGGAAGGTAAGACTGCCTTACATCGTACTCACAGTGAGGGAGAAAACCCTCAAAATGTATCATTGCAGCGACAGTTTCAACATATGACATCTTTAATGACAAGAGCTTTCTTATTCTAACCATCACACAAGCGAAGGTGAGGTTTACTCCAGTTAAAGTGACAATTTTACAGAAACCTTTGATAGACAACCGAACTAAGATGTATCGGTTCTAACAAGGACAGAGAAAAAGACTAAATCTAAAAGTTAACACATTCATAAGACATGTGTTCTCTGTGGAGCATGATTTTTTATTTTCTTTTGTCACATGCTGCCACAGTCACTATTGTCATCCACTGAATGGAACAAGATCACACCCTTTCTCAGGGGACCGATGACAGATAGAAAGAGTGGAAGCAAAGTAGGGCTAGAAGAGTTACCATGCTGGAAATGGACAAACACACAGGCATATTTTATATCTATATATCTATATATATATATAGATATAGATATATATCTATCTAAAATGTTCCTGTGTGTGTGTCCATTTCTTGCATGGTAACTCCTCTCGCCCTACTTTGCTTCCACTCTTCAATACTTCATAGAAAACAACCCCCTGGGAGGTTTTATACAACACAAATGGAAGTCAAGTGGGTAACTCGACAGTGTTAAGCTTCTTAAGATGCATTCCTTTTGAAAATGTGTCAGAAATGTGCTTTTGTTTTGTAGCATATCAATAGATGTTGACTGTGGTCAACTGATCTTGACATATTGTCATCCACTGAATGGAACAAGCTCACACCCTTTCTCAGGGGACCGATGACAGATAGAAAGAGTGAAAGCAATGTAGGGCTAGAGGAGTTACCGTGCGGGAAATGGAAACACAAAGGATAATTATAGATATGTTATATTTTTTATGCAACAAAAATATGTATCAAAAATGTACTTTTGTTTTACAGCATATCAATAAATGTGACTGTGGTCAACGGATCTTGTTATGTATTTGTTATCAACACTCTCCCTGGTTTTCAGGAATGATGACAAATGTCCTCAAAGATGCTGATCAACTCCAAGGGACTTTCCTCACGTTATTGACGAATCAGTCTGAGGCGAGCGCTTGGACCGGTCGAGTCCTGGAGAGTGGGATGGAAATAATAATGAAGGTATGCTTGCATTGCTTCAGGTGATGATAAGCCTTTGGATATTAATAACTTAAAAGATAACTATGTTCATTTAGAACCCTGATCCGATGTGTTTAGTTTTAGCCATCATTCTGGTCAGTTCTCATACCAGCTTAATCACCTGTGCCATTGCTCAGATGTGGGTAGGAGTTCATGTTTGTACAACTGCAAAGGCAAGGCGCGTCTACTGACAGGTTAAGACAGTTTCACCACCTTGTATTTACCTTAGTTACACGAGAGAAGGATTGGTCGATTTGTCAGAAAGTTGTCAGCTGGTAAATTAATCGCCAACTCTTTTGATAATTGATTTATCATTTCATGTCCTTTTTTAATGTAAAAAAAAAAATGTTTTACCTTATTTTTTCACAATGTGAAACACCGTAGTGACATATAACCAAGGTAAATGACCTAAAGAGAACAGAATTATAAAGGGACAAGCATCAACATTAATAAGTAAAAGGTAAAAAAAAAAAAAAACATGGAAAAAAGACACATTTTACGACATTTTATGGACCAAACAACTAATGGATTAATCCCAAGAATGAACCACAAATTTATCGATCATGAAAATAATTGTTAGTTGCAGTGCTAGCGTCAGTTTTGGTTAAACCAGGATTTGTTTGAAATTTGTTTGATTGTATGACTGTAAGTGAACAGTGGCCGGGAGGTTATAGCTGCCAGTGTGCAGTCATATTTCTCAGCCGTGAAATTTTGTGTGGGAATTGTTGCAATAAACAAAATAAAAGAGCCTAAACAGTAACAGTATACACTATAAATGTGTATGAAACTAAAGATCTGCTGACAGCTTTCAGTCATATGAATTACCTTGACTTCAGGGGATGATGTGTTTGAAGTTATTAATTATGGTCCTGAGAACAATAAATGTAGAAAACACTCATCAGTTGTTGCTTTTTGCTTCTGTTTTGCCAGAGTCTGACATCGGAGAATTTAACCTGTGGGGACGTCTTGGGTCCCTTCGAGTGGCTCCTCAACACAAGCAGCATTAAGATCGAGGTGTGGAGATCAATGATCTGTGAGAACAGCTCCTCTCTACAGGATGTGCTGGTGATGGACTGGATGCCAGTGGTTCAGAAGGTAAAAGTTATTCCTTCTCCAACTTTTATGCCATATTCTCTACTTTTCTTTATTGTTTTAGATCGTTTTTAAAATGTATTTTTGGGTTGAATTGTTTAAATGTACAGTCAAGATCAAAGTCCACAGCAACAAATCCTTCAAAAAGAAACACGTACAGAAAAGTATTTCCATCTAAAATTGGTTTACGTATTTCCTGCTCATGATCAGAAATTAAACCAGACAATTCTTAGATTTTAAGTGGTACTGTAAACATAAAAACACAACAATTTTTTCATTATAATAAGGTGTGCTTTATTAAAATCTTACACATATTATCTTTCCACAGGTTCAAGAAGTGTACGACACCATCGTGGTCAAAGCAAACTACAGCGTAACACCTCCCATGATTCTCTCTGAGTGGCACAACTTGTACAATAAGAGCCTTCAGTTTGCTGGGCTTGTGGAAAGAGTGTCCACAGAGCTGGGTGAGGTGTACTGGATGAACTGGATGCCGGACAACAGCACTCATGACATCACTGGGACTCTTCAACACAGGTCTTAAGAAAGTGCTGACTGTATACCTGCAGGGTTGCATTCCAGAGCGCTACTGTACCACAGATGACTGATAACAGGCTGTCACATCTTTCTTAGATATTGATATTTTGTTATGTCTAGTTTTATAGTCCATGTCTCATTTTCTGCTGCCAATCATGTCATTCTCTGAACAGTGTTGTGCTTTTGCTTTGCTTTGCTTTGCGTGCAGTGTTTTCATGTCCATGGTGGGTTTCGGAAACAGGATAGAGAAGAGTCCGCTGTGGCCTGTTGTAAAAGACTATTTCCACATGGCTTACTGGATTTTGAACTACAGGCCTGGTGCCACAGTTCAGCCAGCAAACTGTGAGTCCTTCTCTTCTCTTCTCTTCTCTTCTCTTCTCTTCTCTTCTTCTCTTCTCTTCTCTTCTCTTCTCTTCTCTTCTCTTCTCTTCTCTTCTCTTCCTCTCTCTTCTCTTCTCTTGTAACGATTTATTTAAGACTGTGGCAAAAAGCCAGAATATGTATGTAATGTATTTGCCTTTCTCTTTAGGTTCTGTTAACATCGCCAACTTAGCCATTCAGTGTGATACTGGTTTGGACTGGTCAGTGTTTGTTCAAGCAGCGACTCAGGCTCTGATGTCACCCAACCAAGACGTCCTGCTGAAGTAAGTGACAAAGCCTCGCAGTTCTAATAGATTATACCTTATTAAACTTATTGTTTATCCTCTGGAACTGAATTTTCTGCTCTGTTGACTTTGAACTGTTGATAAGATGTTAAATACATGATAAGAGAAACATGTTGGTTGGCTTTCTAGCTGAGAGTTGGATGAGAAGAGCGATGCCACTCTCATATCTGTCCATTAAATATGGAGCTATAGACAGAAGCTGGTTAACTAGCTATAAAGCTACATGTTGGATGACGTCTTGGTTGCCTACAACACTCAAGGAGTCACTGCACCCTATAGATATAGAACAACACATGTGACATTACATCATGACTCATGGGATAACAGTCCTCCATTTCACCTAGGTATTGTTTACAATTGCTGCCTACGGGCAGCACTGATGGTTGTTGGCCTGCAGCACCTAATTGCTGTACAAAAGGGAGGCTGGCATCACTTTCCAATACGTCCCTGTAGAGTAGATGAGAGATTCCAATTTATTCAGTCTTTGTGCTAAGCTAAGCTAACTGATCGCTGGCTTGAGCTTGAGTATCGAGTGGATAGATACAAGAGTGGTATCAATATTCTCATCTAATTCTCAGCAAAAAAACAAACAAGGTCATTCACCAAAATGTCAAACTATGCCTTTCATTGATTGATTAACATGCAATGATTGCTATTGTCAGTGATTTGCATGATTAGAGAGGCTGCCTTTGTGCACAGAGGCTGCCTTTGTGCACAGATTCAGAACATAGCGTAGAAAAAAGTTATGAGTTATTGTTGTAACTTTTTCATGGACTTTTTATAGAGTATGCCATATTCACGTCCTCTCTCCTCTTTTCTCTGTAGCTGTCTCAAAGGAAGTGTGAATCTGTTGCAGCATGTGTACGGTGATGTCTTTAAACATCTGGCAGGATCATACTTGAAGCAAGGAATCCAAGGTGGAGATGCGCTCTCTGCCTACATGATTAACCTCATGAATAACCTCGATGGAGTCGTTCTGACCATCTCCAGACTTTCTGACCAAAACATCTCTAACCCTGACGTCATGCTTCCCTTGATCGGTAACCTGTTACAGTCCACAGGTTTGGCACCACTGATGCCTCTGTTCACCGGTGGCGGTCCCCTCAATGTGTCCGCAGTAATTGATGTGGCCTCAAAGCTTGGCAGGCTCAACCAACACATTTTTACCTTCAATGAGACAGACCCAACAATGCCTGACCTGGAACGGTTGATATTGCATTTCCTCTCCTTGGAGGGAAACCTCACCATGTCTCTCTCCAACATCATGGGACACAGTCTGCTTACCTATTCGGACTACTTCCACCCTGACGATATAGCCCGTTTCAGAGAAGCCATAAGGCCTTTCACCAACCAGACCTCAGCAGGCATTGTAGAGGCCATCCTCAGTGCCATGGAACTACTGAAGAAAGTGATGGATTCTCCAAACGGTGACCCAACTAACATCATTCTTGGGTACATACGCCAACTTCAAGAATTTGTGAAGTCTCTGTATCAGCTGCGGAAAATCCAACATCTCACATTACCAACTGGGGAACTCGGAGTAAATGTCTCTGACCTCCATGGGGTTTCCAAGGACTTTCTCAACCTCCTCAACCCAGAGATGCTCATGAACCTTACTCAGGCTGGACCAGATGCTGCCCAGGACATTGTTACAGAGAAATTTGTGGCATTCCTACCACCTGAGGTCCAACAGGATGCTAAGCACTTTCTCAAAGATTTCAAAGCTCTGCAGCATCAACTAGCCACATGTGCAGCAGGTCAAAACTGTCTGGCTGGAATCTCAGAAATCTTCACCTTCCTCGATCAGATATTAGACTTGATGCTTTCGGCTGATGTTAATGTCACCATCAAATTAGCTGCGACCAACTCTGTTCTGGTTGGACGTCAATATGATGAACTTTTTGAAGTGTTCTTCTCACTCCTCCTGCCACCAAATGATGCAGCGTATGTGAAAACATTCAAACAGACTCTTCATTTCATCAGACTGCTCATGGCTAGACCAAACATCACTGTATCTGATGTCCAGAATGCTCTAAGACAGTCCAACCTGACCCTTGAGGAGCTCGACCAAATTGCTGCACTAGCTGGAGCTGCCAACATAAACGACCTGATGATGAATATAATGGCGATTATCAACGCTCGCCAGTGTTTTGAACCACAGCATAACCCGCTTATGACAGCACAGTGTGTTCAGAGATTGATAAACGGGGTCAGCGGTTTCCTGACAAACATACCTGCTCTACGTAACGCGACAGCCATCCTCTCCCTCGTCCCGGTAATCGCCAATAATACTATCAGCGATGTCATCATGGTTAACATCTCCGATTCTCACATGGCTGTCGTACACACCCTGAACAGCACCCTGGCCAACGTCAAGAAGACCCTCCAGATGATCCACCTGAACTCTCCGGAGATCATGACTGAAATCAAAGTGCTGGAGGGTCTGATACAACTAGCTGCCAACCCAGAACCAATTAGCAATTTGAACACAACCTTGATGATGAACCCCATGCATGCTCAGAAAGTCTATCTGCAGATCATAGATTTCTACTTGACAAGGCTGGCAAATATCACCAGTACCAGCTCAGTCTCAGAGCTCCTCCATGACTTTCTCTCCCTCACACAAATGCAAGTGGCATTACAGCTGGCACAGAGCGATTTCACTTTATTCGTGAGCAATCAGGTCGAGCTCCTCATGAACAGCCTCCAGTACCCAATAGATGGTGCAGGGCTTACTAAAATTGGCGAGACGGCAGTCAACATTCTCTGGCGTCAGTTTGACCTCATAAAAGCCAACATAGAGGCTCTGAATTATGGTCCTACACCGGTTTCCAACACAACCATTCTGAATGTCACTGAGCTCCAAGTTAAGCAATACCTCGGCCTCATAAAGAAATGGATGAAACAACCAAATGTCCCTTTGATCATCACTAGCATGCTCCAATGGGGCAACACTTCCATGAATATATCAACCCCTGTGACGGACTTCCAGCACCTGCTGGAGACAATGGTTAATTTTCTCAGTGGTGATCAACTGGCCTACCTCTCCATCATTGGCAATATCTCCCAGTCCCTGAGCAAAGCCCTAATGGTGGCAGAGCAACCAGGTGGTCTGCAGAGTGAACAGTTCTTAGACGCCATCATGGAAGCAGTCCAAAGTCTAATGCAGAACCTGGTCTCTGAACCCCCGTCACACACTTTACTGCAGGACATCCGGGGAATTGTGGAGGATCTGATTGAACTCATTGTTCAACAAGACATGAGTGTTGCCTCATCACGCAACATCTCCCTCAGCATCCTTAAGAAGGCTGGTCCCATCATCCAACAGACAGTACCAGAGCTGGCCACTCCATACATTCTTGCTGCACTCAAAGTAGGAACCACATACTTTGTGACCATCTCTGAAGCCGTTGGACCAGACACTGTGAATCAGTTGTGAGTAATGCTGCCATTTCTCTAATTCTTCAATAGACCACATGACTACATTTCCATAATTAGTTATGCAGTTGAAAAATAATTGAAATTAGCACCCATCAATCAATGTGGATAAAGATTAGCTGTGCCAGATAAACAATAAGCTCATAATCTTTTATGTTCATGGTACTAAATAGACTACATTTTTTAGTTTGGAATCTGTAGTATTTACTCTTATCCAATTTAAGTTGTTTTTGTGGGGGATACTATGTGCGAGCCATGCCTTCAACCTCTGGTCCAGATGGATCATTTAAACCAAACAAAAAGATGGACTGTACGCATTCCTGCCATGCTTTGATGACCTTTTCATGAGACACGTTCCGATGTGAAATATTTATGTGCTTTGTTTCTTAAGAATTTTGAATCAGATGGAGACAGTCCAGAGCCTCCTGCCGCCAAACAGCACCGCCCAGGCCTTCGTTTCTGTCTTCATTAACATCACTCACTTCATCTTGGATTCTGGCCAAGGCAAGTCCGATCTCTGTGTCACTGTAGGTGGACAACATGTTGAATTCTGATGAACTCTGATGGAGCGGAGATCACACTGTTTACTTCATTATTCAAGCATTAATGTAAGACAGCCTGAGAGCTGCGGATGAAAATAGCACAATGTTAATTTGTACAGTTGTCAGAGTACAACCCTTCACTTCAAGTTTGACAGAAAATATGTTTATATACAGTATTTGACAATCAGATTGACTCGTCCACTTTGTGAGCAATATTTCTTGTGATTTCAGGCAACATGAGTCTCTGGGCAACTTTTGAGAATGCATCAGCAGAAAATGTGCCCTTGATTATTGGCAAGGTAAGGCTTGATACTCTGTAAGGTCTGCGCATTAAACGATACCTTACATTCAAAATAAACCCCTGATTAAACATGTCAGCATTATCTCCGATCATTGTCAACCTAGACAGTGCTGATAGAATATGAATCATGATGCTTTTACTGCATTACATATTTCTGGCCAACAGATTGGCCAACACCTCTCAGGTGCCATCATGGAAGCAGTCCAGAGTGTGATGCAGATCCTGGACTTGGACCCCCCGTCATTCACCTTACAGCAGAACATCCAGGGAATTGTGGATGACTTAATTAAACTCATTGGCCAACCAGACATGAGTGCTCCCTCATCACGCAACATCACCCTCCACATCCTGAAGAGGGCCGAAAGCCTCATCCAACAGATGGTACCAGAAATGTTCGCTGAATACCTGCTTCCTGCACTCAGAGTAGCAACCACATACTTTGAGACCACCTCTGCAGTCGTTGGACCAGAAACTGTGAATCAGTTGTGAGTAATGCTGACATTTCTCTAATACTTAAATAGACCAAATGACCGCAATTCCATAATTTTCTGTCAACTAGTTTATGGAACAAAATTACATTCATCTTACATGCCAGGAAAATAGTCCCACAGTAGATAACCAGCAGGTGTCGGCATTCTAGCGACCATGCTGAACAACCTCTGGTCCAGATGGATCATTTAAACCAAACACAAAGATGGACTGTACGTATTCCTGCCATGCTTTGATGACCTTTTCATGAGTCAGATGTGAAATATTGATGTGCTTTGTTTCTTAAGGATTTTAAATCAGATGGAGACACTCCAGAGCCTCCTGCCGCCAAACAGCACCGCCCAGGCCTTCGTCTCTGTCTTCATTAACATCACTCACTTCATCTTGGATTCTGGCCAAGGCAAGTCAGATCTCTGTGTCATTGTAGGTGGACAACATGTTGAATTCTGATGAACTCTGATGGAGTGGAGATCACACTGTTTACTTCATTATTCAAGCGTTAATGTCAGACAGCCTGAGAGCTGCGGATGAAAATAGCACAATGTTAATTTGTACAGTTGTCAGAGTACAACCCTTCACTTCAAGTTTGACAGAAAATATGTTTATATACAGTATTTGACAATCAGATTGACTCGTCCACTTTGTGAGCAATATTTCTTGTGATTTCAGGCAACATGAGTCTCTGGGCAACTTTTGAGAATGCATCAGCAGAAAATGTGCCCTTGATTATTGGCAAGGTAAGGCTTGATACTCTATAAGGTCTGCGCATTAAACGATACATTACATTAAAAAAAAAAACCCTGATTAAACATGTCAGCATGATCTTCGATCATTGTCAACCTAGACAGTGCTGATCAAATATGAATCATGATGCTTTTACTGCATTACATATTTCTGGCCAACAGATTGGCCAACACCTCTCAGGCGCCATCATGGAAGCAGTCCAGAGTGTGATGCAGATCCTGGACTTGGACCCCCCGTCATTCACCGTACAGCAGAACATCCAGGGAATTGTGGAAGACTTAATTAAACTCATTGGCCAACCAGACATGAGTGCTCCCTCATCACGCAACATCTCCCTCCACATCCTGAAGAGGGCCGAAAGCCTCATCCAACAGATGGTACCAGAAATGTTCGCTGAATACCTGCTTCCTGCACTCAGAGTAGCAACCACATACTTTGAGACCACCTCTGCAGTCGTTGGACCGGAAACTGTGAATCAGTTGTGAGTAATGCTGACATTTCTCTAACACTTAAATAGACCAAATGACCACAGTTCCATAATTTTCTGTCAACTAGTTTATGGAATAAAATTACATTCATCTTACATGCAAGGAAAATAGTCCAACAGTAGATAACCAGCAGGTGTCGGCATTCTAGCCACCATGCTGAACAACCTCTGGTCCAGATGGATCATTTAAACCAAACACAAAGATGGACTGTATGTATTCCTGCCATGCTTTGATGACCTTTTCATGAGTCAGATGTGAAATATTGATGTGCTTTGTTTCTTAAGAATTTTGAATCAGATGGAGACACTCCAGAGCCTCCTGCCGCCAAACAGCACCGCCCAGGCCTTCGTCTCTGTCTTCATTAACATCACTCACTTCATCTTGGATTCTGGCCAAGGCAAGTCAGATCTCTGTGTTACTGTAGGTGGACAACATGTTGAATTCTGATGAACTTTGATGGAGTGGAGATCACACTGTGTACTTCATTCTTCAAGCGTTAATGTCAGACAGCCTGAGAGCTTCGGATAAAAATAGCACAATGTTAATGTGTACAGATGTCAGAGTACAACCCCTCACTTCAAGTTTGACAGAAAGTATGTTTATATACAGTATTTGACAATGAGATTCACTCTTCCACTTTGTGAGCAATATTTCTTGTGATTTCAGGCAACATGAGTCTCTGGGCAACTTTTGAGAATGCATCAGCAGAAAATGTGCCCTTAATTATTGGCAAGGTAAGGCTTGATACTCTATAAGGTCTGCGCATTAAATGATACATTACATTCAAAATAAACCCCTGATTAAACATGTCAGCATCATCTCCGATCACTGTCAACCTAAACAGTGCTGATCAAATATGAATCATGATGCTTTTACTGCATTACATATTTCTGGCCAACAGATTGGCCAACACCTCTCAGGCGCCATCATGGAAGCAGTCCAGAGTGTGATGCAGATCCTGGACTTGGACCCCCCGTCATTCACCTGTACAGCAGAACATCCAGGGAATTGTGGAAGACTTAATTAAACTCATTGGCCAACCAGACATGAGTGCTCCCTCATCACGCAACATCTCCCTCCACATCCTGAAGAGGGCCGAAATCCTCATCCAACAGATGGTACCAGAAATGTTCGCTGAATACCTGCTTCCTGCACTCAGAGTAGCAACCACATACTTTGAGACCACCTCTGCAGTCGTTGGACCAGATACTGTGAATCAGTTGTGAGTAATGCTGACATTTCTCTAATATTTAAATAGACCAAATGACCGCAATTCCATAATTTGTTATGCAGTTTAGAAAGGCTTGAAATTAGCACCCATCAACAAATGTGGACAAAGATTAGCAGATAAAAATACACTATTACAGTATGTTCATAATACTAAATAGACAAAATCAATTAAAATATGTGTAGTATGATTATTTTAGTAGTAATGAACAGTGCTTGAAAATGCAATATTTAGTCGATTAATCGATTGGTCAATTATTAGATTGATGGCTATTCAAGCTGGGGTTAGTAAAACTGTAGAAACCAGCAAAGGCAAGCTAAGTTTTGACAGTACCCAACCGTAAAAACCCACCTCTTCCCTTCATCGCTGCGCCTCCAAAACACATGACCGCACAATGCCCGACTACACCGACATTGTCGCTGTCCAGCTGGGAGATGCATTAGCTGCTTGTTCGCCATGTTCAACACGCTCTTTTAGCTTTTTAGTCTAATGAATACATAAACAAACAAATTCTGAAATGCCACAATCATGTTACTGCAAGCAAAACACCCATCACAAATGTACCTCAGTCTGAAAAGGCTACCAGGCGCAACAGCTACTGTGGGTGTGTGCTTTATGCTAACATTAGCTGCTACGACTTTGTTGCTGCCGTAGCTCCTCTTTCGTTGGGCTCAGGGGTTGTGTGCTTAGTGCTGCCGAGCTAGCTAGCTGCTAAGCTCAAAGGCTGTGTACTGTGAGCACAGCGCATCGTTATCATCGCTAACCATATAACTACTTCATCTTTCACTCACATGTAAGAAAACACCTTATATTATCTTAATGAACGTATACAACTGACATGACTGAATTGTTAGTACTCACAGCTGTCAAGCTAGCTATTGTTTCTGTAGTGTCTCTGCCATTCTTGTGCCACCAGCTCGCTAATAGCTTTAGCGATGCATCTGCTTAGTCTTGTGGAAGACGTAGGTACGTAGGTAGACAGACATGAAGCCTGTCCAATCTTTTCATATGGGCTGAATAAGATGATTGGATGGGCTTATTTAAGGCCCTCAACAGCCACAGTTCTGAAGCGTATTAGTGATCGTTGTCGGGATGTTCAGAGATTGTCTAAAGATACAACAAAAATGCTGCTCGAGTAACTTACCAACCCTAGCTGTAAATCGGCCTTTGGTTGTACTGTCAACTAGTTTATGGAACAAAATTACATTCACCTCACATGCCAGGAAAATAGTCCCACAGTAGATAACCAGCAGGTGTCGGCATTCCAGCCACCATACTGAACAACCTCTGGTCAAGATGGATCATTTAACCAAACACAAATATGGACTGTACGCATTCCTGCCATGCTTTGATGACCTTTTCATGAGTCAGATGTGAAATATTGATGTGCTTTGTTTCTTAAGGATTTTAAATCAGATGGAGACTCTCCAGAGCCTCCTGCCGCCAAACAGCACCGCCCAGGCCTTCGTCTCTGTCTTCATTAACATCACTCACTTCATCTTGGATTCTGGCCAAGGCAAGTCAGATCTCTGTGTCATTGTAGGTGGACAACATGTTGAATTCTGATGAACTCTGATGGAGCGGAGATCACACTGTGTACTTCATTATTCAAGCGTTAATGTCAGACAGCCTGAGAGCTGCGGATGAAAATAGCACAATGTTAATTTGTACAGTTGTCATAATCTGATCCTTCATTCAAAGTTTCACTCAGTGAGATTGACTTGTCCCACTCTTGTTATTTCAGGCAACATGAGTCTCTGGGCAACTTTTGACAAGGCATCAGCAGAAAATTTGCCTGTAATGCTCGGCAAGGTAAGGCCTAATACACTATGCACGTGTGAGACGATCATAATCATTTGTTTGTTTTTTTCATGTTTATTGTGAATTCCAAAATATGCTGATTAAACATCTCAGCTTAATCTCTCTGTCGGCCAACCCCTTGTCAGATAAGCTGGTCATGATGTTTTTGGAATACAGTTATCATTTATAATCATACAAACATCTTATCATTTATAAAAGCTGTGTGTCCTGTATTTTGAATGTGAAACGCCCCTCCATGTTGCCTATGCTAATAATTTTTTAATGCCTGCCTCCACAGACAGTCAGAGGGCGAGTGGCCATTTTGTGCCTGCTTGAAAACAGAGGCTTACTAAACTTACTTCTTACTTCTTCCTCAAAAAGCTGTAGAAACACAATTTGGTGTAGTTTTTCTCAGTTTTTTCTGTTCATGTAGCAACGATTCCAAAAATATTTCTGTCTTTCTACTGCATTTTTAGAGTTTTATGCTTCGTTTGTCAGCAGGATTTCTTTAAGGCTGTGAAATAGGGCATTCTTTGACATTTTTGTTAATTTCTGGGGGAATAATGCACAGATCTTGATGGAAAAAAAATCAGGCGTATCTATGAGTGAGTTAATTAATCAAAAGGCACATAAAACACACCCCTTTCAGTTGAACTTTTGTGTCACATGAAATCTGTGTATGAAAAATGTAACTAATCTTTTTCACCTTGTTTGCCTTTTCTTTAATCGTCAGATGGGCGAACTCTTGAGAATGCTTTGGCCACTTATCATGGGAGGCTCAGGCTCACATACGACCGCTCCATCTCTGGAGGGCTTTGCTCATCTTGCTCCAGTCCTGGAGCAGCTGATGACCGGGCAGGCAGACCAGGACACATGGGAGAAGTAAGTCTAATTACCATTTTTAATAAAAAACAGATCAAACACGTAATTAGTCAGTGCTCGTTAGACCTTAGTGTTGAATTGCAAAACTTGTAAAGCCATATGAGATGATAGTAAAGTTTATTTATTTGTTTTACAATAAAGACTGCTGTTCATTTGCTGCTGTGATTACTGTAAACCAAATGGCATGTGGTCTGTCACAGACTTGAAAAGATGCTAGAAGCCCTACTGTCAACCTTCAGAGGGACAGAGCTCTGGGACAGTGTCGCAGCTGTTATCCCACTGTTTGAAAAAGTCATCGGAAGTGAGGTGAAGAACACGCAAGCAATGACCGGTAAGAACACGACGAAACAGCTACTGTCTTACATTTATGAAGCCAGGACACACAGCAGGAAGGAAAGAGTCAGTAGCTGCGTTAACATGTTGTCTAATAATCAGATTGTAATCAATTTAAAAACCCAAACAGAATAAAAATGTGTCATATAAACACCTCAAAGTCAGAATAAACAAGCCCAGACCTAACATCTTTCTGTGCACGCCCAACGTCTTGACGTAAATGCACCGTGACATCGTGCACATTTACACGATAGATATCCATCTTCAGGACAGGGAGCTGATCAAAAAGGTGCCAGAAGAGATAAAATATCAAGTGAGGAAGAGGAATGCAGGACGCAACATTGCTTTTGCCTGAGTCATTCAACTGTTCTGATTAAGTTAGTTTTTGCACGTAAACACCAGATCTTATTTATCTCATCGCACGTAAGTAGTAGCTACTGACTGAATGTACTCTAGAAATGGCTTTGTCACACCATGACACACCCTAAAAATACCTGAAATAGCTACTCAAGAGTGCCTATAGATCCATTTCATACACGGTAAAACCACATGTAACCATTTTCCTCGTGTATTTGCTGCTTTTTTTTCAACATGTATACAAGTCATTGTTTGTAAAGCTCTGTCTCTTCTTCCACCCAGAGTTGATATTCAGCCTTCAGATGCCATTGGCGACCCTGATGACAGAAATGGCGCAGGCTGTGAACAGCAGTCGTTTCAACTTGACTGAGGTCTCGGGAAGAATGCAGCGTACCATCGAAAGCACCTTGCAGGCAGCTGAGCAGGTTAGACTGTCCTCCCTCCACTCTTCACACTTGTTTGCATGTGACAGAGAGCCGGGGGGGCGGTGATGTGGAGAGGAGACCTACTGTATCTCTGCGCTGGACTAAATGCATTTTTACAAAAAACAATACCTATCTGTCATCATCTATCTCTGATGTAAGGGCACTGTGGGTGTGTTTTGAGTTTTTGTGCGTCTGGAGTCTGTCTGTTCCACCTGCATACACACTCATTTGCAAGCTTATTTATCCCTCAACAAGGCTTTTGACAGGCATCATCCTCGTGTCATAAATAGAATGTGGGTACGACTGTTACACCCTCTGAATGACATGAGCAGAATGTAGCTGAAAACAACGGATTACGGCTAGGGTTTCTTACTTAAAGGGACAGTTCACCCGTTTCTTTCCCCTCTTGCCTGTACGGCTATTTATCCGTCTTATTTGTTTTGGTCTGAGTTGTCAAGTTTTGGAGACATCGGCCCTCGAGATGTCTGCCTTCTCTCGGATGTAATGAAACTAAATAGCACTCAGCTTATGGTGCTCAAAGTGCCAAAAAAAAACAGCAATAAATATAATGGATAAATCGCACTAAAGGTGAGAGGGAAAATATGTATTTTTGATTTTGCGGCGAACTGTCCCTTTAAATTATTCATGTCTCATCCAACGGTAGGTCATAATAAGCGCTACCCTGATAGAAGACCATCTGATCTCGATATAATTTAAAAAGTCACACGTGCTTCCCTAAAACCGGAGCCTGAGTCATACACACATCGGCAGGCTGATATTATCTGCCATTACAGACCTATCACAGATATATTGTGTCTGTATGTGACACATGATAGGGACAAAATATTAGAAACACCTTTCAAAGCAATAAAAGGTGATACCACCACTGAGCATTGCTTCAGAACTGCCGTTAGAAAAGTTTCTTACAATCGTTCGTAATCGTTACGATACTACATTATCTACTGAGAAAAGTAACTCAACCTGTAACTAAATAATGAAGTACTTAAATTACGTTACTCATTACAAGAAAAAGAAATCTGCTTCTTATTTGCAGATTACAGAATTCTAACCTGTTCGTCCCAAACTGACCATCAGAAAGGAAAACATGGAGCAAAATAATCAATCAGTGTTTGAAAGTTAAAGGTAGAAACTCGAGCAAAGCAGGAGTTTGGTACTTTAAATATGAAGCCACAGTCAGGCTTTAGTGTTGTTAGTGTTAGTCTCTAGTGTTGACAATAGCCAGTATCAGATGGACCATAATCCATGCCATGGTGGGAGTATGCTGTATAGTGTAGCAGAACTCTATTAAAGTGCTATCCTCTGTTTTGTGTATATCTCGGAGGGAACCTTGTCACAACCTGTCAGAGATGCCTGCTGTGGCAGAAGTGTCAACTGTAGATGACACTTTTCACACCCGTACAGTGTGTGTGTGCTAATACATGTAGAGTATATGCGGGTGCATACCTTGTGTGCAAGTCTGTGAGAAACCACGATACCTGTGTGACACTTCTGCCCTTTGTTTTCTTCTCTGTGAACTGCATGTACAGAGACATTATGTTGTTTCCTTTCGTGCTCCTGCCTTTTGTCTCTCAGACGCTTTGTTCCATTTCCAGCTCTGTCTCACTAACTGAACTGGTTTCCTCTGAACAATGCACGTGAAACTCAGTCAGTTAACTCTTTACCCTCCAGGCTAATGGCACGTTGACGTGCAGCGAAGTTCTCCAAATATGGGAGCCAGTAAGAGAGGCAGCGGGGTTAAGCCGAGACGCCATGGCTATGTGGTGCAGCATCAGCCTGCAGCCTCTTCTTGAGGCCTACGATGCATCTCAGAGTGTCTACGCTCACATGAACATGAGTGTGAGTAAAAGCTTGACAAATTAAATAGGAGATTCACAATACACTTCGAATGTATTTCTCAAAACTGACTTGAAATTTAAAATAACCACTTTTTCAGGTGCAGTTATCAGTTTCACCACTTGGTGGCAGTGTTGACACACAGAGAAAGCTGCCACTTTGCTAACAATCCACCTCTGCTCTCTGGTGTCTTTACAGCACATGGGTGTGGGACCAATGACTGTGAACGCCACGGCTGCAACGATTGTCAACACCGTACAGTCTGTCTACCAAGTCAGCATTAACCGCACACTCATGACGGAGCAGCTCGTCATGGCCTTCTTCAGCCAGCTCACTGAACTGGGCCAGCCTCTGAACCCTGAGGCACAGCATCACTGGCTCAAACAGCTCCAGGCCGCGCAGCTGCAAAACAGGTGACTATCTACAATCACGTTATGTCATTGCTAACGTGACGCGCCCTTGTCAAGATTTAAAATGCTTAAAATGACACGCCATTGTAAAAAATTTAAAATACAAGGAGTGAAAAAAGTAGTAAATTATTAAGTGGCCGTTGATGATGCATGAGATGAAATTAACAAACCTATATGTAAAAAAAAAAACATCAGTTTGTTGTGTCAGTACAGCAACAGCTTCTATGTAACTTTCAAAAGTCACATAAGGAGAAATCCATCATACAATACTTTTGTTCCCATTTTTTTTATTTTATTTTATTTTTTTACAAAAGTAGGGGAGCCTTAGTAGATCAGACAGACCAGGCCACACTGAAGCCACAGGATATGAGGACAGTGCAGTACAAGCATATCAAAAAACAAAACCCACTGAACATCAAAGTCTCATCGTATTTATCAGGAGAAATGTTCTTTACTTTCCGTTTAATTGCATCGCTACACCGACCCATCCTCACCAACAGATGACCTCACCACTCCATTTTTCGTTACGACATTATCCCCAGTGCACCAGCAGGGCCAATTTGACTCATGCGTAATTACACAAGGAGTTGGAGTGATCACATTTGCATTCAACTTGATGAATTTAATGCGAGTGCTGCCTAAAAACAGGCAGGCCCGCTCAGATAACTTAACCACGATTCAGCTAGCCGAGACATCCTCTTAAAATTGATTTCCCTTTATATGCCAGCTGCAATAATGGGCCGGGCATGGTGATAAGGATCACATTCTGCATATCGCTAGGAATCAATCAGGTCTGACTACATGAGTTATAGATCATTGATCGCAGTGGAAAGACTCCGGAGTCTATTATGGAAGAAAAAATGGGAAAACTGTGCAAGAGAGTGTGAGGGAAGATGATGAAGAAATATTACTACCGGTTAAACGAGAGAAATTAGACTTCTATGGAATCAGTGTATTGAGGAAATGAATCAAAAACATGGTCTGCATCAGGGATACAACTAACTGTCTGGTTGATACTTGATACAGATACCGATATTAGGGAGGAAGAAATTCTGATACTGATATATCAGCTGATATACACACATCCTTCAAATGTGGTTATCAAACACTTGCGACAAAGACGTGTAACAAAGGCAGGATATGTTGTATATATATTGTTTAAATGACATCAGTTACCCAAAACTTTAATGAAAGCATCAAATACTGCGTTATGATCTCTAAAGAATCACAATTTTCATATCGGCATATATCAGCCAACCAACAGAATGATAAAGTATATCTGTGATCGTAAGAAAAGCAGCAAATCTTTACATTTAACCAGCTGGAACCAACAAATGTTTAACTTTGCGTGAAAAATGACTTAAACGTTGACTATGATAACTATCAAAGCAGCGAAGCTTCTCTCGATCGACTGACTGATTGATCAATGATCAGTACAGCTCTAGTTTGCACTGCATGACAGAATCTGTTGAGAATTAGTCCTTACTCCGTTTGAGAAGGCTATATAGGTGGAATTAACTTGACTTTTATCTTTTCCTCAGTTTGTCATCCCTGAAAATGCTCACAGATGAGCTGCTGGACACGGCCCCGTTCCTAGAACTTCACATTAAAGCTGTGGAGAAAGCACTGAGTCACATCCTGAAGAACTACGATCTCAGTGAAGACAGCAGCTTACCCCAGAAGATCTTCGAGGAAGCAGCAATGATTTACCTCTCCTCTGCAAACATCACCTTGAACAACATGTTGTCCATGATGTGGGGAAACTTCTCTGGACTTGATGCAACATCTGTTACTGGCATGATGAGGGACGCTGTCAAACTGATGATGGACATGAAGATACTTGACAATGAGTCTATGGTTTACCAAGCCTTGGAGGAATTTCTGGCATCCCGTGACACAAGCTTTATTGTGCAGAGGCTGATCCAGATGGCTGAATGGTTGGGAACCACCCAAGCATCTGGACTGGACCTGCTGACTCAGGCTCTGCCCAAAATCTTCGACATCCTCAGGCCTCTGCTGTCTTTATTGACCCAGATGGGTGTTGAAATGGGGGAAAGCATGGAGCTGTATGAAGACTTGGCTGGAAACACACTTGCGATGCTGAGGCAGTTGGTAAGCACCAGTGGTCTCCTGAGCCCCATGGAAGACCATCTGAGTACGCAGGAAATGATGGGCGGTAACCATACGATGAGAAGCAGACATAGACGCGAAGCCCCAGTCATGCCAATGAGGAACCCCATGGATGACTTCGTAGACCTGTTCTACATTGACTACCCCTCCATGTTCAGAGCCATCTCTGTCCCTCCGACCGACGCAGAGATTATGGAGACAGTCCACGTGTTCTTTGCCAATCCTGATCTGAACGTTGTGATGAAAGGAGCCACAAGAGGCATGCCGTGGGGCTTGAACGCCTCTCGAGAAGAGACCGTTGATGCTGGCCTTGGGATGCTCTCTTTCCTCACTCTACCTGCTGCAGTTCAGATGTAAGTCTTGGCAAGCACTTTTTTTAGCTTCAGATAAATAAATATTCTCTGCAGCATCTTAAATGACTAAAAAAAAAATCAACTTTTCTTACAAATAGAACCTTTAAAACAACTGCTTTGAATCTTTATTTGCCTTGTTTTTATTTTACCATTATGTTTCTCTGTTAGTGCCCATTTCCTAAGCTTGTTCAATCTTCCCCAGGTCATCAATGGATCTCCTCGTGAATTCTGCTGACTTGCTTCCAGACAGCTTTCCATTCTCCTCGACGATTAAGAAAATGACAAAAGCCTTTGCCAATGAGTCACAAGGTAACTTAAAAGTTCAGATCCTCCTTCACTCTGACTCAGTCTGGACAGTTAGAGGCTTCTTGGACAGAGGGCAGCTTCATTATAAGAAATGTGCGCTCATTAGTTAAATGGAGAAGCCTCTAATGAATGATGTTAGTTTCTTCCAATTAACTTTACCGACCGACTCCTCTGTGAATTCCCTCCCACTCGTGCTGTACTCTAGAGCTCCCACTGATGCTACAGCTTGTGTTTACGTACCTGCTGTGACAGTATGTATATATAAGTACTGTCTGCCAGCCTGTGTCATTAAACAGTGGCACCTCATGGAAGAGCCACCTTTTACTTTGACCTTCGTGGCTGTTCCGGGACCATGGGGAGACCATAAAACGTTTTGCTAATGCTGTTGTTGTTGTGTACGTGATTATAGCGCGGCATAATTCATTCTGGAGATATGAGGAATAAGACTTCACATCAGCTTAGCTTGAGTTCCCAAAGAGCCCAAGGCCATATGGCCCTTCTCCAGAAGAAAGCCACTCAGCACCTTTTTAAATCTCATTAGCAAAGTAGAATTCAATCACTTATCCCGTCCGCCCTCGCTAAACGTCTCCCCTCGCACTCACACAAGTGGACATCTATGACCTCGTTTTAATTGGCGTCTGTGCTTGTGTGATAATGTTTTCGGTGCACAGAATCACTTTGTAAGCAGCGGCGGGAGCTTCACTCCTCCGAAAAACCCCACTCATATTCCTCACACACACACACGCACAAACCCACAGTGAACTGTTGTAATTGCACAGGCCTCTAGGTGTTGAGCACCCTGAGATTAAACATCACCATTGTCTAATTTTGGCCTAATTAAATATTCTGTCATCACATCTTGTTGCCTGAGGTGGCGCCTTTCTTAGGGCTTGTCAGATGTGTTTTAATGCACGACAGCATCTACTGCTGCTGGCCCCTCTGGCCCCATCAGTCCTGCGCAGGGCTTCACTTTAAGCACATCATTTGCTGCTCGCTGCCTGACGACGGTGCCCCGTAATGGTGCGAGTCGTAATGAAGCCCAGTGGGATGTCATGTTATTCTGTCACCTTACAGACCTTATTGCACTCTTTTCCCGTTCCCATCCCATCTTCCTGTCTAACTCTAATAACCTCTCGCTTGCCCTCATTTTTTTTCACCTCTCCTTCACCCTCCCCCCCACAGAGAACCTGATCCTCATGCAAAGGACCGTCGGAACAGTCACGCAGCTCTTCAAGATCAACCCGACAGACCCGCAATTCACGAGGCAACTTGGCCTCCTGAGAACCCAGGTCTCTCCACTGACCCTGCCCTTCTCACACATTCATCATTCATCATAATTGGAAAAAAGAATACTTCAGAATGTCTGAAAAACACTGTTGGGTTTCATCATGCATTTTAATAAGCACGTTTATAATTAGAAAGTACAGCTGTTGATATCGCAGAGCTTATACAGCATGTCGCTAATGTCGTCAAGGCTTAGAGCTCTAAAAGTGTCCCTGCAGCGTTATTCTTATAACAATGTGTTGTTTGAAAGTGGGCGACTCAATTCCTTGAAGTCAGCTGTCAAATTGGAGCAAAATAAATCCGCGACACAGACATGAATAGGCAACAAAAACAACACCGCCGATTAGACTTTGGTAACAGCTCGAGCAAAAATGGGTTTTTGCAGGTTGACAGAGGTGGTGATACTCTTTTTGATTAAATGCCAGGAGCTGTTATTTGCTGCCTGTGCCAAAATAAACTGCAAACCATAAATCAGTTAAGTATTCAATAAAAAAGTTGACAAAAGTTTTGCTCGGAGCTGAAGGCTGAAAGACATAAATATCACCGGTACAAATCCCGGGTTCACTTCGATTCTTTAGTCCAAAAATGAACCATAGTAAAGCACTGCCAAGCCACACTGGATGTAGGGATGCAGTGATTATATATATATTGATGGTGCGATCCAGGTTTGCAAATGTTATCCGTTAATTAATGTCTGTCTTGGCTTTTTTATTTGTAGTCAGAAAAAACGTCTCTTATGTATTTGTTATGGCCTTAAGGGGATTACATTGACACATTTATATTTAATTCCCTTCCAACTCAGAATTACTTTAAAGCAACACTATGTAACTTTTTGACCCTAAAATAACAGCTTCAACACCATGTTGCCACATAATGCTGCTTCAAGTATCTTGCCAACAAGTAATTATTTTTTGAGGCTGTGCAGCTCGATGTTCGTCTTGGAGATACTGCAGGAAATTCAAAGTTTTGGACCTTAAGCAGTGACTTTTTTTCCTGCATGTTTTTCAAAGTGGATATCCGATTTCTTCAACAACCCCCTGTTTTTTGTTTGTTTTTCCGTGTGTATCTTAAATTCTCCCGCACCAATGGTTGCCTCAATTTTGCACAAATTAAAAAGTATACACAAATAACGAGGATAGAAATGAATATACGGACTGATTTGTTGTAGGTGTGCACCTTGGAGGACACAGAGACTGTGCGTCTGTTGATGGGGGCCCTCTCCTTGGAGCCCGGTCAGCTCTGTCACGTTTTCCTGCCCAGCATGCAGATCTTGGTTGAGAGTCTGGCGATGAACATGACCTCCCTGATCGACGGCATCTTCGTGGCCGTCGTCGGAGACCCCAGCACCTACAATGTCCAGTCAACCTGGTACAGCACTGTCTTCATCCTTTTTGTAGAGACTCTACATCTTCACCTCAGTTATTCCTTTTGTCTTGTTTGCTAAATAGTATCACAGAGATGTTGCGCTTTACAGAGCTCACCTCACAGGATTTGAGGGTATTTAAGTCTGAAAAAATCAGACGGTTACCTCTCGTTGTCATCTGGGTCCAATAAGTGCAGTTTTTCAACCCAGCCATTTAGCCTGCAGGATGCCTTGAAGCATTAAACTTTTTGGAATGAAGGCAAAGCTTCTTTTAAAGAAACATTATTTATATTTCCTGACTGAAGTGCTTTTATCTGTTTGTGTTCCTGTGTGTGTGTATGTGTGATTACAGGACCTCTGTGTTGACTCAAGATTTGAACATCAACATGAACAGCCTGAGATCTTTCAATATTAACGTCACTTCACCAGGTGAGACATTCCTGCACCATCGCTTCAAGACATTTCCCTCATTTCTGCTTTTTATACTTCACAGATTGTACTTTGCACAGCTGATTGTGTCGTCTTTTGTTGGCTGGCTGATTACGAATAAGAAAAAACCCATTTTTATACCCATGACGATATATAGAGTATCAATTTTAAACAACTAAATATGTATAAATGTGAGTTAAAAAGACATGTGTGGTGTTATAAGCTTTGTAAGTTTGAGTTAAAGTAAGTTTTGAATTCTAATTTGGGGCTGTGGTCACTGCCTGGTGTGCCAACAGTAGAAAAAAAGCAGATCACAAACCTTGTTTCCATAACAACAGACGGCTCGTTTCAGCTCACCCGGCGCTCACTGACTTGTGTCTGATGCCACATTATCTAACAATCATAACTTATTACAGCGGCCAATTTCTCCAATGTCACTTTGTCTATAATTGTTTTTCCTTGTGAACATTAAACTAGTGTCTTCGTCACTGGGATCGGCTCGCTGGGGGCACGTTTTCAGCTTCTGATAACGACAGTCAGGAACTGCGATCGCGATGCAGTAATATGTTATCAGATGGATTTAGGTGACACCTGCTGGAAAAATGAAATGACAGAAATGCAACAGGAAGCAAAAGCAAACAATTTTGGGAGATATTAAAGGCTGTTTTTGTTTACTTTCCACTATTATAGAAGGGAAAAGAGGCCGACTGGTTGTATATATCAATGTTGTAATAAAACATTCTTTCACTTAATTCCCCAGCTGCTGTGACAGTCGGAGAGATGCTGAGGAATAAAACAGCCTTCCTCATGGATGTTCAGCGACACATGGACTTAGATTCAGCTGATGTGGACCGCCTGATGAAAACCACTCTGCCAAACAACAATTTAGTGGTAAGCCATCAGTATCTGCTCACATACAGTGTATAAAGTGTGCAAGCAAACATTTAATCACAACTTCATTCAATTTGGAGACTCAGTTTACGGCTCAGGGCCTGCAGTGTTGCAGAGGAATTATGCTGCTATATTCTTCGGCAAATAAGCGCCACATTGTCATAACTCAGGGTTTCCTGAACTGTTAGTCTGTTTAATAGATGTATTATCTTGAAGAGAAGTATTTCTATACCAGGGGTGGGACAATAAATTGATGGAGATGTGATTATCGATAGGCTGTCGCTAAATATCAGTTTTTTAATTAAAACACGCAGCACATTGGAATAATGGGCCACGTTAAACTGGACTAAGATGCAGTTTTTGTACATTGTTGAGTTCAAATTCTGTGAAACTGACACCATAATGCAGTGAATGAATACATAATTCCTGCAGTGTGCATTTTTAGGGGGCAATATTCTGATGTATCGCTTGGTGATTGTCTTGCAATGTGTTGATTATTGCAGAATCTCTGTATCGTATCGATCATTATCGTGGGCAGCGTATCGTGAATCGTATCGTGAGTCGCTCTGTGATTACCACCCCGCTCAAAACTGTGCCATATCTCCAGTGGTGGAAGAAGTACTCGTATCTTTAACTAACAGTAGAAATACTACAGTGTACCTTTTTTTTTCTACGGTTAAAGTTCTTTCTCAGACAGAAAATGGGGATCATATTTTATACCTATCTACAGTTTTGTGCATGACCCTCTTCATGCTTTAGTTCCCACTATTGGGGCAACATTATGCAACTTTTTAAACTTAAAACAACAGCTTCGAACTCATTGTGATGGTTCAGTGTCTTGTAACAGGGTGAATGGTGTCTCTGTCTCAGCCACTCTGCCCCCTGTCACTTGTTTTATGTAACTTCAGTGAGCGGGTAGAATGACAGCGTTACGTACATGTTTACTATACACACAAGTTTTCAACACATAACATTTGATGTCAGGAGTTTTGTTTGCAGTCAGCACCTACATTACGTCTGGCGAATTGTCACAGACCTGGGATCTGTATTTCCGACGGTGGTATAACACTCAGAAACTGTGGGGGGCGCCAGATCGCACCAAAGTTGCTTTAACTGTCTCCATCCTCCCTTAATGCCTTTGAAACAGATCCTGTCCTGGCTGGTCAACCTGCGTCACTGCAACTCCAAAGAATCCGCGGACATGAACGAGACAGATGCGGCCATCTCAGAGATGTTCTGCTCCATGTCCCCCGAGCAGTGGTACAGTTTCTCCCTGCTGATGACTCGCCATGTCAACGTGGAGAAGCTGGTGTACAGAGTAAGGCTGAACTCAGATGGAGTTTTTTTTTGTCAAAAGAAAAATAACATGCTACGCTTTTCTTCTTTTTTTTTTCTTCGATTGGTTAAAAAAGAAAAAGAGAGAATGTGAGAGTTTGGTGATTGCACACAGTCAGTAATGACTGAATGGACAAAGGAATCGTTTCTGTTGGGCAGCTGGAAAAACACGTTTGATGCTACAGCGTGCTTGTTTGAGGAAGATGTGAGTCAGAGAGAAATGTGTTGTTTTGGTCCAAGAAAATATCTGTTCTCCAGATGTAGCCGTCGCACACATTTATAAAAATGAATCCCGTAATTGATGTTTTTGATTGATCCAAGAAAACAATCACTGTCATTTCCAAAAGAACTCCAGGAGACCATCTGTATTTGAGGATGAGACCCCGAGAACACGTGCAGGTGTAGAACAGATTTACCTGTTTCCAGTCTTTATTTATACTTTACTGCGGGGAAACTTTCATTTACAATGAGTCAAAACAAATTAGAGAACTGGAAAAAACAAGGAGATATACTGATGAGGAAAAGTCAGCCTTACAACTGGCTCTTAAAAACCATTAAAACTAATGTTTTACATCGGATGATTTAATAAAACGCACATTATTGAAATGCAATATAAGCTTCGTAATTAAACATTTGAATTAATCAAATGTAAAATGCAAATGGAGTTATGTAAAGTAGTTGTGATTAAATTAATTGAACATTGATAAAATCCAGTTATTCAGAACATTACAAGTAGAGGTTGGGATCAAATTTCTAAAATGGCCACAAGGTGTAAGAGTATTGATTTTAGCAAAGCGCTTTTTAATCGTCCGTTTCTACTTCAAATGCAAAATTTCCTCAGTGTAACCAAAATGGTAGTTTTTGTTATCTTCATCCTGGGACATTTAGGAGTGGAAAGATTACCTGATACAGCTCAGACAGTAACAGTTGTGCTGTGTTGTGTCGAAACTCTCAAGTGTCTGCGACTCTTTCACACATTTATCCTTCACTTTTCATGGTTCCTGACTGGACCTCTGCCAGTTTACGCCGGAAGCACATAAAAGTTAACACAATTTCAATGCAAAAAATGTTTGTTGCCTTTCATTAGTGACCAGTTAACTCACAGTTTCATTAAAAGCTGCTGTAATCCATATTTTTATGAAAGCAATGGATCGAATGACTAAATGTGATGTAAAAAGGTGTCGCTCACATTAATGGAATCACTTTAAATTCCCTGTTAAAGAGGCAACAGGCAACCATTACAGCGTGCAGCCAGCATTTGCTTCATAATGATATGATGAAGCAGAAAACGTGTCTATTGCCAGGTCAAGTTCACTTTAATGCTCTCTGTATTTTAGAGACGTATTAGGAAGTTTGCAGCAAAGAAAGCCCTCAAGATCCGTCTGTTTGCTGTGTGCTCAGCACAAAACGACGGGTAGACAAAGCCGGTGGGCGTAATGTTGCAGTTAGCTGCTCAAGAGGCTGATGTGTCCTTTAGCTGTTGTTGAAAGCCAAACAAATGCTAAAAGTAGATTCAGAGGGGGATTTTTTTACAGATTTTAGAGGAAATGCTGGAAAGACATCTTAAAGTGCTTTGTTGAATTTAATGGAGGTAATGTCTCCTGTAAATGTCGCTCTACTCTAAAAGTGTACATGGTTCAAATAAGAACTTAAAACTATTGACCAACAAATAACGACTATGGTTCATAATAGCCTCTTAAGTAATTGAGAAAAAAGACGTTGAAGATGTGACTGCCTAATATATGAGCTGATAGTACGTGCTTTTATTTATCTTGTAGCCTTGACTGAATCGACCAAATTATTTTAATCTTGTCAGAGAGAGAGAGAATAAAGTGACAGCCAGGACAGAGAGGAGTATAGTTGTAACTATGGCGTTTCAGTGGTGTGAGACTTTTAAGAGATACTCTAAGGATGGCATTTTTTTATTTTGAGCAAGAGCCTTCGCTGATTAGTCATTTCAATCAATTCAAACCTTTTTTAAAAAAAGATCTACATGACGACACGATGAATTTTCTGATACTCGATACTTGTTATGAAGGAACGCCCTAGGCTGTGGGGCCTCAGGTCAAAGGTCAAGTCCCTTAGAGAGATGGGCCCTTTCAGACTTGTTTTTCAGAGTTCATAAATTTAAACCATATGCTATATCTTGGTATAGATGAGGTCATGGTAGGTTGGCTCTGTGCCTCGAGAATTGATAAACACATTGGGTATAAATAGAATGGTCTGTGTGGAATTCGGGGGAGATTCACATTTGGCCTCGAATCTTCACGCAGGCAATTTTTGGTGCTTGTCCAGATACTGTGCTTTTTGTAATAAATCTTTTTATACAACTAAGTCGGGGTAGGCAGAGATTTCTTCATCATCTTCACACCATCGCTACAGAATAAACAACAATGCTCTTTGGAAATGCACTTGTTAAATGTAGTTGAATCTATAACAAAACTATAGGAGCATGTTTGAATGGCTCTCCCGTTGTTTCAGATGGTGCTGTCTGAGGAACTGCAGAGCTTTGTGGGAGTCATGCTTCAGATGGCCAAGGTCGTCACCAACATGATGAACAAGTTCGTTCCCGCCATTGGTCAGCTGCAAGGTTACCTGCTCTCCATGAACGACCTCAACCTGGTGGCAAACAACGAATTTAGCGAGGTGTGTGGTCTTTACTACTGCGCAGAGCTTTACACACCGTGTGTTCCATTTTTGTCTGTGTGATCGCAATCCTTACACCTGACCAAAAATAAGATGCTTAATATATGAAAAACCTAAAGTATGACAAGTTTCTATCTCTGTTTTTTCCCCAAGATGACAAGAGGACAGAGGTCCAGCATCTCGAGCAAAGCTACATTCGTCACCCTCTCTCGAGCGCTGTGCAGGCACGGTATCCTGGCTCTGTTCGGGATCTCCAAGCTCCCCATCGTGTCGGACTCTAACCCCTCCGTCAAAGAAGAGCAGCAGAGGGAGGAGATGATTGAGAGGTTCAAGATTCCACGAAATGCCAGTATGTCGGGAGGACAGATTTGGGGGCGTTTGCAAACTGGATTTTCAGTGCAGTCACCGTTTACAACACGCATCATTTTGGTGTTGATATTGCTATAAAAAAAAAGCATTCAAAATTAGCATGACGTGTACATGTATGCATATCGAACAGACACTTTCTTAGCTTTACTAAGTAGTGTTTTTATTTTTGTCTTCCCAGCCTAAATCACAAAGCTGGCAGTAATAGAGTATCCCAAACTCCAAACTAACTGCATTAAATTGAAACAGAAATTCTAACAAGCTGTTTGGGAAATGTTGAGTTACCAATCATGGCTAAACATGTTCACTACAGGATGGAAGTCTCACTTTACTGTGAAAGAATAAGGATTAACGCTTGAAAACTGACGTCTCGCGGGCAGTGCTTTACTGGCTGCAGGAGGTCATTGTGTACATGTGTAAATTAATCTAAAATAATAAACCGTAATAGCTAGAGCATTACATTTTTAGTGCATTTTGTAGTTTTAAATGATAATGCTGCTGATATTCTATTTTTTATATCATCAGGTTATTTTGTAAAAAGGCCAAAACTAACAATTTTATTGATCTCAACATCAAATATTGTTAAAGCAACATATTTGTGAGTGTTTCTTGGGGATGTGTGGGCTTGTAGACACAGTAAACACGTTAAGAAACTGACTCATTCAGTGTTGGTTTTGGTCTTTTCATGGGATTTGTCGCAATAAAACCGGCCTCATCCTGTAAGCTCAAAAATGATGCTCAAACTGTTCAAATATTTGGACAAAAGGAGCTAAATATGAAAAAACTGTTTGTCGGCCAAATAAAACATTCCACCCCCGTGAATACTGTGCGTCTTCTCTCCCCGTCTAGCTCCCTTCTGTCAGAACATGTACCTGGACATGGTCAACACCACAGGCGGAGCCATCGCCTGGGCTTTCCTCAAGCCGATGCTGATGGGACAAATTCTGTACACTCCCGACACACCTGTCACCAGGGCCATCATGGAGAAGGTATGCAGTACATACGGCATAAAGGCACACGTGAGATAAATGATTCATTATTATTGACATGCAGCCAAACAACTACTCCACCATGTATGGGTTCGCCGGCTAAGCTGGTTGAATAATTTACTCACCTGTCTGCTCGCTGTGAATTCGATCAGAACCGTCCTCTTCTTTCTGATTTGTTTCCTTTGTTTTCTCGACTCAAGCATGTGACGGTTAGTTTGTCTCAGGGTTCACACCTTCATGAACCTTTATCGTCGTCTGACTCTGTTTCTGTCTGTGTCTACCTCTTCTAAGCGATAGTTGCCTGTTTAGTCTTCGCGCCATGAAGTAAACAAGAAATACAGAGATTCGGGGATGCATGCACATATTTGTATGCGCCACCGTCCTCTGCTGTGGTTCTATTTTGAGCAGTTTTTGTTTCTAGCATGCTGCCGCCTTCACAGACTCAGACAGCCACACACACACGCACACACACAAACACAGCAGGTTATGACATCTCGCTGATACCCAGCTGTTTCACCTGTTCTCGCCCTTGTCCTACCCTTGTCCAGGCCAACACGACCTTGCAGGAGTTTGCAAATCTGAGGAAGTATTCCGAGGAGTGGATCGAGTCCTCCGGCTACGTCCTCAACTCGGCCCAGCTGCTCAGCCACTCGCTGCCGATGCTGCAGGTACGAACACTCACAGCCGCCTGCTGTCGCATATCTGATTATTCTGGCCGGCTCGCCGTCATCCGAAAGTTTGGAGATAAACTTTGCAGTGGTCCTCGACGAGTTTCGGCGGCTGAATCTTGATGTTGTGCATTGTCTCTTCCGCTCTCCCTCTCCTCCTTGTCAGAATTCCCTCGGCAATTCCTTTGTGAGGAACTTCATTAAGATGCAGACAGACATCGATGTCGACAAAATGAAGGAGACGCTCAGCAGCTTCTGTGAGTGAGCATTTGAAGGTCTTACTTTTTGTAAGCCACGGATACCAGGCTTACCTTTCTATTCCACCCACACCTATTGCCTGTAAAATACTCGGGCTTTCAGCATACGGGACTGATCCGTAGGTTTGCAGGAAGCGTTGCACTCATGTCAACATGAATTTCCTCGGGCTTCTCTCGTTGATGTGATCATGAATGTCTGACTCTGACATGCAGGTATTTAATTAGACTACCTTGTATTGTCAGACCGTATTTCTATCTTCATTAACGTGACATCACAGGGCATGGCTCTCAACAGACACGACAAATTATCGTTATCTTTTTGATTCTTGGATTTACAGCAATCAAAGCTGAAACTACAGTAAACCGTGCAATCAAATGCCTGTTTCTCTCTTTTAAAGCTAACATGACGGAGATGCTGGAGAAGAACAAGCTCATCCTGAAACAGATCACCACCTTGTCCACCCTGATGGTCGACCTCTCCTCCTGCATCACGTTTGACCGCTACCGCGGTTACGACTCCGCCGAGGAGCTCGACAACACAGCTCAAGAATTGGCCAAAAACCGCGATCTCTACGCAAGTGAGTAAATATTGGGCAGTGGGAACCTGCGGTGGTTTCCAGTGATGTTGATTTTGGTCGATTTTGCATTCAGTGAGTGATTTCTGCACAATGTTGCTTTAACTATCAATTGTTAAGTCTACAGTTTATAAGTAACAGCGGACTCTAGATGAGTTTCTGTGTTCTGCATGGTGATGTTTAATGACCTCTTCTTGAGCTTCTTTAGATAGATATTTAATGGCCTCAAAATTCACATGTAGGGTATTTACTGATGTATTTTATGTTGTAGAACAACTGTTAACATCCCTTAAGCTCGTGTTACTACAGACGTAGTAAAACATTTAAAAAAAAACAACTGACTTTGAGACGAGGGAACTGAGAGTGCCAAAATACGAACTTATTTCCGGGCTTTAGGACTCATTCCTGCAGCACTCCTTTGAATAATCTTCCTAAAGAGGACTCCAACCCAATTTTACATCCAGCTAGGTTGTTACTTTGCTTTCCATTATGCAGTGCTACTCCTTCTGAAGTTTTCATGACTGCTTGTGACCGATCTGACTCAACAACAGCTTATCTGGGGCGGGGAACTAAAAAAAATGTTAGTCTTGTCTCTGAATTTTTGTACTACTGCATGTGGTGAAATGGTGCAATCTGTCTTTAAGGTGTCATCTTCAAGCTTCCCAAAGAGGACGACTCCTCATCCAGGAAGCGTCCGGCCAGGTCCTCCTCTCCCGCGTCCTCCCTGCCTCCCAAAGTCAGCTACACCATCCGCATGCACATGGACAACGTCATGCGCACCGACAGAGTCCGGAACCCCTATTACGTGAAGGACAACCACATCTCGAGCCGGCTGACGATGCGCTACAACCGGGGCTTTGTCTACCTGCAGGAGAACATCGATCGGGCCATCATCGAGACCCAGACCGGACAGAGAGTCACGGAGCAGGCCGTCCAGCTGCAGCCCTTCCCGTATCCGTGCCACCTCCGGGATGAGTGAGTCCCCACGCGTACACGCACACACACAGTATGAACATGCTCCCATATGGATGCATGCGTAGAACACATGAAAGGATGCACAGGGCCTCTCTGAAGGGACGTGCAGCCATTGATGTGGAATAATGCATGCTCTCTCATTATTCATCTGCCACTTGGGACTGACAGTAAGTAGTCATTCACAGGAGCCTTTCACTGTGTAATTGGCTTCGCACCATGTGCATGAATATTCACCATTATTGTGCATACATATTTGAAGTCCTTATACACACACACACGCATGCTGAAAAGACCTTCAGGCCTTTAATAACCATCCATAAAGAACGCCAATCATCTCTGTAGTATATATCCGAGTCCGACATGGGTTTGGCATTTACTTGTGCATCAATACTCTTCGCTGTTGCCAATAAATCACGCTTGAACGTAAGGTTTGCGCTCGCCCTCGAGTGTGTCTCAAGACAGTGCTGATATCTCATGTAAGAAGCACCGGCGGGGCCACTGTCGCCGGCTCCGCCGACGATAAGATATGATGATCCTCGCCTTCGCCGTCCCTCTGATTTATTACTCAACAACACATTTTCTGACATGATAGCCGTGAAATATAGCCGTGTGGTGCGAAAAACCGCGAGCGCTAAACTCCTATGTGTCGGGCTCCGGATACGATTAGGTGGGGAAAAAAAATCCCGAGCAAAACAAAGAGGCATTTATTTTGCGTAAATAATACGAGGATGAGAGCACAGCTGTCAAAAAATCCCTTCGATATTGCTCTTCCGCTCCCCGCATCTCCGTCTCTGTCAAGCCCGTGACTGAATGATGGGTCGTCTCATCTGCCGCCGGTTGACAGTGATTGGATGTTAGATTTTCTGGAAGTTTGACTGACAGTTGGCACCTCTGTATTCCCGCAGGTATCTGGAGGCCATCTCTTTTGTCTTCCCGCTCATGCTGATGATGGCCTGGGTTCTGTTCGTGGCTGACTTTGTGAAGAAACTGGTGCACGAGAGAGAGCTGAGGCTGCACGAGGTAATGTTTTTCTTTCGCTTGAAAAATGATCAGACCCGTCATTGTATTCCTGCGGCGAACGCCAGCTTCTTGCTTACCGAGATGCCCTGTAATGATACTGTCTTTTCTCTTTGCTTTTCTCTCCGAGCTTCCAAACACAGCAACAAATGTTAAATTGACTTCTGACCTGCATGTTTCTTCTCTGTTGTAAACATTCATAAGCGCCACCGGAAAGCAAGCACAGCTTCTGTATTTTGCTCTCTTCCCCACAGTACATGAAAATGATGGGAGTCAACCCGCTCAGCCACTTCTTCGCTTGGTTCCTCGAGTGCGCCACCTACCTCGTCTTGACCATCGTCATCCTCACGTTGATCCTGAAGCACGGCGGCATCCTGCCCCACAGTGACGGCTTCCTGCTCTTCTTGTACCTCTGCGACTACGGTTTGAGCATCCTGGCCTTCAGCTACCTGGTCAGCTCCTTCTTCGACAAGACCTACATCGCCGGGCTCAGCGGCAGCCTCATTTACATCCTCTGCTTCTTCCCCTTCATTGTGGTCATGGCGGTAGAGACGAAGCTCACCTTTTCCCAGAAGAGCCTCCTGGTGAGGAACCTCCTCTGTCACATACATAGATAAAGATCCTACTACTTAAAGGTGCAATACGTAACAATTAGCCACCTTGTATTCATAATCCCAACAGACAGAGGCAGCATATCACCAGGGTAGCTGCTAACTGCTGCTAACTGTATTCTGTTTATACGTTTATATCCTTAATCGTAGCTACGGTAAGCTTGTTAGCCTCAGTTAGCCGTGCAGGTAGCAGACACCAGATTTTGTTTTCTACAAATATAACTTATAAAATAACTTACAAACTCCACCTTCAAAGCAATTCAAAGCAGAGCAAATAATTAAATTTGCTCTGGAAGCTTTTGAGAATTGAACGCAGAGATAATGAACGTAACAGGAGGTGCAATACCATTTCATGTTTTCAGAAATGTCATGTACTCTGTCTGAATAAACAGTGCCTCTAGCTGTTTACTCTTGTAAGGTTTTATTTTTATTTTTTGGTTTGACAGTTTTTATTTAACGTAACATCACTGTGTACATCTGAAGCCTTGTTTGCCTTGAACAAAACTCCTCACGTCACCTTGGGATAAGTATCACTTCAGGAACTTGCACACAGTTGTCAAGAGCTCAGAAGCGAGGGATCACTGAAAGGCATTGTGAAAAAAAATATGTGTTTTACCCTTTTTTTGCTGCTTTGGTTTCCGTATTCTGTCTAATTTGTCTCTCGTCGTCCTCCAGGGTTTGTTTTCCCCGACCTGTTTCAGTTATGCCAGTCAGTATGTCTCTCGCTACGAGGCCCAGGGAGAAGGTACACACATGTGGACAACTGATTTTCATAACGCAAGATCAAATTCACTTTTTGACTAAAGCTACTTTCCTCAACGGGAAGCTCAATAAAAGGTTTCTTTCATTGACTTTTTTCAGGCATTCAGTGGAGCAACTCGTACAACTCGCCCATTTCTGGAGACACAGCCTCGTTCGGATGGCTCTGCTGGCTGATGCTCATCGACTCCATCCTCTACTTCATCATCGGGGCTTACATCCGCAAGGTTTTCCCAGGTAAACTGTAAAATCAGAGTCTTCAAAATAAAGCAGGTTGATCTTAGTCAAAAAGTCCTGATACATTTTTTCCCCATCTCTGAGGACGTCTGCTGATTTTACTGGATTTTGTGTACAAAGATTACATCTTTGGCTTCTTTTTTAACTATATAGTATGTTTGGGTGTCAAAATAATCTTCTACTTTCTTTTTTGGGGATAACAGATGTATATAGCAGAAGCCAAAGCAGTCAAGATATGAAGAATATTTCCACATTTTCTACTTTTTCTAGTCTAACAGAGTAGTCAGTCTTCTTTTTCACGTTGGTTTCCAGTCAGCAGTATTAGCATTAGCACAACAATATTAGCATTAGCATTGAAGTAAACTAAGCGATTTAAATCATCATCTTTATTAAGATTATAGTGTTAACCTCCCCCACCTGAAGCAAATACAGCAGTTTACTATTTTCTTGGTAATCTTACCTCTAATTTAAAGTATTAATACTGTGATACTTTTTTGATACCACATGTTTAAAATGATACGAAATCAGCATTCGGTAGAAATTAAAGTATACTCAAGCATACCTAAGTGAGTAAACTATACAAAAAAAACAGATCTGTAATTAGATTTTCAACCCAAGGCTGAACAGATGCTAATATTACAATAAATGTTTTTCGAATGTCTTCTGTTGCTCTCTCTGAACCAGCAGCTGGTTCAGAGAATTTTGAAAAAGGATCAAAATGCTTCTATTTTGGGAGACTAGGACTTTCATCTCTTTCTACTGTGGTTGTGAAAATGTTATCAAGTCTGTTTTTTGTGCTTGAATTGTTTCTAAGTTTAATATTCTGGTATCGGGACAACTTTAGTCCAAGAGCTGTTTCAGGTCTTCATGAGAAGTCTTTGCTCTTCTTCATCCTGCAGGAAACTACGGCATCCCTGCTCCGTGGTACTTCCCCTTCAAAGCCTCCTTCTGGGCCGACGTGTGCTGTTGCGTTAGGTCTAACTTCAAGGCGGGCAGTGGACTCCTCTTCACCAACATTATGCAGAACAACCCGCCTGTCTTCTCCGACGACAAGGGGAAAGGTACAGAAATAACAAATGACACTGTGGTATCTTGGGGGCAGATAACTAAAAGCACTGCTGTCTCCTCTGTTTTGCTGCGTTTTGAAACATGTCCTCCCTTTTGTGGTCTTTCATCGCTTTGATCCAGACACCTCACTAGACTTATACATGCCCCCCCGCTCTTCATTTTATTCCTGTCCCCCGTTAGCTTGATTTACAGCTTGCTTCTGTCCCTGTGTTTCTCTCAGGTCAGAGCACTCTTTCCTCTCAGGTCGGCGAGAACTTCTCGACGCTCCCAGTGGGCGTTTCCCTCCACGGTCTCAGCAAGATGTACGGCGACAGAGTGGCTATTCAGAACCTAAACGTTTCCTTCTACGAGGGCCACGTCACCTCGCTGCTCGGCCACAACGGAGCCGGCAAGACCACCACCATGTATGTGCAGCGCGCTATTGTTTCTGTTTTTCGCCGCGTCAGCATGTCCTAAGATGAACACACACGCATTTCAGCCATTCATAGACTGTATGTGGTGTCTTTTAAATTTGATTTGTGCATCCCTTTAATCATCTCAATGGCCTGCTGCTGACGGGGAGATTGTTTTGTCCAAATCTGGCACAGCAAATGCAGCGTGGTAGAGATCAGCCTGACGGGTCTTCATCAACTGGAGCACTTACATTTACATTTTAAATGTGACTAATTCTGCTGATGCCGGTATTCAGAGGAACGCACAATGAATGCGGCAGCAGAATAAGATTCAAAAACATCCGAAACCAGGAAGGGATTTCTTGTCCTATATTGTTCCTGGGACCAATAAATCACAGTTTAAGAGGAAAGTGCTGCGGGTGAAGTACAAAAACAAGTTAATGGGAGAAAAACAAAGGGCATTTTCAACATTTTATAACCCAGGTAACAAATAGGAGCAAAAGTAAGAGCCTGATTTATAACTTTTCCCCATTATGAACCATAAAATAACCAAAAAACTACTATACGATGATAACAAATGATCCTACTCAAACTGTTAACCCCTGCCTCGTGCTTAGGTCTCTCCTGACTGGCCTATACGCACCATCTTCGGGCGCCATTGAGGTGTACGGCAAAGACATGCAGACGAACATCGATGACGTCCGCAAAGAGCTGGGGGTGTGCATGCAATACGACGTCCTCTTTGACCACATGACCGCCAAGGAGCACCTGCTGCTGTACGGCCAGGTCAAGGCGCCGCACTGGTCACCCAGGGAGCTGAGCGAACAAATCCGCACGTGAGTGATCGATCATCAAGCGCAGGGAGCATGTTGAATATCGTGATGTTCTCAATCGTAATGCACTGTGTCTTCAACATGTCAGGTGTTCTGCTTGATGTAGCAGTGCTGTTTGATATGTTCTATAACTTGTTCTGTTAAAAGATGTTTAAGATAGGACACCTTTAGCTCAGTCAATGGCAAGAAATATAGATGAAGGTTAAAAGAGTGTAGCAGGGAATAGTAAACAGTGCTCAACATCAGTAATTAGTCACATAAAGGACATTTAGATAAACATGATTGAAGGGGCTCTATTTGCTTTTGGGGAATAAATTTTAATCAAACTAAAAATTGACTGATTTTGACTGACTAAACAAACTAAATAAAACACCATGGTAGTACAAATCCCAGGTCTGTACAATCATAACAATGTTAAGTGTTGGAAACTTGTATGTTGAAGTTAACATGTATGCCTACCCTCTCACCAAAGTTACATAGTGCAGAAACAAGTGATGGGGGACAGAGACACCAACACTAACCATCACAATGAGTTTGAAGCTGTTATTTTAAGAAAAAAAGTTGCATCATGTTGCTTTAAATGCCACCCTCGGGCATCTCAGGAGCTCTGAAATGTATCACACTTTGTCATTGAATGCAGGTTGAGAACCCTGTTGTTCTCTGGGAAGATTAGAAGAATGTTTTTTTTTCTAATCTCAAGTTCACATTATCCATAAAAATATTTTTAAGTGTTGTTCATTTGTATTCATTTGTGTCTTTTTGGAAAATCTTTTGGGAGCAAGTGCCAGAAAATAGTTTTTCATTCTATGGCATCATTAAGCTGCAGCTTGGGCTCCTAGTTGCATCATGAGGGGGTTTTTCTGCATGAAAAGAGAAGCAATAATAACCCTGAACCTTAAGGCAAAAAACTGTACCTCTCCTCCAGCTTCCTGTTGCTCAGAACCCCCCACTGGGTAACTGATGGAACTGTGGCTCAGAAACCGTGTAGCAATGCATAGAAAAAGTATGTTAACATGCGCTCCATGTTAAATGCTTTTCATTGACTCCCCTACCAGGATCTTAGAGGAGACAGGCATGTACGCTCACAGACACAAGCGGGTGGGCACCCTGTCGGGCGGCATGAAGCGCAAGCTGTCAATCTCCATCGCCTTCATAGGGGGCTCTCGCTTGGTGGTTCTGGATGAACCCACCACAGGAGTCGATCCCTGCTCCAGGCGTAGCATCTGGGACATTGTTATCCAGCACAAGAAAAGTGAGTCTCTCAGAAACACACACACACACAATGAACACACACGAGCATTCCTGTTAATTTGATTCTACAAACTCTCCATTGAACATCTACAGCTACTACTATGAAAACTGCAACTGCTTATGATACTAACAATAAGGAGAAGAACAGGTAGAAATAGCAAAACAACAAAAGAGATCAGACCAAACAGGCAAAGTGTTCTCTCATTTTACGTCACGTGGAGTCCCGCAAGGGTCGATACTCGGCCCGACTTCATTTAGTTTGCATCTGCTGCACCTTGGCCGTATTATCCTTTACTTCAGCAGTGCCCCATGTTGCCACACTGATGGAACACACTCATGTGTCTCGTTTAGCTTTGAAAATGGTAAAATCCGGATTCTTTGCACTGCTGCCGGACTCTAATCAGAGACTAAATGGTCTCTAAATTCCTAAAAATGGATTATGTCAAAACTCAAATTCCGGCAATTGGTCCTGATCATATATTTAACAGTATCCACACACACACACTCTCTCTCTCTCTCTCTCTCTCTCTCTCTCTCTCTCTCTCTCTCTCTCTCTCTCTCACACACACACACACACACACACACCCCACCTTGGACAGCTGACAACTAAATATCTGACCATAAGTTCAGAAATATTTAGATAAATCAGAAGTATTGCCAGCACAACCTGTGCTTTCCAAAAACTTGGTGGAGCAATTTATTCACACCTTAATTTTCCTCTCATCTCGACTCCTGCAATTCATTATTTACTTGCCTCAATTATGCAGCAATTATCCATCTAAAGTTGGTGCATAATGCAGCAGCAAGGCTCCTGACAAACACCAGGCGCAGAGAGCATATCTCACCAGCTCTGGCTGAATTACACTGGTTCACTATTTGTTTGGAATTCATTTCCGCGATTGTGTTGATTGCTTTTTAAGATGTCAAACCAAAATGTTTGAAAAGTTTCGACAGTCAATACTTAAGACGGAGGGGCTTCATTCTTTTGTGGAACAAACTCCCCCTCACCGTCAGATCAAATCAGCTGAGTCTCTGTCACATTTTAAAAAGCTTGTACATTCTACCTGTATTGGCTGGGAGTTGTATTACTTGTTGCTTAAAGGTTTTTTTTGGGAAGGTGGGAAGTACAAATGTGAAAATTATCCCTCTGAAGGACACTGCGGTGACAAAGTACTCTGTTACTGCAATGACCTTTAGAGGGATACTTTTTACTTTTATACTTTGAGTACATTTCATAGCCTCTTTTACACGAGTAAAGAAGTTGAATCAGTACTTTTACCAGAGTCTTAAGTCTCTGTACTTCTACTCGAGTAAAGACTGTGTGTACTTTTGCCACCTCTGACACCCAGTTAGTATGCGATATTAGAAGCAACTCATCTTAAGGGGTTCCCATGAAGAACCACTGTAGTATTTAAACGTATATTATAAATGTGCTGCTAATCACATTGCATCATATTCACCCTGTCAACTGTGGAAGACAATGAGGAATGCAAACTTTTTTGCTAGTCTTGTACAAAAACACTCAAATTCACATTCTGAGTGCAAAGTCTCACCATCTAAACTCTCACTCTTGGGTTTTCCACTGAATATGCCTCCAACTCCCTATTTCCTAAGACGGAACAGGAACGAGCAGTGAACCTGGAGCTGACCCTGGAGGGCTTCCCCCCGCTCAGGCTTCTAACTTTAAATTCAGCATATAGTTAGTCTAAAAAGGAATCAAAGAATTATTTATTTTTTTCTTCCTCTGGCTCTATCAGGGCAGCAGCAGTAATGGCAGGGAGACTGCTTAATGTCGTCTATTTGTAGATGTAGAAAATGTCCTGTGTAATTGGCCATGTCTCAGATGTTAGGGAGATTCTGGTGCCGGGGGAATCTATTTCAAAATAAACTTTATGCATCGCTTGCTGTTTGTTGCGCCTGTTTCTCTAATGATTTGTATGTGCATCACGCAGCTCGTGTGTCGCCTTTGTCTTTGTGATGTCTGGTTTTTGGTTGTTTACTTGGATGTGTGTTGAACGTCCGCCCGTCTGCAGCTACACTAAAAAGACCATCTAGGATAGGAAAATAAGGAAAATCCAAAGTTAATCCAAACTGCTGCTTCTGTGATGTTGATTTGAGTTATAGTTATGGGTGAAGGGATGGTATGATAATGCGTGCACAAATTATACATATTGCTTTGTGTGTGTCTGTCAGATCGCACCATCATCATGTCCACCCACCACCTGGATGAGGCCGAAGTACTGAGCGACCGCATCGCCTTCCTGGAGAGAGGAGGATTGAAATGCTGTGGATCCCCACTCTACCTGAAAGACAAGCTGGGCCAGGGCTACAAACTGACTCTCACCAAGAAGGTATTTATCCTCGCAGGCATCCCGTGTTTTTGACTTCCGCGACATGAAATCATTACACGACTGAGATGACGTGACAACGTTTAAGCATTAGTGAAAGCCGAGTGATTACAGGCCACAGTTTTTATCTCAGAAGTGAGCGACTAACAGCAACTCTCTGATGCGTTTTACTCAGACTTTTTAGCACAGTGACATGTCTTATACAATTCGCAGCCCGCATAAATCGTCACATTTCACAGTGCATTATTATGGATGAGCTGGCCTGTTCATGCGTAAGTAAGTCCTAGGTTTTATTTCTGCCACATTGGACACTAGAGTTGCCCATAATACATATTGCAACAGTTTGACTTGGATTGGATAAATTGAAAAACTGCTAAATGGGCTAAATCCAACACAAATAATGCTCTGCCGAATGCTAAGAACTGGCTCGTACTTTATTTCAGCATGCTATAGCTCCAACTGCTTTCCTTATCTAGCAATTATCCTTATCTTGCTGAATGTAAGATAAGTTTCCTACCACAGTATTCTACATGCCAGTTGCATGTTTTGGTCTGTATTTTGGCTGTTCTCACATCTTTTTCAGCTTGTATCAAACGCCTTCATAGCCATCTCTTTAATAACCCAAAGGCAGAAAAACCTCAGGCAAAATGTGTTGACAGTTTCCTAATCTCATCCTTCAATGTTTTTTATCAGATGACTTGTAACTTATTTGGATAATGCATTGATTAAAAGCTGTAACAACATTTTGTTGTCCACACAGGAGGTGTTCCAGCTGTGTTTTTCAGTCCGATGCAACAGGTGCACAGTTATTTTAAACTCCACCAACGCCTCCCTCCGAAATTAACGAAAAATGTTGAAAAATCTCGCACTGTTAAATAAAGTGAGAAAAGATTCCTGGCTCAGCACCAAAAGTGAACGGGGTCTGTCCTGGGCTGAGACCCCTCCTCCATCCGAGTCTGGTGGAAATTAATTCGCTAGCTTTTGTGTAATCCTGCTGACAAACCAACCGCCCAACAAACAAATGAACTCGGGCGAAAATATACCCTCCTCTGCAAAGGGTAACAATACAGCCGCTTCACAGGTCGTATAAGTGCTTATGCTATGTGAACGTAAATGCAACACAAAGCAAAAACGTATTCTTCTATTTCACACACATAACAGTGATCGTTTGTTGGGTCTGAGTGCTGCCAAGTCTCTGGTGACCTACACTCAGTACTGTCCCTGAATGCATCTTGTGACATTGATGGAGCGCCGAAGTGCTGCTGCGCTAACATATTAATATGTATTCTTTCGGGGAGTGTATACATAGTGTAAATAAGTGTCATAATTACAGAAGTGGATAATCCCACTGAACTCAGCATGTCACGAAAGACAGAAATGGATGAGCTTAGGAGGGAGACGATGTTAGAGTACCGGATGTGAACAGATAACAAAACACTTCAGGCGCAGGGTGAATAGAGGTGCTGCAACAACGGACAGTATGAGAAAAATAATGTGTTTTTTGTGCATTAAAACATGTGAACGCTTTGTAAAATGAGTATATAATGGGAACTGTGAGGAAAAAGTGTGACAAATGTGATATATTCCTTCAATTGTTTCTGCAGATGCTGAACCCTGAATCTGAGCAGATTGACAACGCTGAACTGAAATCCTTCATCCAAACTCATGTACCTGAAGCTCGACTGAAGGAGGCCCAGGGGGGCGACCTGGTCTACTCTCTGCCCCCCTTCGGCTCGTCTAACGCCTCCTCATATCGCTCCCTCCTGACCGCACTGGACTCCAACCTAGACGCCTTGCAGCTGGGGGGCTACGGCATCTCTGACACCACCCTCGAGGAGGTAAGTTAAAGCACCCACGCACAAAAACAAAAACTGCCTCAACTGCTCAGGTACATTCAAACTATTCCTGTTTAAAATTACGGGAGCTCCTAATGTGCTGCTGCTCATTAGCTTGATCACATTGACATGTATGCATAATCACAAGCCATAAATTACACTGATTGGCTCGTTGACAAACACAGCTGCTAATGTTTTCTTTTCACTTGTGTAGGTGTTCCTCCAATTGACTCACGACGGCACAGAAGCTCAGCCCGAGGACCCCCTCCCGACCATCTCGGAGACGGTGTCTGACACTGGATCCATCGACAGCTTCCCTTCAGACCACAGCGAAAGCAGCTCCATCTTTGGTGACAACATCAGTGAGTTCTCTCACATTTTACCTCTACTGTTCTTTGTTTTGTTCCCCCCATGGTTCCCTCCTCCCTTTTTCTTCCATCTATTCCTCCTTTTGCACTGTGCATCTTTCGCTTGCCCACATCACATCCAATAGAAACAATGAAAGTTGATGATTGGAATATTTAAAGTAAAAGGAAGCATGTAGGATGTTAATATGAATCTTTGCTCTTCCAGCTTATGTGATACATTCTGCCAGTGAGCCTTAACTCAGTGTGCCTTAGAAGACAGAGACAGTAAGGATTGAATTAGTACAAAAAATATTAAATCTTGTCTTCATCTCTTTTCCTCTAGAGCTTACCGGTTCGTCCATGGTGCGTGGCTTGGCCCTGGCTTGGCAGCAGATGACAGCCATATTGATCAAGAGGTTTCAACACAGCCGCAGAGACTGGAAGGGCCTGCTCGCCCAGATCTTGCTTCCTGTTCTGTTCGTGGTGTTTGCTATGGGCCTGGGCTCCATCAAGAAAGACTTACAGCACTATCCGGAGCTGGAGCTCAGCCCTGAACTTTACAAGTTTGGACCAAGCTACTCCTTCTTCAGGTCAGTCGCCAAAGAGTACAAAGGAGCATTGGGAGAGGAGCGAACAGAAGTAAATAAGGCTAATCAGGGTGCTTTTAAACCAAGCATGTTGTGTTGGGAGCACTTCAGTCAAACTCTGAAGCTTTGCTCTTTTATTTAAAGTCATTTGAACAACACTCACCTGGAAAAGGGACTCTTGGCCAATCCAAATTTTGATGTGATTTGTCTGACCAATTCCAGGAAACTGAACATGGTAAATTATTGCAAAAGCAAAGCTTGGAGGAAGTTCTATTGAGGCGCCATGTTTTGGTGTTTACAAAATTGACACTACTCAGATTGAAGAACACAATATAATCAAAAGGTCACATTTTCAAACCACATAACCGCCTCTGCAACACCTCTGCAACTTTGATGAAGGCTTGATGCATCTCATTACTGTTTTCCGGTTCCTGCATCATTTGCAAGGGAAGACGTGCCATACTGGTTATAAAATGAATTTGAAGCTGCAGTTTGTTGAAGGGCAGACGGACTTTAAGGAACGCGGGCGAGAGAAAACATGAGGGAAAGAGATGATTGTGATGAGGACGGCTGAGAAGTCGAGATCAAAGTGAGAAAGATTAAGAGTGTCAGGAGGTTGCGATGAATGACTTCATTCTTGAGAGGTGCTTTTGTTTGATCAAGAGAATATGATGCGAGGGAGAAACTGCTGAGGTGCCAATCTATATCAAAGAGTGTATGGATGCTCTCCTCTTTAGCTTCATGTACAAAATAGACTGGAAAATTATATGTATTTATTTTTAATGAAATCAGTGTTTGGCTTGTCGGAATGCTGAAGAAAATTATAGGTAGTTGACAGTAGAGGATGCTCCATCCATCCATCCATCCATCCATCCATCCATCCATCCATCCATCCATCCATCCATCCATCCATCCATCCATCCATCCATCCATCCATCCATCCATCCATCCATCCATCCATCCATCCAATTATCCAACTTTCTTTCCATCATCATCCATCGAAATATCCATCCATCCATCCATCATCCATCCATCCATCCATCCATCCAACTAGACACATCCATCCATCCATCCATCAAACTATCTTTCCACCTATCATCCATCCCTCCAACTTTCTTTCCATCCATCCATCTATCCAACTAGACACATCCATCCATCCAATCATCTAACTATCTTTCCATCCATCATCCAACGAAATATCCATCCATCCATCAAACCATCTTTCCACCTATCATCCATCCATCCATCCATCTGTCCATCTAACTATATTTCCATCCATCCATCCATCTGTCCATCTAACTATACACATCCATCCATCCAACCATCTATCATCCATCCATCCAACTATACACATCCATCCATCCATCCATCCATCCATCCATCCATCCATCAAACTATCTTTCCATCCATCCATCCATCCATCCATCCATCCATCCATCCATCCATCCATCCATCTAACTATACACATCCATCCATCCAACCATCCAACCATCCATCATCCATCCACCCATCCATCAAACTATCCATCCATCCATCCATCCATCCATTTTATGCCACTTACGTGCCAGATTGTGGTGGCAGCAGGCTAAACAAGATTTTCCAAATGTCCCTCTTCCCAGCAATGTTTTCCAGCTCATCCTGGAAAGGTGTCCTACTAGTTGGTCATGCTTGAAAAACCTTGAAATGAAGGTGCCCAGGTGGTTCAAATGAATTTTGTAGCTTTTTGAAGCAAAAAAGAGCCCAGGCTGAGCCCAGCCACCCTGTCAAGGAAACTCAGTCCAATCGTTAGTATCCATAATTTCATTCTTTCGCTCACTACCCAAAGTTCATGACCATGGGTGAGAGTCTGAACATAGATCCACTGGTTAATTGACAGTTTTACCTTCCGGCTCAACACCCTCCTCGCCACACAGGTCTGGCACATCTCACACTCCACTTGTGAGCTAGACCTCCAAAACACTTGAACTCCTTCACTTGGGGCAATTTACTCCAAACCCTGACCACTTCAGTCTTCTCTTATTATTACTGTGGATTGTAGAATGTCACATTTTATGAACTTTCTCATAGCACTGTGTTTCCAGACCTGCCCGTATGAACTGCAAACTAAATGATTTGTTCGTTTATTTATGAGTGTACCCCTCAGTGCGTTTAAAGGCACAAATAAAAGAAATCCACTTAAATGTAAAGTGGCACAACAAATGTCCTGAGGATGTTGTATTAAAATCTCTGACTGTGCCCCCATTTGTCATTTTATTGACAATGTTGTGAGTTAGTAAATTCCTCTTGAACCCAGTTTTTTTTTTCACCAAGAAAGGCCTTTATAAATGCCAACCTTGAATTCAGATTATTTGTAAAACCGCAGCCACGAGGAGCGATTTTAATAAATTGATAATAACTAATACAAAATCTGTCTGTTAGAGCCGTGTTAAACAACCTTTTGTTTGTGTTACTTCATGTTCTTATTGTTGTAATTATGATATAATTCACTAAACTGTTCTGTTTTCCCCTCGGGTTGAGGCTGACTATCTGTTTTTCTGGCTCCACAGTAACCAAAATCCCAACTCCAGCCAGCTGACGGACGCCATGATGTCATTCCCCGGGATCGATAACGCCTGCCTCGACAAGTCGGATGACCCGTACGTTATCACACCTCAAACGCCAGCTGGTTTTTTGCCTGAAGATGATACATTTGTCAGCGGTAGTCTGGGTGCCTGCGCTCAGTTTCTGGATGTATTCCACCGTTCTCCACTCACGCAGTGTTTTCATGTTTCACTCATTGTCATTCTTTCCATGCCTCCTCTTTCACCTTGTTTCATTTTACTAGACTGTCTCCCTCCAATTCCTGCCGCTCCCTCTCTCGTCTCTCTCATGTCCCTCCCCCCCTATTTTCCTGCCGCTCGGCTCGACGTATGTGGTTGAAAGCCTGCAGCAGGACTCTGCGATGCGAGGAGGATCATTTGTATTCCGTAAACACCCTGTGTTTATAGGGGGAGATTTTGCCCTTACAGCACTCAAATCAATGTTGGCACTCATGAACCAGACCCCGGATGCATTTTAAAATCCTCAGAAAAAAAAATATATTAGAAAAGTAGAGAGAGAGAGAGAGGGGAGGAAGGATCTTATGGTGCAAGGGAGACTGCATATGTTGCTTATGATGTCCTATTATCACAAAATGACAGGCACTAAACGGGTGCTGAGTGCTGCGTTTTCTTGTTTACATTTTATTGGAAGTAAACTGTACGGTCCCCTCACTCTGGCTATTAAAGTAACAGGTGTTCATGTGAAGCGTGCAGAGCCATGTGTTGTGCTACAATCTCTTTTTTGATCTGCACAAAGTGTCCCTGAAAACATTTGGCAGAAAACAAAAATGTGAGGGAGCTGAGCATCAACCCACACGAGCAAATCTCACACAATATGATATCACGGCACATATTAAACAGCTCTGAAAGCTGTTTTGATATCTGCAAAAAAAAAATATTTAGGTCCTGATCTCGCAAATAAACATCCAAGCTCGCAGCTACGATATAATTAGTTTCAGACTTTTGCCTTTCTTTTTGTTGTGCAGGTTTTTTTTTAGCCTTAACGCAGGCCAGCACAACAACTCGGTTTAAGCGCGTGTTGCAGGGTGTGTCCACGGATGGTCTTGTGGTATTTTACCATTTCACCGAGCCACCATTTCACTTGGTTTCTTTTAAAGGGTCTGCACAAGAAGCACGAGCAAGTGGAGCTCCAGTGGGAACGGCTCCAGAGCATTTAGTGTCTGCAAATGCACGCAGCAGAAACAGGTGAGACCGGGTCACTGAGAGCAGTGTGTGTGTGTGTGTGTGTGTGTGAGAGAGAGAGAGTGAGTTTATGTGTTCGCGCTCGTGTACTTGATGAAAGGGCAAGTACAATGCATTTGTCTGTTTCCGTGCGCTGCAGGTTTGTCAGAGGGAAAACTTCCAGCCTCCCCATCTGAAGATCCCTTCAGATCAGACCGTGTACAACCTGAGCGGCCTCAACGTGGAGAACTACCTGGTGGCCACAGCCAACGAGTTCATCAGGAACAGGTACGTGCAACCTGCTTCATGCTTTAACGAGGACACATTTAGATTCTTCAACCCCATGCATCACCGAGTTTTAATCAATAAACTAACTGTGTTAATTAGATGAAGTGACGTTCCATGACAATCCGAGCAGTTCATGTCGTGTAGGGCTGCAGCGGCGTGAGATGTTCACGGTACAATAACCAACTCAGAAAATGTCAGGGTTTCACAGCATTACAGCATATGGTATTATACTATTATTATCATCATTAGTAGTTCAGATGACCCTTAAATGAATGATAACAGAAAGGTCTTCTTGGTTGAACAAACACTCTTTTCACAAAATTATGTTTTGTATGTATGACAGACATTAAACTTGATAAAAACTTAAAATACATACAGTTGGGTCATAAAGTCTGAGACTTGTAGCCAAAATCTCAATTCAGAATTTCTTTCTAATGTAATACTATGATGATTGAAGCTTGACCACTTCAGGAAAATGTAAAATCTTGGAAAATATGTACTTAAAATTCAGAATATTATGTTTTTCGGGTTGTCCATCCATCCATCCCATTCTTGTAAATTCGATATCTCAGCAACGCCTTTCTTCAAACATCTGCCCGGACTCACGGATGAACTGATTAGATTTAGGTGGTCAACGGTAAAGGTCACTGTGACCTCACACCAGTTCCATTGTCGTGAATGCCATACCTCATACCCCCTAACTGGCTGTAGATTGCAAAAATTTCGGCCGCCGCCTAAATGCTTGGTTCAGCTTAATACGATTAGGCTCCTAGTACCTTGTCAATAATGTTACTCATACTTGTATAAATATGATAAACAAAATGTTAAAAAAGTGCTTTACTGAAAGAAAAAAAAACAAAATGCTCTGAATCTGTGTGCTTATATTAAAAGAAAAACAAGCCAGGACAGTGTGTCACATCTAATTCCTCAGCTGCATTCGTAGGTTTTGATCCGTGCACTGTGATGTTTATTTCAGGTATGGTGGCTTTGATTTCGGCATGCCGCTCCCTCCCGACTTGCAGATGGACATATTACCAGTGCCCAAAAACCGCACACTCTCCAAGGTAAAATCTGTCTCCCGCTTTCTTGCTGCCTGTCTTATTATCATTTTAACCGCTGCCCTGATGAGTAGCTGAACGCTAAAACACGACATCCTCGCTACCAGATCAGGGCTCGCAGACGGAGCTGCGCTGTTACACCATCAGTGTCATCGTAAATATGCTTTACTGCAGCAATTGTGCCGCTGTTTTAGTGTGTAAAAATCCTCACGCGATGACGTCTTCATTTATTGTCCCTTTAAAGCCTCGGTATAAACACTGGAATGGTGTGTTGTAGAGATGACTTACATACTCCGCTCTGCAGCATTGTGATTCACGGTTTCTGTGCATTTCTGTGTTTGTGCGTGTATGCGTTTAGGTCTGGTACAACCCTGAAGGCCACCACACAATGCCAGCATACTTAAACAGCATGAGCAACTTAATCCTACGCTCCAAACTACCAGCTGACAAGGACCCACGGAAATATGGTAAGCTGGAGCAGGTGGGGAATAAAAAAAGAAAAACAGTAAAATGTACAACTTTATTTGCGTGGTAATAAAAAGTTGTTGCTTTTTACTCCTTTTTTTGTAATATTTTAGAAAAAGTATTCTGGTGCTGCCCTTTATTCATGCAGACACACAACACTTCTTGGATACTGTGAAAGAAAAAGCTGTGAAAAATGACTGGGGTTGTGAGAAAAACCGATGCTCACATCGGCATGAGGAACATCTTTCTGTCTCGGAAGGTGTTACTGATCGAGCACCCGCTGCATTTTGTGTGCTAAATATTAAGAGAGCTGTAAACAGTGTGTTTACTCATGGTTCATTTCACCGGATTAAAGCCAGGGGGTGCTGTGTGTCCTTAGACTCACATCATTATGCACGTTGAATACTGATGAATGCCACTCGCTGGGGAGCTGTGCTAAAGAGAACGAAGGCAGGCCCACGTTTTCAGCGCTGTTTCAGCTCCGAGTATCGCCCCGACCATCTGCCTGCCAGCAGGGCTACGCAAACACACGCACACAGATGTACACATGAGGAAAACACACAGAAGTACGGGCGCGCGCACACATTTCTTCCCCCACCGGGGCGATGAAAGTGCTGGAGGGTAATCATTTAAATGTTACCTGAAAGCTCACAGCGGTGGCAGGGGTGGAGTCAGGTGGGTGGAGATCGAGGGAGATTGCTTTTCAAGGTGACGGCTTATCTGTCAGAGGCGAAAGCCCTCGGCCCTCACATTGTGAACCGCAGCGCCGACTCTGGGGCAGGATCCTGGATTCCGGAGGTCGGCTTTCTACGCACTCCCTCTCCCTCTCGCAGGATTTCTGTACATAGCCGCCCACTGCCACAGATGTGCCATCACGCTCCTGTCCACTCTCCGCACTAGAGATTCTGATCACTCCCACATGCAACAATGCTTTGTGTTGGAAGTCTGTTTGCCCCATCCCACAGAGTAAATACACAGTTACTCAGCTGTTTAATAATTCACCTTCAGGAGATGCGAACTGAGAATAAATCTGGTTTAATGCTTTTAAGAATAAAGAAAACAGCCACAGCTCGAGGCAGTGAGAACAAAAGTGTGCTAAAAAATGCTATAGATCTTGACCCGTTGTGCTAATTTGGGTGATTAATATAGAAGTCGATCAACAGAAGAAACAATCCATTAATTACTGTCGTTCTTTTAATGGAATTATTTATTAAGCATACAGTTTTCTGGGAATAAAAGGGTTTACGCTTCATTGATGTTGAGGTGGTTCAAGGTGATCATTATTCAACCCAATCCCTCTCGTCCTCTGGTTGGATGATTGAGGCGCCTCCTATGTGGATAGAGCCAATCGTAGTGTTTTTAAGTATGATATTTGAAAAAATGCGTTAATTTAATTTATTCACATCAACCAACGAATATAACTGTTGGTTGTAGCTGAATCCCATTGGAGAAGACACAAATCAGATCTGGAAACATCTGACTGATTAATGATTCCAGATCAGATTTGGCTTTGTCACGAGCACCCATCAGTCCCGTCCAAGTGCCCCTTGAGCAAGGCAGCGAGCCACCAGCCCGCTCCGGGGCTGCTGTTCTCTGGATGAACTCTCCTATCTCGAGAAATGTAAGCGGAGACATGTAGGGTAGCAGCTCGAAGACCCTGGAAAAAATGATAAAGAAAATTCAATTTCCTTTGTGTGCACTGGCAAATGAAATCATCTTGCACTATATTTTTCAATTAACTGTGTCCCTGGCAAAGAGAATATCATTGCTCATTTGGTTCCAGGGCTGAGAAATAGCCCTGCATGCTGTTGTTTTTTCCACTGCTAACACAATACTCTGTTTCTCTCCGTTACAGCCATATCAGTTTCCAGTCAGCCCTATTTCGGCCGGGCGGATGACGAAGATGTGATGTAAGTGCTGCGCTTTAACTTCTTCCTTCTGCCGAGACTGTCAACAACATCAATGGCTGCAGTTGCTAAAAAAAAAAGACTCTAATTAGCATACTAATTGGTGAAAATATCCTCAAAAATTAGTCAAGTCAGGATAAATATTATTGGCTGTTGTTTGGCTGAGCCCGCGGTAAATTATGGAAGCATCCTACTTTTCAATTCAAGACTTCAAAGTCAGGGTGGACTCGGGGCAGGGAGGTACATGACAGCAGTATTTACCCATATTTGATTTTCTAAATGGATTTCCCTGAGCTTGCACTATTGATCAGAGTCCCAATATAATGAGTGTTTACCCTGAAGGTGGCACAGAGGTGGATTGATTCTACCCCACTTCCCAAAATGAGTCCATTTTAAAATACTCCACATTCGGCCTCAGAGGCCCACGCTGCCGATTGAGTGCTTGTGTGTGCGTTTTGTATGTATGCATGCAAACGTGTGTGTGTTCCAGAGCATCAGATCCAATAAATCAGTCAGAGAGTGGGCTGAGCCGACGCTGTGGCCTGATGAAGGTCTGTCCTCTCCGGAGCCTTATTAGCACTAACCATTCCGCTGACCATTTCCCTGTGTTTACTGCCCCGTCAGTTTCTCCACGCGCTCGCATTTCTCTGGGAGTGTGGCATGTACACAGCCCGCGAGCCCGCTGAGGAAGTGTGGCGGCTACATGTGCGCCCTCTACCCCTCCCTCCGGGCTGATATTCTGCCTCCTCAGGTAAAGATACAGCCGGCTTATCGCTCCGAATGTCTCCATCCTCACGGTTTGGTAGTTTTTGGCCGTGGGAAAAAAAATTTCTCCGGGCTATCTCGGCCACACTGATAACGAGCCTTGCTCACTAACTGCCGCCGCTGCTGGCCATTCTCCGTAGTTAGTGCTGCCCTCAAACGCCTACCACATGTCACCCTCTGCTACTCGCTCTCCTTCCCACTCGGTCGCTCTGCCAGCTTCATCACCGTCCCCTCCCTTTTTTTTTTTTTTTCCAGCCTCATGCAGCTTATTCTGTTTGGTTGATGGGTGCCCTGGCTTGAGAATAGAGACAAAAGTAGTACAAGGCAGGAAAGAGAGAGCGAGAGATGAACAGGTAGCAGCATCAAGAAAGTGCGGATGAGTAGTTGAAGGAGTAACTGCAGGATCAAAGGCTCAGCTGGTTGTCTGGGGTCTGCTGTGGACAATAGGCTCCGCAGCCTCACAGCTGCACCACAGGCTCCCCGGCTGTACAGCAATAGCAGCGTGAAGATGTTCTCTACATGAGGCCGTCTGTTCCTTTTGCAGTTATTATCTTGTCAGAGGCGAAGCGCAAGCATCTCTTTTAACAAAGCTGTTTGTTATTAATGGAATTCCAATTATTGTGAGCTACTTCAATAGTTCACATGAGTCAAGTCGCAGCAGGGAAAGAAATGATAGTTTGTACAAGGGCTTTGAAATGCGCTATTGTTCTCTGAAGCAGTGACGCCAGGTTGCCTCATCCTTCATTCGTTAGCGCCTCGGATCAGAAGCTGTAGTAACTACACTTAAGGCGCTAAAGGAATACAACACAGTTGTTTACCATCCAGGAGTATAATGGGCTGAATTTATCGGCTGAACAGTGGTACCGACTGATATTCGCTTGTTGACTGCGGTCGTCAAAGGAGATGACGTTCACTGAATTAAGTGGCTGATTTATCTGATGTGTCATGCTATTTTTGCTCTGGCACATTCATGAGCTACTGAAAAATAGAACTGAAAAATGTAAGGTCATCTAGTTGGTAGTTGTATTAAAGGCCAAAAAGGCTTTTGAAGCCGTTACTTTTCAAAAAATAGAAACGTTTTCATGTGAAAGAAGGTCATTTTAAAGGTTGTCTCATAGATTTGTATGATTGAATGTTCTCTTTCAAAGACTTTAGAACACTTATTTTTTATAATGAAGATTTTTTGTTTCCCTTTCACAAAAGCCAGCGTTTCCCACATACTCATACTTTACTTTGTGGGGCCGCCCAGGTACACCGTCAGATATAGGGGGTATAATAAGAGTCCATTTCTTTCCTCCAAGTTACACTCTGCACTAATGCACCCATTAAGTCTAAATGTTGGGCCTCGAGGTAACTGTGTGTACCTTTTGGGGGCCAAGAAGGTACAAATATGTTCTCAAGGAGTATTTTTTTCTAAAGTGCCCTTTTTAAAAGGTCAATTTTTGTTAAATTGAATAAAGGTACAAAATTGCCACCAGAGGTTGTCGACTGAAATCTTTAAGTTAAATAAGTGCCAATGTCAAGGGTACTACAGCGGTACCTTAGAGGGTACTGCCCCGGTGTACTGTGTGTATCAACAGCCTCCCTAGTATATTTTAGCATTTTTTTACTTTTATTTTTTTATCCATCTGAGAGAATGATGCCATCTGCAGCAGATCACCAAATGGATAATCTGCCCTTGCTCTGCCCCTTCTGTCTGCTGACATTCACACATGCTCTGCAGAGAGACAGACAGCAGAGAGAGAGAGAGAGAGAGAGAGAGAGATGTTCTCTGGTATTACATCCCTCCTGACTGTGATGCAACCTCTCCTTTTTTTAATTTAGGCCTACTGCTGTTTCACACAAGCTTGTAAATTCACCTGATTGCCGCAATGTCGCTCGGTGCCGAGTTGGTTTCGATAGGCTACGTGATTAACGACGAGCCTCCTCCACGCGCGGCTCAGCCGAATGCGAGGTGTGTTTTTGGGGCAACTTCATTAAAATATATAGTGCTGATGAAGAAAAGTCAACAAAGCAGACACATTCTGGGAGCGAAAACGGAGAAAGTTGGACAATTAAAGCACACAACACAATGTAGGCAAACTTTTAAGGTGTTTTTCTGAGAGATAGTTGATTTCTGAGGATCGCTCTATTTGCCAAACTGTAATTTTATCCCCAATGTGAGCCGATGTGGTTGAATAATTAAATACATGACTGATAATTAACTGACCGATTAACTGATCTGAATGTTTTTTCCGTACAGTGTCCAGGGAATGCTCCAACTCCTCGTGGCTATATGTGTGCTGACGGGTTACTCCATCACGACAGCCAGCTTCGCCATCTATGAAGTCAGCGAGCACCACAGCGGCTCCAAGAGGCTGCAGCACATCGCCGGCATCAGCGAGCCCTTCTACTGGGCTGTGAACTTCTTTTACGACATGGTAACATCCTCTAACGCCCGTAAAGGAGACCCAAAAGAACATTTCACTGTGTAGTAGATCCCTTGTGTCAAAATCAAAATTGCCTTCTCCTTATATCATTTTTTTAAAAAGATATCCAGACTTAATTCATAACTTATTCATTAATTGATTGCACGAAATAGCTTTACATGATTATTAATGCATTCATTCGTTATTAATGGAACCAGACTTTTCAGTTCAACGGTTTGCCTTCATATCGCCGCGTCCTATTCTGTCTCTCTCCGCAGGTCATGTATCTGATCCCCGTGACCCTGACTGTCGCCGTGTTCGCGGCCTTCCAGATCCCAGCATTCACACATCGGGAAAATTTGGGTGCCATCACCCTGCTTCTGGTGCTCTTTGGGTGAGTCGTTTTGGCCTCACAAAATCTGTGGGTGTTGTGTGATCTGATAATTTGTTCATTTTAGGGGGGTTTATTTACAAGGCCTACTGAAAAATCAGTTTGTGGTATTGTCGGTCCTTTTTGGCTTGTTTTGTTCATGACTCTGCTGACCAAATGTGATCAAATCAAAACTATGGAGAGACAAAGCCACCGTACTAACTGTTGAAATCCGCTGTATGTTGCATTTTTTCGTTCTATCCGTTATGATAAGATTGTACTGACCAAGTGATAAGAACTGAAAACACAGCAACATCGCTCACAATGGATCCCATGGTCTTTTTTTTACCCCACATTCTGAATGAACTGCAAAGAAATATACACAGCACATCTTAATGATAGTATATTTTGTATATAATCACACGAGGGATCAAAAATGGTATTATGTATGTGTGCTTCTGTAAGAATACCTTCTGTACAGTGTTATAAATGCATGCTGGGGCTGACAGTTAACCAGGCCAGCCACTAGTTTATAAGGTGGTAAAACTGAAAGTGGTTGCATTCATGATGTCGGTAATAATCCCAATGTCACAACTACTGCAGATGTGCCAACACCGAACCAGTAAGTTGGTCTGTAAACTTCTTATTGTTCGCCGATTTATTCGACCAACCTCTGGGTTTGTTTTGAACCTGTGCTGCTCGTGTTTCTTTTTACCAACGGCGCTGTGTTCTCTGTTGAACTCTTAGAATAACTAATCGAGCTGATTGCCCCCGAAACCTGAGTTGTAAATGCACTGTAGCTTTCATTCTGTAATTGCTGCTGCTGCGAGTGGTCTCTCAATCAAAACAAAAACTAAACACATACGCTCAACGGACCGTAATCGCACGGCGGACAATTTCCTCTGATACCTCGTGTTAAAATGATGGATTTCTCTGAGTTTTAAATATTACCAAAGGTCTAGTCGTTTGCAGAAAACGTTACGTATTGTGTTTTCAGGAAGCTCACCGCAACGTAGGCAACGATGAACCCCCGACCGCAGAGACGAAAACAAATAGAGCAGCTCACGATCCGAGCCGCGGCCCCTACATCTGTGCAATACGTTGGCGGCGGCGAGCACGCATAGCTGCCAGTGAACCCACCAAAGAACTGATGATGTCACCGCTGACGGCAACGGCACGATGACTGCGAAGCGTCCGAAAATATCTTGTTTACTCAGAAGCATCAAAAGACTCATTTGATGGAACTTAATTTGGCAGCAGGACATCCAAGGACTTTTCTCAGGGCCGAACATGATAACGTATCGTAAACACCCCCCCCTCCTCCCGACCTCAATCAACCTTTGCAGAAGTCGTTTGATCAATTCGTGGTTTCGCTTTTCCTCCATGTCCTCACGTACCGTGTGTTTTTCTCTTCCCTCTGCTGCGTGTTACTCTGCGTGTGCCACCAGGTTGGATTGGACAACACGGAGCATAAGGAGAGTGCTGTTCCTCAAACGCAAACACGGCTCCGTTTTTTCAGAACTCCGTGCGCAGACAGATGGCGGTAGGACTGAAAGGCTGAGAGAAAAGTCGCTACCAACCTGTTTGTCTTATTCAAGCCAAGATGGTAGAGGAAGAGAGGGATGGAGAGGGGGGGGGGGGTGTTGAAGCAACAGGGCTTAAAGCAGTAACAATACGAACAGCGAGCTATTGTCTCGAGATTGAAGGGTTAAAATCAGTCTGACAGCGAGATTCAGGTTTTTTCTTGAAAGGCGTTAAACCGATGACACGCCGCGTTTCCCCCCACATCTGGATTACCGAGATTATTTACATCAGCTTAGGCGCCTGTGTTTCCTGCTGCCTCGTCCCGAGCCGGAGATCTTCGGAGGCCAAGTCAGCACTCTGCTTCTCATTTATCAGACAGATGTCTCCCTCCCAAGCAATGAATAATCACAGCGCTCCATCTGTCAGGCTGCACCCACCTGGTCTGGTCCGCAGCCTTCTTGCTTCTGTTCCTTGTCATGGCTTTGGCACCCGCAGTCTGCCTACCCAGCAACTTTCTTTTTGGGCATGGCACGCAGATGCTTTGTCTCTGTCTGGCTCTATCTGCTTGTGTCTGTCTCTTTTCTATCCACCCCCCCACCAACCCGTGCTTTTTTTTCCTCTTTCTCCTTGATCTCTTTCTCCCTCCGCCTCTTCCTCTCTCCGAGTCGCTGACCCAGACACCCCAATCAAATGAACAAGCAGATTATGTGAGGGGGAAAAGAGCGGACGAAAAAAGAGGAAAGAAAAAAAGGATGTTCTATCACCAGGGGAATAAGGGGAGAAGTAATTTATCTTCCTCTCTTTTGGCGTCATGACTGAATGTTTACCCTCCTCGCGGTGTGGTATTTTTCCCTCTCCACTTTTCAGCGTTTCTTCGGTGCCTATTTCCATCAGGCTCGCAGCTGCTCTGTTTAGTCTGTTAAAGGCCTGAGCCGCGAAAAAAAAAAAGCAAGGTCATGTCAGTTTGGAAGATGAGGATGACTGTATAAATGTTCCGTTTCCACTTTGTGCGCTGCTTTTTGTGAGCTCCCTGTATTTGGAGCGAGATCACAGCGGCGAGGAGTTATTTTTACTTTAACGTCGCCTGTCGTTGTCAATTCCTCAGGTTCGCCACCTTCCCCTGGATGTATCTGCTGTCGGGCGTCTTCAAGAACGCAGAGATGGCCTTCATCACCTACATGTGCATCAACCTCTTCATCAGCGTCAACACCATCTTGTCCACCTCCGTTGTGTACTTCCTGGGTCAAATCGCGATGCGCGACAACGAGGTTAGCACAAACTGCTTGTCCTCAGGTGCAGAGGACGTGGTTAAATACACACTTAAATGCACGAGTGTTCATTCATTGTTGAATGAGATGCAGTCGGTCCCTGCAGCTGCAGTGATATAGAGTTGCAGAGTGAGAAGGGCAAACAGACCTCACATATCCAGTGACTGGGAAGTGAAGATTAGGTCTCAGGTCACCTTACACTCAGTCTTTTATATCCTCGCTTCTCTTCTGTTCTTCCTTCCTTCCCGCAGATCATCCAGGACATCTTCAAGAAGCTGTGCTACGCCTTCCACATCTTCCCCCAGTTCAACTTCGGGAACGGGCTGATGCAGCTGGCCAGGATGAACATCGAGGTCCAGATCCTCAGCGGCTACGGCATCGACGCCTACATAAACCCGTTCTCCCTCGACGCCCTGGGCTGGATGATGATCGCCTCCTTCATCCAAGGCCTGGTCTTCTTCGCCCTGCGCCTGCTGCTCAACAAGTCACTCCTACGTAAAGTCCGGTGAGGAAGACAGAAAAATGATGATGATCGTGACCGTGAATGATCAGGAACTTCTGCGTTAGACATCCAATGTTGGAATTAAGTTGAGAATATGCTGAATGTCCAGAACGTAGGGATGAGATCAGTTTCATTTGGTCCTCTCCTGCATATTATATTCCGGCACATTCAAAACCTCTGTTCTCTGCTGAAAGATGACACTGTTTGACACATTTTACAGTCCTTTTGCAGCCCAGAATATTAAAGTGACGATACAAAAATGCAGATAGTATACAAATGAGTCCTTTTGAGTAATTTAGGAAAATGATAAAAAGTGGAATTATTACTATTTTTATATGAGACGTAATCAAAAGATATTATATGAAATAAAAAAATAAATTTCTAAAACCCATGACCTGCAGCATCTGTTGTTTAAGAGGAACATTACACTTTAATTCAGACAGATCGAAGATAACACCAAGATGTCACCAGGTTTCTGCCAATAACAGATCGAATGGGATGTTTCTGTGTCTCTGCCAGTCACATTAACTTTAACAACCTAAAACTTTACTTTTCCCTTCGCAGGCATCTGATCTGCGGCAGAAAGACGGTGCCCCAGGTGTCCCTTGAGGACCAGGACGAGGACGTGGCGGCTGAGCACCTCCGGGTGTCCAGCGGAGCGGCCAGCTCAGACTTGCTGCAGGTCAGCCAGCTCACTAAGATCTATCAGCAATTCAAGAAGAAGGTCCATGCCGTCAAGAGGATCTCTGTGGGCATCCCTGCAGGAGAGGTGAGACTTTACCCAAAGCGGGGAATATGATTTAATGACGCACTCTAATTGAATCTGAGTCAGAAGGATAACGAAAGACATCGTGTGACAACAAATGTTCGCAAAGGAGTTGTAGGTACTGGTCAGGAGTACTGAAGACTCAACTTGAGCTCAAAGTCAACACAGCTGAGTTTTAAATTCTTGGAAACAAGTGGAAGAGTTGGCTGCTAGATAATGCTCCCGCGGACATGTCTTCCCTCCATGTGACGTCAGACACCTTGTCTTAAAAGTGATCCATTTTACATTTCATTTTAATTCTCTCCCGAAGCCTTAAGTCTCTAAGATGGACAATATCCACGTTCTCATAATCTTCATTCGCCAAGTGGATTTGTCTTTGGGAGACTGTTGGAACCTTTCTGCCAGTGATATATAATTAGACTTTGTATCCAGCATCACCCATCAAATTCAGAATCAGACATACTTTATTGATCCCGAGGGGGAAACTGGCGCATTACAGTAGCTCCTTCTATTTCTATGACACTACTGAGAGATTTGAGTATATACTATATATACTATATATGTATTTACATTAACAAATAGTTTTGCTGTTAGAAATAGAGATGTAAGATATGTGCCTGGTACCACACTATAACTACAGTGTAGATGATATTGACATTTAGAAATAAATGCTACATGAATGCTGCAAATACCAGGAGAATATTGTACAGAAAAATAAAATTCACAGTTGAATGTGTATGAATATGTATGAATTATGGTGCTGCAGCTGCTAATAGGTTGTGATAAGTGGTGAGATGATCGGGGGGGTCTATTGACTTAGAGAGTGTGACTCTGAGGGAAAAAATCATCATCATATCCTTTCTCGTAACGGCCGGCTGTAGGATAGATACTCGCCAAGTGCCCCTGCAATTTTTCAGTCTATGGATTTGAATATTGGCCATTACGTCTATGCAATCTCAGGAAAAGCCCATCCTATTATCATAGCACTGTGAGGTGGACAAATGCTTCGTGATTACTAAGCAGTGGGTGCTTGCTTACAGTGCTTCGGTCTGCTGGGAGTGAACGGAGCGGGAAAGACCACCACCTTCAAAATGCTGACCGGAGACGTTAGCCCCACTGACGGCACGGCGCAGATCAGGGACTGGGATGGGTAAGCTGTTCGTTCATTCAGTTTGTTCTTTATCAAGCACATACAACGCAAACTTTGGAGGACATAACTCAGGACAGAATGAGATTGGTTTGTTTTACCACGCTTTGCTTTTTCCTTCTGTTTATACTTGTTTACTTGAAGACACAGTCCCGCAAACTGGAGATGACTTACGAGAATCTCTTTAGAGGACACGACAGAAACAAAACCCACCGCGGGATGAAGCTTTGATTTCATTTTAGCTGCACTGTCTAATGGATTTTTTAGCTCGATTAAATTTGCATAACACAAATATCTGCAAATGAAGGATGTTATTGCCTCGCATCAGCCAAAATTTGAAGGTAAATGGTTTGGGATTCGGCCAGCATCGGCTGTACCTCACACTCTTCCTATACAGGTATAAAACCTCCGCTGTACTCAAGAGTCTGGCTCCCTATTACAGCTGATGTTTGGAGGGTATTCCCAGCACACTGCACTGCTGACAGCAGGGCCAATTGAACAACCTACATGTTCATCTCTCCCACACCATGTGCTGGATGCCGTTTATATAAAAAAAAAATATGTCTTTTCGTTGTCTTTTATTCCCCCAGGCGGTTGGTGGACATCATGGAGTGCCGCAACCAGGGAATCAACATCGGCTACTGTCCTCAGGTGGATGCACTGGACGGCCTGCTCACCGGAGAAGAGCACTTGTACTTCTACGGTCGCATTCGAGGCATCGCAAAGAGGGAGCTGGACGGGGTAAGAAAGAGAGCCGCAGACTCCGGGCTGCTTGTCAGAGCTCCCGGTAGTGACAGCAGCGTCCACAAAATGACACGGGATCTGATATAAATTCAAAGGTGCACTCCCTCTGCAGGACTGGTAGCTGTCGGTGCGTCCATGCATACGGAATGGGAGGTGGTTAAGTGTCGAGTGATGTGCGCTGAAAGCTGTACTATCTGGGGCGAAATGGAAAAAAAAAAAGCTTTTGTTGTCAGTCCGTGCAATCCAAACTTCGGAATTAGGCGGACGCTGTACGCTCGGCTGCGGGCGAATTTACATTTAAACGATACTTTGATGATGAGAGGATCTCATTTGACATGTCACTTTAGCCTCATTCTTCCCATTTATCTTGCTGAGAACTAATCAATCTTGCTTGTGTGGTGATTACCGAGGGAGCCTGTCTTTCCCTTCCGCCGCCGCCGCCGCGCCGCCACTGCTGACATGAGAGGAATCTGCAGAGCAACTAATCAACAAGATGATGTGATTTCTGATTTTCCATCCTGATTTTTTTGTCTTTCAAAAAGAAACAGGAGAGAAACAGCTCTGAGGTGTCTGAAAATGTGTAGGAAAAAAAAAGTGTTTGCCACTCTCTCTCTCTCTCTCTCTCTCTCTCTCTCTACCCACCCAATTTTTACAGTTTAGGATGCGGAAGCACACAAAATCGATCACCTCTGTCACGTTACAGATGCACACATTAGAGACACACATTCTCGCGCAGACGGCGAGGCACAGAAAATGGATCCGTCTGGCCCTAATCGCCGCCGCTGCTGTCGTTACGGCTCCTCTTCTCCGGTCAGGAGAGTGACAACAATGGTTATAATGGCCACGGCGTCGGTGTCGGGCTAATTCACAAACTTGAGGTTATATATAGAGTCCCTCTTATGTTGTCTCCCACTGACAGTCCCCTAGCTGTGGATAATGAGACGAGCCTTAATGGGGTCATTTCGCATTGACACGGTTTTGTCAAGCTTAATGAGCTGTTACATCAAAGGTGATAGAAAGGAGCTTTTATGAGAGAACATTAAAAAAAAAAACAAGACGTTTTGATCTGAACCCGTCAGGTATATGCCACGCTGCTAGTGCTAATCACTCAACTGTAGAGGCTGGTACTGTGAGCTCAGAATCATATAGACAAATCAACACAACAGGCAAATCCTCCTACGGAGTTGAAAGCGGTGAAAACTATCCATTGCATCGGCTTTCTCCATTGATCTGGTTCGCAAACTTGCCAACTGACGGGGAAAGGCTAAAGCGCACCGATGGGAAATCACCTCAAGCTATTCGAAAAACCGGTATTTACAGCAAACTATTTCATATGATTAATGAGCGATTTCTTAGCGACTGAAATGGTTATGAGCCATTAAAGAGGTTTTTATTCCTGCTTTCGATGTGGGTTCAACGCGCCGGATGAAGTGATGTGCACCAAACAGACCACGCCGCGTCGGTTTCGTGTTTCTCTGAAGCTGCGGCCTCGGGACAGCGTGGAGTTTGGATGAAAATAAAGTCACAAAGTGAAGTCATCACTGTTGTGCAAACAGAGTCAAATATGCATGGGAGAGCGGCAGATAGACAGAGCCTCGGTTATTTGCAGTGTTGGCCGCGCCCGACGGAATGGGAGGAGGTAATAATAACAGAAGTGAATATCAAGTAGCCAATAAGATGTCGGGCCACCCTTCGCCCTCAGAAGAGCCTTCTGTAAATCCGCCGTCTCTCTCCTGCTGAGATGAGGCCCTGACTCGTGTGTACTCGGTTATTGGACTTTGTCACCAGAGAGAGCATCTCCATGGATGATGTTAGATTAAAGAATGGAGACTCGGCTTCCTGTGAAGGGCCGTTGTGTTTCAGATCTGCCAGAGCCACAGATGGGGGTTGACTTCATCCTTAACAGGACACTGGTCTAAGAAATCATTAGTTTCTTTATGGCCACAGAGTTCCGCATGGCAATCGTTCAACCTATTGATTCCCAGTATGTGACTGCAGGACCATTACACATCTCCTACAATGATTAGCAGTTTTCAGCAGACATGGATTTACGCATAAACCTATTTGGTAGAAAGCAAAGCAGATGTTAGTGCCTCTACTTACATTAGTTTTCTATCATTTACATTTACTATAATTTCCTCTTAATGTCTTTGCATGTTAGCCTCATATACGAGGGGTTTTGGTGTGTTTACGTTGGGGAAAATCAATCAGTATTGTTGTATTAATAAACTAGCGTGCAATGGTTGTCCATGCTATAATTTATCATTTATTGGATGCTAAATATTGCTTTGAAATCTCACACGTAAAAGCGGTGTCCTGTCCTGCCACTTTAAAAGGTCAAACATACCGCTGATATTCATTTAGAGGTCCAGTGTGGAGGATGGAGTTTCCACGTCTCCAAATCAATGTTTTTTTTTTATGGGTTTTCCAGTAGATGCCTGAAATAAGGTTTGTGGTCGACACAAGCTTAAAAAGATTTTCACGTTTTGTTCTGCAACACAGAACACAAAGCATTTAGGTGTGTTAAAACATGCGGTCGTTGTGCAATTTATAGATCGATCAATTTACGGTAAGTGTGTATAGAATATTCTAAAGTTAAATTCATTCGACTGCAGTGTACTTCATTTATAGCCTAATGTTTTTCAAATCTACGCTTCAAAAACTCATTAAAGTTGCGTTCATGTGTGAGGACTATCTTGCTGAACAAAACATTTTAGTAGCATAAACGATGATAAAAACATTTAAAGAATAATCAGGGCGAGGCTAACATCTGGGTGGGTGACACCATGCATTGGTCAATTTTGAGATCGTGGGCTACTTTGCATCCATAACTTCCATGTCGTGTTTCAGACTCGTGGAAAAACGGCAAAATCTTGTCTTAGTCCGGATTTCTGTTAATGCAAATGAGCACATATTGGATTAGACAGTCTCATTTTCATATTTAAACCTAAAATGTCAGAGAACGTGATCAAAAAATATGATCCCTCATCATGTGTCGTTTGGTGTGTTGTTCATCCACTTTAATATCCCTCTGAATGTTTTTTCTTTATAGGTGGTGAAGTATCTGCTGAAGAGGCTGGAGCTGCGCTACCACAGCAACATCATTACCGACGGCTACAGTTGCGGCACCCGCAGGAAGCTCTCCACTGCGCTGGCTCTCATCGGGCATCCGCAAATCCTGCTCCTGGTGAGGACACACCTGCTCACACCGCTGCTCCATTTAATTGCCTAACTAGCCACCAGACAGCAAATATTAAACTAACTATACACTATTGTTCCTCCCGAAAGGGTCTTTGAAGTAAAGTAGATATTGATCCCCCAGACTTGACAGATCTCATATAGTTGATTAGTCTGTTTTCTCAGCCTTACTCAAGGGTAGCCCTCCCTGTAAGTTTCGGCCTAGACTCTACCTTGTGTCTCAATCAAATCCTCTCCTCTCTCCTGTTTCCTCTCTGTGTCGTCTTAATTTCCCCATCCTCTGCCTCCTCCTTTCCTTCGCGTCTTTGTCTTCATTTCTCCCCTTCCCCTTTTTGCCTCCCATCTCTATCTCCATACCTATTTTTACATTTGTGTTTACTCCGTCTTGTTCGCCTTGCCCTCGTTTTCCCTTCGCCTTCTGTATGCACTGCACACTGCTGGCAACGCACTGCCTTCCCCCATTAACTCCTTGTTTACCCTTGGTCTCTCAACCTTCCCCTCTCTCTTTCATCCTGCTATACTCTTTCTGATTCCTCGCTCTGCCCCCGCAGGACGAGCCCAGCTCTGGCATGGACCCTCGCACCAAGCGTCACCTGTGGAAAATCATCTCCGAAGAAGTGAAAGGAAAATGTGCCGTGGTCCTCACCTCTCACAGGTTAGAGGAGAGCAGCCTGTCTTTGGATCTCGCAGACCAACATTTGACATATACATCGCTACGTTTCAGTATTATTAACAAGCGAGCGCGGCTAATTAGTGTCCTAGCATGACCTTTCTCTGTTTGTCTCCAGCATGGAGGAGTGTGAGGCGCTGTGCAGCCGTCTTGCCATCATGGTTAAAGGACAGTTCTGTTGCCTTGGCTCCCTGCAGCACATTAAGAACAGGTTAGTGACCTCTGCTCATCCTCCAGTCCAGACATTACTGCCCACCCCCCCACACACCAACCTCCTGGCTCCACAGCCTCCTATTCTCCCCCCTCCTGTGGTTCCATTGTTCAACTGAATACTCAATTTTACTCGTAAGAGCAGTGTACCCTCCCCTCAACACCACCTCAACCCTTCAGACATGTAATAACACTGCTTTATTTGTAAAATCTCCTTTCTCTCAGGTTCGGCAGCGGGTTCACTGTGAAGATGTACTTGGCAGAGGCCTCCTGTGACACAGAGGCAATCACGGGCTTCATGCAGCGCCGGTTCCCCAGCACTTATCTCAAGGTGAGCTATGCCAGCCATCCAAAGTAGACAAGAGTACTTGGTGGGGGAAAAAAGAAAAGGTTAAACCAACACTGCAGTGGAATGTTGCAGAAAAGTTGTTGAGGCAGTTGTATGGATGATTCTCTTCCTGCTCAAATCATTTATGATATTCAAATCCCAGCTGTACTTATGAAGCCTCACTTGAGCTGGCTGCTGGTTTTAAAGCAGCATTAGATTGACCTTTTTTGCCACTCTGAGAACAAGCTGATATTATCATCTTATAAAGTTGGAAAGGCAAACGTCCAGCAGATAGGAACCAAACATTAACCTTTATTTGGAGATGTGTTTCTGTCCACCTGATGAATGTGTGACAGATATTCACTCATCTGCACCAACTCCTAAAGGGAAATATGACTAAATGCTCCACCATGTTTATAAGCCAGTTGCTGTCTTTTGTCTTTTTAGTCGTTTTAGCTGAAAAAAGCTGACAACTGCAGCTTGACACCAGGACAATAAAGGTGGCAAGTTCTAGTTGTGGGCTTTATAGTGAAAATAATGACCTGAATCATACCAGAAAATAAAAAATCTATTTTTCGATTACACATTACATGTATTAATTTGATCCATTGTATTTGTTCAGCTTTTAGGAATCAATAATAAAGTCCCCTTTAATTCAATCAAGCCTAATCACCGTTGGCACCTCCCCGAATCCTCAGTATCTCAGCTGCACCTTGGCGGTAGTTGCTATTCCTTTTGCTACCATATAGCAAAAACAAAAAGACTACTCTCTATGAAACAATATTTAAATCCGATTGATTTATTCACCAATAATCAGGCATTATTTCCTGAGAAATTAACAAAAATGTAAAAAAACGCTTAAAGAAAGTGAGAAAAAATTCCTGGATTTGTTCGTTTATCAGGATCTGCACCAAAAGTTAATGAGGTCTGTTCTGGGCCGAGACCAATCCTCCATCAAAGTATGGTGGAAATTCGTTTAGCTGTTTTTGTTCAATCCTGCTGACAACCCAACCAACCAACCAACCAACCAACCAACAAACAGACACGAGTGAAAACACAACCTTGGCGGAGGTCATAGAATCAGTATGTGTTATTGTCTTTAATACCTCACCACCCATGTGGGCATTTTCTTCAACCAAATTTCCTGCTGTGTTCCAGGTGTTAGTCTGACCCATTCCAGAAATTCAGTGTATATGTACGCACAGTCACTGGCGTCTGTACAATATAATGCAACTCCAATACAACAGCTCTGCCACAAAGTCTGCCTTTACAAGGATAAAAATGTGGTGTTAAACTGGACTGCATTATATTGAGGGATATTTCTAATATATCGTCCAACGCATTTACATATGAAAGGACCACAATTTTATGGACACCTTTCAGGATAATGCACTCCATTGAAACACCACCACCCTCTACAACCTGCAAAATAAACATGAGAAATTATTACCTCACTGACTGTCAGCAAAAACTGAAAAATTATAAGCTTTGGAAAAGTGGAATTCTGGCAGAGCTGTTGTATTGGATTGCATTACGCTGTATAGGGATTCTCTAACTTTTTAATCAAAGCACTTTTTCGTACAAAGCCGTGTAGATTTCAGAGTTGACGTGCACTTGAATGCAACATCCCGGTCTGTCCGTGTGTGAGTCAAACTCCCGACACTGACAGCAGAGAACAGACCTACGCTTACATCTGTGGAGAGAAGTCGCACGCCCCGAAACTGACACCACAGCGTGGCAGAGACTCATAGTTTTTTATTACATGTCTATTTAGGTACAAACATTTACCTGCCAGTGTGGCAGAGAGCCTTACAAGGTTTACACTAAAAATATTTGTGGCTTGGTGGATGTATACTATAGCAGAGTATACTGTAAATAGACTTACAAAGAGTTTAGACTTTCCCCCCCTTGCAAATTCTTTTATACTTATTATAAGCTGGGAATTTTCTTTAGGTGATATATTAGATGTTTAGTTTACTTAGTTTGGTATTCACAGCCTTTCAATGTAATGTACAGAATTTTGGTCGCATATAATTTCAGAATATTTAATCCTGTGCATTCTTTCCCAACACACAGGACCAGCACTCCACGATGGTGGAGTACCACGTACCGGTTGCTCCGGGAGGGGTGGCTGACATCTTCGACCAGCTGGAGTCCAACAAGAATGCTCTGCAGATCAAACACTTCTCAGTGAGCCAGACCACACTGGACGAGGTGAGAGAAAAAGAGACGAGACACAAACAGAGAGTGAGGGAGAACTAGTGCGAGGTTTTTGTCAGGGCGGGTAGGTGGCAGCGAGGGACAGAGAACGAGGGACAGGAGATGAGAGAGGCAGAGGGGTGGGGGGTGGGGGGACAGGAGAAAAGCTGAGTGGGAGTGAAAGAGTGAGTTGAGAAAGTTTAAAAGAGGCAGAGGGAAACTGACAGAGGGTACGCCTGAGGGAAAATAAATGGAATATGAGTTAGAGAGAGAATCCATGAGCTTTATATGCAGCCAGTGCTGATATTCTTCAACCACTCTGCCCTCCTTGCGCTCTGGGATTGGAAGATACCATAGGCAGAGGGAAGGAGGGGGGAAACTGACCAGCAGATTAACTAACACATCAGAGTACAGAGCAATATAATTGTTTTTTTTATGTTTGCATGGCATTTAAATTATCACTCCACCTTCGCAGGTCTTCATCAACTTCGCCATGGGAAAGATTGGCATAGAAGACAGACCAGATCTCAGTGATGATGACAGTGACAACCTGGGCTCCATTAAGGCAGAAGAAACATAGAGCTGACTGCCATCTTTTCTTTGTCCGTTTTGTCTCCACTGTGAAATGAAACACAGTATGCGTTTATACTAAATGTGCACTTATAAATAAGAGTTCAAGGCCATCAATGTTTCAGAAACACGGATTATATATTATATATAAGTGTCTTGACCTGTCATATGAAGGGTATCTCAAATGTCTGTCCTTACTGACATGAAATATGAATGAAAAGCACCATGCACATTTGAATACATGCACAGATGGGGAAAAAAAAAATGTTAATTAAGTCTGATGTTTGCCTTAAATTCTGTTGGTTATTATTTCTTTATGTGGTTGGGGCACACTACTCCTCTATATCATAGTCAAATTCACTTTATTTTGTATTGAGAATCATTTTTATTTGACCATAATCTTGACAAATTCAAGAAGAAGTTACCTCATCTTAAGGCACTCTACATGTATAACGTGTCTAAAGAAGTATTTTTTTCATCGAATGTACATTGGTCTACATGCCTACGGGATGAAATTTGACAAACGTAATGATAATATAATTATAATATTCACATTCTGAAGGATATCTGCTACATGCACTTTCCCCCTGCTCATTAACACTTTCTCTAAGGACATGCCTAACCTTTAGAGCGAATGTACCAAATATTTTTATTATACATCTTTTTCTTGCTTATGGACCAGATCCAAATGTCTAGAATGTATCTATGCTTTTTATATCATTCTAATAAAGCTATTTTTCAAATGCACCTGCACTCGTGAGCCTTTTGTATATGCTTTTTTTCTTACGTTTGAGCAGTGGATCACATCAAAGCTCTTTGATTTTGCTGCTACTTAGTGTTCTAATAGAGAGAACATATAGTAGGGTAATTACACAGACATCTGCGGCGAAGCGTGCCAAAGGGATATATCCATAGGGTAACTAAAATAGAAATTAACATGATAAACACATGGATATGTTTATCAGGAAGTAGTGCTACAGCACATGAAACACAGTATATCAGATGACTCAAATATAATACTTCTTGCACAGGAATTGTTCATTTAGAGTTGAGGTCACATTCAACCTGACAGATGATACATGCATGTTTCATATTTTTATATTAAAGCCAGTTTATGTGCATAAATACATCTTTGTTTATGTAATGACACAGTGCTTAGGTGATGCATTAAAGGGTTACTTCACCAATTTTACACATGAAAGTTTGTTTACAGATCTTGAGGTGTACCACTACTACTACATATACTACTGCATATGTGAAAAAGTAGCAGAAAGCATTGTGGCTCCAGAGGAAGCTGCATGTAATCTGATAAATAGCCTCCACTTGTGTCACTTAGTGGCTGAGTTGCATTGTGGGTAATGTAGGCACCAGGGGTTGAATAATGTGTGGAATAAAAACATACTGTATTGTTTTAATCATTTGTTTTGCAGCCACCAAAGGCTGTATACTACTTTTTTCACATGCAGAAGTGTGACACTCTAATGTGTAAGGCTGGTGAAGTTACCCTTTAACAATTGTTTACATATTTACTGAGCCAGCTATGATGCTAAATGGCCCCAAAGACGTTGATGAAATCGAGTTGAAGATGCTAAATAGAGAAATAATATCTGTATATTGTAATCTTCTGCTTTTATATCCGTTTCCGTTTTAGAGCTTGGGGGCGGTTCGAGTAGAACGTCACCGCCGTTGTTATGACAACCATCACAGTTTACTTCCGCAAACGTTTGGCGGGAGATGCAAGTATCCAGGAAGTAAGGTCGGCTTGTTTTGTAATCTTCGGTGCACGAGCGACGTTAAAACTAAAGCCCCAAGAAACGAATAACACTTTTGTGTTTTGCGAAGAAATGGATAATGATGTTCTGGTGCAGACAGAGGACTGGAAGAACACGAAGGAGGCGGTCGCGAACTTTCGACGACTGCTTCTTTGCTCCAAGTGGTAAGTTACGTTAAAGTTACTGAAGAGGTTACAGAAGCAGCGTCCATTGTTGAGTAACGTTGACGCTAACGATAACTTTCACATGTTTGTTTGTCGGACTAAACTCGGTTTGTTGTCAGGACCTCGCCTCAAGTATTTACAGCTAGCCTCAACGCCAACAGCTAGCGTTAGCTCAACGCTGTAGTTGTCAACACCTGATTGCAATTATTCTACAGGATTACAGTCAATCTGTTGTTTAGTGTTATATTGCTGCGTCATATCAACTCAATTGAAAAATGGCATAATAATCAGAATAGCTCTAGCTTAAAACATAAATAACAACGTGTTTCATAGTAGGATACAATGTCTAAACTCGTTACGCAACAATAACACAAGACCACCGTACAGACTACAGATGAGTGTGCTTTTGTGATGGGGGGATGGTGGGTGACTTGATGTAGCTCTGGTGGGTGTTGGGACATGGCAGGATGTTGAACGTGATTGTGTTTGGGAAGAGGCTGTTACACAGTCTGGATGCAAGGGTGCTCCAGTACCTCCAGCCAGATGGCAGGAGAGGGTGAAGAGTCTGTAAGATGTGTGGGGAGGGTCCTTCACACTGCTGGTGGCTACTGAGATGCAGAATGAATGGTGAATATACTCCCACTCTGCTGTCTCCACTATACAGACAAACATTCCAATCAGCATCAGCTATATTCTGTGTTTAGTGCCAATTGGTAAAAAGGTTTAGCTAAGATTGTGAAAATGTTAAAGATTATGCCTGCTAATGCTATCTATCAACATGTTAGCATTATCATTTAGCATGTTAGCATGCTGGTGTTGGCACTTTACTCAAAGTATATCTTGAATTTATGAAATCTCCTCAAATATCACAATATCTTTGAACAAATACCTCCTTCAATATTGCAGTAATATAAATTGGTCTGAAAAAATATCGGCCAATTTTGGGAAATTTATATAATTGGCTATTTATCAGTGTCGGTGAAATTTGAGCTGATAAGTAGAGCCTCAGCCAAATTGATTTCATTGACTTAGCAAGAGTAGCATTAACAAACTGTGGCTGTTTTGCACTTTAAAAGTTGGTTTGTGATCCACAAATTAACACAAAGAAGAAGACAGAAGTACTCTGTCTTACCCTTAGGTTTACGTAAACTACAGCTTAGGAACTCCACGACCAGATACCAGTTCGTTCCTTAGCATGTGCTAGAAAGTTTCCATGGCTGCTTTTCAATCTCACTGTGACTCCTTTTGAAAGTCTGGAGGGTGAACAACAACAGATTGAGCAAAAAGTTCTGCTCAATGAAGCAGAGGTGATGTTGCCTCTCCTTACTGTACTGACCACTTTTTAAATGTTTTGTTTTTTTCCCCAGCTCGATGTTAATGAAGGATCCTGTGTGTCTGGGAATGTGCGAGCATATGCTGTGCAGGTATTGTGCCCTCAGCTGAATGTGCTTTACGCTGACATGCTCACTAACAATAGACCGGTCACATGTTGGACATTTCTTATTTGTCAAATGCAGGTGCAACTACTAATGTTAATTATGGCTCCATTCCATTCAGGTGTTGCACTGCCAGGACTCTGGTATTGTGCTGGTTCACTGAAGGGAAGAGAGCCATGATACAGTTTTTTGTATTAAACACCTACACTTTGCCTTTCCTGCTGCTATAGAACGAAATGTCCACATTAAGGTGTTTTGCCTCCTCTTCTCAAATTTGAGGAATCTTTTAGTTCACTAAGATTTAATTCCACAAAGGTGACTAATTACATATTTGTAAACATATAACAGATTAAGTACGGATTAACATTAATATTCCATTGATTAACAAGTAATAACCAGTAATTATAAACATAACTGTGTTGGCACTAATGTTTAGTTTTAAGGCCAAATCATGAGACAACCGTAACACTTATGTTACAGGTATTTAACGCATATTAAGACCTGCAAAATAAATAAAATTTACAGCCCACTTTCTCCCAAATGATATGGAAGTTTTGTAATTAACATGCTTTTATTTTGGCTTGGCGCTGATTTTGTGTACGGATGAAATACTGCATAATATCCATGGCAATTAATGTCCCCGTAGGCATAAACTATGTCTTTAATTTATGCCTTCCCTTCATGACTGAGTGGTCTTAAAAGGTATATCAATCAGCTCATTGCATTACCTCTTACTGAACTGTGAAGTAACTCCTAATCCAAGATACGTCTGTTGCTCAGGTCCTGTGCTGGCGCCCGGGCAGGAGATGGCTGCGCAGTGTGTCACAGTCCTGCGTGGGTGAAGGACATCCAAATCAACAGGCAGCTCAGCAGCATCATTGAACTCTTCTCTGGTTTGGAGTCTCTGCTCAAGCCCATAGAACAACCAGGTAGGTGGCTGCCATCATACTGTATAGCAGCTTGAAAGCATAAGTAGCTAGTTATCTTCCAATCCATGTGTCTAATTCATTATCTCGTCTGCCCACACACCCTTCTATCAATTGTTGGCTGAAACATTAAACATTTTTCTCCGCCAATCTAATCTCTGAATGACAGTATTAGTGGCTTGTTCGTGTGTTTGTTCATTGCACATCCAGCATCCCGGTAATGACAGTAATTATACAATGCAATTTACCACGGTAGTGTTTAGTTTGTAGATCTCAGCTTTGACAAAGAATGACAGGGCAACTTTCTAAGCCCTGTGGTCAAAATGTGAACAACTCTGCAGGTTGTTGTGGTGTCTAAATGTACACAGAAAATGGTTAATGTTTGAAGAAGTTGATAGGTTGTGTCATTGCTTTTGACAGAATGTCAGTATTACTGGTTGGCAGCGCATCATTTTATAGTTTGGAGTTTTTTTTAATCCCAACAGGTAGTGCATTAGAGAGCATTAAAGAGCCTTTTTGATGGCAGTTCCCAAAAATTATAGTATGTGCAGGAGGGGAACATTTTGTTTTGTAATCTTTTTTTGTTTTTTTCTCGTCACATTCCAGACTCCTCTCTGGCCAAGATTCAAACACAACCTAAAAGCGCTGTCTTTCCACAAAAGAAGAGCTTCAAGATCTGGTTCAGCCCCCGCAGCCGCAAAGTACGTTGCGTGGTGGAGAAGCCTTCAGAGGTCACGGTACCGGAGAGCAGGTCTTCTGGAGAAACAGCTGTAGCACAGCCAGACACCATTACTGCTCAAAGCCAGGACCTGTCAGTTTTCAATTTCACCTCGTCCTCCCAAGACTCCAGCTCTTCTGCTACTCAAAGATGCAGAAATGAAAACAAAAACATAAAGAAAAGGTCAACTAAGAAAAATGCGGCCAGCAGGAAGCTGCCGGTGCAGGGAGCCACGAGGAACACACGAAAACAGACCAATCAGATGATGAAGAAGAACAGGCTGGAGACCATCAATCAGCAATGGGGGATAACTGAGGAGGTAGATCCGTTAGAGGAAAAGGAGCAGCCCTGTGCTGAAGGGGCAAGGAGGTCTAATAAGAGGGTTTCCTTCCTGAGCCCTCCTGTCACATCTGACGAGCCTCCGCCTGAAGTGCCACAAGGGGGTACTAATGAACTCAGCCCTAGCAGAAGCCCCATGAGGGAGAGTCCCTCAAGAGGTCAGGGCATGTCAGACAGTGTCATCCAACATGACAAACTGTCTACAAATGACTCCAACCCCGCTGACAATCCTGAAAAACAGGACAATGTGTCTACCCCAAAGCATTCCTCAAAAAGATGCAGAGCGGAGGAGAAGGTCGCCCCATTGGAGACCACCCCAAAAAGGCCCAGGGCTTCCCCAGGCAGGAGGAGAAAATCACAGATGTCCCCAGCTGTCCTTAACCCTCCATCTCTGTGTAGCCCCAGGTGTGAGAAGAGCATCAAAAAGTCAAGACAGCAGCAAGGAGACAGCCCCTCTGCCCTCGCCACTGCTGGCAGAAAATCTCCCTGTGGTCACGGTGCATCTGCTGGTCGGCCCACCTCGGGGAGCCCTGCAGTTTCGAAGAGGAACCACAAGGGAGAGACCCTGCTGCATCTAGCCGCTATAAAGGTCAAGAGGTTTTTGAATAGTTCACCATATGTACTTGAATTTATTTTGTGTTGCATTCTGAAAAAGCTAAACGTTAAACAATTTCCAGAAGCAATTTTTGCGCGTCATACTTGATAAAGTGGGAAATTAAAGTGGAAATGGACAACTTATCACCCCTTAGCATTTCCAACTGATATTATAGTTTGCACCGCTGTCGTAAACACAATCAGATCACTTTCCATTTTCTTCAGGGTAGCAACTATCAACAACACAAGGCAAATGTGTGAGTTTATTAATTCATTTAGTCTATTGAGACGTGAAAGCAATTAGAAATGTTGCCAGGCTGACCGGATCTTCACTCAGCCTTCATCTTCCTGGGAGATTTCATGCCCGGTGGCAGGCAAAATTGCATGGTGTAAACAAGGTTTACTGGGAACGAAGTCATAATTTTTTATCAATTACATTGTGCAATCAGCATTTACTTCATAATGATATGTAAAGGCAAAAATCATGTCTATTACCAGTTTAAATTAAGTATACATGAGTTACATCTAACATCAATAAGATCAAACTGTGTCATCCCTCAAATTGCTACTCCATCTTTTCTGATATTAATCAACAAATGGTCAAACAAAATTGTAAAGATATATCAGTTACAATGATGCAAACTTGGTCCTTTAATATTCTTCGTTATCTTTTAGTCTCTTTCAAAATGCATCTAAGATGAATCTTCTGCTTTCATTGTCTTCTCTTCCTGTGGGGGGTTTCCTCCCTCAATTGAACGTATTAGTCTTCAGATGATCAGACTGTGATATTCCGCACTGTTGAGAATAAACTGTCTTGCAGTAATCCTTGTAAACATAGCCGTAATCCCCCTCTGGATCCTAGACAAGGTAATCAATGGCCCATTGCAGAGTGTGATTGATAAACACCGGGGCTTTGGTACACTGGGATCAGTGGCTGTGTTTGAAGGGTTGTGTTTACAGGCCTGCAATTCTGACCTCAAGTTTGTTGTTCTCTCTGGATCCTGCAGGGAGATGTAGAGGCTGTCAAAGAACTGCTGGACCAGGGGGCTGACCCCAACCTGAAGGATAATGCTGGGTGGACACCTTTGGTAAGACTAATACACCAAGTGCTACGTGTGAAAGCTTTATTTGTTGTGTGGAAAAACTCTGATAAAAATGTTTTGCCAACAGGCCACAGTTGCTTTGTGGTCCGTCAGACTTTGATGGCAAGACTGTTTTCTGCACAAGGGCTGTAGCTTTTCTTCTCTAACCAACTATTGAAACATTTATCCAACATTTACATCTTGGTATTTACTATTTATTGTCTTGTCCTCTCCAGTAAACATTATTTTCCTTTTTAGAATATGCGTGCAAGCTCAGTTTTCCTCTCTCAATAGCTCTTTTGCCACATCTTTGGCATTCGAACACCTGTTTGTGCCATATGGCGATTGAGCTGTTTCTCGTTGCATTGAGCCCAACTTGAACTGCAACCAAAAATGTCAATCTGTACTGTTCTGCTGTGTTCATCAATTGCGCTCCAACTTAACAGAACACATGCAAACAGACACAATGCGATTTGACAACACATGCGCAGCATTTAGGAAACACGGCAAAAAAACACACAGCACAACCGAGCATGTTTGCCTTTGTCAGCCACTGAGCTCTTCATGTCATTGTGGAACAAAACCACAAAGCTTTAAGCTGACTTTGATTAGCAGGTGAAGTACAAGTATTTTCATGTCAGAAATCAAGGAGTGAGTCCGTTACTGCAAGTGTAGACATTTTTTATGCATGCAAGAGGTCTATGCTCTTTTGGGAAATGTAACCTTAAGTTGCCTGCACATGACTGAATGGAAAATCCTTCAGCCCATTTTTTTCCCTTTTGAAAATGTGGGTTATTGCTCAGCTAATGTTGGAGTTACAAAGCATGAAGAACTGGGAATTCTTACACAGACATTATCAAACCAATCATTTCAGACCAGACAATATGTTTTAAATTGTTAATAAACAATCACAACAATGTTTTTAAGGCAAAAAGATTTTCTTGGTAGCTCTGTTAGATGTATTATTAAAAATAAATAGATAATCTGTCTACATAAAAATGTTATCAATATGACCTCTAAGTGTTCTCCTCAGGTCAGTTAAATCTACAAAATTAATGAGGTGTGTTTAAGCTGTAATATCTGATTGGCAGCTATGAACCTACCTCAGGTGTCATTTTCAAAACACCCCAGGGAAGCACATTTCATTTAAAACATTCACTTAAAAGATCCAAATTCGTTTGAGCTCTTTGAAGCGTGTACCTCACCTAAAGTAGTATCAACTTAGTGATTAAAAATGGAAGAGAATTTAGAATGCATAAGAATAATAATGCTGTGTTTGGAGGATAACCGAGAAATAAAAACAGATCAAAGAAAAGCAGAATAACTTCTGAGCATTACGCCTTTTGTTCCAGCACGAAGCGTGTAACCTGGGTCACCTGGCGGTTGTGGAGGTGTTGGTCTCCAAGGGAGCCCTGCTGAATACACCTGGCTATAAAAACGACTCTCCGCTCCATGATGCTGTGAGGAACGGACACCTGGCGATTGTCAAACTGCTGCTGCAGCTCGGAGCCTCGCAGAACGTACTGTAAGTTGTTCACGTGTTTTAATATGCTTGACCTTGACTGAATTTACATGTAAGATGCAGTCATAACACTGCTTGTAATGACAGTAATTTACTTTATAGAGTACTGCAGATGTGTGGCTTTTATAAAGGGTTGCTACAGGTCAAATGAATCACACATTGTACCGACACAAGAGCAGGGTCAGTCTGGCGTACACATAACATGGGTCACTGTATAAAAGGGTTTGAGCAGGTCAAGTGAATATCTTCACAGCACTGGTCTTTTTTGAAATCTTCAAGTGCTGACCGTGAATTCTGACCTTAAAACAAGATTTTCTAATAGTTAGCTTTGAAATCATAATTTCTTTGTGCTCCAGCACATTAAATTGTAATACTGGTACCACATTTATTTGAATAACATCAACTATCACTGATTTGTAAGATGCAGGTGCCTCTAGACAAATTAACACAGTTGTGCACTGCTGAGTGGTGGGAATCTCTAGGCACCTTACTTTTCTCACTGTGTGACCACTATCTACTAAAACGTAGCGTATTTTTAGAGGTCCATAATTAAAATAAGCAGATTAATTCACTTTTCATTGCATTATCTTTGTTCATACTCAGCCATCTTCATCAAAACTCAAGAAGTATCCTCTCTTAGAATGTGAACACGACACACATGTATACATCAGTTCCAATCCTCTGTAATTTATTCAGCCAAATACAAATAATACAGGCCATCCTAATGTTGGGAATTGGGTTTTTAATTCAGACATAGGGCGTGCTTGTGAATCCAATTTGATGCTTCACAATGAGAGTTAGCTTCTACCTTGAGGCTATTCAAGGTTGAAGAGCAAGCACTCTCTGTAGGCATTAATAAACAGGTCAAAGATAAGATGTAGTGCCGCTACATGTCTAAGCAAGTCTTGCTGTCCACAGTGACGAGGATGGCAGTGTAAGATATAATGAGACATATTACGGTAATAAAATACCTTTTGGAAAATACATTTCAGAAACGCTGGCTACTAGCTAGCAGTTAGGTGCCATTACACACAAACGACTCACATTTTTCTGCTCACGTGGTTTGAATTATTGTGGTTAATTCACGCGTCAGCCCACAGTCGCTACATTTAGCTCAGACTGCCATTTCAGCTGTTCATGAGACTCTGGCTTCTTGAAATTGTGACTATTTGTGAGTGTTTTTTTTTCAATCAAATGTAATATTGTAAAAAAATTATGATAAAATCTGATCTTTGTTCTAGATTAAGAGGCTTTTACTCTGTTAATGGTCCACAGGCTGTATACTTCCATGAGTAATGTGTTGGCCACACTACACAGCTTTCTGTCCTGTAATCGGGAGTTTGGCAGTCATTGTGACTTTCACAATACATTACTGATCAGCGACAGGGGTTCACGCATTATAGGATCACACACTTGCAATGTGACACAAGAATGATGCTGTTCAAGGTTTTGGGTGCCCCACTGCCTGCGTGTTGAAGATCCTAGCTAAAATCTTATAGTGTGAACTTAACGTAATAGACAAACAAAACCCCTGTATCCAGTAAAGCAATGTTTTAAATACTACCTATGAGACAATTTGTGAAAGTTTGAAGTCGATGAGGTAGTTCGTAGTGTTATATATAAATACATTTAGATTTCACATTAATTTGTGAAGTTATTTAAATGTTTCTGCTTCTCCATATATGTAATAGTAAAGTAACACCTTTCAACTGAGTTGGACAACTAAAGTAGAAACCTCAAAAGAAGCAGAACATTTTAAGTGAGTAAATAATTAATGCCCAGCTATTGTATTTCATTGCATTACATCATAGAGGTGCTCCTCTTATTCTGGACCAGTCCTCATTTTTCCTTCAATGAAACGTCAAGTGCCTGGCTCCCAGTTATTGTACCAGGCATTCAGCCCTTTATTCTCAAGCAGCAGCAGTGCAGTTCGTAGGTGGATGGATATAAAAAGCAACTGAGGCTGATTAGTTGTTGGTCAATCACTTGATGCTGTATCAGCATTACTGGCCTGTGGAGGCAGAGTAGATGCGCAGCACAATGTCTATAATGAGGGAGGAGATGCTGGCTAATCATTACGATCAATAGAGGAGTTGATCAGGGTCAGTATTAGGGCTGAACGATTTTAGGAAATGATCTAATTGCGATTTTTCTGGCAGATATTGCTTCAATGCAATATTCACAATGAACAGTAACATTTACAAACATGACAGAACATTTCATCATACCATTAAAACATTAAGCAGGAGGGAATCGCGTATCTTCTGTCCAGCGTGAAAAGAGGTTTTTAAATCCGTCTTTGGTGACCGTGTTAACAGACACCATGTTCTTGGCAATGTAGTGTGTTATGGCAGTCGTTATCTCCCGGTGTCTTCGGCTGCTCTTATCATACGGAGTTACACTGGCAAAATATGCTGTAATTGTAGTCTGTTAGCTACTATGGGCCTGAGTATCATTTTCGCTAGACTTTTCACCGGACGTTTTCGTCATGCACTCGTTTTTTCAAGTGCCGGTACAAATTGGCTGTGTTTCCGCTTGATGTTGCAACTTTAGCACGACAGGTTTTGCACAGTACCTCTTTCTGGTGCACGTCTGCAGCCTCAAACCCGAAATAAAATGACCGACATCCTGTTTTTCTTGGTGATTAAATCCCCAAGCTCTGCTTCTGGTCCAGCTGAAGCCATTTCAGAAATTAAAGAGCAGGTGGAGCAGGCTATACTGATTGGTCGCTTCTGATTGGTGAGCTTGGCAGGATGGTAGGGAGACGGCATGTATGTGTAAAAAAGATTTTTCGACACAACATATCCTGGGTCAGTCAGGAGCACTGCAAAAAAAAAAACGCAGCTTTGGCGATCACATGATCGCGTTGTCTGAAATCGCAATTTCGATCAGAAAACGATAAATCGTTCAGCCCTAGTCAGTATGCTGGTCAGTTAGCGCTCTCTTTGCGATCATTTTACACCAGTAATCCTCTGTCTTCTCCTGGCTTCATTAATCTGATTTTTCTCCTTGCCTCCATGATTGCCAGATCTGACATTTACTTTGTTACTTGTCTGCAGAAAAAAGGAGGCAGCGGTTGGGACTGTCTTTTTGTCAGGAAGCTGCAAGATGAATGCAATCCTTGCCTAAGTTTCGCCACTTACTACACACACATATACTCACACAAGAGGCGAACCAAGACATCTGCCAAAGCAATCCCTAATGGATTGACTGGCACTCAGCTCAGGCTTTGGATATACAGGTTTTGCAGAGATTCTCATTGTCCCTGTATGTGTGTGCCGGTGTGTGTGTGGGCATTTTAGGTTTGAATGATTGGACTGCATTTTTTCATTGTTTGGGCCCTGTCCCCTAAAACAGTGACTGGGAGTCCACTTTCTATCCAGCTCAAGTATTATACTTGCTGGGCAGCTTATTAGAAATACTAAGGGAACTCTTGAATGCTAATATGTTTAATACAGTCAACCGTTCCCTCTTATCTCAAAAACAACAGGTTTAAGCATTTTCTGAGAAGCCACACAGCATGCACAGCAGGGCTCCTGACTATACGTCTCAGGCCTGTCCTGTGAGCATAAATATCTACCAGTGCAGCACATTTGGACAGCAGAGATGAGGTCTGCAAGTTGTACCATTGTGCCATATGTTATGTTGTCAAACTTAAAGGAATATGGTAGTATTTTGTGTATTTTCTACATGTACTACACATTTTGTATACATTACCTTATTACCATTTTCTTACATAAATGTTCTTATCATACCTTGGCTTCTAGATTATCACTGTTCATGTCATGTCAGTATGAAAATGAATTTGACTTGCACTGAGTCCATACAGATCATAATTAATATCACCTCTACGTGTGGTATAACTGAACTACATGCAGAGGCAATGAATGATAAATACATTTACCAGTTAGCCAAAGCATTGCTATGACTCTACAGTATTTGTGTTGACATTTAAAAGGCATGAATAGGGCTGTACTGAATAGTTTAAAGCTTCATTCACAATGTTGTCATTGAAATTCTTAAACAACATTCAAATGCATGTTTATTCATTCTGCCTGAACCTGGTAATTCTGCACAGTTGCAGATAAATATCGAGCTACACTTATATCATAATTTCTTTACTATTAATAGGATTAGATTCCAGTGGTGGCTACTTATGATTGTTTCAGTGTAATGTGATCTGAACATTTCCAATAACTCCAGAACGATGTAGTCCAGAGATCAGAATATACTGTATAAAGGTAGAATGTAGCCAAAATTCACAACATATTTTTTGTCAAAGTAAATATTCAGCTTCAATCCCTATTTGTTGGCATTTAGCCTTTAGCCCAACATTTTTCACTACCATCAAAAAAAAAAACTGTTTGCTTTCCTACTTGCTGTTTACAGAGAGTATGAAAGGGCAGCGCAGTATTTACAGGGCAGTTTAGCAGAAATCATAACAGCACTCAAAATTACATTTATATAATCACATCCACAAAACATGGATTTCTGGCTTTAAGACTTTTATCGTAAATTGCTGAAGTAGTAACGAATTAGGATCATATTTGCTAATTTGTTAACATTCAGACACTAAATGTGGCATTTCATCTCCATCTCCAAAACAGCTAATGTATTCGATTCATCATCTGCCCCATCAAGTGGTTGCCAGTTTGTTATAGCTAACATTGCCAATCGTAGCTAATGTAACTAACACTTGCTAATGTTAATGTAGCTAACTTTAGCTAGCTAAATTTAAGGCAGTAGTACAGTATGATGGGTGCACACTATAGAAGTCGATGAAACACAGATACCAGGTATTACCGACAGAGTTATACTTTTGGCTCACGAACCTTGTTTGAAGCTGGAACCAAAAGTGCCAATTTTTACACACAGATAAACAAAACAATCATTTTGCACCCAACACACATTTTCAAATTACTGATTCAAGTTATAATAATGTTTTTAAGGAAAGGAGATAAGACTTTTATTCTGCAACTTTCTACAACCTCTGTAGATGTTATATGACCTTTTAACTCACTTGCTGATTTAGTCGTTTGGAGCATCATGCCAAGTGTTGCACAGTCTGTTGTCTGAGACATAACAATTACAGAACAATACACAATCTGGCTACATCTTCGTGTGGAGGTGGGTGTGTCTTGGGCCATATCATAGAGTATAAGCTGTAATGCCAAAGCTGATCCAACCATCAGGAGAAATGGAGAGTGGATTATTTGAGACGGAAATGTGACTAATGATCCTTTTGATTAAAAATGCATTCAGGCCTCACACACTGCTTCATCAGTTGCTTGCCACGTATTTCCATCATTAGACATATGAATCCTTTAAAGACCTACTGCTGATGCACAGACCAACAATAGGCTATATTAGTATCTCTTTTGTTGATGTTCTGTTGTTTATTTGTGTAGAAAGGCTATGGGGTAGTGTTAGGTCTGAACTGAACTCTGAAGTCCTCCTCCCAGTTAGAATTAGATTCATGGTTACAGTGGGGATCCACTATAACTGCCACCACATGCCTCCCACTTGTGTTCTTAAGCAGAGGCTTGTGGGAGTGTTTGTGACTTCACCTCCTGCACAATTTTCCATGCTTCCTTACTTTTCTTCAAATATTCATCTCACGTGCCGCTGCATAAACCAGCTTGTGTGTGCGTGTATGTATAAGTGTCAGGGACATTTTATTTTTGTTTGTTATTTGTGTGTGTATGGGGTTGGGGGTATGAATCCAAATGAAATATTTTATGGACCAGTGGACCTATTAATTGTCCCCCAGGTGTTATCTTTGCTGACGCCTAATCTTTTAGAGACGACCTGCTGGGCTTGGTTCTTCTCTGTGTCTCCTCCTTTCCTCCTCCTCTTTGTGCTTTTCTTCATTCTCCACTCCTCCTCCTCTTTCCTCAAGGTGACCTCAGTCTTGTTTCATGCAGCTCCCTGCAAGTTACATACTTCAAATGTGTATGTTCAATTTACCCACTATAATGCAGAGGTGGTAGCAGTTTCAACTTCTATCCCCACTAACATCTGGCGTTTGTCTTCAATGGGAAGAAGTTGACATTTACTCCAAGGTCAGATGACTCAGCAGTGATGGAAACATGACATCCTGGTAGACGCATACATTTTTGCCCCTTTTCTGGTGCAATGCTATGTGTGATTTGAAGTTCTGGACATTAGCACATAAATAGTTTTCTATCTGTCTCAGTCAGCATTAATTTTGAAGGGACACTAAAGTAAAATATATATTTTTGAAATAAACCACCCGCAGGCTGCTTTCTACTTTTTCTGATAGAGGAGAGTAAAACTTTAAATTCCCAGTGGGGCAATTTGCTTTGCAGACAGTAGTCAAACACAAATGCATAATACATCAAACCCATACACAAGACAAATTCCACATCACTAACACTGTCACCTTAGATCATGGAGGTTTGTTGTTTTGTTTAAAAAGCCAATAGCTGATGGTATAAAAGACAATCTGTATCTGTTTGTGCTGCCCTTAGGGAGACTGAACCTCTGCCCTGATGAAAGCATCAGAAACTCAACATATAATGGATGTTGAGGGTCTAAGCAATAGTCTTTGCGTGTAGGATGACTTTCACTTCAAACAGATTCGGAAGATCTTTAAGGGTAACCCCTGTAAGCTAACAGCACTGCCTAACGATTTTTATCAGTTTGTTCTTGTTTTTAACACTCAGGCTGCCGAACCAGGAAATCATAGAAGAAGAAAGAACAGACTCAATAAAAGCAGAATTGAACATTTTCATCAGTGTGATGCCCACATTAAAACTTTGCAACTTCTTTAAAACGAACAACTGTTGGTTTGCCTTCTTACATATAGCACCTGTATTAGTTAAATTAAGCTTTGATGTGTTTGAACATGACAAGACAGAAAAAACAAAAACACAAAGGCAAACTTATTTCCTGGCTCATTTCCATATTTTGAATAGATTTACCTACATATATGTACAAATCTTATTGTAAAAATGGTATTTAGCAAAATGTTGCTTTTGTGATAAGTAGGTTATTGTGTATTTACGGTTAAATAACTATACCGAATCTGTAGCAGTTGTTTGGTCTCCTCAACAGATAAATACTCAAAAAGGTTTGTAATGTTATCAAGCCAGTGGATCTAGTGTATCGTGCAAGAAATTACCTCAGAAATAAGCACAGATTTCAGCTCACCCTTATATCAAACAATTATGCTCCAGCAAGTGAATGACACACATGGGTGCACACTTTCACGGAACAAGCAGGGTGTGACATCGCCAAATTGTTTTTCTCAGAGCTTTGAACTGGCAAATATTGATTTTGTTTTGCCTGGCCATTTATATAGAAAACAAACGCCAAATGTGCATGGGTTGTGATGAAATTATATGACCGATATCTTGTTGCATAGCTCTGACTCATCACATAATATCAACACCGTGTCAGTGTCTGTGAAAGCTTTGTCACATGGGCAGGCAGAAAGAGCATCAACAGGTTGGTTAGACACATTAGTATGGTTAACTTTAGATTTAAGAAAAAAACATTTTATATCAGTTGCTAAGAGACTAGAAAATGAGGATGCAATTTGAAAAGGAAACATTGCTCAGGCTGTCACTGGGCAAGACGGTCTACTTTGGCAGATTATGATGCAGTAAAAGGCATGATTTTCAAGTTTAGTCTTTGTATTTCACAAGATTGTGAAAAATGCTCATCACAATTTCCCAGAGCCCAAAGTGACGTGTTCAGATTGCTTCTTGTGTTCTTCCAACAGTCCAAATCCCAAAGACCCTTCATTTACTCTCATAAACGACAAAGAAAAGCAGCAAATTGCTACAATTAAGAAGCTGGAACCATTAAGCTTCAGACATTTCTGTTTTTAAGACGACTGAAACTAATGATTTTCAAATTAGCTGGCAACTAATTTTCTTTTGATTGACTAAATCAACTAATCATTACAGCTCTAATCTGGTCCAGTATGAAGTCATTTTTTATCACCATTTTAAAACATTTCTTTATTTGGAGCACTTTGTAAAATGCTCAAAAATATGTTTTTTTTAATTGGTATTATTTTTTGCTGGTATAATTTTCAGCAAAATTGAACAGTTAGTATCAAATTACTGTTCTCCTGTGTTTCAGCAAAATGAAAACAACTTTTAAAGCATGATTTTTCGATAGCATTGTATCACTACTAATGGTACTAGTGATTTATCACTGTGTCATACAGAGCCACAAGCATAACCTACGTAAGCTTTACAGTATATAATGTATTTTAAATGAGAATAAGGCTTATACTATATTTCAAAGTCTCTGCATCAAAACTCACTGACACAGCACCGAGCCAGTAGTTTCAGTACTTGTGTCAATGAATTTGTAAAACCACTGACCACTTGAGAAAATTATCTTGACTCATCGCAGATCTAATCCACGTTCAACATTTGTGCAACTACATAACATCATGCTGCAAATTAACCCAGGTTTTAGCTTTGATGTCTTATTCATCAGTTTAAACATGTCTGACTGTCTCTTTGATCACCACCACAAATGCATAAATACACAAATGTGTGCACACTGTGAGACACTGACACACTTCATCTTTTGAATTTTCTCCTTCGCAGTAATCTGTTTGGAAAGCGGCCCGCAGATTACGCAGTGAGTCTGGAGATGCAGGAGATTTTCCAGAAAGCCTCAGAAGGAACCAAAAATGCTAATGCATCTCTTAGCCCCTCAGCCAGTCTCTCTGTGGTACGTGTCTACGTGTGCATGCAAATCAGCTTTTTTATTTTCTTACTTTCCTTGAAATCTTCCAACCCTAGATGGCTAATAAAAAGACATCTCTCAACCATGTTCTTATGTCCTCTGTTAGATGAGCGACTGTGTGAGAAAGGATGAAATGGTGGTGTTTCTGGCCAGCAAGCTGTCACAGCGTGAACAGCATGACCTGGCCAAACTGGGAGAGCTACTGGGAGGGACAACGGCTGAAACCTTTTCTGGCTCAGGTAATGTTTGGTGCAGAAACACCTCTTTAGGGGGGCTTATGTGTCTTCAGTGTTCCAGTCAAAGCCTCATAGGATACTGTTTTGTATATGATTGCTTTTTAATAGAATTGTTTGATAAATGTGGGCTCTCAGCCACACTGCAAATTAACAGCAGCCACCAGCCAATTGCTGGTACGTTGGAACCATGACTGATATGTTTACTCACTGCCATACACTCTGATAGGTAATCAGCAGCAATCAGTCATCATTTGGATGCCCTGTTCATGAAAGATGTATTAGATAGGTAAATGCTGGCTCAACCACCCAAAGGCTCTACTCTGCAGTGTTGAGGCAGTCTCTTTCCCTTGTCATTATGTTTGTTAGGAAGATTATATAAAGTGCCTTTACCACCATGAAGATGGGATTTTTATCTGAACGCAAAGCAAAGATTTCAAGGCGTAGCTCCCATCTACAGAGTCTTTTTGCATTGTGCACTCCAACAGTAGGTGCTTATCACTCACAAAGGATCAACAGTAACTAACAAGTGCTTCTGGAGCTGTATACATCATTGTGATACAGCAGGTCTTTCATTGTTGCATAATGGCTGGGAGAACACCAGAGAGCAAAAGTAATTGAAATCATTCTTCATAAAATGTTTGGTACTGTCAGGGTGATGAATAAGCACTAATGAAAAACACAAGTGTGTCTCACAACTCTCCCCACTCTGACCTGAGGGATGAACGTTGGAGCTTTCAGAGAATTTCTTTCTTTTTTTTAACTTTTTGAACTGAAGGCAACAAATCCACACAAATCCATGGTCAATGCGCAATGTAAGACAATTTTGCCTTGGAGATACAATTATGTTCATTCTGTACTTGTCAACGTTTTTCACTTCAATGAAAAGGCAAGAAGCTCCTTTTTAAACTTTAATTAACCTTCAATTATGCGTCCTTGTCTCAAGCACTTTTGTGCAATGAGAGATTTGTGGTGTTGCAAAGGCTCACCTGTTCACTGAGGCAAAGTGAGGAACAGCTGCAGATCATTAGCTGTAGTTGGGTTTAGGGCTGATGAATTGGTATCACCGATCAATTTCTATGTTACGTAGAATTGTGTTTATCCTTTTGACAAACTAAAAATTATTCAAACACAAATATTTTGTCATTTTACACACGTGTATAATTTTCTTCTGATGTCGTAACAACAACTGTGAGCACACAGAGTATGCCTCTATTTAAAACAGTGATATTGAAAGACAAAGACATTCATATCCCCCTCAGAATGAATTAATTGTAATATCTTTGCTACATTTTCCATTATCAAGTTAACATTTAGCACTTTGTTTTCTGATGAAATACCTTCAAACTGCTTTCGAGTCATCCTCAGCTGGACTTTGTGTAGGTGCTAATTAGCTAGCATTAGCATGTCAACATGTGAAACTCGGATGATTAGACCATGTCTGCCAAACGCCTATCATGTTGAAAGTTGTTTGCGGATATTGTTGTTCTGCTCCCTCAAGTAGCTGCCAGTTTGTTGTACGAGTCAATGTTGCTATCACTAGCTAGCAACCGTTAATGTTCCTAACACTACTAGCTAACATTAGGGCAGAGCAGTATGCGTGGCACATACTGTAGAATTTTACATTTTCTTTTTCCCCTGCTAACACTCTTGATCACTGACGAAACGAGATGCCACGTGGTACCAACTTTGTTTGTCCACATGAGCTGGGCCTCAGCAGAGCTGTCCTTTTTTGTTGAAAAAAATATGCAAGCATTCTGGTACACCAAAAGATGCATTTAATTTAAAAGAATGAATCCGATATATCATATTGTACATCAGGGATCCTTGCACCTTTGCAGTCTCAGTCGGGTTAAGCCTCCATGCAGTGAGGCTTCACACTTCAACAGAATCAGTGGCATGCATGTCTGGACATAAGCCCTCGCTTTCGGTTCTGCCTCTCCAGACATTGTCCTCGACAGCCCTTAGGCCTTTGTACAAGCACCAGGGATGTCGACCAAATCCAGACATGTCAGGAAACAAGTTAAGATGTGTCCCAATGTTTTTCTATTGAGATACAGAAGTGTCTCAGTCTTAGCTGGACACTCAGTCTTGAGAGAAACACACTAGGAGGACGGCAGCATGTAGCAGCTATTTCTGTATCTGTATGTGCAGGTCAGCTAATTTGTACAAAATTATATTGTGTGTGTGTGTGTGTGTGTGTCTCTCTCTTCTTCCTCCAGTGAGCCATGTCGTGCTGCCAGAAGGACACATGCCCACCACCTACTCCACCCTCCTGGGTCTTCTTGCTGGCTGCTGGGTTGTAAAATTCAGCTGTGAGTATAGTGTGAGCCGTCGACTGGGTACTTCTCTGTAGATGCTATTTTAGGAAGACTTGTTAAATAATGTTGCTGTTGGGACCTGGGCTATTTCATGCTGCAGTTAAACCAAAGCAGATTTTATCCAAAATATCCTGAAATGTTAAATGCACCTGGGGCCAAAGCTTGGCATTTCTTTCTCTTTCAGAATGTATTTTCTGTTATTATATTCTGTTCTGACCTTAATATTGGAGCCAATCCCAGCTGACATTAGGTGAGTGGCGGGTTATAATCTGGTGATTCATACACACAATTGAAGTGAACCAAAAATCAAAACAATCCTATCATCACACTCATTAGTCCCCTGGAGTTAAAATTAGCAAGGGTTAATTAATCACAACCAAAACACACAGCCAAAGTTAATATGAAGTCAATACATAATACTTACCAGTACACATAAATACCAAGTTAGATGTGCAATAAAGGCTTTGAGAATCTGACATTTTTGGTTTAATGTGCCTTGAAAGTGCTGAAAAGGTGCTTCTGTTTATGGCGGACTGTTTCTTGCCTGCGAGCAGAATCTCTGCCGGCTGCCAGGTAAGAAACAGTCTGACCTTAACCTTAGATTTAGATTAATGCATGTGAATGGCTTGTGATGCACAAACTTCACCTTTTGTAATAACCATCTAAGTGAACACGTTTTGTTATAGATATTTATTTCATCCATGTCTATTTTTTATTTGTGCTTTCGTGTTTATGTGCTTCCCACAAGGTCACATTTGCATTCAGCTCAGCTATTCAGCAACCGAAAGACTATTTCTATCTGCATTGGGAGTAATGTTTACTGCAGTAAGGTGACTCTTGGCTTGGTATAGTACAAGTAAAAAATATAGGAGGTAAATATTGGATTCTTGGAACCACAGTGCAGAACAAATGGATTGTGCTGCACAAGCTGTTTGGGATCAGAAGAGGAGCACAAAACCCATAAAATGACTCCAAAGAACAGCTTACCTGCCATCTTTCTCTTAGAAAAAGCTATGGTGGACTTGTATTAGCTCATGTGCAGCATCGGAACTTCACCGTAAACTTTTTCCAACCTTTTTATTAATTTGGTAAACGTACCATTAAATCCTTCTGAGGCTCCGGTGTTAATTCTCCTTGTCTGAGACGTGTACATTTGATCTTTTACTTCCTCGTCTCTGCACCCTTTCAAGTGAGTTCAGGCTCCGTGTTTGGAATAGGAACTTCGAAATGCATTACTTTTTATTTTCTACAACATGGAATACGCTGAGAAACATGAAAAGAATATTTGGCATCCAGCTATTTTCAGATAAATAGTTTTTGCCTGCTGGTGTGTGTGTGTGTGCGCGCTCAGACCTGCTTACATGTCTGACAGCCAAATAGAAGCGGGCAGGTGAGTGGGGGAATTGCTGTGTCTCAAGGCTTCAATATCAATAGCAATGAAAAGATGGCTAACTCTCTTTCCCCCGTTCGATTTATACCAAGATGAATACTTAGCAGAAATTTAGCGATTCTCAGCCAGTCTCCCTGGCATCCCTGAACCAAGTCAACAAGCTGATTTTCAGAGGAAGTCTTCTTTAGGGGGGGGAGTAGAAAGAGACTTGCTGTCAAAGAGTTTTCTGGCACCTTGGTGTGCCCTTGACTGGTGTATCCGTCAGTAGCATCTCCTCACTGTGTGGGTGTGTGTGTCTGCCTGCCTGCCAGTAAGTCATTTCAAGTTTGAACGTGTGTGGTTGTGTCACTCTATAAGACTTTGTGTGTGTTTGGACCGTATTCAGCCCCTCCCCTCGTCTTTTCTCCACGCAGGCTGAGCACTTGACACAGCTTGTCTCCCTCATGACAATCACTGTGGCATCTAATCTGTCTCTGTCTTTGTTTTTGTGTGTGCACGCACACACAAGCAGCCGAGTTCTCCGTGTCACCTGCCTTTGTATACCATTACCTGAGCTTATACCCCTTTATTGATCATACGGTTTGTTGCCACACATTTTTCCCTGGAGAAGCAGCTTCTGTGTTTTGTTTAAAACCCATGATGAAAATGTTATCCCGCCTAATGGGGAGCTCCAATCGAGGTCAATGTCTTCACTAAGCTTTCATCGAAGATTAATTGATTGTTACATTCCATCTGTACATCACTTAAACAAACAGTTAATCATTTTGCACTCATAAATAATTTGAATTGGAAGAGTGTCAGGAGAAAGAGGTTTTCAGGCCTCGCTGGTAAGCACAATAACTCCAGTAGATATCTCTTCAACACAGTACGTAGATGTCTTTGACTAAACACCAAAACATTTATTTCTTCACATTCTGTTGATATTTTTTACACGGAGCACCAGTGCTAGTTGTGGAAAAAGTTAGCCTGAAGCCCTGTAGGGATGCCTGATCTGACCATTGAAGATCAGAATTGATCTTGAAGGCATCCATGGTCTACTCTTCAGGCGAATTTGTACACTTGCATCTGTTTCCATACTTCATATTACCTTAATGATTAGAAAATCTTGTCTGTGTGAATAAACCAATAGTGTGGAGTAGCCAACTAGATGGCTATGCTGACTGGACAAATGACTTCACATGGAGCTTCCTTGGTTGACTGATGTATTTTAAATAATGCAACTGGAGTTATGGCTGGCAATCGTGGTGGATTAGGAGCTTGTGCCAATAAAGAGCTATCTTTAATGTAATATTATGTTTTAATGGATACATTTAAAGGCTACTTTAAGTGTGGCCATAGTCTACAGGTGATATTAAACTTGACAAGAAAGATTGCAGTTTAGATCATGGATCACGATTGTGATCCAGTAGACACCCACCCCCTAATCCTAGCTTGGCTGAAGACGAGGAAAAAACGATCTCGAGCTCACTAAATAACATGTTGTATCTAATTTGTGTAACCTGCATATAAACAAAAATGTATGAAGTGACAGTTTGTGGCTTCAGGAGGACCTGAGTTCTGTAGTTGCCAGGTTTTTATATAGAAACCAAAACTTCTGCTTGCCATTTAACTGGCAACCCTGTGCTGTAGCTGCAGATGCTGCACAGATGTTCTGCACTAATTGTTTTTTTTTTTATTTTTACATTTCTGTTGTTATGTGGGTCAAACAAACAAGACACAATGTGAAAGCAACGTGTACATTGTACGTATACATACATATTTTATTCACTTTGGACAGAGCCAGGCAAAGTGTTTCCTGTGAGACACTTGATCCTCTCATTTCACACTCTGAAAGAAAGGAAACAAAAAGCACATTTCCCAAAATGTTCCTATTAATATATTTTTCCTATTATTTCCCAATTTGTATGGGCTAATTTCCCATTAGCTTGTCTCTGTTACTCCCACTGTTGGCCCAGAAGGGCATGTGTGTGCCCCCATGTGCCTTCTTCCCCACACACAGGGGCTTCTAAATGCTTTCTGCAGCTTCTAGCAGCGAGCTTCACTCAGGCAGCCTCCCCCCAGCTGGACACTTGGTCCTGCCGGAGGCATCGCTACCAGGGATTGAACCCCGGCACTCAGCTACAGGCCGGTGTTTTGCTTTCTGTGCCACCTGTGCGCGCCAGAATACATTATACCTTATTTTTTCTTGTAGCATGACGGGGCTTCGTTTTTAGGATGCTGACAGTCGATTAAGAATGAGCGACTGTCCTCATAATGACGACGCAGTTGCAGTCGGCCTCGTGGTTAATCAGGAAAGTGGGTTCATCTGGCTGTTCACTCATTCACTGACTCAGGAAGGAAGGAGTTTGAGATGTTTTCTGCATTCAGCCTTTGTGAATGTAATTAGCGAATATGCTAATGACTCATCAGCTCTAAGCGCCATCGTCCGGAGCGATTAACCCCAGTGTCTCCCCTCTCCTCTGCCCAAGTCTCTGGCAGGGTCCATGTAAATGACAGCTGTAATTAAGGCGGATGAAGAAATGTAATTACATTGCACCACGAGACTGCGTGTGTGTGTGTGTACACGTACTGTATGCGTGGAATTTGCCGTTTCATTACAGGGGGCCGTGTTGTGACAAGGTGTAGACTCACACACATTTACCCTAATTTGTTCATGTCACCATATCTCGCAGCTGGAAGCAACTGTGTGGAAGTGCATGTGAAGGTGAAATGAATCCCGAATATAGATCCGTTGCAGATGTGTGTTAGGTGAGTGGGACTGTTTGTGTCTCTTGCCTTTTGGAAGTGTTGCGAGAAGCCTCTACATGTTCACAGTCAAAATAGTTATTCAGGTCTCAGGTCTGTTTGACATCTTTTATAGTCTTTTTTTTTTTTTTTTTAAACAAGCTGCAGTGTTTTCAACCAAAACTAGTTTCAATATGTTCAGATGGATCGTTTTTAATATACTCCCATTCTATGATATTCAGTAATAAAACACTTACGGAGAACAGTGGCTCTGATCTGAATCATCTTGAGAAGCATTTTTTTTTTTTATATCTGTGACAGTGAGGGGTCATTAAAATATGACTTTCTCCCCCTCTGTATCTGCCTATACTTTTTGCTAAAACTTTTCCCTCTTTTGAGATGCTTTTCTTAAAAGATGTTGTACAAAAAGATTCTCTTCCAACTCAAAGGAACGCCGGGATGCTGGCTGTCACGCAGTCACAATTTGACTCTAAAACCTCAAGGGACGGGGGAGAAAAGAGATGATGCTCGAATTCTGCTTAAGCTCGAGATACTTAAAACGAGGGTTGCATCATTAACTCCATCACGCTGTGGGCATCTTTCTCTGTCAACAACGGCAGCTTTGCCAATACTTGAAATTTTCCAACTCGTCGCGATAAAACAGACATGAGCTTTGTCATCCTTGCCTTGTCGCACTCTTTCAAGTCAACATAATTAGCTGTAGCTTTAATTTTTTTTCCCCCTCTCTCCCCCTCTCTCTCTTTGATGCCAGGGGTGGAGGCATGTCTGCAGGCAGGCGAGTGGATGCCCGAAACGGAGCACGAAGCGGGAGAGGGCCCCCAGCGCAGTCGCATCAACAGATGCAGCTTGGTAAATGAGAGGCATACAAACAAACAGATGAAATAGACGAGTATAGATTGTCTAGACACTCTGTCCTTGGGAGAAATGTGTTTTTCCAGGCAGTGACTCATGGTGATTGTTCAGCAGCACAGAGCACTGTTAAAAGTACTCCCTCCGACTTTTTCATGTTTGTTGTTGTTCAAAACTGTATATCCCGGTGTGATTGTGCTGTTTTTGACACTAATTGAGAGAAAACAAATGGTTTAAATCTCTACAAACTGATCTTAATGAAAGAATTAGAGAATTAAATTATAGAAATGTAAATATTATTCACCCCTTTGCTATGTTGCACATACATCTTTCATTGTGCAGCCATCCGTTTCAGATTGACACATGCGTGCAGAAAAACAAACAGAAGTACCAATTAGGGAAGGCAGTGTATTCGACACTATCTAAGGCTATAACAACATACATCAGCAGAAATGCACCATCGCCAACTCAAAGCCTGGTGTTAGCAGGATCATGCCATCGGGATGCTTCATTGCAGCGGCCCGCTGTACAGTTTGTGAGGGTAGAGAGGATAATGAATGCAGCAAAGGCTCTGCAGCCCGCAAGAGAACTGTGATGATTTGGGAGAGGATTTGTCTTCCGGAAAGACACCTACTCCAAACAAAGCCGCAGCTACTCAGGAGAGGCTCCAAAACGACAACATTAATGTCCTGCTGAGGCTGAGGCAGAGTCACGACCTCAGTCCGAACGAGAATTTGTGGCCGGACTAGAAAATTGTGGCTCACTCGCCCGGCGCCATGAAACTTGACAGAGGTGAAGAAGAATGTGGACGCACGGCGTCATCGAGATGACAAAGCTGATACAGACTATTTACACACACACACATACACAAGGCTTTACTTCCTGCTAGGGCTGCCTCTGAAGGGGGTGAATACCTACAGTGTTTTGATAAATCAGAAGAAATTTGGTCCATTGTAAGTCAGTGTCACAGCAAGCAAAAGACGTCATTTAGACGTCTCGGCTCGATAGATCCCCAATTTAGTCGACTACCTGTAACCCACTTCTAGCCAAACAGATCTTGAAATTGTTTAGATTTTGTTTTTGCTACGGCAGATTGTAGGATGTATGATACAGTGATTACATGGTGAAATCTTTGCAAATAATGAATGTAATCACAGCATCTTGGCTGTTGGCCTCCCTGATTTAGACCGGCAGCAGCCAGCTTAAACAACATCACTATGTCACAGAGCGTGTCATCATTTTCATAATTCATTCATTTGTAGGCTGAGAGATGATATTGATTAGTTTAACATCCTTCTCCAAAGTCACTGGTAGGTGAAATATGTTGACATTATTTCATATAAAATGACTTGTGGAGCAAAGTACGCAAGTTTAGAGAAATTAATGTGAGTGTATCAACATATGGTGGCATTACAGGTAGAGTGGCCATCTACAATGTGATCATTGCAGGTTTTCTTTTTTTTTTGGCTATTAATTAATTCACCATCATCTAAAAATAAGGGCTTATCTCACTTGAAAAGAGAGTATTGCAAATCCCAGTGAAATATGCTCTAAATGTGAATGTTTAATCGTCTTCAAATAGACTCACAGTCCAAAATTAGTCGTGTTTTTTGCCTAGATGTCAGGTTTATGTGTAGATGGCTATAATATGTCTTTTAAGGCATACAGTTGCTTGCTAGGCTGATAAAATAATGAAATATAATAAAAGTGAATGCTTCTTTCAGGCATTGTTTTTACACTATGTTGTCAGAGATGACCTTTTTTTTATTTCTTGAAAGGTGCTTTGAGAGGCTCGCTCACATGGGACATGATTATAAACTGTAGATTTAAGACGTCCCCGTTGTTGGTTTCATCTGTTTTTCTTCCTTCTTGTGTACAGAACACAATGTCCATGGTAGGAAAAAAAAATAATGAATCATAATCTAGGACACACGTGTAAACAAACGAGCAAATGTGAAATCAAACCAAAGTGTGACCACACAAGGAACTCTCTTACCAGAAACTCTTGAGAGAGCCAGTTAACGCCCCAAAACAGTTGAGTTCATTGATGCTGTGAAAAGAACAGTCTCCAGTGGCCTAATCACCGAGCCACTTAGCATTGCTGTTTAAAGCAGCAGAGTTTGTCTGGAGAACGCTGCTGATAAAAATGTCTCCTGGCTCTGCAGCAAAGAAGTAAATACAAAGCATCCACACAGACGCTGGGTTAATAGGAGAGCCTAGATTTAGTGGCGATGAAATTAGTCGGTGTTTAACTTCATCATAAACTAAAGAGGAGACTTTAATCCTTTGCCACTGTTCTCACGGGGAGGCTTTCTTCTGATGCTGGCGCGGACTGACACGGAGGAGGATGATGGCTAACAGATCTTTTCAGTACCTGGCTTTTGATGCGCCGGAAAGTGTTGGAAATTCTCTCTAATGCTCCAAAATTCTTTTTGTCATTCTTTTTGTAGCTCCCTCCACTCTTCGACGGCTGTTTCTTCTTCCTCCTCGGCTCCTTCAAGGCACCCTCAAAAGACGAGCTCACCAAGCTGCTCCGGGAGGGAGGAGGTCAATTCCTGAGCCGGCAGCCCAAGCCCGACAGCGACGTGACACAAACCCTCAGCGCGGCTGCCTACCACGCGCTGCCAGGCTCCGACCAGGCGCTTTGCACCCAGTACATCATCTTTGACCCCCAGGGCCCACACAAGCCGGCAGTCGTGAGGCGGGGCAAAGTGTGGTCCGCTCCCTCCAGCTGGGTCATCAACTGCATCGCAGCGTTCCGCCTTCTCCCTGTGCCAGACCCTCAGGCGTCGGTCTGAACAATTTTTCATACATTTTATAATCATTTTGCACTTAGACATCCGTTTTACATAAGCACGGTGATTATGTGTTGTTTGTGTTTTGAATAATGCAGTGATGAAAGAGTCACAAATCACTTAAATGGTAATAAACAATTATGGGTTTTCCTCTTCTGCACAATTTGCCGTTTCTGTGTTTTTTGTGCTAAGAGTGTGATGATGTCTCCTGCATATGCTCCACAGTATAAACCGGTGTTTCCCAACCAGCACCTTTCAAGATCTGAGGGGTTGTGACAGGAAAGAGAGAAAACAGTGAAGAATTTTGGGGAGGGGGCATTTCTTGACACTCCGTTGAGGAGTTATTCGCCAAAACGTGTCCCTATGCAAAGTGAATGGGACGGATCAGAGGTGAAATACAGCCGGGCCATTTCGAGTTGATTGGTACCTATTTGTATTGACACTTTCTTGGATCTTTGGTTAGGGTTAGGTTAGGGGCAGGCTTGCAAAGTGAATGGGATGGTTTAGAGGTGAAATTTGAACATGTGTCAGGACCAAAATTGAAACTGTTCCACCAGAAAGTGTTTAGGAGCATGTTTCAGGCCATTTTGAGTTGATTGGTACCTAACATTATTTGTATTGACTCTTTTTTTGATCTAGGGTAAGGGTCAGGTTCGAGGCAGAAAACTGAAGTCGGTCGATCAAGTCAGTACGGAAGGTGGTATGTACCTGAAACTTTGGTTCTACGGTGTTTGGAGGGCTCTTAGTCGACTGGGCACGGTTTCGAATCCATCCGAGAACCAGAAGTGTTCCGAACCAGAAGTTGAGCTTTCTATGATCTGTAACTTTGGAACGGAGACTCTGGGACAAGTCTGGCGTTTTCAGCACCCCCGAAAACCATCAGACGGATAAAGTATAGACTTTTTTGTAAGTAAACTGACAATGCGACACCCACTCCGCGCTGTGATCGGCCAGATGTGCGGAGGCGAGAAAAGACTGAAAGGTTTTGAACTTCTTGGTTTTAACCATTTCTTTCACTCTTGTCGTGTAATCCAACATGACGGTATTTGATTAAAAAAAACCTAGCTTATGGTTACTGAAAATCTCATGCTATTGAGACATGTTGGAGATGGAGGTTAAAGACCATCACTCGTCCATTTTCAGCTTCTTTTCTGGGTTCCAGTTTGTTAGCCCAGACACCTCTCGTCTTTGAGATCCATCTGAGCCTGGCCACCCTGTGAAGGACACTGCTGTTAGATGGTTATTCTGATTCCTTGAGCCATTACCAGACGCTCTTGACCATAGTTGAAGGTCGGAAAGTGGATCCACTGACACGTTGCCCCCTCTTCACCGCAGCACTCCAGTCCAATGCCTTCGCTCTTCGCCGGCTTCTCTCTCTCTCTGGATTGACACGTTTATGCAATTTCATCAGCTGCACACATCTCTCGTTCATCTGGCGTTTTTGTTGGAGTGGTTTCAGAGTGGAATCGCATTCCATAATCTGCATAGTTTTTACCAGGAAGGAGATAATTATCTAATTATCTAACTGAAAATGCCTGGTGGATATAAATGGAGAGAGTGGGTCCCTGAAAACGATCGATGAAGATTCAATAGAAAGTGTAGAATAGGAAAAACAAAGCAATTAATTGTTCCATCAGGCCGCCGGCACTTGCTGTGTCCACCTATTGTGTCCACATTGCGGTTCGTGTGTGTGTGAGTGTGTGTGTACGTTCCCCACCGCCAACGCTGGGCCGAAGGTGTGTGTGTGCTTTAAGAGGTCTTCTGCTGGCCATCTCCCAAGACGCCATTTTCAATGGGATTAGTCAGGGATGCACCTAATTGCTATTGATTGCTATGTGCTGCATAAAATTGCTTCCCTTTTCTTGTCCACGTTGGGAGGTGGGAGAAGGCAATTAGTAGTGTGGACGAGATAGAAGCCCCGGCCGAGTTGTAATGAAGTAGAATGGGGGAATGAACCGGTGAGTAATGCCCTTGAACTGACTGAGCATTACGAAACCATTAAGCACTGGTATCTTCTTGTTTTCCTCTCTCACACAGCCGAGAGCGAGCAAAATACTGTACATGTATTTTTTATTCTATTTATTTATTTATTTATTTTTTAATGTTCTGTTTATAGAAAAGGTCACCTGGAGTTTTCGCGCGTCCTGAGTCAGCTGTTAAATTTCACACCGTGTACTGTTTTGTTGTTTCGTGCACGGTTGTAGAACTTAAGAAAATGTGGCGAAATTCAAGGAGGAGTTTATCCCGCAGCCTCCCCCGGGGGTTCAATTGAATTTCAGCACACACGCTGCACCCGGCGTACATTCAGGTGCCAGGAACAGCTGTGCTTTCCGCAGCGAGGAGTTTCACATTTTTCAGCCGTTCTCAATGGTACATTTTCATTCCATCTTAAAGGGACAGTTCACCCCAAAATCAAAAATTACTTTTCCACTAACACGTAGTGCCTGTTCATCCATCCAGATTGATTTAGTGTGAGTTGCCGAGTTAAGGAGATATCAGCCGTGGCGACGTCAGCCCTCTTTTTGAACATTATGAAAGTAGATGGCACCCGCCGTCCACCCCCCAAAAAAACAAACAAAAAATTACATTTGAAAATTGTGACACTCATTGATTAAAAAATACGTAGCCTACACACAGAACTGTAGCTGCTCTAGCAAATGGTGAGTTTGTCAATGAAGTGAACGACCCTGAACCGATATCGTTGAGTGGTATGCTTAGGCTCGAGGGTTGATTATTGTGCGTGGCTAAGCTAGGCTGCTGTTATATGTTTTATTTTATATTATTTTATATTACCAAAGTAGGTTGCTTTTAATGTAATCATTGTCACAAACACACGGAGAGAACTCAAGTAGGCCTGCATACACTGTGGTTCTGTACTGCTAGTCTATTTCAAAATGCTAATGGATATTTTCTTCACTTCACAAGTGTTCAGTTTTGTATTTTGTTGGTTAAAGCAATGCCCCAATAGAGTATTTCATTATTATCTCTATAATTCCATAAATGTACCAAAACATTGTATTATTGTCATGGAAATACAAAGTTCAAGCACCTATTAAGCACAATTAGCCCAGTGCAGAGCAGCCACATGTGGAAATAATACTGAATGCTCATCGAGGCCTATTAGTGATCTTGACACGCTAATGTAGACCCTTTTAGGCGGTGTTAGCTTTATTGTAAGGCTCCAGGCCACGGAATGCCTGTTTTGATAGTAAAGGTAGTTTACCCTTCCCCTAGATGCACGCTTCTGTCCTGTGACATGGTTCCCTCATGAAACTGCTCTTGATAATCCACAAACCTTGATAATATCCATCGATAATATATCTCCAAAACAAATGACACCGAAGCAATGTAGATGGATTAAAAGCCACACAGATAAGATAATTGATTTTGGGCTGAACTGTCCCTTTAAGAGAGAAGCGCCATGAAACGCCAACATCCCGATTAAACAAACCCCCCCAAAAAAAGAAATCCACACTCACTTTTTGCCGAATAACACTTCTTTTCAAGTCTATTTAACAAAATAGGTTTTGTCTCGATGAATGATACACATGTTCATATTTCTCATGTCTTTTTTTCTTTTTTTTTCACTTTTTTTTTTTTTTTTTACTCCACCTCAGATTTCAGAATACACATTATACGTTTGAAGATATTTACATATGAACAACACGGGGAACACCAAGGGCTGTTTTAGCATTTTTAAAAGATTTGGACCCTTCTTTGTTTCTTGTACAGCTTAGCAGGGTGATCCTGTGCGAGCATGTAGTCATATACAATCAAAGATGCTCTTGCTTTTAGGCATACGTTTCGAATTTCATAGTCATTGAATTGATTCCACGTTTGAGTCCGTCATGAAACAGCTCTTGGCGCCCCGAAAAACTAATACAATTGATTGTATAATAACAGTGTTTCTCTCTTCGTATCCCAGATAGTACTCTGTGTAGGTTTTTCAGGCACACTTCATGTAACAGTTTTGTTGCTGAAAAAAAAAAAAAAACAGAAGGGACAAAAAAAAAAAACATAAAACAATCTTCCATAGTTTCCAGCTACAGTAAATCGGTGTCTCATGGAAAGAGCGAATGGCATACCTTTACAAAAAATGCCCATGTACAAGCCTGAAGTGTGGGCGGCGGGAGGACGGATGGGGTCGTTCGAATAGACATTCTCAAACGGACATAAAGACTCAAGTGTCTTGACAGAAAATGGACAAAGACAGGCTGATCTGATCTGTCCTTGAAACTGTGCAGCTTCACGTGTTTGCAAGGAGAAATGTTTGTTTGCCCAGGCAGAGGCTCTCCCTCCCTCTCCCTCTCCCTCTCTCCCTCCCTCTCCCTCTCTCTGAGCCGCGCCGTTTCCATTGTGGCGTTTAAATGCGGCCTATTCTTTCAAATGACACACGCGGGAATTACACCGCATGTGAATCCACGTGTGCCAGAACTCATCCTGTTCAGCTAAAGGTGACGTTCGTGAAATCTGTTTAAGAAGCCGACCTGCTTCGACGGTGCGGAGCAACGTGTGCACCGATAACAGTCCTGCTGCACGCCTGCATCTCATTCGCCGCGGTGCTTTAGCTGTACGACCTGCACTGAATATACGATTTGCTTATTCGATTTCACATCTCTGTTTTCCCCCTCTAGCTTCCAGCGGCTCGGGTCGCAACTCAGGTTTTCATGAACTTGATCCCGACGTTCGGACTTTTTCTGTTGACGACCGCTCCACTCTCCGCACTCTTATCTTAACACAGAGTTAATGATGTCAGCCGCCGCGCCCCAGTTTAGCTTAGCTCGGTTTTAGTTCATTTTTTTTTAAACGCAATGCACCTCAAGCATGGAAGGAAACAACATGACAAAACACTGACAAAAGTTGTGATGTGACTTCGTTTAGATGCACACCAACGTTCCACCATTATTCCAAATTGGACAATATTCATAATTTAACCAATTTGACAAATTAGACCTTTGTTCGAATGTAGCGTTTTCCAACGTGGGTTGTGGCGATATTATAGCCAGCAGTTTGCGAGATAAAATGCAGACGGTTCACATTTCTGCAAACCACAGATTCGCATAAGCCAATGTACCGTCTTGACATTTTTACAACACCACTGGATATTTTTAAAGGGGCTCTATGTAGCATTTTGTGGCAATTTACACGTAATAATCATTTTTTTAATTGGCCGTACATGACTGGATTGTAACGTTATGTGAAAAATGAGACTTTCCCCGTCTCTCTCGGTCGCCTCTCGACCATTTGACTAAGTCGTTTAATGCTGCCGGACTGTGGATTTCTTTGTGAAGGAGGAAATGTAAAGTTTCAACAAACCCGTGGTTTGCAGAAACGTCCATCGCCATCCGTCCATCGATTGCGTTGACGAGCAAGCCAGACTTCTGGCGAGAAGGACAAACATATCCACTTTTAAAGGAGACATATTATGCTTTTTCATTTTTTCCCTTTACGTCAGTGTTTTATCCGTTTTATGTTCCTGTGCATGTGAAAGATCTTGAAAAGGTCAAAGTCTGCACTGACAGAAGGGTTTGCTGAGCGTTAAAGCAAGTAAACCTATTCTAGTAGTGACCCGAAATAAAAGCATGGACCTGAAAGTGAGCGTAATATGTCTCCTTTAAACATTAGGATAGCATGTTCAAAGGTGACATGTGAAAATTGGATTATTGTCTTTTTTCGGAATAAGGGCAAGCACCGGAGTACTCTGTGCACGTAAACAAAGTCAGTCACTGTCGTGAGGATTACCTACTATCTGCCATCTCTGCTGCTTCCTTCGCTCGATCAAAAACAAAAGAAAAAAACCAAACATTTTCTTTAAGAGCTGTGATTTTCATCCTCGCCCTTGTACGCTCGTTAATTCACCCTCCTGGAATGTGTACGGGTAACTCAACAGCTGGCGTTTTTTGGTAATCCATAACAGTAAACCATTGCACCGACCAGTGCGAACAAAGAAGCACTTAAAGCAGCTGTTCATACCGTGTGAAGCCTAAAGGCCGTGCTGCGTGAATCGTATGTGGAAGAGTAGCAACAAGGCATCGGCGGTGTCCCTGTCGTCTGACACGCTCACTTCCGTCTCTCTCTGTTGCTACCCAGTAAAGTAATTCCAACATATTTTTGGATACATGTACTATAGGCTGAGTAATTATTTGGCATTTAAAGTAATTAAGACGAATGAAGCTCCTTTTATTAATCCTCAAACGTCCGCGGCGCTGAGGCTGTAACCGATAAACCATAGATGTCAAGTTTTGTTTTATGAGTCTGCAGACCTCAAGCCAGATAGATGAGGTCTGTCTCTTCACGCTGAAAGACACTAAATCACTGCAGCTTAATGATGAAAATGACCCAAACTCCATTGTTGCACCTAAGATGGAACTCCACCCACACTCTTTCAATTCTGTGATTTGTTCGTCACCCACATGCTGCAGCTTGAGACGGTGTGGCGGACTTTTGCAGACTGCGATATTCTTCCGAAAAAAACGAGTTTTAGTGCCTTTTTAAGGTAATCTGCCTCTTTTAGTCATTGGTCTTTATCCTATGTTCATTTCTGTCTCATTACAGAGTGCTGGGAGCTGCTATTAAGCAGCCCATCCATCACCGCCCAGGAATAGGGTCTAAAAGGTTAACGGAACGGATTTTCTGGAAATGGAAAAAAAAAAATCTGGTGATGAATGGCGTGAGCTCACTGGAATTCACCTTTGAATTAATGACTAGTATTTATCATCTCAAAAATATCGTGTTTTGGGGTCTGGTCGGCTTCCTTTTTTTTCTTTTCCGATTGGACCACTTGAGGATCGCTCTGCTCTGGGAAAATATCAAGGCGATATATTAGCCTGTCCCCGTGTTCGAGCCACCGCACAGCAAGAGCTATTCTAACATATCAGGGAGGGGAGGGACTTTAGAATTTATTACATAATCTATAGCGGTGGGATAACGCAACGGCTTTGTATCCTAACAAGCCTTATAGGTTTTAGTGCCTGGGCGGGTGCAGATCAACAAACTGTGGCGACGAGATTGCGGGATGAGCGGCGTGCTTGTGTAAATGCTCACGTGGACGACGTGCGCGTGGAAAAAAAAAAGCATTCAGACGTATGCAGATTCCCTCCTTTTGTCTGCTGGTTCTCGGAGAGTGTTCCCAGCACGCAGGCTGCGGCGAGCGCCAAGCACCCAGCTGGATGATTTATCACAGAATACTCCTTGATTAAGGGAAATTAAAGCAGGCTGCTCTTGGCTCGCTAATTGCTTTGATAACAAGTTCAAGGAGTTAGTTAGTGGGAATATTTTGGAGGATATGGACCTCCGAGAGAAAACAATAACTGCAATTAAAGCCGGGAAAAAGGGGGCTGCCCGAAGTCGTTGTTTTGATGCGGCATTGCAGAGCTTTCCGTCTCCTCGTTGCCGGCTACCACTTTTCCTGCCTTCAAGCTAATTCTGCAGAGCTTACCCTGCCTGTGCTGCTACTATAGAGACACGTGACTCAAAACGGTGGTATGTCGATGAACAAACTCGGCGTTCTGGGGGTTTCAGAGCAGTTTATAAAATTGACAGTAGCATTGTCTAAGTGTTAGAGGTGAGTTCCTGCCATAGCGGTAAAAAGTCTTAAAGTCTTATGAAGACACAAACATTTATGCGTGATGTGCATCTTGTAAACAAACTCTTCGAGTGAAGCCGCGGAGCCCGAGCGCGCGCCTTCGCGGCGCTTTCGCCTGGCGTCACGGTCTCCGCGCGACAAAAAAAATAAGCGCTGTTAAGTGTGCTTACGGTTTGTTTTTTCCTGCTTTTGGAACTTTACAACACCTGCGTGACTGTGACAGACGAGTACGACAAGCGAGATGACACACGGACAGAAAAAAATCAACGTGAGCAATTCGACATTGCCGATGGTTAGGAAAGAGTTCAAGGAGCTTAGAAACTTTTTCGTGTTGAGAGCAGCAAGTCAAGCAAGTCAACTTCTGAAAATATATAGGACGATTAAAACTGTAGGGTGGAAACAGCCGTGAGACAAGTCCCGTCTTCTTCCCAGTGGCTGAATTTCTATTTGTGTGAAGCTTGTGAGAGCATCTCTTCGATGCTATGCTGTCTCAGGTTGCTTAGGAATTGTGCTCCTGCCCTGTCAATCATACAAAATGGTGCAGTAGGCAGGGCCTTGCCTGAGCTTTTCCACCATCCCCGGTGGAGTCTCTCTATGACAACGACTGGCCGTTGAGGCACTCCCGCCGCAAGCACTGCGCCGGCTTCCACCAGTCTCCGTTGTGGCAGCGGCAGATGGTGCAGTCGTCCACCTTCACTTCAATTCCGGCTGGGATGATCGTTGTTCCAGCAAAGCAATTTGGACCTGCCGCATGGGGAAAGGGAGGAGGAAGGGAAGGGAAGGGAAGAGAAGACAGGAAAGAAGGAATGAGAACGACTAGAAATGGATGTGGCTCTCTGGAGGGCTTCTCCTTTTCGGAAAGGGGTGGTGGAGTGATGCAGAGAGCTGCAGGGAGTTAGAGGGAGTCAGAGCAGACGTACAGATCTTTTCACGGGCATGCACCGATGGGCTTGTTTTTGCAACACTAAAGCGCTTTTGTTAGTCTCCCCTTCTCCCTCGACATGGAGCGCTTTGCATCCTAATGCGCCGCGAGCAGAGAAGCCTGCCAGGCGCTGGCTTGGCAGTATAGAGAGGCTGGAGTACAGAGAGAGACCGAGGAAGAGAGAGAGAGAAAGCTGCTTTGAAAGGCAGCAGGGAGGATGGTGTTAATCACTTCAGTCTGTCTGAAAAGGCCACAGAACTCCTTAGCAATTCCTTACATGGTTTCTTTCCACACGCTGACTGCACCGACTTCCGAAACAATAAAGAACTCGAGATTAATTTTGACGTCTGATTTATCTTTAAAACACTGTAGGACCGACTCGCGTGGATCCCTCCCCGTTGTTAAGACTGCTTTCATTCGAAAGCGCGTTTGATTGTGTACCACCGGAATACCTCACACCTTTGCGTTTGATCGTCTTAACAGATATTGAGAGGCGGAGGAACCTGGGGAACGTTTCGGGATTTGCGCCCGAGAAGCCAAAAACGCTGTTACGTTCATTATCGGTAAACACCGCATGAATAGTATATCCAATTTGTTTTTCTCCAGCCTCGGGGCCATTCGAGGCGGTGTGCGTCTTCCTCCACGTCTTCCGACAGAGGAGCCAGAAGGTGCCAGGGATTCGCACCAGTTTTAATCATTTAAATGAAGCAATCAGCAGCTCAATTGGTGTGACGGTGACTTTGGATCGCTCTCGCCACTGTAAAACCTGCGAGATTCAAGACTCCTCTACGAGCGGTCATAAAAACCTCATATGTCTCATAACTCTTGAAGACATAGTAGCTTTCACGGCTAATATTCACGGGCATCTTAGTCGCCCGGTGAATTTGATTTAGTACAGGCTAATATAATGCTAGCAATGTAAATGTGAAACAGGAGAGTCAGTCGAACTGAGGAGATTCGGGGAAACGTATCTGCACAATTAATCAACTGTGGTACTGCTGTGCTCTACTAAATGAATGAATCATGAACTAATCATCAGCTACTCTAACAACGAGGATTAGAAGTTACTCATGAAGTAATGGTTGATAGTTCCTAATTTGTTCCTGATTTGTTCCTAAGTAACTACTCAAAACCTCCTGTCCCTTACAGTAAGGTGTTACTAATCTCTGTCAACAGATATCTGTATATGAATGCAGATACATTTTTAGAAAACTAATATAAAGCTAAATTCGCTCTGATGGGTTTTGCAGATTTTCGGCCATGCGTTCCACCTCTCTTGCTCTCCACATGGAAAGCCTGCTATGGTCGACACTACACAGACTACAAATGTCCACAAATGGTAACAATTTCTGCCTAGAGATTATTCATCCTCATGCAGGTTGGTGTCATTAAAGCTTCAACCCAGACCAACACTACAAATCTGTGTTTTTTTTTTCATTTTAAAACACCACAAAACTTTCAACTCGGACTCCTAAAAATGTATTAGCAACATTAGCTGGAGACCTTTTTATGCACAGTAGGTATTTTGACATGTCAAAGCGGGGAAAGCGCAGGCGTTTCATTATGAATTATAATAGAATTAATGATTGCTTAATTCCATTTAGCTGCTTGAGTTTCGGGGACCTGCTTTGTTCATGCTGGCTTAGTGTCACACGGTCGTGACTTACTGGGACACGTGAACAGAACAGAGCCATTGTTGATGTTATTAGTAACTACGGTGCTTTTTTCCCGTTTCGACACGTCAGAATATCTGCCGTGAAAAAAAAAGGTCTTTTAGCTGGATTTATTAATTGCTTTTTTTATGGTGAGGTCTCGGCCGCTCAAAGCGGTTCAATATAGGGTAAGGTAAAGATCAAGGTCTTGGTTAAATATTGAAAAAGCGCGACCTTTTCAATATTTTACCAAGGCCGTGACTTTTACCAAGCCCCAACCAAGTATTTAATAGCCTAATAAAGATAAGTGATAGGGCTGGCCGGTAACTCACAGTATTTTACAAGCTCCTGCTTCAGGTGGGATTTGGTTCCATTTGCTGCAGTGTTTATGAGTGAAAATAAGGTGCGGGAGGGCCGTACATCTCCACGTGACACTGACAAAGGGAGCTGTTGGCTACCTAGTCGCCCCATCCTCTGCCTCTGCGCGGTGGAGCCCCGCGCTCTATTTGGACCTGATAAAAACCCCTTTCATCCGAGCTTAGAGGAGACATTGAGAGCGCATGCCAAGTCTTAACTCTCATTGATCTGCCTCTGGACAGCTGGCACAGGTTACAGGACAAACTCGGTGGAGGTAGATGAGGGGAGAGGGTGACTGGCGCCGCTGCCAAGTGTGATTGTTTATAGCCGGGTAGATTTGAAGCCACAAGGACACAGTTTCCAGCTACCTGTCACCGTTCGAAGGACACACTGTCACCTGTGATCAATTCATGGCCTGTAAAGTTTTTGGGGGGGAAGTCAGAAAATGTTTGTCCTGCGTCAAAAACTGTCTCGGCACATCATACTTCCTCCCCGTCTACAGCTTTAAGGAGTGAGTGCATGTTAGGGTTCATTTCAGTCTATTTGGCTCAAATTCTATTAAAGTTTTTGCCTGGAGGTATAAAAAAAAAGACTTCCCTAAAAACTCACGTGCCAAAAAACCTCTAATGCTTAAAAAAAAACAAAAAAAGCTGCAACTTGTCCGTAAAATACAGCGTCTGAATGTTACCTAACAGCTCTGCTCCATGATACGTCTGTTTAAAAAGCCACAATGACAGCCTTCAGACAGATAAGACGTGGCAGATCTATAAATGGTTTTTAATCCTATCACGCTGGCGAAACACTGGCCGTCTTCACACCACCTCTCATTACCATTTTCCTCGTGACAATTACGCAATTGCATGTATCCCCTGATGAATTTACAGTATTTAATTCACGATAAAGATTAGAGCTGATTCAGTCGGACTCAGTGAACGTGGAGAGCAGAGATAAGCGCTCCCACTCGCTGACTACTCCATTGTGCGGCTTTTATGCTCTCTGTTGCTGTTTTTCAGGGTGAAACTCCTCGAAGCTCGCAAGCCGAGAGTCCTGACAATGGAAGGCTTTGACAAAAGGTCCATGATTTGTTGGTTAAAAGACACACAGTTATCAAGGTTACAACCAGAGTACTTGGAGCTGAAATGTTTGTTTTTTCTAGATGCTGGAATTCAGTTAAACTGAGATAAAGTCGGTAATCCTGTTAAAAATATTCACTAATTAACCAAATTTGGTCTCATTGTAACCCAAGTATTGGGTGGTGTTTTAACCTCCAAATCATCACATCAATGATTAATGGGAGCTAATTAATAACGTGTAAAACCTCAATAAGCTTTTGCCTTTCCTTCATGTTTCTGATTGGTTTTGAAATTAAAACAACCCAAAAGCTTTTCTTGCTTTGTGGAGATATTAGATCTGAACTTTCTTCTGCGGTGACGTTTGTCTACAAATGCTACAGCCCATCAAACCGCTACACTGGGTCTGATGAGAGTAACCCAGCAGATAGTCAATAATCCATAAAGCTTCTTCGTCTCTGGAAAACAGTAAAGCTAGAAAATGAAACGTAACTGTTGACAATTAAACATCCTTTTCAGCTTTGGGTTGAGCCCCGTCCGCCTAATCTGTAATCTCTAAAACCTCCTGTTTTGTATTATTTGACCTGTCCATGTATTATTCCTTTATTTCTTAGGCACAGGGCAGGAACTGAAAATACCTTTATTGTTGCAATCGTACGATACAGCCTAAGCCCAGTCGCCAGAATTAACTGATTAATAACGACAGATACCTTCACGTTTGTATCTGTCATAGACTTCATACCATTTGGACATTTCTACAATACATATCACGTTCACATGACATGTTTATGACCTGACTTCCATATTGGATGTTGGAGGAGATGGTGGTGGAGTTAAAGGTCCTATATGTAAGAAAAGTCGGTTGATTCTTGTCTAATTCCCAACTCGTCCAAAACTGGTGCTTTGGGATTGTAGGACAGGTCGGCCACCATCCCAAAGCATCAGTTTTTGGTGTGTTAAGAAACCCAGAGCTTCATTATTTGATGAGTTGGGAATGAGACTCAAAAATCGACTTTTCTTACAAATGGCGAGAATGCTGCCCAGTTAGAGACCACAGTTCAAGACTGTGTTTGCGTGAAACCACTGGATAGTTTTGAGGACGAGCCAAAAGGTTTCAGCAGATAAGATTGGCACCTCTGGATATTTTTAAAGAGACTTCAGGACAATGGGACTTTGATTAGAAGTCGGAACATCTCCGGCTGTGGTTGTGGCGACCAAAACAGGTATTGTAAGCCAATTAAGACATGATGTTTTCCTCAGCCTAACCAAGTGTTTTTTTTTTTTGCCTAAACCTAACCAGACTGTAAGCTCAGCACTGTCAGCACATAAAACGGAAAATAGAACTCAAAGACACATAAGCTCTCAAGCTACAGTATCTGCTGTTTGCAGAAACGTACATTTCCAACATGTCTTCTGCCAGTTGGGTTGTGAAGCCTCCTGTTTGTGTTCTATTGTTTTTGTGAACATTTGAGCCGTTGTTCTATTATTGAAAAAAATTGTAATGAACCACAAAACTGTTGCTATTGTTAATGAATTAATTTGTATTGTTTATTATGGATAATACTAGTTTTTTTTTTTGGGGGGGGGGACTGAAAAACATCGAACCATCTGGCAACACAGCCCCTCTGTGGAATTAATAATGTCATCTGAACTCATTAGCATTATCACTGCAATCAGGATTTTATGCTATGGTGATTGTTTACTGAGTAAAGTCATCCTGAGTGGTCTGTGGCTCAACAGACATCGCAGCCACCACGCTATAATCTGCTTCATAAAGTCCTCCCCCGGTGTGAGGAGGCTGGTGCGCAAACATTTTAAAAGTGTCGCGCTCATTTCACATAATTATTTGAAACGCTCGCAGCAGGTAAAGTAAAAGACAAACGTCTGACCGTCTCCCACTAATTGCATGTCTAACCGCAGCACATAAGTGGATGTCTTCCTTTCACAGTCCCCTGTCCCTTGGCCAGAAATGAGAGCTAAACAGCATTCCTCATTGTCCTTTCTCAACAGCCCTCAGCCATCCCCTCCCATAGAGATTTATCTGTCTGCCAGAGCCTGACCAGGCACCCTTGGGGAGCCTGGAAACGGCAGGCCTACCCTGAAATGCCAAGGGTGTCACTGTGGCCTGTCAGCCTGGATTAGCTCTCTCCTAGAAGCTTCTGCAGCCTTGTTAGTGTGGGTGTTTGTGTGTTGAAAGAAAAGAAAAGCAAGCAAGCAAGGGGTGGATAAGGAGGAAATGAGAGATAGTGTGAGGGAAAATGTGGGCAGTTGTGGCGAAATAGCCATTTAGCAGCCGCCTCAAACTAAATTCCCTTTCTTCGCATTTATAGGTCAACCGCAGCTTGAAAGGAAAAAAGGAAAATATTTGAGGGTATTTTTTCTTTGTCTCTTTTCAACAGAACAATTTCTCTATTTTTGGTTGACACCCAACATAATGAGAAGACGGCAATGCAATAACAAGGCGTGTAATCATGAGAGCACATCCCTATTGGCGACCAGGAGAGGAAAACTTTCTTTGCCAGCTCTTTTGGCTCTCAAATTATCGGAGGGTTTACATTGGATTTCTGTCGCGGCCGCATTCGGCCCCTCTGCTGTTGACCCTACCCGTCAGGACAACGTCGCAGTTACTGTACTTTGGTCATAAAGCTCCGCCTGTCCCTCAGGATCCTGCTGGCAAAGGGAAATCTCCCACCTCGCCTTGTAAATAGCCAATGAACCATCGGAATCCTATAATTCTAATTTAGGGATTGGCTGTGTGTGACAAGGGCGTCAGGGCACTGGGAGATAAAAGGCTCTCCGAGGACCCATTAGTCCCTCCTACCATGCCTTTAATCAATGGGCTAATGTTTACTCTGCTTAGTGTGTCATTTATAATTAAAACTAGTACTGCTCATTAGTGTCCAACGGGCCCAAGGTAATAATTTTAATTCATAAAACATCAATTACATCCTAATCCTCTAAAGGCGCGGCCATCAAATGGCGATATACAGATAAACTTTCCGTCATCGGTTTAATGAAAATTTAATGACTTCGAAAGGAGTGTGCGTTGAATTCCAGAGGAGATGAGTGTTTACCGTTTTTACAGATGGGGCAGCATTGCTCCGGCTCGTACACGGGGTTGACACACTCTGGGACGGCGCAGTCGGACACCACACAGTGCACCTCATTATTTGGTTCGCAGCGGCACCATTCACAGGGTGACGGCTGTGGGCAGAGAGGTGGAAGAGAGACAGGGAATCGGGGTTAGATGATTCAGAAGGTGTCACCTGGGCTCTGCATGACACCCTGAGGAAACAGCCCGGTCCTATGTGCATATTTAGCGGGCGTTCCCCAATTAAAAATTGTTACCGTTCTATGCATCGCATCCTGTCTCCATAAACAAAGCTGCAAGTTCATGAATTATTCACAAAGGCAGTTATATTAGGCCACTTGCCTCTTAACAAACAGAGCCTGTAGCGGACTGAATAAAAATCACAAGATATAACCTATAAGGCAGTCTATAGGCTTCGTCATATTTAGTGTTTTGCTGCATCCTGCTGCGGTCGGCCTCAGGAAACAGTTCAGAGGCTTATCTCACCACCTCTGCAACATGTAAATCAGTGCTATGCAGCTCTCTCTGCTGCTGCTGCTGCTGCTGCCGCTGCCGCCTCATACTTGACTCTATCTTTACAAAGTCTCTTGACCGGAAAATGAACTGTAATGCAATTACATGGAGTGGAAAAATACAAACTGTTTCCAAATCACGAAAGGTCAACTGTTCATCATATTAGAGTTTTCTTTCTGCTCATCATAGAAGGGGCCTCTCTGCTCTGTCTACTTAGTGTTAACCTTGGAGGGTAGAAGTGCTTCATTTTTCGATAACCCTCTCACGGTCTACATTTGATAGAATACAGGTTTTTTTTTTTTTTTTCCGGGTGGGTAGGTCAATGTATGTGGAGAGCAGCAACAGCGAGCGCACAGAATCTTTCGGATAAGTCGTAATAAACTGTGAGTTTTTCATTTGGCCATCAATCACAGATTGACGCGGACGACATTTATATATTCAAAGCTACATTGTGAGCAAATTTTGACTCTTGAATGACATTGAAGTGACTGAGTTTATAAAAAAAGCATTTCTATGCACTGAATACATTTAAAGCAATAGTTCAACCGAGGGTTAAGTGGGGATATTAATACCACTCTAAAGCTGAACACGCATGAAAAACACAGCTGTCCAAAGGTCCACCGGCATTCTAAAAGCTCACTAATTACGCTGACATTACATATGTCGTTTGCTTAGTTGCTAGGTAACCAGGAGAGGCAAGGAGGTTCCTGGTCAAAACCGAGGAACCTATGAAAGAAGGAAGGGACATCACATTACATCATCGAATTGTGCCAGTTCTATTGAAGGCTATGGGAGATGCACGGACAAGCAGATTCGAGCCCAATGTACGTCGTGTGACCTTTGATGAAGACATGCCTTTACAAAACGAAAACACGCCTCAGAAAACAGGCTGATTTTTACAAACAGACACATTTATATATTTGCTGTTGGTCTCCCAACAGCACTGAAACATGATTACAGGTGTACTTTACAGTGCTCAAGGCGTGTCCTGAGAGATTATTACACAAATCTGTATCCCTCATTCCCTCTCTGTTCCTTTTATTTGATCTGAGGCCGATTTGTGATGACTGACGGGTCTAACAGCGGCTAATCTTATGGATATGTGCTAACATATTCACATGAAATATTTACAAACCGCCTCTGATTATTAATTATGCTTTGAAGTAACCTTTGGTGATGAAACAACAAAGAAGCTTTCAGAAGAACAAATTTGATCTTCAGAAAGTAATTCATTCAACACATAGCTGATCTACCCAACGCCTGGTCACCATGTCAAAACCTGTAGGTTACATCATTTGGCCAAGGAGACTCAACAATCGACTATCTTCCTTAGCTCAGACAAATCCTACTGATCCTTCCTTTAACAGTCTTAGACTTATATTAACAAGAGGTGAGGTTCAGTTAGCTTTGTACAGAAATGGCCGGTAGAAATGTCCTTCAGAGGGATACTTTTTACTTCTATACTTTGAATACATTTCAGAGCCTGTGCGTTCTTACTTTTACTTGAGTAAAGAAGTTGAATCAGTACTTCTACTTTGTTTTTTGCTCAAGTATCAGTGCTTCTACTTGAGTAAAGAATGTGTGTACTTTTGCCAGCTGGCTAACTTACGAACATTAATCTGTTACTAACCTCAGTCAGAAGCTCCAGTCCATCATAAATCTAGGATAAGATTAATGCAATGCAATTCAATTATTCAATTAACATACATATGAAAGGAAATTCACTTTAAAAACACATGAAACAAGAGCAAAAAAACAACACACTTAATATTAAGTCTTAATTAGTGACCTACAGAGGTGCACAGGAGGGGCCAGGCTGAATTTCCTCCTTGTTTCCAGTCTTTAAACTGAGCTCGGCTAACCAGCTGCTGGTTCCAGCTACATATTAACTGTACAGACATGAGAGTGGTATCAACATCGGTCAAACTATTGCTTTTAAAAGCCGACTCGTTAGCTCTAGTTTGCTGCATTTCCATCTCATAAAACTGAACTGTTGCAGCAGCGACGACAACAAGAAGAAGAGACGCACTGTTTATAATCCAGCAGAGACCAGTGAAAGGGCTGTAGTGATGCTGGACGCTTTAATGCGACTTTTATCAGCCAATTTTGCCAGGACGCATTATGAGGCACCAAATGGGAAGTGGTCAGGCTTGTGTTTTCTAATGGAATCCATGGCAGTCTGGATGCGCCGCAGCACCAAATTGAATATGAGCAACATTAAGTGGAGAGGGAGCGGGACACTGGAAATGAAAGTGAATGCGTAAGCCACTCTCCGATTGCGCTCGCACTTCCTGAAGTTAAAACAATCGGAATGTAGAATGAGATCCACGAGATCATGTTGAAATGGCTGTTTAACTGTAGCGCCGGGATCAGAGCAGAGACATTTTCAGACATGAACTTAAGGACTTTCCCTCCCCGTGGTAGAATAGTTCCTGTTTATCAGATGTAACTTCCTCTGATATGTCAGACAGCTGCTCGCCGGGATTAACAAAAACTTGGATGCGAAGCTGTTCATCGGATGTGAAGTCTTCTAAAGGGGCAGCAAAAGTTGTCAGAATATTTAGTTAAAAATCAGACTTTTTTGTAAAAGGGGAATAAGAGCAGGATCAGTGACTCCATTTTCTGTGCTGAAGCGTCTGTCGCCTATTTGTGTTCTGGTGTAAAAAGCCGTGCTCCGTGTCTCTGCTTTAAAAGATTCACACTCCGAGTGATGTTAATGATGATCGATTTTGTCTGCTCATTCATTGCGTCTGTTGCATATTTTAGAACTGCTGCTCCCTGATGTAGAGCACTTCTCCAGGCCCTTTTCTTTTTTAGTGGCGCTGCACCGAAATGATAAAGCCTCGTGAGCGCACACATAGATGGTACCCACACTTTGAAAACTTTACTCTGCCCTTATTACAAATTCTTGTGAATTCAGTATGCTTTTTCATACAGGCGAAAATTGTTTGCTACTGATGGTGCACCAGTATCATGAACTGACACATGCATGTAGATGCACCGGAACAACGTGTTGATTTGGGGAATATGGTGTTAACAATTTGGGAACTGTGGTAAATGATCTGGGGTACAGTTTGACCTAATGAGCAACAAATCTGGAGGTTTGGATGAATTCCACGAAGCCTTTTACAAATCATTTAAAAAATAATACCCAAAACAATATGACATACATTTGTGTTTTTACTTTGGAACAAAGGTAAGACAAACTGGAAAAATAGTACTGTCAGTCTACCAACAGTACGAAACACAGCATTGCACTTACAGGGGACCTCAGAAGCCTGAGGTGGTTCAGGTTTAGTGAGTAAGAAAAATGTTCTTATGATGATGCAGTTGTTAAAAAGGATCAATTTTATGTCCTGTCACACTGTAAATGTCAAGAACAGTGAAGGAAGCAAACAAAAATGACCACAATCAACTTGCATCGAGGTCAGAGACCTAACCCATTAATGACTAGCAACATTATTTAGTATGTTCAGGAAATTCTCCACAGAATTGTTTCTGTTATGCGTAGAAACATGCTGTCAAACCTGTTAAGACAAAATATCAAAATGTTTGATTTCACATATTTATCATGGCCTTAATGTCACGGTCTGGCCTTCTGGTTTGGTCATTTCCTCTTATTTTGTACATTATATCCTCATGTGTCATGTTTTACTTTCCACTTCCTGTCTTTGTCTGTTTTCCTGCCCTTTTTTCCTGCTCATCTGTGTTCCATTAGTTAATCAGTCCTGTGTATTTAAGCCTGTGTTTTCTCCTGAGGCCAGGAGCTAGACTCGGTTTTGAACCACACGTTGTTCATATACTTGCTGTTGTCCCTGCTTTTATGTTTCTCAACCTGCCTTTGGGTCCATTTTTTGACAATCCATAACACTTAACTTGTAGTTGATTAAAAAATAGCTTACTTAAAAAAAAAAAATCTAAAAAGTGAGTTCAACGTTAATTTCACATCGTATATCAGATTTACGAAGGGAGTGTCAAAATTCCAAACCACAGAAGAAGTGTCATCTACCATTCACTTGTAGTCTGTGTGCAGCTCTCAAGGATGGTCATGCTCACATCAAAATGGGAACCTGGTAGTTAAAAAATACTTGTTCCATTTTACCTACGAGTGTGTGTCAGTACTTCACTGGTACATCATTAGTACAAACAATTACACTATAAACTGGGGGTCATGTTGTACCATAATAAAGCTTTACCACACATTCTTCTCCAGACACTTAATATACCCCAGCAGGAGTTAAACACACCTATAGCCCTCCTCCCCTCTGTCAGTTTGAGCGATCATACAGAAATGAAGCCCCGTCGTCTCATACATATGGACGATGGACTGCATGGGGGCAGGCGAGGTGGGATTCAGGGTCAGCGGTGGAACATATATAAGGGGGCTGCTGTGTCTCCATTCATGATGTCATGGCTGCAGCTCGGCTTTATGACTCTGCTCGTTTCTCCGGCTGCGATGTTTGGCTTGGTCTTGGTATCGGTAATTAGATATATAAAGCTCACTTAGCTCTGTTGTCCATGAGTGAAGATGAAGTACTATAACCTTGGGCAACATCTAACAGCAATTACACACCTCACTTTATATTGACACTTCCAGCAGCAGAAACCCGCGTTCGGTAAAGATTACGCTGGGTGATAATAAATACGTCTCGTCAGGGAATTGAGGCGACGGCAGTTTGCCGTAATGAGCTTGTGTGTTTATTGCAGTCTTTAAACGGGGGTCCAAACTAACTTAGTGTGTTTGCATGCACACTCATATCCCTGTTATGATCTTTCGGAATGACTCATTTGCTTTTCATATAAACATTGTATCCTTGTTTCGGAAACATGGATAGGCACCCACCTCTTCTGAGAAACCTAATATCAGACTTGTATGAAGAACTCAAATGTCAGACTTTAAAAAAACGTAAAGATGTATTTTCTGAAGAGAGAGTCTGAAAACAAAATTCTGACTCTCTTAAAGCTGTATTGTTGCTCTCATCCTTGTATTACTGCTGATAAAATTGATAAAACTAAAAGCAGAATGCAGCAGGCTCCTTGCAGCCAGAAAACAAAAAAAAAAAATGGACTCATTCTTAAATGCCGAGAGAGCTCAGCTGGAGCAGAAATGAGAACGGCCGGATGAGGCGGAGTCAGACGGACCTGCATTGATGCAGACAAACGGACACCGGGATATTGCTGCAATGATGTATAAAAAGGGAATGAGTAGCCAGGTTTTTTCAAGCTACGTACAAGCTCATATCTCAGTTGTGATCATTCACAACACGTAACAGGAGACTTTAAAGATAATGTGTGACTGATCAAATCTCTCTGCACGGTTTCATGTCTGATGACCGTCTTAAGGAAAGCAGCAACAGGCGGGGTCAACACAAAAACATCCATCTAATATGTATTTCGCCTTTTTTTCTGCTAATAAAAAGCAATAACATTCCTGTCCTCGACAGAGCCTTTACTTAGCAGTGGACGGTCGATTACATGTTAGTCTGGAGTGTCTAATTACGGGTAAAAGCACAGCACAAACATGAATTCTCTGTAGCAGCAGCACAATTAGTTAAGTGGATGGTAAGGATCCAGCTAACACCACTTTGGATTAATATTTGATCAGCTGCCAAACACGCAGCAAGGACATTCCTCTAAAACATAACAAAGGGAATAATTAGACACAGTTTTACTCCAGTCTGCATATGGCACAGATTCAGTTTCCCCTTTTCTCCCTATAAGGCATATCACTATCTTAAGAGGATAGAGAAGGAGACGATTAGACATCTTATAGTCCTTAGAGTACAAATTAGTGATGCAGGACTAAGTCCGCTAAACCTTTCATTTGTTTTTCGGAGCGAAATGCTTTGCCTCAAATAGTGGCTGCTGGTAGATTGTAGGAATAAATCGGAATTTAATTCAACATCAGTATTAACATATATTACTCATTTGGTTTGAGGCGATGCAATCAATATTTTTGAAAAGTGAGTGCAAGCTAGGAAGATGAAAACTAAGATTCGGGCTTCGCTGTTGCTCACATTCATATTTATTATCGTCAAACTAACCGACGGTGGTGAAAGTCAGCTGGCTTCTCGACATTCTGTATGCATCGTTGAGTTTTCTCCTCCAAGGGTATGTCTTGGTATCACAGGCATCATTTCATCCATTATAGACCATAACATTACTGTTGGTCACTTTTTCAAAACCGATCACACTGTCGGCACAACATTGCATTGCTTCTGCACAAAATGCATTCAATCATCTTTCAAACCAGCCCAGTCGCCACGATAAAATGGGCAGCAATCGCTTCTGCGAACCACTGATACATTTACATATGCGTGTGTCATGTTATTACATGTTTGCGTTGACCCGACTATCACATCGGTAGGTAAAGGGGACGGTGACGGAGTTACAGGCAAGAAAACTGCCAAGCCACTGACCACGGTTCAAGACTGCGTTTCAACATTTATAATTGAGAAACCGCGCAGTATTTTTGATGCGTGACCACAGTGTTTCAACCGTCAGAGTGTGACTCTACAAAGTCATCTGAAACGTAAAGAAATGTAAAGATTTGATTTCAGTGGTTTGCCGAAACGTACATTTCCAACATCTATTCTGAAGATTGTATTAAAAAAACTGCTGTAAAACTGCCTTTGGCATGTTTACTTACTGTCAGGTTTATGTTCAACAGTAAATCCCTGTAAATTAAACTGCAATTTGTGACATTCACAACTTTATCTAAAAAGCCATAAAGAAATAAAATCCTAAGTATGAAATTCAACACTGAGCGCTTATTTCCAGTCTTTGATGAGCCCTATCACAGACCTGTGGCAGCTGAGGAAAGAGGAAAAGTGTCATTGCTTGGGATGATGTGGTGTTAACACCATTCTCCTCCAGTCAAAGAGTGGTTTACAGTCTTTACTCTCCATTCCTCAACGCCATACTGGAATTCTTTTCATCGTGGAAAGTCGGGGAAAGGTCAAAAGTTGACCGTTGCTCATGTGACCAGATGTTATGGACGTCTGGACGTATCTGCAGATGATTGTTAGTGAAGGATCGCGCATGCAAAAAACATTCTCTCCCACATGATGTGTGATGTTGATGAGAGCAGACAGGGTTGACTAACACCGCTGTATTATTATAGCCGTAGCTATCCAATACATATGTATAGTGACTATGTATCGTTTTGTATTGTGTTACGTAATTAGTCTCATCTTTGTGAATTTGGAATCACTCTGTGCAAAAATGGAAAAAAATACAACATGAATAAAAGCCACTTCAATTAAAAATAGTGATACACACTGTGATCCAACCTGTTGTCGTGTTTTTAGGGTGATTGTGTAAGAGTGACACCGTGCTACTCTTGGCGGAGTAATGGTGTCGGTGCTGCGGCAGAAGGGTTGATTCGGAGATGTGTATGAAGTGCTGCATTCATGCATTCTGAATGTGAAATGACTTGTCGGGCTGGGCTGCATGTCTGCAAAGAGACCTGTGTGAAGAGCTTTGAACCTCCAGACAATTCTGATTTACCAATTGCACAGAACTGTGCGACACACAGTAGAGGGCTAACTGTGAGAGACAGTGTTTTTTTCACTATCACAAGTGGCCTTTAAAAAGAAATCATTTCAGAGCAGACGTGGCATTTGTCTGTTGGTCAATCTGGCGGATTGACCTGTGAAGCAGCTGAGGTGGACGCCCGCTGTTGCTGGTGCCTTATAGGCGTGAGTATATTAAAAATGCCATCTGAAAAAGAAAACTACTACAGTCCTTCAATGCATTCAGCGGTGCCCGGTGCTCTCGTTGCGTCCTTTTGTGTGAGGTCTACCGTGAAGAGGATCAGTCATGGCTGAGCCCAGACACACAAAGGAAAATGGAGCACCGGCACCACTTTCAGACGTGCTGCCAGATGTTTTGGTGAAGAAAAAGTCTCCTGTTGTCGCCGTCTTATTGGCCGGGCATTAGAGTGAATCGGCCGTCATGCCTTTCAATCCCGCTCTGAGACAAATGGAGACGGGGCTGGGAAGCAATGAATAGTCCAATAACCTTCAGTGGGGCAAATGGTAATGTGAAATACTCAAAGGCTGCACAACAGGGTCACATGAACCTCACCCATGCGGTTAATGGGAGTGATGGGAATGGGCTGACAGTCAAACTGCATGCTGCTGTTGACCAAGACAAAACAATGTTTCACTGGTGGTCAGGAAATACAGAGAGAGAGAAAGAGGAGGCACGAGTTGGATGCTAAAACACCCCTGATACTTCAACAAGGGTACTTTAAGGTAGTTCAGACCAGAAAGAGAACTTCTTTTAAAATTCTTTGTGGCCTAATTGTTTGCGCTTAATAACGTCTTCTAATTAGGACCCTTGTTGCCGCTGGCAAATTGGGTAGGAAAATCAATTTGAGCAATCATTTTTACAGCTTTTATGGCTGTTTTGTCTCATAGGTGTCAGTGCTGAAAAGCAGAGTCACTAATTACTGCTGTGTGCGATGTGTAGGCAGCGCTGTGCATGTGCTGTTTTAAAATCATTGTTGTGACTGTGCATGTGCTCCATCAGTACGTTTCAGTAATTACGGTACATCAATTTCTGCAAAGTCTTTTGTTTTATTGGAAGAACAATTAAAAGTTAAGAAAAATTGGGAAATTACAAAGTATATTCTATCATTTATATCTATTATAAGTGCAGAGTGGTTATAAGAAATATGTTTTTCTCTGGAAATGAAATTGCCTCAACTCAGTCGTAAGCCTTAGCTGCACTGCACAGGATAGATTAGTACCTGTCTCCTGGGGATTTAAGGAAAGGTGTGTAGAAATGAAAGTATTAAGGCTGCCTGTTTTACTTCCAAATAAAGCAATTAACATCACTTTTCTCTAAATTAGAAACTATTCAAGATAGTCCGATTGTGTGTACCTTTGTCACTAACAGTGTCGGAGCCCTCCCCCCTTTTTCAACTCTGCATCCCTTCCCTAGGGGGGGATCGCAGGAAGCACGGACGGGATTGTTCACATTTGAGTTCACATCCCAGCCCTAGCCTGACGATCTGGGATCTGAACTCACCCTATAGCTCCTGGTTCTTGATTGCAGCTGCGCTGAGGCCAGAGGCACGCCGGCAGCCGTGCTGGGGGCACTGGTCCCTTCCTCATCTGACGGGGAACCCTGTAGGTGAAACACCTACTAAGGTTGAGTGGCAGGACTAAGAAAACAAGAGTAGAAAATACACCCACTGCTAGAAAATCTACATTGTATTAAAGTTGGTGCTGGGAAAACTTGTACTAGGTTGCTGATGCATGAGTTATACAAGCATTAGATTCAACTACTGACATTGCACTGCAGTCAGCTGCTTTGTGACTGCCCAATACCACCTGCATGACAATGACTGACCTATTGCATGATGAGATTTTCAGCATAATGAAACTGGAAACTTGACCAAGAGTTGCTCGATGACAAACTAAATAACCATCGATCAATCATTTATTTAAACTCGCACATCCAGGCAACCCAGAGGCTCCAAACTGACAACATGCTGTGTCTCTGCATTCCTTTCCATCATCTGCTACTGAATATAAATGCAAACCTTTAGCAGTCGCACAATCACCGCAAAGGAAATGCCACGAGGCCCACACCAAAGGTTAACCTGTCGCCATCTCTAAACAGGGTCTGTATACCAGATAGTGGCGACCTTTGATTTCCTTGAACACTGCAGGGTTCCGAAGCTTTCATGCACTCAGTGAAGAGACGCAGCCTTCCTGCAGGATGTGGACTAAGACGTAAGAGTTAGGTGTGTGGTCTTCGACAGGGGAGGGGCGATCGTCTTGCACAACAGATTCCTTCTCTCCTTCTTTCGGTCATGTCATTTTCACTGAGATAATCAATAAGAACGAATGAATGCTTTTTTTTTTTTCTCCCACCCTTAAGTACGAAGAAATACCCTTCCCTCTCCGAGCCTTCCAGTCAAGGTTAGCAGGAGGGTGAGCCGCACTATTGATGGACTTGATCTCACAACAAACTGCAAGGTTTATGCACTCACGGCGGCTCCTCACAAAAGCTGTGGGCTTGCATCCTAATGCCGGACTGAGCTTGATGCTGTCTGACGTGCAAACACACCAATCAGTGCAGATTAAGTACATAGGTTTTAAATGGGCTGATCTCACACGCCCCTTGTTAACAACAACACTGTGTCATTTTAATACTGACCTGCCAATTCGTAAAGTATGATGTTTGATATTTCCATGATCAGTTTCTTGATTGCTCAGTCATCTTTTTCAGAGCCCTAGGTAAATGCTTCAGATTGCTTGCTTTCGTCCAATTAACAATTTGAATCCCAAAGGCATTCATTTTAAAATACAACACGTTATATTCTATGAAGTTCACCCATTTCTCATGTATGTAGTATGAAAAGTGTCAGGGATTGTGGAAACACCTCCAACATCATCAAGCTTGCTCTCACTCCTAACACGTCAAATACAGCAGCCTGGTCAGAGGCCATACGCTTTTATGTCTGACGCTGTAGTTGCCCCTCTAGTCCAGTAGTTTAAACAGCAACAGGTCCAAGTTAGGGGGCGGATGGACGGGTCATTCACAGAAGTGTTTTTTTTTTTTTGCCTAACACTAACAAAGTACTTTTAGAGCCTAAACCTTACCACGTAGTATTGGTGTCTAAACCTAACCAAGTGTTTTAGTTAGCCTAACCCTAACCACGTAGTATAGGCACATAACCTTTACCAAGTGTTGTTTTTGCCTAAACCTAACCAAGAAGTTTTGGTGTCTAAACCTAACCAAACTGTGACCTTTTGATAACATAATAATAATAATAATAATAATAATAATAATAATAATAATAATAATAATAACAATAACAATAACATTCTAAATGTCATAATATGTTTTTGTCAGTATGTCTTGTTTTGAAAGTGTAACTTAATGTTGTATATTACGTATTGTTGCTAACTCGACTGCAGAGCCTTTATTTTGAAAGTCAAACCAGACCTTGCATAAAGCTTTTTAGTGCTAACTTGAGCCAACTTGTGGAGCCCTAAATAAATAACTGACACTAGAGGGGTTGGTAGAGCGTCATAGTTTGTAGCTTGAGGTCACTGAGCCAACCAAGCTGCTGTATTTGACGAGTTGGGAGTGAGAACGTGCTGCGACGTCATGTACTGTAACTGTGGGCCGTTATTAAGAACTATTCCACTTTGTGAGTCCTGAGTCATGAGAAAGCTTCTTTTTGACCTAAACAAGACCTTTTACAATAAAGGTATCAATGCAGGGGTGAAAAGTATGTGGGGGGGGGAATTGATTCTTTTTCACTAGAATTAGATTTTTCTGGGGATTTGATTCCTGGCACCACAGAAAAAGGAGTCAAAGCCGTTGATGCGCATGTTGTCTTTGACTCATTAAACACAGAGAAGCAGAAATTGGACTTTCTTCTTTGATGAATGCCCTAAGAAGTGATTAATTGCATCTCGATTGTTGTTGATTCATCTTTATGTCAATTGACTGATCAGTTAATCAATTATTTCAGCACCCCCTCACAGAGGCATAAAATCCCTTCTATCAATCCAAAATCAGAACGCTGTGACTTGATGCTCATCCAGCTGAATGCACTAAAAGGCAGATGAAAATTGAAAGCAATTTCAAAAAAAAGGTCTAACATCGAAAATTGAATTTGTGGCTTTTTCTGTCTGGTTCTTTGTTGTTTTTTTTGTCTGATTTCTCAAAAATGTCCACAAAATGTACCCGAGTGGTTAATGACGATGCTCGTTTGCATTGTATTTGGCTGAACTCGCTGTGTCACCCCCCTGCCTGCTTCAATTTGTTTCAGTGACATGAAATGCTATTATTCACAGGTGCAACACGAGCCTACATCGCTCCCTGCTTTGCCCCGAAGTCATGAAACCAAACGGAAACAATTATACTGAGATTACAAAAAACTTAGTGCTGAAGCGATGCACGGCAGGTAAAGAGAAGGAGACAACGAGACGTACAGTGTTTTCTCACACTGATAACTAGTTATGATTTTTATCCAAACATTGATTTAAGTTTGCGTACGGGCATTGTTGGCGCTGTGTACCCAGGTTCATGTCCCTCTGATACTAGTAGTTGGACTAGTATCAGCGAAGGGACACTAAACAATATCTTTATACTGTATCAATAATGGGAATGTGAAAGGAGTTGCTTGAAGTGACACATCCATAGAAAATGATGACAGACTGCAGTTCCACTCTACTCTATGGAGCATTTTAGCACCTTCCAGCCAATTGTATCGGTTTACAGCCTGCAGTGTTAATGTTCTAGTCCAGTGTGTAGGATTTATGGGGATCTATTAGCAAAAAAGGGATGATACTTTTTATTTATTTCATTTTTTTTAAAAAAAATCATTAGTGTGTTATCACCTGAAAGTAAGGATTTCTACATTTTCCCCTGCCACTGTAGGGGAGGTTGAGATCACAGGGTACTCAGTTGGTTGCAGTCTGCCACATCACTGCTAGATACCATTAAATCCTAATGTTAAACCCACTTCATGCTACCTGTGCGGCACTAAACACCCAATAGATGAAAGTAGCGAAAAGCTGGTTGAGCGTTTAGAGCCGGTCATCTCAACCTGGAGGTGGTAGAGACCGAAAACATAGCCAACAGAGAGCGAACACTGGACTGACATTCATCGCGTGGCTGGAGTCCAAATGACTGCTAATGTCTGCTGGACACCTTCACCATAGAGACAACAGGTGGACTTCATATGTCCAGGTCGTCTTTCCAGCTTGTTCTGATGCCTCCAAGTGGACACAGAAAGAGAAGCCAGTGTTACTTCTCAAAGTGAATTCTTTTAGTTGTAGTGTTGAGTTGCATCGATAAATTACATACACTATGTTGTCGCAGTATCCAGTCGTCAAACGAAATATAATATCTGATCCTTTTTATAAAAAAGAGAAAAATGCCAGATTGACTTAGGAGAGCGAAACCTTGGAATGTTTTTTTATGACTTATTGATCACAAAGCGAAGTACAAGTCTAACCACTGTTTCCTGGTTTCAGGACTTCAATTGTGAAATATTTGCAATCTTTACAGGCTCATGTATCCCTGTAAGGCTGCGGGCCTGAAATGTCCAAGCTCTGACAGAAGAAGAAAATGGCTTTTAATGAAATAGCATGCTCGGAGTTCAAAATGGACACATTTTCTCTGCAGTTTTAGGGGAACTTCCTTTAAAATGCTGATCTGAAATGTTGTACGTAGGTTTCCTGTATAGATGCAACATTGCATAGCGTTTCATTGGTTTCTTGCTTGGATTTACACATTGTTTGATCTCTTAATGTCTCTATAATGGTGAACATCCACAACGGTAGTTGATCTTGAAGACCTTTTAAAGCTTAATTTCAAGTATTCATCTATTTCTGGAGTGTCTGTCGTTTCAAGTTGGCTGCGCTACAACAGACGTGTGAGAGGCGCTCTTCTTCACTGACATTTCGACTTTTCTACGACAGATTGGAGGAGGCGATTACTCAACGGGCCGTCCTCGGTTTGTGAATCCAATATTTTAAAAACGGGGGAAAAAACTGATGAAATGAGCCAAAGAGAAAACTGGCAATGTCATCCTAATACCAATTTGCCGGCTTGAAGACGTAGGTTTTCTACCTTTAATATGATGTCAAAGCATATCATTGCTAAATCCAGAAAAAACGGTAAATTCAGGTATAAAAAAAATGAACAGAGAAAAAACAGGAAATCACGACGGATGCGATACTTAAATAGGTTTGCCCTCAGAGATTTGTAGCATTAGGCTGATACGACTACAATGGACACACTAATCTTAACCGGTTGCTGATATTTATTCGCAAAGACACGAACAAGTGCCGTGATTAACAATAGAGCGTCACCACTGCTAAGGCTGCATTTGTGTCATATTGTGTCTCAATCACTTGTAGCCCCGATCCACATGTGAGAAATCTGAATGAGGAGGTTTTTCCTCATGGCCAGCAACAGTTTAAACACAGACTGCCGTTGTCATGCTCATGGTGTCATTTCACATCAGACGGTACTGTCATGCTCCGTAACAACCGCTGAGACGCTGGCCTGATGGGTAAAAAAAAAAAAAAAACAGCGCTCCCTTTTACAGGAGACGCAGGGAAACTGCCAGCAGTGACTCAGTGTCCACAAATCAAAGCATTAAAAATATGGTTGTAGCATCTGTCAGTTTGGTGATGCTGGGTGAGTGTTCAGTTGATGGGTGCAGGGAGGAGGGAGGAGTGGGGGGGGGATGACATCACTCTGGGTGGCAGCCATCTTTGTGCCCTTGGCCAATAAACACATTTTCATGATAATTTTTTTTACAGTATGCCAGGAATCGATACATATTCACCCGAACCCTTCCAACCCGCCCACACCTCGGGTCAGTGCTGCTGTCGAGCTGTACTTTTTGCATTTTGTTGAACAATATTTACACGCTGGATTCTGTCAACAAGTTGCAACAACAGAACAGGGTCGCGGAAGGTGTGAGATTTTCACGGTATGAGCCATCTGGGAAAATATCACAGTTTTCACGCTCCAGCAGTCTTACACCATCACTATTAATATTCCTATATTCAGTTGCAATGACACTTAAAGGAATTAAAAACAGACGGAGTATTTTTTTTTGGGTCGAACAAACACTTTATATCCCGGATAGCAAAACTGCACCGGCCACAGTTTGATTTCTGCTCCTGGTGGGCTGGATCAGGCCCAGACTTGGGAAAGTTCTGGTGTATTCGGCTCTTGGCCAACAGATCTGGCAAACAGGAGTGGACCTTATGTGGGCCGGATAAATGCGTCTGGTGTGGGCCAGATCTGGGCAACAACAATTTTGCTATCTGGGTATCCTAAAAAACTTGACAGATACAAATATATATTAATTACTAAAAATAAGACTAATATGGTAGAATTCAGTACCATAGATGCACAGTATGATAACCCTCACTTTTCAGACCATGGTATCCCTGCAATCCTAGGACCAACAGCTGTACTTAAAGGTGCAATACGTACGAATTTTCGTTGAAAACATTAAAAAATGAACTCAAATTATCAACAGGATGTGAAGAAACAGTTCTGACATTATGTCCAAGATGTCTCTGCATTATGTGGCAAATATATCTTTAGACGTTAGCATGCTAACCAGCTAGCCCCTTCTAGGATGATAGTCTGATATAAAACGACACCAACACTCCCCCAGTGCTCTGAGCTCCCAGTCCGGGCAGAGTCAACTGCTACGGCCGCTAGCTGCACGGTTAACCATGCTGACCCGCTAACAGCGGCTATGGTTAGTAGCAGTTAGCAATTACCCTGGTGCCCCCTGTTTATATTGAGTACTGCGCCTTTAAGACCGGCCTCTGTTCCCCCGAGACATGGCTGCTGCCAAAAATGACACCATCATGACCTCAGATCTCATTTCACATTTGAATTTATTGACGTTGATCACTTTTTTATGAACGTTCATGTCATGGATATGGGGTGTTCATATTCCTGTGTGTGTGTGACAGGACAGGCTGCCATGTAAGGTGGTTCCTTCAGTGGCATCCAGACTTTCTGACTGTGACCGACTGAATCAACCTGGCAAGATGGACCCAACTCATGAGCATCAGTCACTACAGCCCTTAAAGTGTGATCTAAACTGTTTCATCATTAAAGGAAACATCAGATAGAATGCCAGCAGAAAGAAAAAAATCACACATGCTCCTTCTACTGTATGAGGCAAGTCCATACTGAATATGTTTGTATCAAGTGCTACACTTCTGCCATGACTTTGGTTTATTTCTAAGTCGACGCATCTGAATCTGAACGTAAAATCAAAAAAAAAATGCAAGCTCTAATGTTTTAAGAGAGCTTACCTTGAATTCTTCCAGGATTTTATAGGTTTTCCCTCGGTACTCGCAAAAGTTTTTAACCTCCTTGCACTCGGGGCAGCATCCGTTGTGCTCCACTTTGGTGCACTTGGGGTGAAGTTTGGGGCACTCGGGCTGGTCGCACACGGGCCCGTCCTCCGTGCACTCGCACGGACAGTTCGAGTGTCCCGGGTAGAAGCGCTCCCCGAGTTTGTAGACGAAGCCGCTGTCGTCCACGCATCCTTTCCCCCGGTAGTCGTCGAAGACGATGTTCTCTCCGGCGCTCCGCTCCGCCTCGTCCGCGGCGTAATCCTCGGGGTTACCCACCGAGGCCGGGGACACGGCGCTCAGGGCCAGCAGGAGGACGGAGGCGGCCGACAGGAGAGGGCCCATCCTTCGCCGTGGCATCGAAATCCACACCGAGCACAAGATTATGTGGCTGTCATCCCTAGGCTCCCGGTATCCTCTCCGGATCCGTCCTGCGCTTCATTATCACCATCATCATCGTCATCATCAGCGGCACCAAGTGAGGAAACGGGCTGCGGTGAGACATAAGAGATGATATGATGGGTGGTGACTCACTGCTGTTGCTTTGAACACCCCAATAAACCCGTAAACAAATACTTTAGATGATCCCCCCTCCTCTCCCTCAGGCCTACAGTGTGTGTCCTGTCCTGCTGCTGCAGCCGGTGGTGTTTACAGGGATGATGCGAGTTTTATTATTCTACAATCCAGAGACAAATGGGACTCCCCCCTGCCCCCCTAACCCCCCAATCACGGCTGGTACTCAACAGGCTAATGCCACATATCATCTCTGAAAGAAAAAAAATCTTTGGAAAAAAAACTGGAGCTGTGTAGTCCACTGTATGCGCGCTTGTGTCGGTGTGGTGGTGGAGGTGGAGGTGGAGGTGCTGATTCACATGACTCTCTCGCACAATCTCTCAGCGACGGGGTTAAAACATCCATTATGTGAGGTGGGTGGAGTGGGATCCTCACGGCGTTCTCCTCCACAATTCTCTACAGCCCAGCCTATTTGCTTTTCTTTAAAAAAATTATTATTATTTGAAAACTCCAGGAGACAACAGGTAGCGCATCCGTCTATTCCAGCCAATAAAAAAAAAAACATAAAGAGGTGACAAACGACTGCTCCAACATCTGCACATCTGTGACATGCAGATGTTCCGATTCATAAATGCGCAATGAATTGAACCCAAAATGCATCACTCGCCTTTTTTTCCCCCCACACACACACACACACACACACACACACACGTAGAGCTGGATAGCAGTTGAGCAACATACAGCTGCAAATAAAGACCCCCTCTCCTCTTCCACCTCCTCCTCCTCCACCACCTCCTCCTCCTCCCTCCTTCTTCTCCTCCTCGGCTTAGAATCGCCTGGTCTCTAAGTGTTGCGTGTCCTGACAGATCAATTGCAAACGCAAGTGACAACAGGGATGTATATATACACTCAACTCACCGCGGTCTGGAGATCGCCTGGTGTCCAGCGAGTGTGAAGCAGCAGAGAAAAAAAAGGGGGGCTGGAGCAGATTGGGAGCGATAGCCGCCTATAGCCTGTGGGAAACTTCACTTTATCCACTGGGTGAATTCACCCAAGACTCCGCCAGACACTATAATCCTCCCTCTCGGTCGTGATGGTGGCTTTTCTCTTTTTTTTTTTCCTCTCTCTTTTTTTTTTTAAAAGAAAGCAATTAAACACCACAAGCCTTTTGGAGGTGTGCTCCCCTCCTCTCCAGCGCAAAGACAAAAAAGATATCCACATAAAAGTAGGTCTGCTTCATGGTTATCCTCCCCGGACTCACCTTATTTGAGACAATATCACAGTTCACGTCCGAAGGCATGCGGTACAGAGAGACACACACACAGTGAGAGAGAGAGGAGACAGGGAGAGAGAGAGAGAGAGAGAGAGAGAAATCCTCTTTAGCGTTCCCTGAGAATTAAAATTCAATATTTCCAAACGAAGCAGGTGGACGTTAGAGAGCGGGCAGCACCACCACCAGCAGCAGCAGCAGCAGCAGCAGCAGCAGTCAGTCTTGTTGCACACATGTGTGCGCGTACATCCAGCGGTGGCTCGGAAAATCAAAATTAAAAAAAAAAAAAAAAAAAAGATCCACAAGGGCAGAAGTTAGATTAGAAACGGAAAAACCGAGCGGGATCGGAGGCTCGAGGGTTGCGTTGATCGTGCGTCAGGCGAGACCGAGAGGAGGGAGCGCTCCGACTTTCAGCACCTTGGAGAGCGACTGTCTCCTGCGTCCTGCGCCGAGCAGAGCAGAGCAGAGCAGAGCGCCCCCCTCCTCCCCCTCTCTGTCACCCACAGACACAACACATCCCGCCAGCCGAGAACTCCCACCGCATTCCCGGGAAAAGGAAGAAAAAAAAAAAAAATCAAGTGGAGAGTAAGTGGTCAGCGGTTGGTCAGAGGGAGGAAGGTCTGTCCTGGACGAGCAGCGCGTAAATGGAAGAGGTGGCCCACATGTGTCAAACGAGTGCCTTGTTGTGTCTGTGCGTTTGTCTTCACGCACGACCCGCGGCGTGTTTTTTTTTTTTTTTTCCAACCCTGACTCACTCGTTATTTGCAGCGCAGTTTACAGCAACCCATTTGTATTCTAGGTGCGACGCAGAAAGACAGAAAGAAAAAAAAAGCCAGTCTGACTTCTCAGCCCATCACAACAACAGAAAAATACAGTATAGCTTTTTTTTTTTTTTTTTTTTTGGCAGAGCAGCATCAGCTTTGTTTTACAGACGGTAGCCCGTAGGGGCCACTGCCTGACTACATTCAGTCTGAGAGCAGATGACTGAGTGAGACCCCCCAAGACTATCACTTAATTAGTTACTCCCAGGAGGAATCACGCACATCTTATCAACAGCAACCTTATGGCCCCGACTTGTTCAAATATAACCACGTGTCCAATGTCTTCATCTAAGTGATGATTAAAACCTGCTTCTTCTACAGGAGCCCTTTCTTTTGTGCTGGAAACACCTGTCAGTCCCCGGGGGCACCTCGGCTGAAAGCTCACCTTTTGCGAAGTATTACAAAATGGTACATGTGCTGCACACTTGACCCTTCACGGAAAAGGTGAAATCCAAACCGAAACAGCCTCATTAGCAGGATGTATTTGTATGCTGGGTCAAGGCCTGGATCCTGCGTATTTACTGCATCTACCCGACCGAAAACTAGCTTCCAAAAGATTTACACATCCACCGAGAGAGTCACATACACACCAGGCATGGGATGATATGAACATGTCACAATGATCCTGTCTCATAATTGCGATTCATATTGTCCTGACAATCATCAAAAGTCTTCCTTCTTGAGATATTTGCTGTTCAGCTCAGAGGAACACAAGGTCCAAGAACACTGTCAGAAGGCAGAGAGGTGGCAGGGTCCGCCACATACAAACACAAGTAAAACAGTATGAAATTGTGTCCTTTTTTTCTTTTTCTTTGTCACATCCCTAATAAACACAAATCAATACTTAGAATTTGGGCTGAAACTAACGATTATCTTCATCATTGATTCATCTGCCTTTTCTTTCATGATTAATCAGTCGATATAATTTCACAGAGTCCAAAGTGACAGCTTCAAGTTGTTTCTTTTGTCCAACCAACAATCCAAAAGCCCAAAGATTCTGCATTTGCTGTCTAAAATGACCACTGGTGGACGCCACCCCTGGTGCCCCCATGTTTAAAAGTGCCTTCTTGGATGCCTCCATCATGGTAGGTTAGACATGATAGAGAGCTCTCTAAGGTGGTGCTGGTTCCCCACCGCCCACAGCTGGTGCCCTTTTGGTTTCTTTAGCCCCCGCCTCTCAGACATCCTGAGTCCGCCACTGTCAATCACAAAGAAACAGCAAATCCTTACATTTAAGTTGCTGGAACCAGAGAAATATTTGAAAAACAACTGAAACATTTATCAAAGTAGTTGGCAACTAATTTTCTTTTTAATGTATTCTAATCCATGGGTGCCCAGACTTTTCCCTTGGAGGGCCAAAACTTGAACTCATTGATGGACCCTGGGCCAAAAGATGCAAAATGGTACGATATGGAAGCCCTGATCAGCTAATGAGAAATAAATAAATCTGGTGATGCATTTTCTAAATCTGACCCAAATTGTTCTCTCTCTTGTGTTCATGGTTTTAAAAAAAAAACCTTCCCTTGCCTCTCAGGGCTTCTGCAGTACAACGATCCCAAGTTCTCTTAAATGATTATCAGATTAAGAAAAATAAAAATCCTACATATTTAAAGAGCATTTTCACCTCACAGAAAGAAAACAGTATAAACAGTGATTCACATTATTATCATTATTATTATTTTTCCATTTTGGTCGGGGCCAGGTTTGGGCTACGGGCACCACTGTGAGCAGCCCTGGTCTAATCAATAAATAGGGTAATTAACTGCAGCAGAGGTAAAGACTGGACAGCGAACACCATCTCATATAATGTAAAGAACAACGGGGCACTGCATCAACTGATGAGGTGAACTCACCCGCCCATCCTGCGCTGATTTCCCTTATTAAATCTTCATTAACACAGAGGGAGATGTGGACATAAAGAGAAGCCGACCAATTAGTTTGAGACTTTAAAAATGTTCCAGACAGCTAAAGTGCGGTTTCGTGAAAATAAGGGCCGCAGCTGAACATCAAGAAGATGTCCTAAATATATCAAGTGTATATGCTCATTAATGCATGGGCACATCCCGGGCCTGATCTCCTCTGAGTATCAGTCTGAGCGGCAAAAACAGAAAGCCTGCGCTCTGGTAGCATTTATTAAGTAAATTTAGCATCAAGCTAAGGCTCGATGACATCCAACCTCCGTAACTAACACTCCATCTAAAGAGCCGCGTGTTAGTCAGCTCCTGTCAGCCGCACTCCTCTCATTATTTCCCCAATCCGACAGAATCCGCAGGCTCAGTAATTTCCGTCATAATACGTATATGATCTCTATCATTAGACCCAAAAAACATAGAATCCGAGCGCAGCGCCAGGGCACCGTCTCCGGCTGTGAGGCCGTGCTGTTGGCGCCATCGACTTGGATCATGCGGGGGTTAGTTATCTCTAAAAGGAGGCAGGTGTTTGATATGCAGATGCCGGCGAGGCTGCAATCACAACAAAACCTGTGGCAAGCGGGGGTTTTGTCAAACTCCTGGTAAACGCGCGCAAAGTGCATAATTACTGTGTCAGACGAAAGCATTTAGCAAGGCGAACACACGAGGGCAAAGTGAGGTTACACTGTTAACTTCTTCTCCCTGACTGAATACAGAAATGAGGAGGGCATCTTTTCATTACCTCCTCTGTTAATCGCCTCAAATGTTCGCCGCTCTTCTCTCGTCAGTTCGAATTCTGCACTTCATCAGGTTCCGTGTGTGGGCTGCTTTTCCAACTTCGCTCTCGACAAGACTCGGTTTTCTCTTTCTGACTTTGTTTCCTCTTCAAGTCGCGCCTCCTCCACAGGCAGACGGTGTTTTGTTGTCGGATTAGGAATCTGCTAATGACACCAAACAATCCCCTCTGGTTCTCTGACGGCCTGTCTTTCTCCCAGTGAATGTCTGCCAAAGACACCGGGTGATACAAAGCAGCAGCCATAAAAACTTTTTTTTTTTGCCACACTGCGAGATGCTTTTGGGCTCGAAGCGTAGGCCGGCCGAGGCTATGGAGTTTGCGGAGGCTGTCTGTCATGAACTGGCAGTGTTCAGTGTCAGCAGCGATCGTCTCCAGCCCTCCGCGACCCTGAAAAGGATAAGTGGTTATAGATAACGGATGGATGGACGACGGAATTTGCCTTTATCAAGCTGCGTGTGTGGGCTGCATTTCCCTCTTCACTCGAACAAGACATCCACACGCTTTGCATTCCTGACTTTGTTTCGTCTTCAAATTCCTCTAGAAACAGATGTGTTAGGAATCTGTTAATGGCACCGAACAATCCCCTGTGGTTTTTCTCCCAGTGCATGTTTGTCCGAGACAACGGGCAGCACGGTGAAGCAGTGGTTAGCACTGTCGCCTCACAGGAAGAAGGCTCTGCGTTCGAACCATCTGAGCTGGCTGAGGCCTTACTGTGTGGAGTTGACATGCTCTCGTTGTGTCTCCGTTGGTTTCCTCCCACAGTCCAAGGATCAGGTTAACTGTCGGAAGGTGTGAACGTGTAGCGTGACTGATTGTCTGTCTCTTTGTGTCAGCCCTGTGATGAACTGGCGACCTGTCCTGGGTATAGCTCGCCTCTCGCGCAATGTCAGCAGGGATTGGTTCTGGAAAACTCCAACAAGAGTGCATCAGGATTGGTTCTTATCTGAAGCCGCTGCTCCGCTGATCAGAGTCAGTCAGATCTGGTTGAGAGAACCAGGTGCCCGGCCAGACCGTCTGGAGGAATAAACACCCAGAGTCACATCGGATTCTCCTCATATCTAGAACCCTGACAGAAATAGCTAATGGAAAGCTCAGAGATTACTTTTTTAACTTTTGGGGATAAAAAGTGGATTTCTACACTCCTGTCTATCAACCTGACTGCAGCAGCAATCCGCAAAGGCGACCTCCGATTGTCGGTAGTTTATGTACAGTGTACTGCAGACTGGAGCTGGAGGGGAAAGGTTACTCTATTTCATGGACATTGCACTACGGACAGGGGCGGGGGAAAAAGAAGAGAGAGAATCGGAGGCTCAGGTGAGTGCTGAGTTTAGTGATCGACCTTGTTTGCTAGCCTACAGCTTATGTACAGTATTTTGGCTGTTTGGGGCAAATTAACATAAATTATCTAGCGTTCAAACTAGCTTCACCGGTGATGAACACCATTAAATGACCACTGTTGATGATAAAAATCTATCTCATGTGATTCGGGCACATGTGTCCATGGCAGGGGTAATGTTAGAGTTGAATCCGCATTGCGTTTAGTCTGCATACGGGAGTTTTCCTCTCTGTTACCTCGAGCAAACTTGTGATGTCTCAGGGTTTGAACATTTTTGGAAACATTTGGGATCCTGTAGGTACACTACTCAACTCGATACGTAACACGGGTGTAGGCAGTTTTGGACATTTTAATGCATAATTCTTACATATTATACCTTTAATGACACAAGGCCCGTCTTCTTCCAGCGCTTGTCTTTGTCCAAAATGTGCATGTTTGCCTGGGACAAAAACATGCATTTTTCAGCCAGTACTACACTGTGTGCTTAACTATGCATCACAAACCCCCCCCCCACCCCCGCCTTCCCTGCCCACACGCCTTCCCCAAGTCTTTGTACAGCAACATCTCGGTCGCTGACCTGGTTTCAAAGACAAGGAACACTTATGGTTCGTGAAGTCTCTCATCTTCCAACCACTTCTCACACCACTCTCCGCGATGGAGCCAGAACAAGTATATATATCATTTATTAAATCTGACATTGCACTTGGGTCCTAATGTGAGATGTGTTGTCTACTCCAGCACGCCATGGTCCATTAGGCCTTCACTCTAGCTCACGAAAAACATCGGGCGGATGATACAAAACAACACCAGCGCTGAGAGATGTGCTGCGGCAACCACCTCTATTAACAAACTACCTGCTGGAAGTCGTCTCGTTGCCGCGACAATGCTTTCATATGACATTTTCCTGAGCACTAACAGAGGTGTTTACATCTCGGTTGTGTTTGATGTGAGGCAAACAGTCCCCGGCACACAGGACTTGGTTCCAATTCAATCAGCTAATGGAAAGGGAGCTCTTCATCCCCCCAGCCTCCTGTCATCCACCACCTCCGTTATCCTGCAGCGCCACATTCACCGCGGTAGACTCTGTACCAAATGCTATAATGGTTTAGCCATTAGGGCCACATTTATAGCCTGCTAGCAGGTCTCAGGCATTATATTCTGCCACAGCTATTCACGCTAACTTATTAAACTGAATGCCAGAGAGGGAGAAAGCAGAGTGAGCTGAAGCAAGTGAGAAAGAGAGAGAGAGAGAAGGGAGTAGGAACAGATAGTAGGAGGGGAGGTCGGCCTCAGGCGAATCAAGACTTTTGTGTTAGTGAAGCATACATTTTTTTTCTTCTCTTCCATGGAAATGGGTTATGCTTAATAAAGCGAGGGCTCTGTACTAATGTCTCTAGCAGGGAAATTCAAGTTTAACAACGCAGTTATGCCTCTCACTTGCTAAGTATTCTGTTGGTGCCTTTTAAATTAACACTAGTAGTACAATTTCACTGTAACAAATTTAATCCTTGGCCTGAGCTCCTGCAATCCCCTGCTGATTTGACTGGGTAACAATGGGAATTCATGTCTCTCTCACTGATCCACACTACTTGAGAAAAAAGGGCTTGCCGATTCTTCTTCCTGGAGTCTCTAAAGTCATTTTGTCATCTTATTATGTGTTAGCAATTAAATCATTTGGATTTTATACACACATTCCTCCAGGAATTTTTCCAATGTTTTGTATTATTTAATAATACAAAACATTGGAAAAAATCCTGGAGGAATGTGTGTATAAAATTATTATTATATTAATAATATACTTCTATTAGTTTAATAAAACTGCAGAGAATTTGTATATTAAGAATGGTATCAATTTACCAAGGCTGCATAATGGAAAATCATACATTTGTAACAGTAGTCAGAGAATAAAAAAGAGTGCTTTAAAGGAAAAGTTCACCCAAAAATGAAAATGAAATCAGCCATTATTCTTCTCCTCCCCATGCAGATGGAGAGTTGGGTGAAGTTACGTAGTCGACATAACAGCTATGCAGCATTATCCCAAACAACTGGAGAAGATGGGGACTTGTTATAATACTTAAAAATACAACGTAATCGAAAAACTTCTGGAGACTTGGATTACACAAGACAAGCTGCACAAGCTATTTTAAGTTTTCTTTAAGAGTGTTTTTTTTTTTTAGTCTTTTAAACAGGTCTCCATTTACTTCCGATGTGCAGGAGAATGTAGTGGTTGGAAAATAATCACAACACTTTCAGTTTTGGGTGAACTTATCCTTTGTGATTGTTTGATTTCTTGATCCTAAAGTTTCAAAAGATACCAAATTATGTTAGGTTGAATTTGACATAAAAAAGACATAAAAAAAAAACTTGGGTATGATTTTTTTTTCAAAGTTTTTATTTTTATTACACATTCAAACATCATGTAGACAGATAAAACATGCAGTATGAAACTGTCAGAACATGATGATTTTAACCAGCTTAAAGGTTAAAAAGAGGAAACTGTGTGTTGAGTTGTTAAGGAAAGTATAAAATAGTGTAATAAATCCAAAGTGTGGTCCACAGTATGTGCTCTGTGGATTATATGCCTAAGTGTTTCAATTCAAGTCTGCCATCCAGAGCGTGCATCTCATAGCCCCACACTGTTTCACCCCATCCACTTTCCCCTGTGGTCCTATAAACCACATCCTGTATTACATGGCACACTGACTCAGACATTCAAATAGCCCTTCTAAAGCGGAAAGGGGAAAGAGATTCATTGGCATTTTGGGATGAGTCAGCTTGGTGGCAATGGTGAATGGGGAAGAAATCCATGCCCCGGTCTCAGATTGCTGGTGGATCGTGGGTCTCCCTGTGATACTTATTATCCCAGCTGTGTGTAACGGTGCCCCTGTGGGTGCTGGCATTTTCCACCGAGTTAGAATAAGAGCTCTCTTCTCCTCCCATAGGGGACCTGTAGAGACTCTCTCATTCGCTTTCTCCAAAGGCTGACGATGCTTGAGCTGCTCCAGGGAGGTGCTGAGCACTGAGACTGTGTCGCCGTGGTTGGTTGCCTCTTAATGACTCCGCTGCTTTAGACATGCAAATAGAGTTGAAGTGCAGAGAGAGCGCCCGGAGGGACAATTTGGCATGTGAATCAAATGTAATGTACTGGATTTGCAGTGTAATATGTAGCCGAGCTACATGTTTATAAATGACTGAATTAATGCAAATAACCAAATGACATGGCCGACAATGTGTGCATGTGGCTATTAAATATTTTTGACAGCCTCTAAAAAATATTAACATTTTTTATGATACAGAATTAATTCATGGAGGTTTCCTCACTGTGGTTCGGACCACTGTGAGGAAACCTCCATGCGTCCTGTGAGGAGCTTCTGGCAGCTAGAGGAGTGGCTTAGGTGTGACGGGAGAAGCGACTGTACGTTTGAAAACGACGATGGTGGCTCTCAAAGATGTTAGCATAGATGCTGCTGCAGCATCAGTTAAACCCTCCGAAACTGGAGAGTATTTCTTTATTGAAAGAAGCCCAGAGAATGGCACTCAAGGCTTTTCTCAACGGATTAACCAACGGGCTCCGCTTGTGGCGAGGCTCTCCTACTGTTGATCTGATTGGCTGAAGTTAGCCTCTGATTGACAAATGGTTCATCAAATGACCTGCTAAATAGTTTTTCCTAGATTTTTGATCTGATTTATCATGCCAACTTGTAAGTAACTGTTGTCTTTGTCCTGAAGCTAAAAGTTGGACAGAGTTTTACCACCATCCTTAAGTTACGGTGTTACTGACAGAATTCAGTGCGCCGGCTGTCACTTGTTTGTTGTGCAAATGACATTAGAATAAAAAGTGCGACATTAGTCCTTGTCATCCCATTCCCAGTTTGAAAAACATTTGCCCGGTTCTCATGAAAACAGCAGTCCAGATCTGTGTACATTCATCTCGGTTTTAGTGTTTCAGCACCGCAAACATCCAGATGAAGACAGCATTATGCTGAATTGCGCAACGCCATGTGCAATTAACCTCATTATCAATTAGACCAAAGGCAATCATTATAGAAATTCACTTCCAGGACTTGAATTGCCCCTCTCAACATACAAGAACGCCAACAAATGTTATCACTGCAAAACATTTTGCAGACCTGATGTGAAGAAACCTCTGTCTGACTCACTGTATTATCACTAAATGACACAATCGGCCCTGTTTCACTCAGTACATTTTCCTCCATGATCCCTAAATTACATGCAGGCAGTGTGGGTGTAGGAATCACCCTAATCACTTCTGACAATCATTCAAATGAATTTGCATAGGTGACACCCGTATCCACTTCCTGTACGGTCCCCACAGCTCAGGGATAACTTATAATGATTACCAGTATTGACTGCTGTAAGTTGGTTTTTACACACTGACATGCTCTGTTACAGCATTAACTTCCTCAGGTTTCACAACACACTCATACGGCACTGGGGAGTAATGCTTCCCAACATTTGGCAGCCAATTACATTGATTGTCACCACATACAGAGGCTGTCAAAGGATGTCAGTCATAATGTATTCAACAGTAATTACACAAACCCCCGGGGATGTGAACTACTAAATTGTGGCCTTTCCTGCTTCAGACAGAATTCTCATGGTTGTTGTCACAAAACTTTCATTGCTAGGCTGTGATTAAAAGTCATTTTTGCTCTTTTTTTAAAATTTCACTTATTCATTAACCACCACTGCTACAAACCACCAGTTTTAGTGCCTCCAAATGGCTACTTTGGCAAGGCCCTTTGAATGATGATGATGGATTATTCACTCTAAGGTTTTGGAGTACTTACTGCCCATTAATGGGTCAAATTGAATTAATGATAGTTGAATTTGAAAAGCACAAATCTGTTAAGAATTTTTCAAAAAGGGAACAAAGCGCAGGACACACAGAGGCAGGGAGGTAATAGAAGAAAAATGAGCTTTAATCATAAACTGATGTCCAAAGTGAAAAATCGAAATGCAAGCAACAAAAGAAAGGCAAAGGAAAGTCCAAGGAAAAAACTAAGAAGTAATACAAAAACTGAGGACAAATCAGAAGCCACAGACAACAAAGCCGGGACACAGAGGACACCTGAGGCCTGGGGAGCAGGCACAGGAACACAGGAGATGCAGGGTATACTATTGCTGCATCCACATGCTCCTTGTATGGTTCCACTTCCCGAGTTTGGAAGTCGTTCTTCAGACTAAAGTGTGTTCATGCACATCAAGTCCGAATGTGGGAGCAACATGGACGTCAAAAAGAACAAATCTAGTTCACTCTGTGTGGACAGCAACCTAAAAAATTACAAATTACATGTGACCTAAAACTTTGCATGCAGCACACGACTGATAAAAGGTTCTTACCATCAAGCCAATGTTTACTTTCGTACGAACTCGGCAGCTCATGTACCAACATTTTCTCTGACTATCTGAGCTGTTGGTCTGACTTGAGGGGGAGTTTGCCTGAATTTACCCAGTTGGAAAAACTTTTTTTCCCCAGATAATTCCGACTGCACAGTAATGATAAGCTGACGAGCAGCAAAAGGCAGGAAAGGGTCCAAGGAAAATACCAAAGAGGAATACGAAACTGAGGACAAACCAGAAGCTACAGAGAACAAAGTAGGGACACAGAGGACACTGGAGGATCGGACAGCAGGCACAGGAACACAGGAGATGCAGGGGACACAGACCAACCAACAAAGACCTTATTATGACCTGCCAAGGGACTACAGATGTAAATTAGCTCTAAGCTAACTCTGGTATAATGCACTAAATGGCAACATTTATGTTTAATATTGAACATGGTCCCTCTACAAATAGAATGAATTCAATAAATAAATACAGAATGAGGAGAAAACACAGGCTTAAATACACAGGAATGATTAACTAAATTGGAAAAAGGGTGGGGTAACAGACAAAGGCAGGAAGTGGAAAGTAAAACATGACACATGAGGACATGAGCTACAAAATAAAACAAGAAATTACCCAAACAAAAATCCAAACCATGACACAAATCAGCAGAGCGCTAGTAAATCAGCCGTGGTGGTAATATCAAACTATTAATCCCAGATCATCTCTGTATTATGATTGTTGACTGATGTGTTAAAGTGCTGTGAAAAACTCTTGTGCAGTTGAAGTTAAGTCAATCTAAAAAACATTATACAGCACATTCAGATAACTAAGTCTTAAGGTAAGTTCTATATTCTCAGCCATATGTAGTAATACCAAAAGCATGGAAATTCAACAGAAACAATGTTCTTTGTCCTTGTAATAAGTGTGTTCTGAGCGGAAGACAGTCTAACATGATGACGGGTGGTAGCAGGCAAAAATGTATTTTACATCCCGAACATAACGATAATGCTGTTAGATAATGATCAGGGGTTGACACCTCTGTAATTACCCCCTTCATTGTCATGCAGGCCTTATAGGGAGCAGTTTTCCTTGTGACAGTATGTGCTGGAAGGGAGCAAAGTGAACAGATGAAAACGTTTTCTTCGCACTAAGCATCTGACCCTCGTTAAAGCCGACCGAAAGCGAGGGGGAGAAGAACGCCAAGCTGCTGCTGTGGCAACAGAGCAGCAGTCAAAACAAATAAACATCAGAACTCATCAACGGAATAAACTGGCAGTAAAAACACGACACATTAATTACGAAGTCTACACTTACTCCTGCTGTGTTCATTTTACACGCGCCTGGTCCGTCTTTTAATGAATTTCTTGCATCATCTCATTCTGATCTCGCTTGTTCGTCTTTAATGCTACACATACTGCGAGCTGCCATATGGGACCGCCTGTAACCTCCCAGTGAACTGACATCTGATCAATCTCTGAGTCCATATATGAGTCCTCTAATGAGATGACTGAATTGGACATGTGCATTCTGCTTGTTGACCAAATGCTGCACAAACAACAGTTAGTGGTTGTCCATAGGGGGCTACATATAGACTGCTTACTGGCGATGTAAATCAATCCATTGCGATGCATCAGTTTTTGGTCTAAAAGCCCAGGCATTGATTAGAAAAACAGGGGCTTATTTTATTCGATTAATGTTGCATTGGAAAAAAACGGGCTTGTGTAGACCTTCGCCTTTCAATGGTTATTCAGTTCTGATCATCATGTTTATAAGCTGTGTATTTAGAAAGTCCCAGGAGGGAATCAGGTTCGAACGAGAGCTGATAGGAATTACGTGGACTTAGTAGTAGTGTTGTTAAATTCAGTTATCAGCTGCTTTGGGTGCTGGTGAAATCTCCATTCAGATAAGCATGAGATGGAACTGTATTGTTATAAGGGTGGAATAAAAATTTTAACAAACACATATCACCATAAAACTGTCTGCAGTTGATTACATACCTTAAGACAATTATTTTTTATATTACAAGTTTTCTGAAATGTTATGTTTAAACATGCAAATCATCCAATTAAATATGCACAAATTCACATTAACAGAACAGAAATTTGAACTAAATTAAACAACCAAATGTGTATCTTTGTATATTCTTCCATTCGGCTGAAAGAAGACATATTCTTAAATCTCAAAATTGACCAGTGTATGAAAAAATCCAATGTTGTCACCAGTAGTGTCTTCCACGCGACATGATTTGCCCGAGTAAGAACATGCTCCTGGACTAATAATGTGATCATTCTGTCACAGCATTCTGACATCATCAGTATGATTAATTATACATGTTGACCAAATAGAAATTAGGGCTTTTGTATCATATTTACCCTTTAAAGTTAGTGACCATTATTCTAGCTTATTGGCTTATTGGTCTACTTAGTGTCGGCTACCTGGTTCCTAAGCTAACTCGCTAACCCTGCTGTGGCCTATATAGTGTCAGCTCTAGGTAGGCCTAGGTTCTATCAAGCTTTTACAAACCCAAACGCAAAAAAAAGACCAAGGTAGGCAGGTACAAAAAAACAAAAAGCAAGCCTTGATAAAATAAGCTGCAACCCACAGAACAAAGCTGACAGGCAACAAAAACAGAAGAAGCAGGCAGGGCAGATCCAGAGCTAATGGAGCACAGAAATACCAAAAAAAATAAACAACGTAGAAACCAACAAAGCAGTGGGAACACAGGCGGGAACACAAGGAGCAAAACAGGACTGGGGATCATACACAGAAAACCCAGGAGACGCAGACAAACCGACAACGTCTGAGGGGAAAACACAGGCTTTAAAGGTCTCATATTATACTGTTTTTCATCAATTTCACACAGCTGTCAGAGGTCCAACAACACTGTATTCGAAATGTATGGCCCCAAACCATGGGCGTAAGTTTGCATAGGGACGATAGGGACAAGTCACAACCAAAGTTTGGGAGGGAGGGAGTTGTCCCTACCAATATTTTGATATATTTTAATACAATTTAATAACGATTTTTTAAATTTATTTTTTTTACATAATGCATTGAATATTATGTTCTTTGCAAACTTATTCGTAGTATTAAGCATATGTATAGAACTATTTGTCCGACGTGCCCGCTCATCGCAATCTTCAGTGTAACCTGCAAGGCAACACGTTTAGATATGCTGCCATTTGATTGGCTGAAGGGTTATCACGTTCTCGGCACATGAAGGTATCAAAGCCCCCCTCGTCACCTCTCGTGAAGAAGACGCGCTGTGTGGCAGAGTTGCTGCAAGATAGCTGGACTGACGGTAAAGGCCGGCACACACTGGCTAAAACGTCGGACGTCTGAAGCATTTGGAGAGAGTCGGACGAGTTCGGGAGCTGCTCTGTTCGGTGTAGTGGAAGCGAGGACGGCACTGCGGTCAAGCCAGAGAACAGAGAACAAGACTAAGGATATTTCGACGAACTTTGATGTGGAATAAAAAAAATATTTTCCATAAGTAGTCCAAGATTCATGTACTACTGAACTAAGTACTTCATAGACTACTTGCATGTATAATATGAAGTACTCTTACTGTGTACTTTTAGAGTAATCCTGGGTCAAAATCCTGACCAGATCACAAGAATAAGGATATTTCGCCCAACTTTGAGGTGGAATAAAAAACGTATTTTCCATAAGTAGTCCAAGATTCATATACTACTGAACTAAGTACTTCATAGACTACTTGCATGCATAATATGAAGTACTCTTACTGTGTACTTTTTTAGAGTAATCCTGGGTCAAAATCCTTAACCAGATCACAAGAATAAGGATATTTCGCCCAACTTTGAGGTGGAATAAAAAACTTATTTTCCATAAGTAGTCCAAGATTCATATACTACTGAACTTCAGTTTCAGCTGAGGTGTTGACAATGTCAATAAGCAATTTTGTTGGAATAAAGATGGCATGAGCATTGCAGTTCTTTGTTTTAGGATGCCTTGTAGTTGTAACCTATGAATCTCATCATCATGTTGGTTATTTTGAAAATAAATTTTAGATTTGCATAATTAAAGGTGTCAAGATGTTATTCTTCAGATGTTACCCAAATATTCTTTCTTATAAGTCTGATATGTGTAATGGATATACAGAGGACATTTTATTCATTGATGCATTATTTTGAAATACATTCAGGAAACTCAGATATCCAGTACAGATGTAGTGCAGGTTAAGCAAGCAACAGCTGGACCGTCTGGGCTTCAGGTGAGGTCTTAAATGGTTCTGTGATGAGACACTAGGCGGGAGGGATAGGTTGCTGGGCAGTGTCCCTACCAAAGCTGAGACCAAACTTACGCCCTTGCCCCAAACCCATCCGTGGTCCTGAATTTCAGCTGTCTAAAAGCTGCTCAAATGAGCTCTACTGAGAGCAGGCTGTTTCTGTGCCTGCACCTTTAAATGCTAATGAGCTCCCTCTGTCATCGCCTGCCCTGCCTGCTACACGCCCCTCTCAGGGAGACGGCGCTGCTACGCTAGCGGTAGCATGCGCTAATGTTTGGATGTATCGCTGTGGCTCGCCGAGATGCTGTCGTTCAACCATACCAGTTTGACCCAGAATCGGACCCAGAAGGAGAGGCTCCTGAAGAAATACGGACATTACATGAGAGACTCCCCACTCCCCAACACAACCACCCGGCTCCCATCCTCCAGGTAACATCTAAAAACAGCTAGCGAAAGCTGTGTTTGTCTCCAACACAGTCTCCAAACTCTTGGACACTGTTCGCATGGTCTCTGTCTCCAGTCTGCACATGTTTCCAGACTTTTACTGTGACAACCAAGCTCCCTCATAATATTATTAACATTAAACTCGCTTCAAACGGCATTGCATAGCGGACCGAAGCGGAGCTAACTAGTTAGCCAGTTTCAAGCTGACTTCACCACACTCATCGGCAGCTGTAAATACTATCAAAACGTGGCGACACTTACCTGTGGCTCGGGTGCAGTTGCTGGGTCCCGTATGGTTGGGACTGATCCTTTTACGAGGGTCAGTGTCGAGGCAAAGCCAGCTTTGTACTGACCCTCGTTACTGAAGCAGTCCGATGTGAAGTGGTTAGCTCACACAAACAGACTCACAGGAACCGTAGCCGGCACGCTGTCGTTAAAAATGAAACGCAATCACTGTCTCTTTTGCTCCTCTGTACCTGGGACAGAATATAGGCACTTATGTTGATTTTTACAACCAACAACAGAGGAATTTGCTGTCTAGCTCTGAGCGACGACACACCGAACTTCACCTCCGGGATGAACGCCCCCCTCTCGATATCTCCTATCATCGCGCAGAGGAGGCCGGCTTATGGAAATCTCTCCTGACGTTACGTAACGACAGGAGCTGAATCTGAACAGCCTGTAGGAGCGCCGTTTTACCAGTGGGTGGGCTGCAGAGACTATGCAGGACTCGTTTGCTTTCCTCATTCTGGGAGTTGGTAGGCTCAGGGAGGACCAGTTTATACATGTAGAGACCAGAGAAAACGTGTTTTGCATAATATGGGACATTCTAATACATAGGAGTGATCAGGAAAAACAGACAGTGACAGGAAGCGGAACTAAAACATGACATATAGCGATGAACTACAACTCAGGACCAAGACAGGTTCTAGACTATAAAGATCAAATATTGAAATATTTGAATTTGGAAAACTTAGCTTACCGCTAAAGAAAAACAAAGGAACTTTGATAGAAGCATAACCGCACACTGATGATGTCAGAGGACATCCAGCTTGGTCGTGTATCTGCTTAAAAGCCTTTAAAAAAAAGTGTTATTAAGCTCACATTCATGAAACAGAACTTACAGGATGATGTTGCAGAAATCTGTACCGTCATTTGACTGGTGACTCTACCCACCATGTGTGGATCATAAATAATGACGATCAGGATAAAAACAACAGAAAGAATATCTTACCCTGAGCCTCACTTCAAGGCATGTAATGTGAATTTACACATCACGCTGTTTGCGCGCTTCTCCTTCCCATTTCGGCAGACCAATATTCCTCATGCTAATGTTTGATATTAGTCTAATGGTGTGTGGTGGATGTGAGCAGCTGGTTTTTCCCTTGTTGGGTTGATAATTAGCCAGAAGCATACAGAAGAGTTACTGCACATGGCCCCCTTCTCCATCCTCCCCGTCTCTGCTGCTCAGAGACCGTTCTCTCGAGGGAGCGCTGGCTTCCAGCAGAATCAAACCTCGCTCACTGCGGGGATTTTCATCTCCTCTCTCTCTCATTCTGCTCATCCCACTCTTCATCAGCTCTCTTTCTTCCATCCATCGCCGCTGATTCCGGGAGATGTAGAGGTGGGAATAGTTACCCACTGAGGTCCTGACATCGCTGCTACAGATGGCAGAATGTGGATTTGTGCACTATACTAATAGGACCAGGTGTTCCACCGCGAGAGACACGGCATTTTAAATGGGCCTGCAAATGAAATGCAAACCCATTTAACTGTTAAGTGCGTGTAAGGTGCAGAAAGCCCAGCATCTGGAATGCTTTTAATATTCATGGCCTTATCCATTTATGAAAGTACTTTCCAAACACACACACCCACTGATTCCTGACTTGTTGACTAATTGTTCAGCGAGTAGAGCGGTGGCAAGAACTAGAAAGCAAACTGTGACAAATAGATTTTCCCCTGGCGCCGCATACTCTATCTACATAATGAACAAGGTCAGCAGGCACCCTCATTTATCTGTTATTGTACAAGTAGAGTTAGACAGGATAATATGTAGAATACGGCCCAGATTTGAAAGTAGCTCCAAAAAACATTGGGGGCAGCGTGTCAGCACAGTAACCGACAACTTCTGCTCTTTGCTAGCTACCGTTAGCTAATTAGCTCATGGCTTAGTTAGCTGCAGAGCCAATGTCGCTAGAGTTTTTTTCGGGACCAGGACCTCGAGGTCTCGGGGGGGCAGACATCAGCAGAAGGCAAAAATGGCATGTAGAGCTGGAATATTTTGACATCTTACTCAGTGAGTGAGTATTTGTTTTAGCCAAAGCAGATGTGATTGTGGAAAGACAAACCGAGACTGGGTAGAGTTGAGGAAAGTGTTTTATGATGTGTTGAGGCAATTAAGCTAATCTTAGTTCGGTATAAGAAAGAAACTTTAATTCAGAGGGTGTGCAGTATTTCATTTCTTTACATTTTTATAGTTTATTTTGTTCATTTATTATGCTAACAGTGTACAGTTATCGCCTCTTGCCGATATGTAGTTGTATTATGAGACAGAACGGGTGGTTAGCTGGTTGTCATGCTAACTTCAGCAGACATCTCTGCAGCACAATACATAGATGTCTGAGATACAACGTCAGCAATGTTGTGTCTTTACTCTCTGTTGATACTGTTGGTTATTTTTTATTTTATTATGATGGTTCCTTCATTCATTTCTTCCCATCTTTAAGCCCTTCATTTGTTTTCATGTCAGACAAAGCATCCACATTCTATGGATACTTTTCATGTTGAGATAAAAATGAACAACATTGCAATCACTTGTATGGAGCATAGAGTTGATGACCGTACTGTAGAGAGAGGTTTCAAAGTGCTCCAGAAGCCGACAGTGCTGTGGCCAATAACAGGACCTACCTCGACTGCTATCAGCCAGCAGCTCGGGGTCAAAACTCAAGATTTGTCTTTTTGTTGATTACAGCAGCATGTTGCTGCTATTATAACAAAAGAAGAAGAAGAACGAGGAGTCAGTTTCTTGGGGGAAAAAAAAAAAAAGTAATTGTCTAATTATTCCGAGAACATGGTTGAACAAGTTCTTCGTCTTGAATGCTAATCTGTATTCATTCTTTTCTGTTGATTTTTTTGGCATTGTGTTTCTTTTAATGAGATCACAGTGGCTGCTTTTGGGCCCCAATGGGAGATACATTACAGTGATGTTTAGTGATGATGCAACAATTACAAATTATAGATATATTAATATATATAAAAAACTCTTAGATCAGTTTGAATGGAATGAATAACTCTTTAAACCACTACAGAGGTGACTGAGTTTTTTCAGTGTTGACATGGCCTTGACTGCAACCTAGTGCCGGGCTAAAAATACTCCTCGGCGTTGAATAATCTTTGACTGTGTACTTTTCTCCATCTGTGTCCTTCCAGCTGAAAAATGAGAATCGACACCACTTCACACCTTATTTCTAAACCCCTCTTTGTGTATGCACACTTAAATCAATGTACTGTCCTCAATAACAGCAAGGTCTTACCATGTCGCAGGCAACCATGAGGTAAGACTCAATCAATATGTGTAAGCGACAATCGTCTATTTTTCTCAGGCTTCAGTGTGTCTGCTCTCTGTGTTGTTAAGGTAAGAACTTGTCCTTGCTTAACTTCTTCCATAGAGATGTATGATATCTATTAAAACTGCATATACAATGTTCAGTACAATCCATCATTATACCCAAGTGACTGAATATGTTGAATGCCAGTGACTCCCATAACGACAGCTTGCAGTTAGGTTAGGTTTAGGCAAGAAAACTACTTGGTTCAGTTTAGGAAAACATTGTTACTTATGTACCTATCTTTTGTATTCAATTTCAGCTACTTAATGTACGTAATGTCACTTAAAGCTGCTGTAAGTGTCATTTTAAGTAACTTCCTGTCTATTTTGCAGTTGGCAATCACCTCCCTCCTCTCTACGTCACCACTTCCACGACCCCGTCCAAGGCAGCTTTCTTTGCCTCTTTCTTTTCCTCTTTAAGCCTTTTTTATTGCTTGGCCTGTTTGGTATAATTAGCCGTCATCAGGAGGGCTGTAATAGTTCGCTTTCAGACAGGCCTGCTTCTTCGTTGAGTTCTGTGTCCTGATTGGATAGACTGGGCAGGGAACCAGAAAAATATCAGCGCGTCAGCCCAGCACAGCAGGGAACAGAGCTGAGGGTTTAATGCAGCTTTGCTGAAGAATCGCTGCTAACAAAAAAAACAAAAAACACATGTACACAATTACAGTCCCCTAATTTCAGTTTCAATGATAATTCTCTGCAATCAGTGTGGAGTGTGAAGTAGTTTGGATGAGTGGTTCTCAAGAAAGCTGCAGTGACCAATACCAGAGGCGGAGCAATCGAACAGGCACATTTTGAACAAACATGGCACTAGAATCGATTTGTATTACTAATAATAGATGGAAATAGACTTAGCTAAATACATATATATTTAAGGTAGTTAAAATAAAAGGAGAGATGAAGGAACATGCTTTGTTTTGTAAATGCTGTGTGTTCTCTTTACCTTCCCTGACGATTGCCCAAAGACAATGTAGGCCTTTCTGCATGTTCAGGCATTATGTATGTATGCATATATGTATTTATATAGTACAATAATTAGCATAGGCCTACGTGGCTTACAATGAAGACACTGGAGGCATCACTTAACTGCTCTACTATGCTGTTTCTTTGTAGGGCAACATACACTCCCTTGACCTTTCTACTCTGCGTTTGAGCATGAATACAGATATTCTGTCTTTACTTAAGTTGAGAGGACACTGTGGTGGAAACTCTGTTGTATTCTTAGCGTTTTGTTTGCCACGTATACTCATGAGCTTCAACTGTAGCTTCCAGGAAGCTGAATCTTTGCTTGTTGATATCCACGTTAAGAAATCAAAATTTGGGAGGCGTCGTCGAGCGCCAGATTCCTGGATTTGTTCACTGAACAGCAACCATTCCTAATCACCCATACACAGTTTACAAAATACATGTTCCAGTTAGATTAGCACACAGAAGAGAAACACAGATAGCATTGATTGATGTTGTTTGTTCAATAAAAGTGCGCGCACCCATTAATGTAACAGCTAATCGAGTGGACATGGAGTTTAATTTTTCACTTGGTTGTACAATATAGTCCTAATGCCGTCTCCTGTGGCGGATCTTTCACGCATGACATGAATACTAATACCATAGGAGGGAGACCTTCTCTGAAATCAAGAATATTAATCGACTTGTCCACTTCAAACGACTCTGAAAACTCTGTTTCTCCATCAAAGCATCATTTTCCAGTCTGGAGCTGATCCATTACAAAATTCCACAAAACGCTCAAATATCCCAAATAATCACCACGGCTGCTTTTTTTTAGGCAGCATGTGATGATTCTTTCAGTCATAAACGTATCGAGATCACAAGAATAGCAAATGTGAATTTCGTTTTGGGGTAGATATCTGCCTTCATTTGCATCACAATTAGCCTACAAATTAATTCTTAATTCCTGTTTTGGCATTCCACGGCTCTTGTGTTTGTGCTGAATAATTTGATGGCGAACCATTTGCAGAGTTCTAATATGAGGTCTGCCTGTGAATAGGGCCGGTCTAATGTTTTGAAGTCGGTTGAAATGAGTATGCATATTTACTAAAGCCAGACCGGCTGCTTAATTATTCACAACTTTATCACCCTAATAAAATAAAGTGCTCAGTGTGCCTTCTATATAGTGGTGAAGAAATGAAATGAATCAATTTTTCTCTTTAGAAATAACAACAGCCTACATGAGTAGAAGACTATAAAGAAAACAAACGGATATGAGGCTGCCCATGCTGAAGTAAATGCAATAAAGCTTCCTTTAACAATTAAACCCTTTGGTGTAAAGACTCTGCATACAAAATCTGCAACAAGGACGAAAAGCTATCTAGAACCAGAGAAAATGTGCCTGTGCAAGATTTACTACATAACGTGAAATGAGTGCAAATGAGCCGAAGTTGACAGAATTGACGTGGCGTTGCATAATATCAATGTTATGTTTTACAGTTATTTCAAACTCCTTTAAAGTTGATGTTTTGTACTTTCACACCACTTGTTGATGTGGCTCTTTGGCATTCAATAGGTTAAAGACTTTAAAGGAGATACATTATGCTCATTTTCAGGTTCGCAATTTTATTTTGGGTTACTGCTTGAATATACAGTCTCCTCTGATTGGTCAGCTCACACACGCCCGACCCAGCATTGCTAACAACAACAGAGCAGCTGTGCTTAAACAGTCCTTACGCACCAAACTAGCCGCTAGGCAAAGATTATGCAAATATTTGACATGGTGACGTATCGTGATGTCACAAAGTCACAGAAGTAAAGGCGGGGCTACTGATGAGGCGTTTCAGGAGCAGTGTTTTCTGTGGGAGAGAGGAGCTTCTGTTACGGACTTTGGCATTTTTCACTCTCAAGACCTTTTACATCCACAAGAAACAATACAAAACACTGAAGGGAAGGAACAAAAACAAAAACGCATGAGGTCACCTTTACAATAATTATCTGAAATAATTTAATGCAATAATAATTTGTCACAGCAGTCCAAGTTGTAAATAATGGATTTAAGAAAACTGAATGATTTAGGAAACCTCTGTATCCATGACAACTGAACGATTACAGACCACTGAGAGAGATGATGCTTTCTCCCTAGCCAGAGTGACTTGTTATGTGAGATGGATTTTTAGCTCTGCCCTCATACATCCCCACGGCGTGGCTTTTCCTCTGTTCTTATTGACACAGATAAAGATCAGACAAGTGAGGATGACCAAAACGAGAGCGTGGCCTGACAGAGGCTGATCCGCAGTCACAGAACAGAGACAACACGAGCAACAGGCTCATTAAAAACAACAAACAGGAGGAGAAGATTGGCTCCTCTTCCTAACAATCCCTTAATAACAGACTGGTTTATAGCTGCTTTTATTCTCAACAACCCTCTTTGGGACTTTGGCCCATTCTGTTAGTGAATGTTGAAGGCTATTTATTAAATAAATTTGATGCCAAATTGCCCAATTGGAAATGTTTCAGAAAGTGCTGATGGAAGCCAACCAAGATCAAACAAGTAAGCACAAATGCAGATGTTTTGTATCAATGTGTAAAAGCTCTTTGGCACTCGTCTCAAGTATGAAATCAATCTATAATTTAAAAGTAGACAATTCACGACAGATAGACGGGGCTTTGACATCGTGTGTCCCTGAGGTGGTAGAAGAGCAAACCTGCACTTAATGCAAAGAGCAAAGAAAGTGTCTTAAATATCCTGTAGCTGGGATGCAGAAGATCCGGCACGCTTACAGACTTCACTAAGTTACTGTGGAAGAGACTCAGTACGATAAGAAATTGAATAACTGACAATTAACTGTGAGATATCTGCTATTTTACATTATGCCTTTCATTGTTTATCGTCATAAATACTGGCCTCAGGATCACAGCTTCTCTCTACAGGCCCACCAATTTGCTTTGCATGCATCATGTTTCAATATTTTTAATGTTAAGGAGCTCGCAGTCAGATTATCTTAATGCTGTGCATGTGAATCTTTTGTATTATTTATTTTGTGAATCCATTTTTATGATTAAAACACACGCAGGGTGAGAAAAATACTTTCAGCCCTTTTTCGTTTAGCTTAATCATTGCTTTGGATTATGTGCTGACAAAAGAAGTGGCTCAGAAACCAGAACAGAGCACATGAACTCAGCAACTTCTTGTGATGATGTTTGACTTTGTGCCAAAAGTAGAAAGAAGAGAACGCGTGCAGCCTTGAAACGCGCTTTGCAACATAACCACAGTGTCCTTATCCTCCGTCCATGTGCTGAAGTGGACCGTGACGTGCCAGATTGTGTCTTTCTCAGGCAAGCCTTTTTCACAACAGCACTGATCACTTACGATTTTTTCAAAATATTGCTCCTGTGAAGAAACCTTCCCTCCCTCGTAATGATGACTGGTGACAAGAGGCTGCTGCACAGGAATCTATAAGGAATATTTTGCAACAATTAAATAAAACGATTAAGAGGCTTTCACTGCAGCGTTCCATGGGAATCAATTGTTCTACCTACAGTCAGTGAGTCTATATTTGTGAGGGGAGAAGACAGGCCGGTGTGTTGCCCTGTGAAATTGACTTGACTTGTTAGTGCAGATGCCTGCCTCCCCTGCATTCACATGCATAATACATCTCAGCCCCATCTTTCATTCCCTTGTCTAAATAGGAGGCTTGCCCTCGTGACACACACAGCGGCACGGAAACAGGCTGAGCTGGCAGGCCCTGCCGGTGGACACCTTGGACTCATCTCATATCTGCCCTGAACTGTGATCCTGTCAGCTTCACTAAGACTCCCAGGTAGGGGATGCAGTACATCGGGAAACTGACACTCAGTAATATGGAGGCTCCGGGATAGAATTACGGAAATTTAGACAACCAGTGCAGTGCACGTTCAAAACATGGTATTTGGCACAGGTTATCTGGTAATGTGAGGGGTTTAGAGATCCAGTCTTAAGACCCCTGAACTGCTCACAGATTCATGTAATATTGAACAAGTCCGATATCCAAATTGCAACAAATTCTACGTTGCACTTCCTTGGGTTCGCAGCAACAAACCTTCCAAGTGTGAAGTAAATCTTAGGAACAGCTCTGGAGATATGCAAACCACAGACAGACAGACAGACAGAGATTCACTTTATATTACGTTACGTGACAGTTTATAGGTAACAAGGCGTTTATAAGATTCTATTCTTGCCTGAACATTATTACCAAGACTTTATACGTGTACATTTTGGCACCAACATGCATTTGTTGTTCAGATTATAAAACATTTATCATCACTTATAAGGAACTTGTCAACAGTTTAAAGTCTGCTTACAGTCACACAAGCCTTGACTGTTTTATACTTGTTTGTATTAGCATTCAAATAAATGTTCTATGACAGCACAGATAACCGTAATGTTAATAAGCAGCTTTGGAGGGCTTATGAAGGTCTTATAACTTATTAAGTAATGCTTATTACAAGGACCTTCATTTAAGGAATTGAATATGTCAACAAAAGTCCTCCATTTATAGCAAGCGTTGACTATATTTAGGATTAAATAAGGACATAAGAATAAGCCGTGACACTTTATGTTATCAAAATAGCCACAGTTATAACCACGACATAAATCGTGGTAGTATTAAAAGTACTATTTTAAGCTGACAGTGGAGTAGTATAATATTGGACGGCCGGCCAAACTGCACACTTATGAAATAACTCAGCCTGAGCATTGAGCTATTAAGGGTGCACTGTCCTTAATTAGATGAAGACATAAACTCTTTAGATGAGTCGATAAGAACGAGCCGACTAATGTGATCTCCAGCAGATTGAAAAGCATTTAAGGCAAAGTACCAGTGACTGCTCAAATGGGATTGTGGCCACTGCTTTGGTCCCATCAGCATTCAGCTGCTCTACCCCCGGTGATGTCGCTGACCCAGTAAAAAAAAAAAAAAAAAAAAGGAGGAGTGATTACTAATGCACACAGAAGGCCTTTCAAAAGCAGCGTAGGTAGGGAAGGGAACTTGAAGATCTCAGCAGTGTCTTTTTTTAAAGTCACCACAATTATGCCTCATAAAAAAAATACAGCGATGACATGTTTTGCTTTGGTGCGGTGTGACTCACTTCCTGGAGCTTTTCTGTATAAACTTGCGTCTCTTCATGAGTAGACTTGGAAACTCTCCAGCGCTGTGTCTCTGCGTCGCTGTCTGTATGGAGCAGCACAGCAATAGTTATCACAGGGATTCATTTATGCTATCTAAAATAGCGCTAATTAGACGTATGGCGTGTTGAATTATTGTGATTATTGTGAAGCGTTACTTAACCTGCCAGCAAAGGAAACAAGTCTGCAGCGATGCTAGCAGCTCTGCGAGGGGGCACTGAGGCACACTGTGTTTAGATGCACCTACTGACAATGCAAACATGCTGGAGGTACGTTTGTCATGTTCATAATCTTAGTTTTGAGTGTTAGCATGCTGATATTTGCAACCCAATTACCAGGATGAAAGATGGTAACATAAACCGTAACGTGACCTAAACTCCGGTTAGGCGTAGACACATAAACCGCTTGATTAGTGATTGATTTAAAATAGCTGTTTTGGAAGCCAACAACATGGCTGGAAATTGTCCAGAGAAGAATTTTAGTTTGAAATATAGAAAAAAATAATTAAATAATATCGCACAGCTAACAAGCTAACAGTAGTTACAGTCATAAACAGAACAAAATTAGAAGCAGAGACTACTCAGCTGATATGCTGCCTCTATTTGTTGGGAATATAAGTTCAACAGGTGGCCACACCTGTTACGTACAGTATCGCACCTTTAAAACTATCCATTGGTGTCCCGCTTCAACAAATGTTGAAACACAGACTTGAACTGTGGTCACTGGTTTCACAGCCCTGTCACCTGTAACTCCACCACCATGGCACAAGACAAAAGTCACCAAAGTTGCTGCTATTCATCCTGAAGGGAACATGGAAGTCTGCAACAACTGGACAGATGGCCATGACATTCGGTGCAAAGACATTTCGTCAGAGGACGAAAATGTCAACCTCATGTTTGGAAGGAAAGGAAAAGTCACAGGATCGCCAAAGTCAGTTCATCCTCTGTGGACCACGAATCACTGTCTGAAATGTGATGGCAATCCATCCAATAGCTGCTGAGATATTTCAGTCTACACCAAAGTGATGGAGCCACTCTAACCTGGTTTTAAAAAAAAATGCAATAGAATGGCCTGGCAACGGTCCAAAGAGCTCCCAGTCGAGGATAAAATCAAAAATTGGACAAGAAAATCTCAATACGCAACAAAGAAGTGAATATATTTGCAGAACACCAAACTGAAATTGCTTCTCCAAAAATGTCTCGGCGAAATTAAATGACAAAGCCGGGGGGGAAATCTCATCAGTGATATTATCAGCATGACAAATGATTGATTTGCATGCTTGTTTATCCATTTACAGGAAACCACACAGGCCTCCTGAGTATCTCTTGTCTGACAGCTTTGTAGCCTGTCATGTGGACCATGCACCAGAGGCCCTCTGCAGATATACAAGTGTCACCTAATCTACTAATAGTTCAAGCCAGAGTACAGAGACGGAACCGAACACACCCCGGCATTAATCAAAAATGCCACAGTTATCTCGTAACAGATAAATGTCTCCAACAGTAAAAAATTCATCATTTTTCTGTCGTTGTTTCAAACGAACCTGAGCAAACCATATTTCAGGAGCGGAATTGAAAAGTTGCCAGTGTGCCATGTTCGCCATTACCAACACTTGATAGAAAATAAAAGAATGAGGCCTCTCAACTGTGTCCAAATTGTTTAATGCCATTCTCTCTTTACCGCCCTTATCTTATCTGCAGTGTTTCCTAAATTGGAACAAGAGTCTTGGACAGTTTGAATCTGTTAAATCTCGTGCGTGAGCTCATGAATTAGAATTGGAAAAAAAAAAAAAGAAAAAAAAAACATTTTATTATCAAACAGCGCGGATGGTGGAGTGTCTGGCGGGCCGCTGAGTGGTTCTGATAAAAAACTGAGTGGCAGCTCACGAAAACACAGGCACATTTTCATTTTGCCTGGTGCCAGAGATGAAGCTGAGATACAGTGTATCAGGTAGATTTGGTGCATTAGAAACCAAGGCATATTCCCTCTACTTCAGCGTAATGGCAGTTTTAAAAATACTTCATAAAATTCCGAGTGGAAGGACAGAGAGCAGAGAGAGAAGGACGTTTTAAAGACCACAGTTTTATTCATGAGGCATGCAGCTTAGGCTGTTCTTCTGAGTTAAGACGAGCACTTATACTGCACGGGCCTGTTTCAAGTGCAACACGATGGGCTGCGTAGGAGAGTTGCTTTTCTGATTCTTTCCTCGTGCAAACACAGATGATCACTGGATGCACATCTGTCAGCATTCTTTCTCTCCCATGCCTGACGAGACTTTTCGTCTATTGTTTTTTTTACAGTCTAGTAAAAGTTTCAGTTATAGTTTTACTATCCTAATTTCTTTTTTCATATTCTGTTGCGTTCGGCTGTTTAAGCAGCCCAGTCGCCAGGATAACCCTGACCCAGGATATAATGTTAGCAGTTGCCAAGCTGCCCACCTAATCGCTAAGTTAAGTTTCTACAAAACCACAGATAAGTTAAAACTGAGTATTTCTGTATGTTGCAACTATGTTTGTTTTGGTTGAATTTTCTATTTCTCTCCATTCACATTGCTGTGTTTCTGGCCCACTTAGGTTTAGGCACACAAATCACTAGGTTAGGATTAGGAAAACATTATGGTTTGACTTGTTTCGGTCGCCACCACCACGGATGGAGACGGTCTGACACAGCCAGTTTTGGTCGGCTGCGAAACTGCTGGAAATGTCCACAGGTCTCCTTGAACCGCTTTTGGCGCGACAAAAACGGATGGAAATATTTCCATATATTTTTAGGTGTACTTAAAAATGTCCACTTGGCAGCCTTGTTGGCTGTTATGACGCCGCCTCTGTCCCTGCCGCCTCCTGATGTGAAAGTCAGGTATAAGGTGAATAAGCGTTTAATGTGAACGTGATAATATGTCATGTTTGCTGTATCTTCTTGGTTGCATCGGTGGTTTGCAGAAATGTTGGGCTGCTTTTTCGACATTTGTAAGAGCGGAACCACTGGATACTCTTAACAATGGAACACAATGTTCTGACATTTGTAAATGTGTCACTGCAGGATATTTTTAAGGACACCTTGGGACAATATCCTGCAGTGTTTATCGTAACCAGAACAGTGTTTTGACATAATAAAAATTTTTAATTCATCCCCCAAAAAGGTAGAGTATATAAATGTAACTTTGCCAGCATTTATTCTGGCGATCGGGTCGGTCTGGGAGACGCTTTCTACAGTTTCACCTTAATTCTTTTACCTCTTGCAGGTAGAATATTGGCTACAGCCTCACACATTGCCTGTTACTTTGTTTCCCTCATGGTTCCCATCCATTATTAATGCATTACTTGGATCCATATAAATTATCATCAGGCACATTCCTTTGCATGCCCGGCAGACTGTAAAGTGAGACAGTACTGTTGCCGGCGAGACTGATCTACAGTGTGAGAGGCTCGGGATTCCATTATTGTTGGGCCGATGCTATTTCATCGCTGTGAGTGATGGAGGGCGCGGTGGCAATTGTTTGAAGACGTAGTTCTGGTGCAACAGCTTCTCGCCACCAGGGAGGGTGGGGTAATATTTTTCTCCTCCTGGATCAGGGATGGTACACTCCTCCATGCTACGCTGCCTTCTCTGCCGGAGCTCAATAATAAGCCTGTCAGCTTGATTTAAAAAGCCTGTGGCAGTATTATGAGAGACACCATCAGATTTACAATAATTCATAAATCCCGAGCAATAAAGGATAAATCAATAGAGGTGTGAGTTTAAACTGTTTTCAGTCTCCTTGCTCTCTGTGTCATAGCTCAAAGGAGGGACACAATTCAATTGCGGAGGCACCGCCGCACGTTGCACAATATACTAATATTGTTGGCAGTGCAATGAGACAAATCCCCTTCGTGCATAAATTGGCGGCGTAAAACTTTCACATTTCACGGTATGATTGGAAAACACGTCACTGGACGCCAATTAACTGAATGATACCATAAACTGTCGGAACCACTTGCGTCACTCCCCCAATTACACTTATTATTCTGCGTGTATTTTCCTTTTTATTGCTACGGTCCTACATTATAAAAATCGTCATAATGTACGTTTATAAAATAATGATATACGTATTGAGAAATTCATTCAGGTTTACATGGTAACCCCAGAGTGACTGACTTCCCACACAGTGGCGAATGGATCTGTTGAATCTTGGATTCCTGACAAGTTGTAGGGAGTCTGAGCCACGGAAGGTTAGTGATGTGTGCTAGCATCGACGTGATTATGAATGCTACATTTCATTGCCTGGTAATTACTGGGAAAGGGGAGCCATATCATAGTCTGTCTTTTGTTTATTTCATGCATCAGTTGATTTGTTAATACCAGGGGTGCAGTAAATGCACGTATCAAACGCATTTACATTTGCACAATTGCCATTCAAGCTGATGAACAAACCCACACTGCAGAGAGACAGGCAAAATAAAAAAAACAGGCAGGTGAGATCCGTAGCTCATGCACAATGATTTCTCTGATTTAGCAGCATGCGATACGTCAGTCTTTTTTTAGGTTATCTAACTCGGAATCACGCTATCGAATATCCACCTCTACCTCCACTTACAACCAAACCATGTTCAACCCGAGCCATCTTCGAGTTGTAGCACAACCTTGTCAGTGCCTAAACATGTCAACAACAACATTAAGGGAGGTTTACAGGTGAAAGCTCAAAGCTCGCCGTTTGAAATCTTGATTAAAAACTTAGTCTCGCCACACATTTTTAGCCTGCAGAGCTGAATTGCTGGATTTTTTTTTGTTTCACAGAGGTCATCACATTTTTTCTCACTATATCGGTGATGTTTTACACAAATAATTTACACTCTCTCGGCTTTTTTCTTAACTGAAAGAAGCCGCGAATGTGTTTGGCAGGGCCTCTGCTGCACCTTTCCAGAGGAGAATACAATGATCTATTAAATATCTGTACAAAAGAATGTGCTATAAATGGAAATGTTCTCTTGGCATAAACAACCTCGCATAAGAGTGGTTGGCCCATGGCTACAGAGGATTTTGATGGCCTTAGAAAATGAACAGTGTTTTTTTTTTTATTTGAAAACATCTGTTCCATTCCCAGAAATATTGTGTCAGGGGAAAACAAGTTTCAGGAAGTATCAAGAAACAGCCCTCTTACATTCTACAGATGAATAATGAAAAAAAAAAAGCACTTGACACAAGTGAAATATTGTGGAAGGTTAAGCGTGTTTTGTCCAATGTGTCGATCCAGTTGCAGATTAAAAGACTCGGCAGACGCCACTTTTCCATTTGCAGTAAACATATGCTCATTCTGAAATCGATGCCAGCAACACATTTCAAACAAGTTGAGAAAGTTATTGAATCCTTGAAAACACCTGTTTGGAACATATTGGTAACAAGCCATAGTATTTTGAATGGGCATGAAAGAGGCATCGTCGAAAGGCTCAGTCGTGCTCAAGCAAGGATGGGGTGAGGTTCACCACTTTGTGAAACACGCGATTGCATAGAGGATGTTACTGCAGGGGCTCGGGAGCCTTTTGTAAACACTGTTGGTTGCAAATCGTCAGGGTTGTAGAACATTGTGAAGCTTCGACAGAATAATCTGCTCTGTTTCTAAACAGCTCTTTCTTTCTTAGGTGCCGTGGCGGCCTGGGGTTAAGGTGCACAACTCGAGCTTAAATCATCCAGTGACAGAGATCTGTCTCCATCACAACGTGTCGGATCAAGCTGCTGCACTCGACGGACCGTGTTCTGAGCAGTTCAGAGTGCAGGATTACATCAGGAAGAGGAGAGGTGGGCCCTGTGTTTACCTGAACTTGAACTGTCGGTGTCGGGATGCCGAACAAGGTTATTGTCAACATCTTAACATCCACTGTTAACATTCATTCAGACATAAATAAAGAAAAAAAATGCGCTACAGAATTATTTCCTGGGTGTTATTTACATATATTTAAAAATACTGTATATATTCTGTCTGTGTAGCATGAAGGAGTTACAGACTTTTTTTTTCATTATGCAACACTGTGTTGTATAATGACAAAAAAATCACCTTGCATCTTGATCTCTACTCTGCAGATATTGAATAAAGGGTTAGTTGGGAGGTCCCCACCTGGAAACAAGCAAACTACAGTTCTGGCTTTTTGCCACTCTTCAGCTGGGCTGTGGCCACGCTGTAGCTGCTCATTGTCCCCAAAGGAGTGGTCAGAAGTAATCTTTTGGGTGGTCATAAACCTCGGACATGAAAATGAGCACAATAGTGTTTAATTACCATGTATTTAGAAACACAAAAACTGTGTTCTTGCATTGGATTAAGATTACAGCATAACAATCACCTGTAGCAATGGAGAAATTGAGTAGTTTTTTATTCAAAGGGGGCTTTGCCATCTAAAAAAAAAAAAAAAAAATCAATGAAGTGACAAGAGATGTACTGATATACTGCCTACCCCTAAAATATTTAGCTTTTTTTTTTTTTTATCAGGCAGCTGGCATCGTTTAACAGCCTACAGGACCATCCATTAAGACTGGCTGCCTGGCAGGCTACCTTTCAGACCATCCATTTACTGCTTTGCTTGAGGCTGCTGCTGTTAAATACCCAGTCCCCAGTTCCAAAAACAAACAAAGACTTTTCCACCAAGAGACTGTTCGATGTTCAAAACAGTTGACTTTAAAAATCAGCATTTTTTTTTAAATCATCGTTATTATTATTATATCAGATCTATCTATTTTGCTCTGTGGTGGAAAATGTACATAAAAACCACTACTGGTATCAAATCAAGTCACCTGTTGCTCATTTAAATATCTCAATGTATACTGAACATACTGGAATGTCTTGCTGTTAAACATAATGTGTATCCAACAACACATTTTCTTTTAAAGAGCATTGAAGCTGGAAAAAAAAGAGCAAACAGTACATCCATAAAACAATAACAACAAATCCAGACTGGGGACCACCACTCAATTGGTTTTCACTGTTGCTTAATATCCAGACAGACCAGCAGTCAGTGAGCAACTGATTGGTTGTCCTTGTAATGAAGACCAGATGTAAGGACAGCCATTCTTTTTTTAATCAGAAAGAAAACTAATGAATATTTACTTAAGACTCATATCCTTTTTCCCCGTCAATCAAGTTGAAAAATCCCTCTCTGCTACCTGCTAAGACAACAACATTGGCTTTGTCTCACTTGTGTGTGTTAAAATAATGAGACGTCTTCATGTACTTGAAGCTGATTCTCTCCCCAAGTGTGAATAAATTATGATCCACTGTTGATTGGATTTCTGTCAAGAGACTGAACAGGAAATGAAAGCCTTTGCATGGGAAGGGGTTACAGTAGGAGAGAAAATTGTGCGCTGTGATTAATGGTTTTGTGCAATTTATGCAGCCATTTTCTGGCTTCGGAATACAGGAAGTAAACAGGGCAACGGCTGAGACAGCTAATCCTCTGCATCATTCAGCCTTTGGTATCTGTCTGAAAGGGTCAATGATTGACTCTGATTGAGCTTGTTCCCAGTTCAGAGGAAATGAATAGATGCCAATCGCACTCCTGCTGTTCTGTCAGCAGGACGGCCCGAATCTATGAATAGATGGTGCACAGTGCAATTCTTTATATCAGTCCTAAGTTAAAATTAAATGCTACATTACTTGTCATCATGCACACCGTATGAGTATGCTGCAATAAAAAAAATATGATTCAGGAATAATACATAGTAATACATATAAAGTAGGGCTGGACAATATATCAATATCATGTTGTTGTCATAATATGAGACTGATATGCAATGCCTTAGATTGTGGATGAAGTTATTTTGTGATAAGGCGTAAGTGTTGGCTTTTTCTGGTTTTAAAGGCTACATTGCAATAAAATTTTGAAACTTTTGAACTCACCAGACTTGTTCTGATACTCGTCTTTACCCACTTAGTCCTTAGATCAACATTACTGGTGATAATTTATACCAGTAATTAACGTAACAATTCCAAATATTGAGACACATATTGTTTATGCTGATACAGCCTTAAAAATATCCCTTTTTTTTGAGGCCATAACGCCATGTTAAGGTCAAAAAGATGTTTTCTTCAGGTATTAAAGGAGACATATTATGCTCATTTTCACGTTCATGTTAAGTAGTAGATTTACATGCTTTAAATGTTAAAAAAATGTAAGAATAATACACAAAAACACATCAGTTTTCTCAGACTGTTCAGTGCAGCAGCTCTGTTTCCCCCCTCTGCCTGAAACACTGTTTTAGCTCCTGTCTCTTTAAAGCCCCTCCTCCCAAATACCCAGTCTTTTCTGATTGGTCAGCTCACACACGCCTGAGCCAGCACTGCTCACCGTTTCTCCTGTCGGCTGTGTTGTGTTTTCCGCTTCCAGTTAGCATCATGTCTACGGTGAGTATAGGCATAAACTACGCAAATGTGTGACATGGTGACATAGCGTGATGTCACAAAGTCACGGAATTAAAGGCGGGACTATTGACGAGGCGTTTCAGGAGCAGGGTTTTCTGTGGGAGAGAGGAGCTCCCCCTGGTGCGGACCTAGAACTATTTAACTTTCAAGATCTTATACATGCACAAGAACCTATAGAACGCTGAAGTAAATAAATAAATAAAGCATAATATGTCTCCTTTAAATCTCAAAAATCACCACAAGGCTGACATATTTTAATCACTGATTATTTTAGTTACAACAGCACTGAGCTACAACAGTATTTTGATATTAAATGGCTATGTTTAAAAACTCAACATGGGCTCATTCACACCAAACATTCACCAACACGAGTTAATCTACCGGAACACCTGCCTCTTTTCAAAATCCAGATTGGAACAAACCCCAAAATGTCTTGTCAGGGCCATTCAGCATCTAGAGAATGGCTCCCTGAGAACTGGCTTTACTAACAGAGACAAGAACCAGCCAAATGTGGTAGCATTATTAGGCAACTCGGGATTCTTCAGCACATCATGGTACCCTCATGTCTGGAGGAGCTGCTTGAATTACTAATGCCGTGTATTCTCTCGTTTTGTGAGGAAGAACCAGGTGCTGTTATAAAAAAAAGCACTCAAAAATCAGCTCCGTGGCCAGGGCTCAGCTGAATTAAGATCTGTTGTATTCAAACAGCATGAAAAGCAGAGAAACACCTGTGTCTTTGAGTCATCAGGAGGAAAAAAAAAAAGTAAGAATCTATTAAACCTACAGCGGCCTTGCAAGCGTTCACAGGTATGTATGGCCTGTACATTATTTATAAAGGAACTTGCACATCTCTGCTTTATGTTTGTCACCTTTTAAATAAATGTCTTTCAGTACATTTGGTCTGTACAATCAGTGTCTTAACCTGTTTTAAGATGATTCATATACAGATGAAAACCACCTTGTTTATTCTGTGTCAAAGCCACTTTGTGTTGCCATGCAGCGCCTCTGCAGAGACTGAGGAGCCGACTTCATACAGCCCTTATTAAAAGTCTCATCACTGTGTGTCTGCAACTGCTCCCATCCCACTGTGATTTTCACTGAAGACCTTTTGTGTTGCAAGTATTTCAATATTTTGTATTCCGGTCCTGCCAAAGCACCTCATACATACATTATGTCCAGACAATTGACGGCATACATATTAGAATGACTAAACTACTGAGGCTAAAGTTATTTGAAAATGCTCTGTTCGAGTCTTGTAATTTTTATAAATGACATGCATCATCAAAGAAATGTCTGAGTGCTTCAGATTTATGAATTCTAATAAATGTATGTGCACGTACCGTTACCCTGAAACAAAAATTAAGAGTGGGCAACAAATGCAGCAGCTTTTTATATTAAGATATATCCCTTATGATATATCTGTACCATTCAGAAGCAGGGGTGGACTCAGGATGTTTAAGGGGGTAAGGGCACCAGCTGTATGCAGAAAGTCATGATACAACCCCCCCCCAAAAAAAAAGAAACAGCAGCACCTGAAGTAACATTTCTGTGAAGCGCCCACACATTGTGCTTCTTCTCTGATGATTTTATTCTTTCATAATTCAGAAAAATGACAATAGTTAGGAATTGCTAGTTGCTGAATTGAATCACTGAATGAGCCTCTTTCATAAAGCACAAATTGTGTTCATCCAACTCTTCTCATCCGAGTCTATTATACCTTTTTGGTGCCAAAATGTGTTTTGGACAAGCTAAACACACTGCGGCAGCTGGTAATAATGCTGTTTTGGAGGTTCACTAAATTATTTCCGTGACTTGCTGCACCCTGTCGTCTCCCTTCATTATCATGTCCTGATTAAAACGCTAATGAGAGGGAGCTGAGGATGAAATTGCTGCCATTCATGTCTTTTTTAAAAAGCATTCACATTCTAATGTCATCATGTGACTTGTTCCGTGTTGAGGAAAGAAGTCTGTCTTAGCGGCTTGAATGATGACGCAGAGAAGGTAATACAAAACTCTAAAATACAATGAAAGCTGGAAACAGGTTTTTAAAGATGGTTTGGTCTTAATACTCCAGGACATACACCAATTGGCCACAGCATTAAAACCACCTGCTTGGTATTGTGCAGGTTCCCTTGGTTCCTGGGGATGTTTGTAGCGAGTCCTTTGGGTCCTCTAGATTGATGGGTTGGCCCCGCCACAGATCAGACTTATTCCTGCACATGCCACAGAGGCTCGTCAGATTGGGATCCGGTGAATGCCAGGAGGTGCCCAAGGTTTCCCAGCAGAACACTGCATTGTAACGAGATGATCGATGTTACTCGCACCACCTGTCAGGGGATTTAATGATGAGGCTGATTGGTGTATGTGAAAGCAGGGGTAGTATTATACAAAGTGATGATTTCTAAAGCTGTAATGAGAAACATTTGTATATTGGCACTGAATGAGATGACGAGGGAAGGTTTCCTTGTATCTGATACCTCTGGGAATTAATTATCTGTCAGTATTGATGCTCCATTGATGTCCCATCCCAGTTTGTTCCCTTTATTATGTTTTGGGTCTGGGTAATTTTTTATTTTCTTTTTTTTGGCTTATCCTGAAATATGTGTCGTTTGGGGGTTGCTTTTGTGAAAGCCTTGAGAACAGTTTATTGATGTTGTTGTTTCCGCTGCAGACCTCACTATGGTGATCAGATGAGAGTGTCCTCCCAGGATGGACGACAGCATCAGTCATTTCAGCAGGCACCCCAAAACTAGGCATTTTTACGTCCAAGTGACAAAAAGGAAGTCAGGTGACAATATAGTGGCAAAGTCTGCATAGGGAGGACATCACAAGTCACATACGGTATATTGTGTTCCTGTCGATAGGGGCGTTAGACCAGAAAACATCCTAGAGGCCTTTATTTAGGGAACGTAAAGAAGACAATCAGACATGTTTGGTGAGTAGTGAGGATAAAGAATCAATATGTAATTTACTTGTAAAACAACTGTGCTTCTATAATTCAACCCTATTACATACATCCCCGTGTATCATTAATTGTGTCTGCTGTCACGCAACAACTTATTATAGTGTTTAGAAGCATTATGACCACGGACAGGTGAAGTGAATAACACTGATTATCTCTTCATCATGGCACCTGTTAGTGGGTGGGATATATTTGGCAGCAAGTGAACATGTTGTCCTCAAAGTTGATGTGTTAGAAGCAGGAAAAATAGGCAAGCGTAAATGTTTTGAGCGAGTTTGACGAGGGCCAAATTGTGATGGCTAGACGACTGGGTCAGAGCATCTCCAAAACTGCAGTTCTTGTGGGTTGTTCCCGGGCTGCAGTGGTCAGTATCTATCAAAAGGGGTCCGAGGAAGGAACAATGGTGAACCGGCGACAGGGTCATTGGGCGGCCAAGGCTCATTGATGCACGTGGGGAGCAAAGGCTGGCCCATGTGGTCTGATCCAACAGATGAGCATCGCCCAGTATAGCATAGCATAGTATAGTGTAGTGTAGCACAGCATAGCATAGTATAGTATAGTATAGCATAGAATAGCATAGTATAGTATAGTATAGTGTAGTGTAGTGTAGCATAGCATAGCATAGCATAATATAGTATAGTATAGTGTAGTGTAGCATAGTATAGTGTAGTGTAGCATAGCATAGTATAGTATAGCATAGAATAGCATAGTGTAGTGTAGTGTAGCATAGCATAGTAAAGCATAGCATAGCATAGTATAATATAGTATAGTGTAGCATAGTGTAGTGTAGCACAGCATAGCACAGTATAGTATAGTGTAGCATAGAATAGCATAGTGTAGTGTAGTGTAGTATAGTAAAGCATAGCATAGTATAATATAGTATAGTATAGTGTAGCACAGCATAGCACAGTATAGTATAGTGTAGCATAGAATAGCGTAGTGTAGTGTAGTATAGTATAGTATAGTATAGTGTAGTGTAGCATAGTATAATATAGTATAGCATAGTATTGTATATTATAGCATAGCATAGCTGGCTGTAATGTAGTATATATGTGGACAGACAGAGGCTGGTGAGGCAGGACTACCCTGAACAACAGCCCTGTTCATCTCAGGCTTCTCTGCTGCAGTGCTGATCAAAACGTGTCAGCGTAACTTTCAGTATTCAGTGTGTATCTTTCAGGGTTCTGCTTCTGTATTCAGTCCCATCTCACCTATCAAAGTGTGCTAAGCCAGCTGATGATCTAACCATGTGGTGTGCAGATGCTATGGGACTTTGTTTTCCTTGATTCTAAAATCCTCAAATCCTTTACAACAGCCATGTATACTGGGCCAGTACAACACAAAGGAGGAGATGAACTGCAAAGTGCCTGCTGGAAGTACTGAGCGGTGCTTTTTTTTTCAAACTTTTTCCTCATGTCAGCAAGACCTTCGCACCTCTGCTGGAGGTAAATGAATGGCTGATTTTGACACAGTGGACTTCTCAGATGATTTATTTAAGGAGGGTTATGCTGTAGCTGAAGGTAAACGAATCCTGGATCCTTCTTACTCTTTTCTTACGCTGTCCCTGATGAATCATGTTCAAATGAAACTGCACTGACGCAATTTAGGGTGGATGGATTGAAAGGAACCAAGGGCACAGGTCTGAGTCCAGATCGCTCTAAAATCTCTAAAAGTATTTTTGTATTTTAAACCATGCTGGGCTGCGTAAAAATATGTTCTTTGTGTGTTTGTGAGAGTGAGTGGTGAGGATTATTGATAAGAGCAGTGGGTACAGTCCTTGAACTGTTTTTTCCCATGAACATGGGGTCATTTCACTGACTTTTTATGTCTATAATCTTTATGTCTATAATTTCTCTATAGCGTCTTATTTGGGTGATAATCAGTGTTCCCAAATAGCTCACGCAAAGAAATCAGATTTCTCTTTAGTGCCGTCTGATTTCAATTTAAAACTAAATTCACAGTCTCAGTCAGTCTTTTTCGGAGACGAGCCGACTGGTTTGTCTGAAAAATAAAAAGGTAGAACTGTTTTTGAGTCCTCTGGCCGCAGATTAGCGGCTTAAGCACGAACGGCAAACACTATATTTTTTTCATCCTTTAACCTGTTCAGCCACGGGAAAGAGCATGAGGCTTTAAAGCCTTGGAGAGCAGTATATCCAATTCATAAGGGTCACTGCCCCAGCATTTCAGGACAACACAGGACTACCACTGCCTTTTTGCCCTCTGTTTGCCCTGCTGTGTTTGTGCAATTTTCCCCCCATGGTGGCCTCCATGTTTGTCACCGTTATCTCCCGTGGCCGAGTCGCCGCTCGCAGGCCAACCTTTAGGGGATGACTCCAGTTGACCCGAGCTGTGAACACACTTGAGAGACCTGTGAGGCTTGTCAGGACCCTGAACCCGCCCGCCTACCTTTTGACTTTGCCGAAGGCGCCGACTGTCGTTCACGCATCACTCATCAAGGTGCTTAAAATGACAGTGAAGGGGGGAGGATTTGACTAAGTGATATAATGGAGTGTGATGGGTGGATGTGAACCCCCAGAGGAAATGAAACCCACTGAATTTAGTATGAGCCGCTTCGCACTTGGAGGAGGAATAACGATACCATACATTAACCGATGAACGCCACATATAATAATAAACCTTGAAAAAAACCCAAAAAACGTTAGTATGTCTTTAAATCTGCAGCACACCATGAATCCCATTTATAACACAATAGGAAAATTCTGTATTTTAATGTGATTATTTTTAAGCCCTGCTGGTCCATTATCTCTCGACTGATGGCCGGAGGGGGAATCGAGGGGTTTCACATAACAAGACAAGGCACTGACCTCATTCCCAACCATCGCCTGAGCTGTGTGATGAGCCACACATCAACCCCGCAAGGATATTTAAAGAAAAAGTTTTTCTTTTCTTTTCTTTTCTTTTTTTTTTTTTTTTACCCCAGCCTTGGCTTTGACATTAGATTTCTTTGGGATTCTGATTTGAATGCAAATGGAATAAATGTTTAATACCACAGCACTGGCGCTGCATGGAGATTATTAACAGCTTGGCAGTGCGTCGGCTGGTGAATTAATATTCCCCCTTTCCTCTGGGCTCCGTCCGGCTCCTGTCTGCCAGAGAGATGATAGGCCCGGCTCTGCAGACGGGGACATCCCTGAAAATGTGACACTGCCATCTCTGCAATAACTGTTAATGCCTGACAAAGGCTCAGTTTGGACTGATGTCTGCATTGTATATCAACACCGATGGAGCGCTCGGCGGCCTACGCACGTGTCAAAAAAGGTTCGGTGCTACTAAGTGAGGGCATTGGCAACATAGCTTTAAAAGAACATCGAAACTGCATTGAGATAGCCCTGTTGCGAGATCCCCTTTGGAATTCATTTTGTTTTTGCTTGAGCATTTTGGAGGCAACAGCGGACAGAGTACAATACAACTCCACCAGTAAAACCTCCGTCGTCGGTCTGCGTCGGAGGACACCAGCGGTGCCGTGTGAGGTTTCGGTTTTGTGCCACACAGAAGAAAAAAGCCCATTACTTCGCAATCAGGGACACTGCAGGGAGTCATACAGAATCCTGTCACAGGCTTGTCAGTCTTTTTTAAAAAAACTTCAGTCCATATTTATGGTCCCTTTACCAATAATCTTGTTTCATAGTTCCATTTAGTGACTCTCTTTTGTTATTGCAGTAATTGGAAAGCTCCTGCGTGACCCTCTTTTCTTGTTGGAGTTTTGGTATTTAAGTCGGTCTTAATTGCCGGTGTGATTAATAGTGCATAAAACATTATCATGTAGATTGGCCTGAAGGCAGTTTGTTGATTTTGTTTTGTCATCTTGCAGAGAGCCAGTGATAAGCAAACAATGCAAATCACCGTGTGTGAAAACGGGCTTTTATTTTTGGAAAGTTTTTGTAAAGAAAGTCAATGCGTGACTCCATCAGGTGTTATAGCACTATGCTGTACCTACTATATAATTATCGTAATTGGAAAATGGATACTTCAGAGACTTTAACTTACAGTCTGTTTATTATGCAGACATGAACATATGTAGTCATTCTATTCTGATTGAGAACAAGGGGTAAAAACTTTGTATTTACAAGGTTTGTATGAAAAATATGCCGTTGAAAGATTGTTTTCTTAATCACTAAATTTTATTATTTCCCGGTAACAAAACAGGGCAAATGGTAAAAAGGATTTCTATTACAGTCAAGTGATTATTATGATTTGTTTGAAAATGAGAGCTGTAATACTGTTTTTTAATATCACTGTTGCCATGAAACAAAACAAAGTTACAGTGTGACTTTGTAGCTCAGAACATAATTTAACTTTTTCCATTTGTTGGCGGGGAACAAAACAAAGAAAGGATGTGCTTCAACAGCTATAACAGAGTTATATTTATGTTTCTCAAATGATAAAATTAATTGGAACCACTGCATAGAGATGTTAATTTCATGATATGACAATTTTCTTGCTGTTAGGCCTCTTAGATACGAAATTATTGCATTTTCAGAAGAAACTGTTACTATGACAGCAACGTATCGCTTTATTTTGTCACACCACAAGTCCACAGCGCACGACTGGGTTTTATCATTTATAAGCGTGACACCACTGGATATTTTCAAAGACAATTTCCAGCCTTGTTTGTTTGTGGCGACAAAAGCAGGTGTTTTAAGTCTCAACAAAGTGTGTTTTTGTGCCCAACTTAACCAGAGCGTTTCTTGGACCTAAAGGAACATAAAGTTGCAACGGATCCCTGGTCTGCAGAAACATAGAAAAAATAGGCAAGAGTTACATCATTACTTGATGGATCTCTCTGGTGACAACATTCTGGTGGCAACACCTTTTGAGATGAACAATAAAAAACGTGGGAGAAAATGATCTTGCAGCGTTGAGACGCAGGAATATTGGCTGTAAAATAAAGTGGTCCCTTGTTCAGCACCTCTTCACTGTAAGGACGCTGGCTAAGCCTGCCGGTTCCCCGCCTTTGCTCTGTAATGAGCCGGTGTGTGCTGGCCGATTTGAAAAGCTCTTTTTGTCTGTAATACTTGTTTTCTTGACCCGAGTAAGTATTTTATGGTACTCCGTATGTGCGTAAGTATTTACACTGTACATAGTGGACAGCGATCTCAGTTCTTCCACACACTGTAGACAAAGAGGTGGGAAATGGAGACTAGATTTACCATTCATCACTGGATTATGATATTAAGCGGACACACTGATGATGCGTGGTGCTGTATACGCGATCCGCCTCGCTCAGGGCTGACACTGCAGTAAGACTGCGGCCCTTGTCTTTTAGCTGCTAATTTCCTCTGCCCTGTGTCTCCACTTGTATCAGGCATGTTTCTGAAACCGCCCTGTCTCCTCCTTCATTACCAAGTCCGTGAAAAAAAAACCTCCAGTCCCTGATTCTTCATTAAAAAAGCCAATTACGCCTTTAATCAAGAGGACTCGCGTCACAAACATGATAGTGCACATAACCTCAAATAAGTTCCAGATGTTTCAAATGAGAATGCTGGTCATGCATGTCACATTTCTATTAGCGGTTTAGCGCCTCTCTCCCTTTTTTTTGTCCAATGTTGAAAATTAAAATATTTTTTTCAAGGTCCCTCGACAGCTCTCATCTGAAACACACTCCTCAAACTGCAGGAAGGACGGTGCATTTGCTGTAAGAAGTGTTGGATCTTAATGTCTTTGAAAAAAATGCAATTGATCCGAAGGCTGAGAGGCTCTCTGTCACAATAACAAGTAATTGACACCAATGTGACAAGAGTCATAAGAAATAAAAGAGCAGATACGAGGTTATTATTTTTTTTGTATCTTCTCTAATCATGCTTGAAAAAGAAAAAATGTATTTCATGTACAAACTGCTGATTGTCCCTCGACGATCTCAGCGCGGCAGCTTCAAACCGTCCCCGGCCTCCTGAGAGCGGAGCCCTATTAAATGATTTACTGACTGGATCCTCGAGGGAGGTTATCTGGAGGATGTCTGCTGGACGCCGCTACAACTCCTGCCATTATCATCGCTGCTGAAAGGCTCAAAGCTCAGACAGTGAAGGACACGGAGCATATGGCACTGTGGGACTGCAGTGAGCACAGAGCTGTGTACACTCTGACCGGTGGGGGGGGGGCACACTCTGGACAGCCCCCAGAGAGTTGGCATCGCCGAGCCATAATCCCGAAGGCATTAACTCCGTCCTCGAACTTGGCTTGGTGCGAGAAGAAAACAGGTGGAGGAGGCTGCAGCGAGGCGGATGGGGAAAAACACGGACGCTTTGTCTTACAAGAACTGGAGGGTTTTGTGGACTCGAACGCCGCCTCACGCCACAAAAACGCAGCGCTGCTAATATCAGATCTTGATTTAGGCTAACGGGAGTGTAATCCTTTCTTGTGAGGGCCTTTCCAATACAGACAATGAGGCTATGGAAAAGAGGAAAAACAATCATCAATCACAATCAGCGTTCCTTGACTAAGCAAAACACTTTACCTGAGGATACCGTATCCAAAGGCCTGACTGAGTGCGTTGTGCACTTCTCCGGAGGAAAACCGCCCCGTAGCCGAGCTCACTCATCAGGCCCGGCGAAGAAAGCAATATTTTGCAAACAAGCTTTACCTCCTCAACCATTAAGTCCATAGTTCCTCTTTCACTGAGGACCTTAATAGCCCCCCCGCCTGTGACAGGTGCTGTGCAAATTGCCTTCCTTGAATGATTAACGAGGGAAGCTCCGTCCATGTTGAGGCTCGGACTGAAGGGCTGCGTAGTACAAAAAAGTAGAGGATTTTACATTTCGGCATGGAGGTGATGGTAAAACTAAGACCTAAAAATCATCTTTTTTTTTTTTTTACACTCTCGATTCAGGCTTTGTGGATCATTACATGTACATAAAGCAGCCTCCGACAGCTAATTGACTCATCGGCTTCCGAATACAAACACAGACAGGTCTGGTGTGCGGGCTCCCGATGATAAGGCGCAGAGGTGTGACACCGCATGAAATATAAAAAACAATTTCAGATAGAAAATAATTAGCTCGCTAATGAGAACGTATTAACCACGGCAATTAAAATATAATATAAATATGCAACATTAAAAAAAAACTTGCTTTGTTTTCATCTCCTCACTCTCTCCGTTGAGCTGGTACGGATGCAGGTAGCTGCTGTTCCTGAGCTGTTTTTGAATCCGGTACACATTATGCAACAGTGCAGTAAAAATTCATTCGTGCCTCCGCCCTGTGGGATGAACTTTAACGGTACCTGAATATATGACAAGCTGTTATTATTGAGGTTAAACTTGAATACATTGTCTTTAACACCCTACTCTTGCGCTGTCATGATGTCGCTGTGCGTTTAAGGGGTCATTTTTGTGATCAAGGGTGGTAATTTGCTTTTTTGTTGTTGTTGCACTCCCCTAGTAAGAATATTTTTTTAAAAAAGAACTTTTTGTTATCTTTACTGGAAGGGTTGGATTTTATTTTGTGTTCCGAATGAATACCTATTCGAAACAGTTCACACTCCGTCACTGTGCCGTTATTCTTCTATGCATCTTTAAGAAATCTAAGACAAAAGAGCAAAAGAAAGAAAACTAAAATGCAAAGCAGCAACTTTTTTTTTTCCATTCGCAAAATCTCCGCTGGTTGCATCAGGCGGTTCTTTAAGCATTTGCAGTGGGTGCTTCGCCATCTGTTCCCTCGGTCGTTTCACCTCTCTCTGTTTCATAGCTGACGGAGATCTGCGCTCTGTTTGGTTTCACTTGTCTTGTTCTCTTTACTATCAATCATAAAACGCATATTTTCCTAGAGGAGATGGACAAAGATGTCGTCTTGTCGATGTCAAATGAACAAACAAATCGCCGGGGCAAAATGTTAGCGGTTTAAGATTAAGATCAAGATTAAGATTAAGATGTTCCTTTATTGATCCCCCTTGGGAGAAATTTGCAGGTAACACAGCAGCACAGAGGGGAATAAGAGTAAATCTAAAAAAAAAAAATAGAGACAATAATTTGTTCGTCATTTGTCTGTGTCATGGGCTACGTACCATCTTGACATCTCCACCAATGTGTCACATCACGTTCACATGACATGTTTATGACCCGACCTTCATATCTGGAGGTGGAGGGGATCGGGTGGAGCTACAGGCCATTAGGATGCCAAACCAGTGAAAAGCGTGAAACTGCTGGATATCTTTAAGGACGAGTCAGGACACTTTCCAGCTCGACTGTGTGTGTGTGTTTGGCAGCGAAACACCTCTAGCTGCTATTTCCAGCCAAAGCATCATTTTTTCCAAGTGGTTGTTTGTGCCTTAGCCTAACCTGATCATAATCATGGCATTATCACGAGATAAAATTGAAAAAATGGAAATTCCAAACAATTATTCTGGAGATTGGGTTTTTGGCTGCCGGACGTTTGCTTCTGTAAAAAATATTCAAAAGCAGCAACAACAACAACCAACAACTCAAAACACTGCAAACATAACCAACAGTTCTCTAACAGGAAGTGTCAAATTTTTCCCCTCCAGCTTCTATGGACTATAGATCCAAGGGCACATCACATTTGTATTCCACCGTCATATTCCAAGAGTTGAGGTGATGTCTTCCATCAAGTAGCTGTCACCCCCTGCTGTCCTCGACACCTCCGTCTCTGCAGTAACAAGAGGGCAGACTCTGACCATTACCCCTTTTAATGTGCGCGCTTGTGCTCAAATGTGAGGGCTTTGTAAATGCTGCCATTCTTCTTTGGCAGGGGTTTTATCTCACAGACACAAGCTGTCGACACAGCCTGCTCTGGTCACGCCAGTGTTCTCCCCAGCACGACCCTGGCCAGCTGTATTTATTTCCTCAAACTATTGATATATTGACATTGTTACGCGGGCAGGAAAGCCCACATTTTGCTCCCCCACATTACACATGCCGTAAACCCCATATAACCCGACTACGGACCACATATAATAGAGGTGTTTCCAGGGTTTATAATCATAACACGGGAAAACCTCAACTGTGCCATGTAAAAACTTTATAAGGTTTTGGTATTGCATAACATGAAGTGTTATAGGTCAGATTTTTATCCTGAAGTATGAAAACTCTTGTATTTCCTTGACCTTTTGCTCTGATAGTTCTCAGGTTATTTGCAGATTTAGCCTGACATGGATGCAGCTGCCTTAGTGCAGCAAAATAATCTTTCTTGCCCCCCAAAAAGACAAAAATGTAATGCGTGCCACGAGGTCCCTTCGAGGAAATTCTGTATTGTTCTGATTGCAAGCTGTCAAGCACGAGAGTTAAAGCAGTTTTTTTTTAAGGAAAAACCCCTCAAAAATGACCTGTCAAACCTGGTAAATCATCTCCATTATGCTCAAGGCCCGAGACAGCCTACTTACAATGAACGACCCTTGCTTACATTGGGAATGTCATTCTCCAGACATACTTTCTGTCCCTCAGGTGGGTAAGATGTCTTGTTTCTTTTGACAGAAGCCCTGAAATAACAGTGTCAAATACACCTTTGCTATAAACCTTAAGTGAAAAGATACTGAGAAAGGGCTTTGACAGACAACTGGCAGGCAGAGCTTCCACCAAACGGTTGAATAATGTCAGTATATTAAGTCTAAAATAGGTCCAATAAAAGAATTGATTGTATAGATACAAGTATTTAAGTCATATCTTACAATATAGATGACTGCAAGAAATACTCAAGAAATGCAAGAAATGTTTAATTTAGCTCTAAATTTATTTTTGAGCTGTCATGTGACATGGCTCATTGTAGCATGTAACGTTAGTGGCGAGCTCCCTTGTTCTTGATTCAGCTAGCTATCCCTCTGTTATTCAATGAGCTGTGATCGATGAGTGAGTTTGCATATTTCAGTTTTCAATTTCATGTAAATGACTACAAAATTCTATATATTTATTTATTTATTAGTTATATATAGGGTATATGCGAAATGAATGCATAACAGTACAACATAGACCTAAACAAATTCATATTTATAATATAATATATAGTAATCATATACACTTTTAACAAACTTTAAAGGTCATATAACATTTTTATGTAGACAAATCATTTAAAAACATAAAAAATAATATAAAGCTATTGGTATTCTGTGATATCTGTGTTTTGTCAGCATCAACAGTCTTGCTAGTTGCAAGTTTTTTGAGGGAAAAAATGGTAAAAAACGGCTGAGTTGTAATGTATGCGCCCAACATACTGCACTGGCCTAATGTTAGCCAGCTAGCAGTAGCAACAATAATGCTAGCTAGAATTATCAACATTAACATTAGCTAGCATTAGCAAATTCAACATTTCCTAGCTAGTGTTAGCAACATTAACGTTTGCTAGCTGGTGTTAGCAATGTTACCAAACTGGCAACCACTTGACGGGGCAGATGTGGTGGGGGATAAATGGAATACCACCTTTAGTGGCTGAATGTTAGCGTACCACTTTTAACTTTATGGTTGCGAGTGTGCTTCCGTTGTGCGTGCTCATGTGTGAAAGACACATTATGTAAGTCCACGTCTCATATTGTACAAAGTGGTGAGAAGGTTTATGCTCTGCGCTACCAACTGGCTCGAGGCCGGCAAAACAAAAAAGGAGGCCACTTGCGGACACTTCAGTCGAGATATTATCTATTTAATTTATTTGAATTTTATTTTATTTGAATAAACAAAGTAGCCAACCAAATGGCATGTTAGAGTGAGAAAGTCATCAGTCATTTCAGTGGTGAATGGATGAGTGAAAACATGGTGTAAAGTATGTTGTGAGGTGCAATAAACCAAACCAAAAGAGAACTGGTTGTCGTGGCTGCAGCAGGCCCAGCTGAGAGAGAGACAGACACGACCGGAGGGCCGGACCTTAATGCCTTTTTGGGAGGCCCTGCCATTCTCCCACCTCCACCTTCCAGCCAACTCCCAGAGCCGCAGGAGAAGAGTGAGGCAACGTGCCAGGAGAATGGGACGGGGCGTCACATCTGTTGTTTGGCTTTATGCTTACAAGCTTGGTACTGCTGTCTCCTGTTACTGTATACGTATCACGTCACACGATAGTCGGACTGTGTGTACTCGCCTCAGTTAAGCACAAATGTCAAACTCTGCCTACGGGACAACTGTTCAATTCTCGTGATGGGATGCTGTGCAGTCTACTAGAAAATGTTGGCTCTTAGGTAAGAGCTGCGTTTCGCCTCCTCCTATTAATTTTCTTTCCATGCAAACGCTATTAAGCTCACGCTGTGTGGTGTGAAGGATCTGCGCTGGGTAGCAGTCACATTAAGACAAATACAACTCAGCAGAGCAGGAAAACCGCTGCGCGCCATATCCCAACTGTATCATGTAATCACATTCAAATTGCGTTGAAGGAATAACTGGGAGCTACTGCCGAAACCACGCTCTCATCATCGCCATCACCATCATCGTCACGATCATCATCACCGCAGCTGTCATCATCATTATCGTTAGCGTTTCCCGTGGATATCAAAATAAATACACGGTCATTATTACACTGGGATCGCTTGCAGAGTTCTCAAGAGCACTTTAGCAGTCATCACCTCACCTGATGTGGACGGACTGATCAGCGAACGTAAACAAAACTCTCACCTCACCCACTCAGATGGCTTGTTAGAGGTCCGGCATATTAAACGCCCGAAGGCTAAGCAGAAGTGTTACTGCTGATGTCAGACATGGATGTGTTTCGGTCCGTGCGATGTCCTCCACACCACCGGTAATTATGGCCGCGACTCTGTGTTTGTGTACGTGCATGTCAGGGGTGAGGTTTTCCTTTTTTTTTTTGTGATCACAGGATAATGAGTACCCGGCTACATCAGCTCTGATTTTCTGCTCCTGTCAGGAGTTTTGCTGCGACTCACTATTGAACAATAGGTGGCGGATGGTTTTAGAGACATGGTCTGCCTCGTAGAAAACAACGAGAGCAATCAACCGCGGGTCACAGGTCACCGTTACATGAGTTGCCGGTGATGAAAAGGACTCTAAGTGCAATCACAAGCTTCATCTTTGGCTCTTCATGTTAGAAATCACGGTTAGAGAGCAACGGAGAGTAATTGAAAACCGGAGAGCATCACATCACATCACATCACATTTCATTTTAAAAAGGTGCAATAATTTAAGAATTGGCCTCCTGTCAAACGTATCAGTGTATCACCGGAGTAACTGCTAACTGCTGCTAATTGTAGCTTCTCTTAGCTAGTAAGCTCAGTTAGCTGTGCAGCTAGCGGTTCAGACTTTGACCAGAGGAGTGTTGGCAAAAACACTGGGCTTTCTGTCTTTTAGATTTCACCTCCCATACCCATCAACAACAAAGACAATTAAGCACTGACAATAGGGTTGTTAAACCGTAGCTGAGTACCAGTAACTTCATGAAAACATAGAATGTTTTAGAAAATATTTAATGCATTTAAATTAAACAATTGAATGATTGAAAAAAAACAAGTTAACATATAATATCGATTTTATAATATTTAGGAAGGAACAACAACATAAACAGAAACAAGGAAAAAGGAACAATGTGAAGATAACATTTAACAAAATGAACAGAACATTTTAAAACTGATTCGATTCAACTCGTTCTATTCTTATTCCCCTCCAACCCCTTTACTCTTCTGTGCTGATCACAATGATTTTTGTGATCAGCTTACCCTGGGTTGTCAGCTTTGTTTTAATTGGGCCTTTTTTTAGGCTATCGGCAACAGGTAACCAAATTTCAGTTCGGACATCAAATATGTCGTCATCATCGACGAGCAGCTGGAGGAACTTCCTTCCCCTTCCTTCCTCCAGCTGCTCCTCGATCATTTAATGTTAAATAATAGGACAATGCTATTCTCAACAAGTTTTGGTTGGATTTCTGCTGTAAATACTTAAATACTCTGTGCGGTTCAGGTCTGTTTTTTTAAACGATTTGGAATATTTTGGAAGTTTGGAAGAGGGATATCTCCTCACGCTAGGATCCATCCAAACCCCGAATCGGCTGCACAACTCTCACGCGTGGCATCGCAAACGCTGCACTCTGCGTGCGCCAGAGCTGCTCTGAGGATCACGGAGGCTTTGATCTGATGAGTATTTCTCGCTGTATTCGAATTCACACACCAAAAGTCACTTTTAGGTTTTTAATGATCTGCGATATCGACGCGCGCTGAGCACAGCGGTGGATGATGACAATTAGACACAGCCAACCGCTCATGTAAATCAACAAGCTTTTGGTGCACAGTCGAGCGGATCACACCCACCATGGCTCACAGGAAGTGACCCCCCAGGCGACTATCTTGAGCTGGTCGAATGATTGGGTGTAATCCAGGAAAGGGCTTTATAAGACACTCAATTATTCGATTTTTGGACTTCATCAAATGTGCTGAAAAGGGAAAAGAGCCTTGCATGAGGCCGAAGTGTGAAATCTGTTACTGTCATTATTGCAAAGATGTGTCTCTCACAGGCTTCTGTCACTAAAGGCGGTGAGGCCTCATGTTGAAGGTGATACACTAGATCAATGACGCACAACGCCTGCTTGCCAGCAGAGGTGAGCTAGGATTGTTTTTCACAAAAAATCGCGCACAAAGAAATCTTTGGGATCTTGAAATCATTATGTGTATGCCAGACTCACCCTCAGAAAAAGAAAAAAAAAAAACGCTTGGCATTTTTCGTTGGGGGAAAAAAATCAAAATAAGAGAAATGTCAACAAAGCAGCTCCATTTATCAGATCATGCGTAATTTAAACTGCACTGACATTTCCCCGGCAGCCTTTAAGATCAACAGAGGCGCCAGTCATTCCGTTCAGCTGTTTGTTCTGCTCATTTCGAGGCCGGGTCCGAGATGTCTGGGGCGTATCAAAGGAGCGTTTGGATTGAAGTCTGGTGATCGGAACTGAGGAGGCCTGCGCGCACGCCGCGGCGGGAGGTGGTGAAATCACACAGAACTATCAGCAAAAGAGAAGAGGCTTTGAAAACACACGCGGAACGCACAGATTGAGCGGAGGAGAGAGCGAGAGTGACTGTGTTGCTAAAATTACTGATGGGCCCCAAACGTATGAAAAAGTCATTCTTCTTCTTCTTCTTCTCCGCATTTGTTCTCGACAAGTATCATCGCGCACGTTAACGCAAATGAAAAACAGCCATCCTCGAATTGTAACTTGCAACCGGGGAGTGTCTTTACTCGCGCGTGTGCCCGAAAATGACGCCGCTGTATGAATACAACGACCTTGATGCACCGAGATGGATATAGGGGATGTGCTGAGAAGGCGAGATCAAAGATGAATCCCCGCTCCAAAGCCCACGAGTCCTGGCACCTGAAGATCTCCACGGTGTGAAATCCAGCAAGTCTTGCAACTTTATGAGCAGCTCTCCCTCTGTAATGCATTGCTCAGTCCACACTGAGCTGTCTGCGGTGCTGTGCAGCAATGGGGGGATATTGCAGTGATGCGATCCAAGAGTTGCGGACCAAATGTCAGAGTCATTCATTCCAATCTGATTAGACGGCCGAGCAGAATGAAAACCCTTTGATTCTATTGCAGTCTGACTTAAAAAACTGTGTAAAAATGGCCTTACCAGGACCGAGGGAGTACAGTCCACCTGCTGGGATAAAAGGTCTTATTGAACCAACCATCAGAATTCTTACATGGAGATGAACAAAACAATCGCTTTGGACCCGACAAACATTTTAAAGTGATCAATTCACAATCATAATAATGTTTTTAAGGAAAAGAGATTATTTTTGAATTACTTTTGTCTTCATTGTAGCTGACTTCCTGTCCAATTCACAGTTAGCAATCCCCTCCCTCCTCTCTACGAAACCCCTCTCGCCTCTTTTCCTCAAGCGCTTTTCTCTGTTCACCTGTGCTGGGTTTTCAAGAAATTAAACTGTTGTGTGTACCTGCCCCCGTTTCATTATGTCTTGATAACAGCAGAGCTCATTTCACCCACCTCAATCAGAGAAGCTGATTGAGGACCCTTTCACGAGGCTTTTAACTAGAACTAGTGAATGGGATGGGATCTAATGACAGGGATGGAATTAATCGCCGGTCTTTGAAGATATGATTTCCAAAACCGGCCATTTAAACCTGCGGCTTCATATCCGACACCTCACGCGCAAGCTTAATCAAGTGTAAACTAATGAGAACATCTTGCCGTCCTTCAAGTGGTGGTTAAATAATAAGATAGTATTACATTTTGGCATTCAAGTTCATTCCACTTATTGGTAGGCATATTGGTTTATTTCTAGCAGAATTCCAACCCAATTGTCAACATAAATGTTGGCAATGTAGGTTTCTGCAAACAATGGATAATTTGAAACTTTACATTTTTTCTTTATAATGCAACTTTATGTTCAGTTTTCAATTTAATGTTGTGACAACACTGTGCTTATGCCCCGGTTAGGTTTAGGCACAAAAAATAACACTGGGTTAGGGTTCGGAAAACATCATGTTTCTGCTTATATAATTGCTTCGGTTGCAACAGACATGGTTGGATATGTCCGGAGACAATTCAATGTCTAATCAAAGAGTATTAAATGTTCACTATATGATACAGATACAATCAAGGCTGTATGCATGGAGTCGACATTCATGGGACCAAATCTGCTCAGGGGTTTGCTTGAAAACTAAAATCTGGAGAAATATTTTTGATTTCATTAACACTAGTTTACGCACAATATATGCTAGCTAGCTAATGTTCTGATAGGAATTTAGTATTACATTGCAATACGAAAGCATTTCGTAAAAATTAGCATTTACATAAACTATCACTATCAACAGTGATATAGCCGACATTACACTCTTAAATTACATTTAAATCAAGTTTCTTTGTGTTGCAATATTATGTTTTTAGGGTCAATTTGAAGATTTCATGCTGCAACAATACCGTGCTTATGGTCAGGTTAGGTTTAGGCACAGAAAACATTTGGTTAGGGTTAGGAAAACATTCAGTTCTGGTTTAAAATACCTGTTACGGTCACCACAGACGAGGCTGGAGATGTCTTGACTTGAAACGCAACCCGATATGTGGTCGCTCTTTTGGCAGTCTTCCGTAACTCCATCACCATTCCCTCCCCCCTCTGGTGTGAGAGTCATTGGAAACACGTAATATAAACGTGATGTGACACCTACTGCAGAAATGTCACTACGGCAGGTGTGCGACACGTACGAATGTGAACGTAACGGTGGTTTTATTCTGGCGACTGGGCTGTGAATTCACAGGCACATCCGCCTCGCCGCTGACTTCAGAGGCTCCCCGGTGCAGATGATGTGTTTCGCTTGAGACAGTCTTGCTCACTGTGAGACACAGAGGAGTCTGTGACTGTGTCTGTGACTACAGTCGCTGCTACTGAACGCATCTGTCATTGCTCACACTGTGCTGTGAGCTGCCTCAGTCAGACACAGAACAGCATCAGGATCTGCTTTTTTTCATAGCATGCCGGCTTTGGTGCGACTCTCACCTCCCTAACCCGGTGGCATTTGGAGAACGGGACACAACAGAATCACCGAGCATGATGAGAATATCTATTTCCTGCCTCCTAGACACAGGCTCTTTGCTCCGTGTGGCGTAATTTAGCATCCTGTCTTAAGTAATTAAGGACTTTAATCATTTGCTGGCGATTATGCCCCCCTTCTGTGTCCTAGTCTGAGTAATGTATGTCATGTAACATTAGGCAGCTATTGTTATTTCAGTGTAATAAATAAAACACGCTGACAGGACAGTACATCAAATAAATACAGTAAATGGCCTTGTTGAGTTTATAGACTTACATGCTCGCTTAATCCTGGAGTTTCGCACATATTAGGAAAAAGTTAAGTATCAGCAACACACAGCAGAACCAGAGTAGGAGGCGATGATTCAGGGACCCTGGTTTTAGGCAACAAATGCATAAATTCACTTTATTGCATCAAAATTAGCCCTCCTGCTCGTGTTGCAGACACTTGTGGATGCGTCATGCTGAAGTCAAAGTGCGAAGAGTCGTTGACGTCGTTACATTTTTTAAACAAGTGCGCAGCTTTACTTTGGGAAGCTCAGCCATTTGTCGTGCTGGCGCTTCAGGCTTAAAAATAGAGCACTGTTCTGTTTTTCGTTCCCGACTTTGTGCTGCCGTGATGAAAGCTCGCTAATCAGAGCCCAGCGACACAAAAACCGGTGCGCGGCGAATCTCGTGCTTTGGCACGATGTCCGTCGTTCATTCCCCCACGTTTTTTTTTTTTTGGTCGTTGCAAGAACTGCATAGATAACGTTGAGCTTTTTGTCACCGTGGACATCCATTCCTGCCGGAGGTGGTGCAGAGGTTGAGAGGGGAGAGACATGCCTGCCTTGGGAGACAGTGATGTGTCGAAGAGGCTTCCACCCTCCCTGCTCCCAATTACAAAATGAGCGAGTGGGTGGCCTCTCTTAAACTTTATGTGTGTCTGAATGATGCGGGGCGGGGGGGGGGACTTTGAACTGCGGCGCACCGCACGGAATGACAACTCCAGCCCACTTTCTGCCTCCGCTTTATCTCTCTCCACGACATCTCGCCCTCCGCCTCTGTCTGATGACGCCTTCATTTGTTGTGCAGCCGCTCGGCAATTCATCAGGGCTTTCCCAAGGGTCCTCAGATATATTTAAAGAGTCTGATATATCCAAGCCATTCTGAAAAAAAATGGAGGCACGCAAGTAGCTTAAAATTTCCCAAGTGCCTTTTAGCCTAATTGCAGAGGCAAGCTATTGAGAGGGAGTGTTTATACCAGAAATCCCAAAAACTTTCTTTCTATTTTCACTCAAGCTAAATGATTTCCTGAGCCCTTAACATAAGTGAGTGTGTGCGTCTCGGTAAGGCCGGGCTTTTTAAAGCGATGCTAGGCTCTGTGAACGCTGCTTTTTGAAATGTCCTTGGGAGTGCCCCTGCTCCTCTAATTAAATGTCAGCTAATTTGTAAAATTTAAGTACAGTTTAAGAATGAACATGTGCTTTTTTTTTTGTTTGCATAGGCATGAAAAATGACTCCAATGATCCGGCACTGAGGCTGGGAATGTAGCAAATGGGCCTAATTGGGCTTGCAGCCTTGAGTGTACTCAGCAGGAAACAACTAATAAACCAAAGTGCCTGGTCTGAAACTTGTTCATGTGTTGGCCTGCAGGGATAACAAAGTGTCAGGCAGCACTGCGCCGTACGCCCTTAAACATAACTGTGTTTTTAATGTTGCAATTGAGCAGTGAAATGAGCAACATTTGGTGGTCTGACAGCGCACACACTGTGTAGTCGTTGTAGTTGCGTGCAATCCATGTTTAGCCGCGCTTGAGAGCATCGCCAAAGTGAATGAGCCATATGAAAAAGACATCAGCTGCCTTCTTTGCGTGAGCAGAATTCAATAGAGACCCAGAAAATTTTGCAGAAAAGTTATGTACATATATACGTATATATAGGGTACATGATCCAAGATAATGGTGAGACTTCAAGCAATCAGCAACTTGGCTGCTCCAGCTTGGCATGCAAAACAGTTTTCTGTTTAATAATACAGCACACGAATAACATAAGCCTTTATATAGAGCTCTGCGGTCATTCATAATTCATACTGTGATGCTAATAAGGCTTTGTGCACTCAGCTCCAAAAGGAAGAAGCTAAAATCTGGTGCCAAAGTCAAGAGTGTGACACTCAGTTCGATTGGGAAGTGATCGGTTGCAGCAAATGGATGTCATGGTCAGCCGCTGTAATGATGTAGTGTACTTACATGTCCGACAAAATTGGACATAAACTAAAAAAAACTGCAATGCTTCTGCACAAAAGTAATTAGTATGCATTTTCCATACAGTTGCAGTAAGTCACCGTACCCTTCTCAATGATGGGATGTGTTTTATTAATAGACACCAGCAGGGTGTGACTTTTAGTGTAAATGTTTCTTCGAATGTGCATTTCTTCTACGGTACATAAAGATGTAATATGTCACCTTTTTATGTAATTGGCCACCTGTTGAAAACATGCTCCAAACAAACAGGGGGCAGCATATGACTGGAGTAATCGCCAACAGCTGCATATGTGGCTGCCGTTAGCTAGTTAGCTCAGTTAGCCGTGTGCCTAATGGTCGTATTAGCTGGCTCTGCTGGATCTGGTGCTTGTTCTTACACCATTAGCACAGAAGCTGTGGACGGCGAGGAAGAGGAGGTTTTCAAGCTCGAGCCGGAGATGACCCAGTGGGAGGCCCAGTTAGACGACAGGAATACAGTACCATCCTTTTTTATTTTTAACCGCAGTGGTGATGTGTGATGACCTTGATACTGCAGTTTCTCAGTGATGGTAATTCCAAATAACCTGAAAATGTTCACCTGCTCCACTGATGCAGACAGCGGTGTGTGTCTTTGCCTCGTCTTTTCTAAAATCAACAATCAGCTCCTTCGATTTGCTGACGTTGAGCAGTAGATTGTTGTCTGATGTGAACTCTCATCGTGTTTGTAACGTAGCGGATGATGGTGGTGTCGTCTGCATATTAACAATAGTAAGTAATAGATGTCTGGGAGTGCAGTCATGGGTGTACAGTGTGAACAGAAGGGGGCTGAGCACACAGCCCTGGGGGGCTCCGGTGTTGAGCACCAACGAAGAGGAGGAGATAAAGATCTGAGGTCTCCTAGACATATCTACAACGCAACACATAGTGAATGGCTTTGAAATAATCACCAAAACTGTTATTTCTTCGCATCCTGCTGATCATTTCAGTTAATTTCTGATTTTTTTTAGACATAAATTATTACATATTGCAGCTTTAAACTAACATGTGAAAAACACGTGGAACCCAAATAGGCTTAATAAATAATAACACTGCAGAAAGGAAGATTTACTGTAAAAGATTACGTAGATAAAATGTTCTACGAAATTGTTCAGAAGGCAGTTTGAAAAAACGGGCTATTCATAACGAGCGACTATTAGTCTTTTCAAAGTCAAACTCGAATCATCAGGGTCAGGTGCATCCCTACTGAAATTATAGCTTAACATTTTCTTTCTTGTTAATTCTGTACACTTATTGAACTCATCGAATAATAGGTATTGAATCTTTTGATCTTCTCTTAACGCAGCTAATTTGTGTAAGAATGAGTCATTTTCGCTGTATTTAAGAGCCCGTTGTGCCATTTAAAATGGCAGATGTTAAAGATCGCTGTCAATAGCTGCAGTGATATTTAAAAAACATAATGCAGTCTGATTCCACCTGAAACTCCCTGGCAGCTGTTTTCAACTCATGCAGGCAGTTGGCAGCGCTCGTGTGATTCCGATCAACAGTGGTTGTTTTGCTTGGAGCAGCAGGGACAGGGATGAGAATGTGCGCATCCCTAATTCGGAGCAGATGGAATTTAAATGGATGTGCCGTGGACTGTACGAGGTCACATTGCAAGACTCAATTGTAGTGTTTGGTTTATTCAATTAGCTGCCTCCTCTGAGTCTCACAACAACCAGGTGGGACTCTTGTAATTCTATTTCAATCTACCACGGCAAACCACACCACGGCAAAACACTGCCAGTGTGTTGTGAAGAAATTAGAAGTTAAACAACGCTTTTCATTAACGGAATGAATGACTTTTTTTTTACGATGATCAGTCAAGGGAACTCAAAGGAATACTGTACTGCGATCAGCTCTGATATTTGTTAGCTCATTAGGTTTTTTTCTCATGCTAAGAGAAAAAAACCTGTGAATATTTTGCATTACACAAATACTCCAGCGCTGGTCCAACTCACAGTGCATTTTAATGCAGCAGCCTGGTCACTGGCTCTTTGCTTTCAAGTCTGACGCCGTAGTTTCGCCTCTAGCATCACTTCTCGAAGCAGATTTCTAATGCAGTAGTATAAATAGTGAGAACAGTCTCAGCCAGAGGGTGTTTGGATAGTTCAGATACTGGACCTTTCCCCTGGAGACTGGGATTCGCATCACACGTGTGACCAAGGGTCAAGATTGATTTGTTTTAAGGTTATGTTACGCAAGTGAGTAAATGTACTTAGATTATATAAGTTAAGTAAGTGTAATGCCTGAAGATAAACCTAACCAAACCGCGACTGTTTCACAAAAATTACTAAGTCATAAAGTCATAATATCTGATATTATGTCAAATGTTTGTCAGCAAGCTTTATTTTGAAAGTCTAACCGTGTGTTGCATTTGTATAACTGCTTAACTTGACTTCAGACTTCACATCTGAGCTGTCGTTAGGGTAGGTAGGGCGTGATAGTTTGAAGCTTGAGTCCACTGACCAAGCGGCCACATTCGATGTTTTGGGAGCGAGAATGTGATGACTATTCATAACAGTAGCGAATTTGTGATGGTTGTGACACTTGTAGAAATTCTAGGCAGCTCATTCTTCGTAAAAAATAATGGTTTCAAAGTCATTCAGTGATGATCTCACACGATGAAGAGAAGTAGGATTTTACGACGCAGAGAAAGAAACGGGAGTTCCACTGAATCATTCATGCTCCGTCATGACCAGTTACGGACATATTTCAGAACGGGACAGTTTGAATTATCTATGATATCAAAATCTCCCCCTCTCTCTGTCAATCATGCACTCTCTCTGACTATACTTGCAAAAGATGTCAAAATTGACCTTGCTCCAAAAAAATAAATAAAATCCATTTGAAACATAACAAGAAAAAAGTTAGAAACAATATACTGACGTGCAGATAAATCACATGCCCCTGGTGTGTAAAGGGCCTTGATTCAAGTAGTCTGATTGTCTGAGGTTGATGATTGATTGCTGCAGTGAAACGCATGAAATGTTGAAGCACGAATTATGATGGCTAAGCTAAAGTTGGTTTTGCGCATTATAGCCTCCCATCTAATTTCTTCATTCTAAATTCAACCATAAGGCCCATTAACTGTAAACTTAGTATTAATCAAAGTATAAGATTATGACAGACAGGAAACAGTGGGATGACCGCTGAGAATTATTGTGTTTAATCCATCTTTCCATAGATCTTTTATTTTCACTGCAGTCTCCAAAAAAAAAAAAAAAAAAAAAGAAAAGCAGCAGAGCATGACAGGCTTCTCCGGGGAGTTTACAGCCTAATCGGGAGGTCTGATCACATCAACGATTTATTACTGGACAGAAGGTACAGTCGATAAGAAAAAAGACACGTTGAAATTTTTAAACACTTGGATACTAGCACTTTTTTATTTCCTAATGCAGCTGTAAAGATGTAAAAATGAGTTATCGTTCTCATGACAGTGGTGTGAATAAATAATGCATTGCTATTCATTTTTATTATTATTATTATTGTTGTGTTTCTTGGTTTGACTCATTTGACTGGATGTGTCATGGATTCATGGTCACACACCAGCGCTGTAAGCCCGGGGAAGCTTTTTTTGCAGGCAATTCTTTTATTCGTTCCCCCCCAAAAAATGACAGTATACTCCAGTTTTTACAGCTGGGCACCTTGTTTCCGTTTCAGAGCTCATAAATATCAAAGTGCACTTCATTGCTTCTCTTTTTCATCTGACCTGATTCCAAGTGTAATAATAAAACAGCGCTGTCTTGCTCCTCCAAACATTTCCTACCCATAAATCTAATTAGAACAAACATCCACCATCTCTAAATTTATGCACCAGCCCCGGAGCCAGCTCCTGCATGGTAAATGCAAAGAAATATCTGGGCTGCTAATGGGGAAGGTTAGAGAGCTGAGGTCAGCAGCTTTAGTTCAACTCAACTCTGTGTTCACTGGAAGCTGGACTGTAGCCTTTAGGGACTGTCACAGAGTGCTCAGAGAGGTGGGCACTAAGGGATTGCCCTCATTGCAGAGTGAAGAAGCAGGAGAGACTCTGAGACACATCCTCTGTTGATGAGTTATGCAGAAGATAAGTAAGTAAGGGTATGACTCGTGATATCTATTGGTGGTGGATCCTTTAAAGCAGTCGACTGTCAAGTCATTATATTGGAGAGAACTTTGATGGAGGCATTGTGCGCCTATCATTCTCATCATGGCTTTGATTGCACGGATGGCAATGTGTCGACACACTTGTGAACACAAATTACGAACATGACTGGCATATAGGGGAGAACAGGGTAATTTTGATTACATTTGATTATGTTACTGCAAAGTGTATTTCTTTCAAATGATAGTTACTATATATACCTCAGGTTGCTGTGTACCCGTGGAAATTGATATAAGTTATGTAACTATGATGGTTTCAGAACAATGACCAATCAAAGAAAAAAGGAAAGCAGTCCTATGGCACAACTTGCCCCAAGGTGGGGGTAAAATGAACATGGTGTCGGGTAAATTGATCCCTCTGGGGGTAAACAGCCACCGTTAGATACTGATTTATAAAATTGCACAGTTCACAACAGTTTTGAGATCTTTTGGAACTGTATTAAAAGGTGCAATGTGTAAGAATTTGCCACCTGTCAAATTCATACTCAGAACAAATAAAGGGAGGCATATCACCAGAGCAACCGCTAACTGCGGCTAATTGTAGCTGCTTTTAGCTCATAAGCTCAATTAGCTGTGCAGCTAGCGGTTTGGACTGGGGGCTCACTACCGGGTGAGTGTTGGTGTTTACACCACTAGCACGGGAGCTTTGGACTGGGACAGGCCGGGGCTAGCTGGTTAGCATGCTAACTTCAATGTAGACATGTCTGCAACACAATACAATATACATCATCTCTTAAAAACTGTCATTTAGTCCCATTCTGTTGATCATTTAAGAAGATTTCTGACTTTTTTCAACTAAAGTTCTTGCGTACAGCTCCTGTAACGCCAACGATTTAACAAACTCAAAGCCTCCTACTTTAAAGTCAAACCATGTGTTTGTGTGAGCTTGTTCAACGGGAGCGTGTCTATGTTCCCCAGGTCCTATGTTCCCCTCTTTGTATGAGACTGGGGAACATAGGACCCTTTTTTAAAAAAAGGGTCCTAACCCTAACCCTAACCCCCTACCCTAACCCTAACCTGTAGCAATACATACCAGGGAGCATAGGACCCTTTTTCTGAAAAAGATATAATTATGTACATAATTATGTTAAGTCTATGACCTTGTTTTGTAGCTTACACTGACTTAAATTAACATGTAATAATGTCCGAAACATATCGACGAGGATAACGTTAGAAACATGGTGAATTTACTTGGCATGACAACACTCACGCTTGCTTACCTCTCTCTCCATGTGCTTCAGCCCAACATGCATTGAATCCTGTGAAGTGTACTTCCTCAATTTGTGGTCACATGACAACATATGTTTCTGATTACCTGGATATACAGCGGAGGGCTCATGGTACCCACTGGCTCGACTCTTCTCCTCTTCAGCATACTAATGTTCGAAATGAAAGCACACGCAGTCTTTGCAAGTTGGTGATGGATAATTCAAAGCACATATCCCGACTTTATGTTAATGATAATTAATTAATAATATACATGATGAAATACGAGCACGTAGACTGTCCTACTTATATGCAACTCACTATACATGAACCCTACTATACCGGTAATAAGTAATAGTAATAATCGGTCCAGTAATAATGTGTCCAGCTTGCAGCAGATTATAACATTATCTCTGAAAGTTCGTTTTACTGGAATTTCTCGTTATGCATTTTTGATACTCTTCCCATTCCTCTTGACTCAGTGCACTGTGAAATCCTTTTCCATCTATTCACCATCAAAAGGGGCTAAATGACTTTGACATGAATACATAAACAAGGGCGGAATCTCTAAATGCCCCCTGGACGTCCATGCGTACAGCCGGTCATGAGGAGAAGCTCAGCTAACAGCCTGACTGGGGATCAGAGACACGTGCCAATCTTCATGGCGTAGAGAGCGCGGCACTCTGTTAGCGTTATGTCACTGTGTCAGGACGCATCACTCGTTTCACTCACATTATCAGAGAAGGGAAGATACTCAGGATACTTCATATTTAATCTCGAACAAATAAAAAAAAAGGCGTATTCACTGCTCTCATACTCTCAATTAGGTTAAAAAAAAAAGATGAGTGAAAGTTTGGAATGACACCAGAATAATGCACATAGGCCGTTTTGTACAGGAAATCAATCATAAACACATTAACACATCTATAAAAGGAATGTGCTGTTGGAATATGTGCACGGCCACAGATGGTACATGTCATTGATCTGTGGATATAGAACCAGAATTATAGAAAGAAAATAATTACAGTATTGATTTTTTTTTCTGGCATTTGCCATTAACCCTTTTATGTTTTTTTTATATATATATATATGTTCACGTTCGGCCAGTCGAGCTAGATCTTCTCCACTGAACTTTAATTACAAAAAGCTCACGGAGCTCATGGAAAGCTTTCAGGGAACGAGACTTACTTGAGGAATGTAACCAATTATGTTCCTCATTTTTACCTCCGCTGAGGAGGTCCTGTTTTCACCTGAGCCCATTTGTTGGTTGTCTTGTCAGCAGGATTACACTAAAACTAATGAACAGATTTAATTGAATATAGGATAGAGGGTGGGCCAGAATAGACCTCATTAACTTTTGGGGAGGATCCGGATAAAGGGACGAATCCAGGAATTTTTTTCGCACCTTCACACTGCGAGAAAGGTTTTTTTTTTTTTCTTCCCCAACATTTTCCTGAATGTTTAAGGGAAAAACGCATTGATCTTGATGAGTGTGGCTGGTGGTTGAATTGACTATCTTCGGTCATGACGGCCTCCTCTTGCTGGTGATAATGATGCAATTTCAACGGATAAATGAATGTTTCCAACATTGCTGTTTGTCCGACCCGGTGCAGAGACAGTGGTCCGTCCAAAAGTGTTTATTTACAACCAAAATTAGGAAGCGAGGAGGGTGAGCGGGCTGGATGGAGCGGTTCGGCAGTGGCGAGGAGAGGTTCCATTAGTGCGGGGCTGTGCAGAGAGACGCTGGAGGATCTGCACCCCGAGGAGAGGGAAAAAACACAAAGCATGGCATTTCTGCGGGGAGCAGGTCTATAATTTTTGCCTGCTTCTATTGCTACCTTTGCGGCGGAGCTTGTGTTTTATGCAGGTCGGAGGACGTGGTGCAATTTTGGCACTCAATAGCAGAAACACAAAGCTGGTGGAGTGCATACGGACATCTACGGACTAACTTTAAAACTGAATGAGAAAGATAATATTGACTTCTTTTCAGTGGGATCTGTGTTCTGCCTGCATGTGATGTCTGATAATAATAATAATAATAATAATAATAATAATAATAATAATAATAATAAACCTTTATTGTCATTGTACATGTACAAATGTACAACAAGATTCAGTTTGCTGTACCAAGCTACAAGAAGGAATAGATACAAAAATACAAATTTTATATGAATATAAATGTAAACATGAATACAACCTTAAAGTATAGAAAATAATGGCACACATATTCAGCAGCTGAGATAACCTTGCGACTCTTCCTCATTTTCATCATCAGCGAGGCCGCCCTGGACTCTCCTCGATGGCACATTAAACCGTCTGCTGCATTTTGATAAGAGCGGCCGATATGATTCGACGTTATTGGAGTCATCCCTCCTCCGCCTGCTGATATTGCGTTCCTCCTTCGGATAATGTGTTCTTCCCCCTCTGCGGCCGCTTCGCCACAAAAAACCACATCAGAATCGCTCGCACACCTCCGGTCACCGATACTGGAACGATTAGGTGATCATACCTGCGTACTGAAAGCGGATTTATAGCATTATAACAGTTCCACACAGGTTTAGGGAAAAAGGGAAAAGAGGGATGGGTAGGGAGGCAGAAAAAAAGAAAAAAAAAAGCATGATTCATTGAGTGGTTGATTCCCATTAAAGTTAATGCAAAGCCTCTGAAATTAAACATGATTTCATTCTCGTCTCCCAACAGGAGGGCTGCCATGCAATCAGTGCTGCTGGTGGCTGCAAGTTATATAAATAAGACTGCAATTTTAATCAGCCGTTTTCTTTCACCTTATGCTTAACTCGCTTATACTTGCTAAAAAGATTAAACGGGTATTTTCGACCAATGTCAGGAACGTCCAACCGATTTCCTTGAATTTCAGGGGCCGTGTTACTCCAGCCTTTGTGTTTCGAAGAGGGAAAAAAACAATGTTTATAAAGTTGTTTGGCTCGTCAAGATGACGATAGCGGAGTCAGTTGATAAGCAGTGTCGGATTGAGTATACAAGATTTCCTGACCCGAGATAAGATGGGATGAGGGAAAATAAGACCGGATCCTTAAAGGAAGTTAGGATTTTTTTCCTGTAATAAAAAAAAGGGGACTCCTCTAATCTTAACTCAAGACCTAAGATAGGAAGCTGCTGGATCACCGCTGTCAGGGCTCCCAAATCGGGATTTCTGTGCATCTGTGGACACAAATTAACACTCCTAATTGTTATTACTGTAATTATTGTTATTATTGTATCGTCATTTTTCAGCTCGGGCATAATGTCACATAATTGGGTTGACATTAATCTAAAAACACCATGTCGATGACTCTCATCCCGCGGAATAATAATGTTTCTATTAAACAGATGACACGTGCGCTAATTCAGTCAGAGTCACATTGTAATCTGACAATTTTGGCTGGCTCTGTCACGCTGAGGGGTGCCCTTTCATTCTCGGATGATCTAAATTGATTGCGTTGCTAATCGCTGTGTAATCACATGCTTTTTGGATGACACTAAATGGCAACGGCGGCGCCAAAAACGCCTTTCCCAGGCCGCGCCGTTTGAATGTAGGCTGACAAAAGGTGCTGAAATGAGCCGCTGCTTTGATTGGTGCATGCTATGCTATCAAGAGCAGGTCGATATTCTCTGAATCTCAATATTCTTCAACAGAAGTTCAACTGAGGGTCATCTTCCTAAAGCTCAAAGCATGATCAAATCTGGCACTCAGTAGAGCGTACACCTCCGCCAAGACCCACCAGTCCCCCTTTTGTACTCACTCGTGGACACCAGCTGCCTAAATACGCCTGGTTTTCTTCATCAGGATCATGATGATGATGTGAAAATGTCGAGAAAATGTGAAAATGTCTTGCAGTGTTAATGAAAGTGAGAAAGATTCCTGGATTTGTCCATTTTTTTTTTCCGTATTTGTGTAATCCTGGAAACATAACCTCCAAGGAAAATATCCGTATCTTACTGATAATATGAATCACCCCAAAACCACCAAGTCAAACACAAGTGCTGCTTTTGTATTTTCATTTTCTCGATTGCAAGGTCAACCTTTAGAGGACTACACAGAATGAAAATAATGAAGAAAGTGATAAATAGTGAAGATATAAATCATTGAAAATGAAAGATTCTTCGTTCAGGTTGAAAAATGATTCATTGTCATTAATCTGATAACTGTAAACACTCTGCGACAGCTATTTCAATGAGTACATGTTGCAGATTATCCTTTAGGGTTTCGTGGACTTTCAGGACAAACTTCAACCCAATCCAGTTTGGAATAAGCGACCGGTGAGGTTTAGAGAGCACGTACAGAGAACTGCAAACATGATGAAATTTAGCTCCAAGGGCCAAACTTCAAAAGATCAAAACTAAAAAAAGTATTTGAAGTACAGGTATAGAATATTGCAAGGTCAAGTGATTTTTTTTTGTTGTTGAGAAAATCCTTGACATGAACTGGCCAAAGTTCTGGATTCTGGGTAGGTTGGCGTGTCACGCCCCTGTCACAGACACTGCTGGGGTAAAGCTCACAATCACAGACTATTCCAATTCAACATTCATTCCATTATTTAAGATTTACACAGATATAGTCACAAATATTCAGTATTGAGAAGTTGAAGCTTGAAATCAGCATCGCCTCAGGATTTTGTTTTTGCGGTTTAGCAGCTGATTTTCGATTTCAAAGTTCTTTGACACGTAGCTGCTGGTCCTCATCAAATTGTCTATTTCAGAAATTTAAAGTCTCTTGAAGGCTTTTGTTTAAATACTGTTTTTTTTTTATTTATCCTTAGTGCCCTCTCCACACAACCTCAGTCTTTGAACCAGGGAATGAAAAAACGCTCTCTGCTCAGGTCTCTTCTAAGTATCCTCATAAAATGTCCCCAGCAAGATAGTACATTAAGTGGTACAATTTGTCTTTTTGTCTATTTTTATAGCGGCGTCTGCCGATGTGTAGAAAAACCAGTGCTGATTCAGGAAGCAGAGGGGGACGCTCACATAAAAAAGTTTGGAAAACTTCAACGGCATTGTGTTGGCGGGAATGCAAAGTGTTTTTTCCTCAGCATGGTAAACATTTAACATTATTTTTTATGTATTTGTCCAACCTGAGGAAGTATTTCTGCAATTTTGACTGTCAGGAAGCATGGGATCTCTCATGCAAAAGATGGATAGATAGATGGATGGATAGTCATGGTTGTCACGTTGAAACAGAGAAGGTGGACCCAAATGCACGAGGCAGGCAGGCAGGGAGTGCAATGGGGTGAAGCTTTATTCCCAGACATGGCAACACAATGAACAGGCAAACATGAAGAAACATGGAGGAAACACAAAGGCAGGCTCGGGGATACTCAACAACAGCAGGAACGGAAAAAAACAGCAACCGCAGGATCATGGAAACTCAGCAAGATGACTCGACGGTGACTGAACAAAAGGCTGGACTTAAAAACGAGCTAAATTACCAAGAGGATGAGATTCAGGTGGAGGGAGGCAGGCAAACACAGGTGAGGGGTAATGATTGCCAAAAAACAAAACACTAGAAACAGGGAAGGAGCTGACAGGCTGGGAAAAAAAAAAACACTGAAGAGGGAAGGGGCTAATGAAAGAGATGCAGTGCAGGTGTGGAGGGAAAATCAGGCTGGTGAGGAGCACAAAAAAACAGGAGGGGAAACAGAACACTGGGGGAAAAAAGGGCAAAATAAAGCACAAAAAGCTAGAAAACACACAGAACACACGCAAAGTGAAAGTGAACTGACATGACCATGATGTAGGTAGGGAGCGATGAGGCCCTGAAATGGGGTGAAAGTGAAAAGCTTTTGTTTGAATCATAAACACTGCTTAGTCAAAGGTGTTTCACATAAGGTAACAACTGAGGCGACGAAATACGCTCCAGATCCATGATGTACCAAAAGCTGAGCGAGGTTCAACTTTTGTTTTTAGCCGTACTGCGTTTCTTTTTTGTCGCTGCGTCCTCGTGCCAGCGCTGGATACTCACACGGTAAAAATGAATGAAAGGTCTGCGTTTTTTTCTTTCTTAATGCGGTGCTAATGTCTTTTTGAACACGGTCCTAGAAGTGTAAGGCAATGACGGAAGGAGGGGAGCGCAGCTCACTTGACAGCGATGCAGGATTAATTATGTAATTATCTTCAAGCGTACTGGAATCTCCAGGCATAATTACAAAGCCCCTTCATTTTTCCTTCTGCCACTGTTTCCAGTCATTTATAGCCTCCTTGTTTTCCAAAAGATAGGATGACATATGGCCGGAGTTGAACATCATTTCATTTTTTTTTTCTTTTTTGGAATAACACCAAGCGAGGCGATGCAGAGCCTGGTGGAAATGGGATAGGCCTGCCAATTTAGGACTGAACAAACGTTGAGTTACTGTTAATTATAAAAGATAATGGGCTTTATTTTTGCCCGAGTACAAGAAGTTAATTCAAAGTGCATGCTGTGCTTCTCTTTGGACAGTCATTGAAAGATTTATCATCGGAGCGCGAGGTTCTACTTTTTGTTTACAAGACAACCAGTGCGCCTCCTCAGTCATTCCCACACTTCTCCCCATAAGGCGGCGAGGGTTCGGCGGGTGCACAAACAAAACACACAACCTGTGTGAGCCGAGTATTTGCAGGAAAGCCGGCTACCTGCTCATTAATTCCCATTCTCTTTCATCCCACAAGCTCTGGGGCTTGTTTCTCTTGTCAGTCTCTGCCCTGTGGCAATCCCTACCTGCTGTGCTGATGCTGATGTTTCTTTGGAGTGAGAGGCTCCGCTCGTCTCTCTGAGATCTCTCACAGGGCTGAGGCTGTGCAGAGGAAAAAATGCGAGTGAGAGACTGAAGATGGAAACCTTGTTGGGAAAAAAAATGTTTAAAATATTTATTCCGGGACAGAAAATGACATAGATTCAAGTGTAATCCGAGTTTATTTTCAGTAATGTACTGCGCGCTTGTGGGACAATGGATGACACAATTCTGATTTAAGACTAGTGGGTTTTTTTTCAAGGTTTCTCTGTGTTTTTGATGGAAAGTTGGGACATCTTCGACTGTATTGGGGTGATGAAACTGGGTGTTTTTAATGAGACCTCAGGATATCTCCAGCCGTGTTTGTGGACAGGTATTTTAAGCTGAAAACATGATGTTTTCCAAACCCTAACCAAGTGTTTTTCGTGCCTAAACCTAACCAAAGCAAGAGAAAAAATTGAACCTAAAGAAATGTGAAGTTGAAACCTAAGCTAAACTTGAGTTGATATTACAAACGGAGGTTCTGCGTCGGCCATGGCAGGCCACCAATGAGCTGACTGTAGAAACAGAAGGACGAAACGCCAGGCCAGAAGTGACCTTGATTAATGGAGTGGAAGGTGTGCCGGGCTGCAGACCCTCACTTTGTCACCAGGTATTCACTCCATTTAAACGCCATTACTCTCCTTCAGATTTGTCGCCTGCCCCTCACTCATTAGGCCCGTGATCGACATTCTCATTCTGAGTCTTGTCTCTGCCGTCGCAAGGTCACTGTCATTCACCCGCTAACTATGAAAGCTTTGACACCGAAGACACATTTAGCATTACATCACCGGAAAAGTGCTTCCTTCCCCCATTAAGTATTTGACTGACGGATAGAATATCAAACATTAATGAGATAGGAGCAGCATAGTTCTGTGGCAGAGTTTGGGAGGAAGGAATTGTCTATCACCAGGTTTTCTTGACATGTAAAACACCCAGTTTCCACCAAAGGAACGCCTCACCCTGCCCTACCTCCCGTCGTGACAACCTGACTGAAACACCACACGGCCGGGTTAAGCGCGTTTTAGAGTCAGGAAAATACCAAACATTTTTCACTTTTACAGCACCTCAACTCGCATGAAGCAGAATGAACCATCACCGTCATCGAAATATGGTCCTGGAGGAACCTTTTGTTGCAGAACTGACACAGAAACTATTCGAAGCAGTTTGCCAGGTGTTTATCCATCTGTGGTTTTGTCGCAAAACTTTTTAAGTTGCGTAGCTGAGATCAAAATGCTCAAACGCCCCTGACACAAATTCATTTTAAGTTGTGGATCACCTGTCGTGGTATCACCTTTTGTGTCTGTTCGTCTTTCTATCTTTCTGCCTGCCTTCTGTCAGAATCAGTGTGACCACGAGCCATGTGTAACTGGCTAATTCAAACTCGCCTGTAATCAAAACGTGTGCAGAAGGAATACGTGAATAGATGCTAATAAAACATTAGCACAACAAAGATAATATATGTGCAAAAGCAGAGTGGGAGAAGGGTGGCCTGCAGGTGATGAACATCCACCGAGCCAACGTGAACAGAGCAGCAATCAGTTAAGCAAACGGAGCTTATAGTGGGGTTTGCCAACGCAAAATGAAGCACGTGCATTTATTAAAAAAAAAAAAAACTTGTGCAAAGATTAGGAAATTGTCTTTGGAAAGGCGTTAATTACACACTCAAGTGCATTTCCTCTTGGCAATATTCATATTTGGGGTGAGATTTGCACATATTTGTCAAGTTCTGCCAGCCAGAAACCCGAGCGGTTGGACAAACAACTTCAGAAAACACATGAAACCGCCTCATTCCCGACAAAACACAAAACAGATTTTCATTCAGTTGTGGAAGACTGAAGCACCCTCACAACAGCCCTGTGAACACAGTGTGCACCATCGAGATGCAAGCTCCACTATTTCAACTCTCTGAAATGACAGACTCCAGCTGAAGGCTGCCACGGGGGAGCTGAAGTGTCAGGAAAAAAAACAAAGCTGTGCTCTATTCTCATTACAAAAAAAATAAAATAAATTGTATTGTTGCATTTCTGGTTTGTGTTGCTGTGTTTGTGTGTAAAGTGTGTCGTGCGGTCTTGAAAGCTTCAATCCCCACCTTTCACCATGCCAGGAAAAACAACTCTTTTGTTAATTAAAGGTGAAAACCCTGTTTAATAATCAAAGTATTTGATGCTAATTGCTAAACAGATACAGCTACCGGTGTGTGTGGGGGGGGGGTTATTCATCAACACACGTGACCTTATGTAATTCATCTACTGCGAACGGAGGCGACGGCCTGAGATCAAAGCGTCGGACTGAAGTAAGCACGGGCGCCAGTAGAATAGGCGTCCGATGATGAAAGTTAGGCTAAATAAATACGCGCCGTTTGATCCGTCTTTCAAAAAAAAAAAAAAAAAAACCCGAGCAGCGCCGGCCATTCAGTCCGCCGAGGATGTTGCGATATTGCTCATTATGACTTCAATCCGACGGGTTCTGTGACTGCTGTTATTTAAAACCAGGAGCTCTGGGGGGAACCGAATTAAATGTCAGAGGACTCACATTCAGACTGAAGCCATTCCATTGATAAGGGGAGCCCTTCCCTTAGAATTACCCAATAAATTAAAACGCTTTTGAATAATCCTCCACAGAGCTGTCCCCTAGAGGTTCTTTATGATCCTTTAAAAGTCATCACTCTCCGCACAACCTCCCGTTCACTCCGTCTTCTGGCTCGCAGTGATCCATCAGTCAGACTGGAAAAGACATATTTGTCAGCAGATAATGAAAGCTCCCGGAAAAGATCGTCGCTCGGCTTTCGGACGGACATGCAGAGGGACAATGTGCTTCCTGTGTTTTGTGCTCTCGGTCTGTGTTCATGTTGTGTGTATAACAGCATGGGAATGAATGAGATGTTACCAACACACATCCGCAGGTCATTCAACATCTAAAAATGAGACCTTTACAGGACCTTCAGTTAATTATTTGTCGTAAATATGGACCCAATGTCTTAATCTGCACACAAACAATTGATCAGACACACTTGGATTCATTACTGCAGTGTGGTTGATTGATGTGATTAACGTGTCTGCTGTCTCTCCAGTCACAGCGCGCAGTTTAATCAGCAGTTCACCCGATCGCTGCAGAGCTCACCTGCTGGCGAGGAGCATTAAGTTTGCCTCCTCTGGCCCCTCTCTGTATTTGAATCACTGACACGGAGAACAATAATAAAATTCACGGCGACTGGTTGCACAGCACTCGTCCATCATCGGAGCAGAGGGGACGTACGCCGCACTGTACCTCCCAGGGTCACTCGCATCCGTTCACTTCATGTGCATTTGTACCTTTAAAGGGGCACAATGTAGTTTTGGAGAAGAAATTCAAACTCAAATATTTACAATATTAATGGGTTAATGATCCAAAGTCAGAATTTTGTTTTCCATAACTGAATAAACAAGTTGTTCTCAGAGGAAAATAACACCCAGAACACCCAGAACACTGTTTGATGCTAGAAAGGTGGCAGGGTCCGCCATATATAAACAAAGTGAAACAGTGTGAAATTGTGTTGTCCTTTAAGATTTCAGTTCGTTCATTCAGTTTGTTTAGGCAAAAAAACTTTTAAAAATCAGTCAGTGAAGATTTTTCTCTTCTGATTAAAATGTCTCGAGTGCCCCTTTAATGTCTCATGAGGACTTTGTCTTGTATGTTGTACTTGAGAATGTAACGACAAAAGACAGCTGACTATTTGATTTTTGTGAAGTGACTTCTATCTCTGACCAACTACTGGGTCACATGATACTGATCAGCATTTCAGGGCAGCAGCCCGGTGACGGTAAAAGACCACAGATGAAGACCAGCGAGACGTTCGGAGGATGAGAAACCGAACGTGTCACTGTTGCGCTGCCTCCATTTAAACGTTAGTCCGTCCTCTGCTTCGGAGAGTGGCGGAATTAATTGAGCAAGAATAGCCATGGGTGGTTATGGACACAGATGAGAATGAATCATCAGCATCTGATTAGTGTGCCGGTTCATGAATCATCCCACATTTTCCGAGAGACCTTTGTTTTCTCGTTCTGAACCGAACAGCTGCTCGTGTGCAGTGATTTGCCACAGGAGACCGCTGAATGCGCCCTCCAAGTGTATGACGGAGAGAAATCTGACCGGCCCAAACACACTGTGGTGCAGGTTCAAGCACATGTTTTTTTATGTTGTTATTATTTCCATTGTGTGTAAAGTGCTATGCAAATAAAATCTGGCTGACTTACTGAAAGGAGGCAGACAGAAAGCCGGACTGGCGAGGCGCGGTTCAAGGTGAGCGCCGAGGCATTGTCTTATTTGAACGAAAACTCACATGACAATACTGTTGGCAGCACGTCGTCTGTTCTAATGAAGGTCATTACTGCAGCGTTTGTCCAGGGCGAAAAAAAAAATGAATAAAAAGTTTGCAGAGCTTGGCTGGCAGCCACTTTCTACACCACCAGATGTTATCTTGCGGCCTCCGTCTCTCTTTGAGTTACTCGCCTCAGCTAAACTAACACTGGCGATCCTGGATGACCAGCGCCATGAAGCTGGTCGTCACCTGCTCTCGGGCTTCCAGCTAAGAGTGGAAGGGTCGAATTGTGAACTACAAACCGTATAATCAGAACTACGAATGAAGTATTGATATGAGATGAAATGGTTAGGTTGTAGTGCCTGCGTTTACAGTGACAGTCGAAAGTCAGATTCAACAAAGTTAAACAGCCTCATCAGGATAATTAAAACATAATAATAAGCTGTAGAAGGACTCCGACCAAGACTCGAGCAAGGATTGGGCGAGGTTCAATACCTTGTGAAGCACATTATTGTACAAAGGATATATTCTAATGTACCTGTGGTGGTTCCCCCCCCACATCCAACGTCTGATTGAACACTTTGCCCTTGCGGCTGCTGGTGTGTATTGAGGCACATGGTCCTCGCAATTAAATGATTAGAATTGCAGCCAATTTAGAAAAAAAAACCTGAACGCCTCGACGACTCTCCTCTCTCAAGGTCGGAATTCGCTGTTAGCAACGGTCGGAACCATGATCAAAGCACGTCCAACAAAACGCTGTGCATAAAAGCAGAGAAACGTTCCAAGTGCAACGGGGATGTTTGGTGTCTTTTATAAATGTTTGCCTGCCCACAGTGTGGGAGTGTGGCAGGTGTGCAGATGGGCAAATATGCTGTCCATTTATTTTCTCATTGTCAAGCAACCAGCCCACAGCGCCCACTGCTATGTTTACCTTTGTAGTTGCTGCAGATGGGAGCTGGACTGTGTCAGTGTACGATTTCTAACTGGTGAGATGAAAAGTAGTGCTGGAGATCAGTCGGAATTGTGATATTTACAGTTCTCCTTAAACAAACAGACCAATTTTCACGACACAAATATGTTGGACGGGACATTTCGATTCTTTTGTCCCTTTTGTATTGGACACACCACACTGTTATTTGGGAGCACGGGCCATTTTGGACACCACAGAACTAAGCCTCCTCCATCGAGCGGCGCCGGAGTGTGCCGCTGCAGCAGTCCTTAGTTCTGAGCTAGAAATGGTAAGCTTAAGTGGCAGAAAATCCAGCTCGATGCTCTGCACCCTCACCATCTGTTCCCAGTTCTTTGTGCAGCGTAAAAAAGTGAGAGGCAGAGAGAGAGAGAGAGAGGTATTAGTTCTTTTCAAAACAGGAGTGCAAGAATTCATACCAACCTTAATTTAGCAGGATTTATTTTTTTATTTTTTTTCTCTGTTCGCCTTTATATCATCATTCAGCATTATGATAGAGATTTCAAATACCTCCTGGAGGATTGGTGTGTATAAATTGCAGTTTTAGCACAGCCGGGCTCCTTTATGTACCGAGAGTCCCCCAGAGTATCACTAATTGTTTAGAGTATTCTCTTTGTTTCTCCAGTTAGGGAGGCATAATTTATTTTTTCTTGTAGCCGAGAGCAACAGGAAATATACCTTGAAATCTGTTGATGATAAATGGCCTAGTTGCCAGGATGAAATGTTGGCAGTCTGTCATATCACGTTTTCATTACATGTTTATGACCTGACTTAAGGGATGATGGTGGAGCGACAGTGCTGCCAAGCCAGTGACTGCAGTTCAGGACTGCGTATCAACATTTGCTGGAAGTGTGAAAAACAATGGATATTTTCGACGAGGGACCACGGAGGCCAGGTGACAGTTGGGGGTGCTGATGATTTTGTATTAATTTGAACGGCCAGGATAAAATGTATCTAATCGTCGTCAATAATACTACTACTACAAATTGAGAATGTTTTGCATTAAATCAAGGGGGCAAACTTGATCACCAACATATTATAGGTCTAAGCAGCCACATCAGAAGTCAGCAACAGCAAGGAGGTGAAGAGAGAGAGAAATTCACCAGACTCTTATAAAATTGCTCAGTTTTGTGAGTGGTTGAGTTATGAGAATCTTTATAAAGTTTGTGAGGCGCTAATTCCGACAAATTGTTAATTATTTGGGCCTTCTTGTAAATTTGGTTTATGTTATAGCACCACTATATAAACCACTGGATACTGTTAAAGAGAACTCGGGACAATTACGAGCTGTGTCTGGAGACAAAAAAGTGAAGTCAGGATATCTCCAGCTTTGTCTGTGATGATCAAAACTCCTAACCCCAACACATGGTATTTGTGACTTAACCTAAACGGGCTGTAAGCACAGCCTTGTCACAAAATAAAAAATGAAAATTGAACCTAAAGAAACATAGAGCTGCAACATATCTGTCACTTGCAGACACATTTTCAACATTTATTCTGGCAACTGGGTTGACGACAAATAATCCTTTTTCTTATATGTACAATATCTCTGTCTGAAAACAGGACTCACTGTCTTTATTGACATTTAGAGATACAAACCCAATTCCAAGAAAGGCACAACAGATGCAACGGAACGTGATGATTTGCCAGTCCTCTTTGACAAATACTCAATTGAAAACAGTACAAATACAATGAATTTAATGTTTAACAGCCACAATACTTGATTAACAACATAACACAGACATTAAGATAATTACACTTCGTTGTGGACAGGGCGCTGTGCTGCAGGTGGGGAGTGGATGGAGTTATTCCAGGGCTGCCCTGAAGACTGCAGTCACGTCCGAGTCCCTGAGCTTGTCTGCAGAAGCAATTTGTCTTCTGATAAAACAGCCACACTATTGCAAAATCAATAGAGGCTATCAAATGCATTCAATCAGACCTTTGTGCCACAGAAGGCAACCATATGTCGGCATTGCCTTATTTTGAATTTACGGCCTCTCTCTAACCATTAGCTACAGATGCATCACCCGTTTTATCCTTAATGGTAACGACATTATAACTTTTGTATACTAAAAGGTTTTACCTCTAAAAGATTTTTTTTAAAAAGAACGACAAATGTCATCTTACTCAGCTAATAATTTAGAAGTGATAACTATCAGGAGTTTAAAAAAGTCGACGAGTGACGATGCAAAAGGGATAAACATATTGAATCCCAATCTTCTCTTAAAACGCTGAGCTTTAGCGACCGGTGTGCAGACAAAGAGGCAAAAAACTCTCGTTTTGTCACATCTGATTACTTAAAAGGGTCATAATCCTTCTGAGTCTTCTATAAAACTATAAACTTGGATTCGTCCCTGGATCACTGAGTCAGTTAAAGGCTCCCTCGATAAATGTGAAGAGTTTAAATAATATTGTAAAAACAGACATTGTCCTCAGCCTATCTCTATATCTGTCAATGGCCCCCTGTAGAGTTTTCCTGTAAATTAACACATACATTAAATTCTTTATCTTCCCCATAAACATTTACAAAGTTGCATATGTTCCTCATTCAAATTGTGCCTGTTTTACATGCATGTTCACTTGCTAGCAGTGTTCTTCCGTGCACTTTGTTGGCATGCTGCTGACGTCCACCTGTAGATCAGTGGAGGAACTGGGAGGCAAACGTTCCAAATGTGTTTTTAGTAAAATATGTTTTCTGAGGTACACATTCAGAGCTTTTCCAAATTTGCCAGAAAAGAATGAAAGAAAGAACGTCACTCACACCCATTGTAAGTGTATTTATAAAGTCCTGTTTAAATACCTGTCGCCATCAGACTTTCTCCAGTAATTTGCTGCAAAAGACACGTTTTGACGTACAGCAGGTTCCTCCCCACACACCAGGATCTTACAGCGACTGACCTTCTTTTTCTACACCCTTATGAGCAGTTCCACACATTCAAAGTGAGATCATTTATATAGTGTCTGTCTTCTTCACTTTAAGCAAATGTCAAAACCATATTTCCTGCCATGTCAGCAGGAGTATGTTCACCTTCAGCATAGCTTCCGTATCAGTGGCCCACAGAGCGAGCGCCCTGGAGACTTCTGCCGTTCAAGCAGCTAACTTCCCACTTAGCCCTCCACTAACTCAAAAATCAAATATTTTCTTTCATTTTATTTATTCATTCATCCTATTTTTTTATATATAATATTTATACATTTTGGCAGTGCCTGTCCTATAAATTACAAATGGCATTGTGTTTCCTAGTATCACAGTATTTACTGAGGAGGCATTATCATACACCTTTAAATGTACCCTGAGATGACTAACTGAATGCAACCATCAACTATTAAAATAAATATAGTGTCACTGATGTTTGTCTCCACTGTCTGGCAGTGACAGGATGATGTTTACAAGATGTTTACATGAGCTAGAGACGTGATGGGCTGGCTGAGAGCGTTAGTGACGCTTCAGTCTAAGAAGAGCGTAATGTGTTTCTGACAGTCAGAAGACGCAGAAGTCACAGCGGGCACTGTGTTGATTAGAGGCAGATTAACCACATAGATTTGGGGACTGGCTTTATGTCGAGCTGGCAGATTTTTCCTGCCTGATCACCTCCCAGATTTGGTGCCAACCCATTGATTATAGATGTTTGATCAATCATAATAGACTGAAACCATTACGGGAGACAGCAGTCCAGTCAGGACACGCAGCTGGCTGATTAGCCTCTGGCTAGATTGAATTTAGTATAAAGCAAATTAAGTCCTGTAAACAAATTACTTGATAAGTAAGCAGTGCACACACTCTGGATTCCCTAATAGGAAACCATAAGGTACAGACCAAAACCACTGAGATGTGTAATTAACTCCATTCTTTCTTTCAAAGTAGCACCGACCTAAAAATAAGGAAAAGAATAAACGTGGTTACGGGGAAAAAATTCTGCCATCTCTTGAAAGGTGACTATTTACTTTCCCACGTGTTGAAATGTGAGTGACAAATCCACAATAATCCACTTGACTAATTTTCTAATAAATATCCACAAACATTTCATTACACAGTTTCTGAAAACCTCACGGCTGACTGGCTTCTGAGAGAGCTTGGAAAAGTTTTGAATTGTTACGACATTTACAAAGCTCTCTGGATTCATAAACACTCGTCTGCCTTTTCGCTCGAGAGTCGAGCAGTCACGATGCCCTGAAAGTCGTCGGTGCCGTCCTTAAATTAGAGGACTGTGACATCGCCAAACGCGGAGCAGCAGTTCAACTGCTTCGCACTTCAGCAACAATTGCATCCTTCATTATCCTGTGTTGTCCGGAATTGATAATACAAAATTGTGACCATTGATATAGCAGGGCTGAGAAAAATCAGAGGAAACCTTTTTTTCTCTCTCTGATTGGTGCCCTTGGAGGTTGCAGGGAAGATATTCAGGATAAGCAGCTAATCTAGGAGCCAATCTTTGCCTCGGCTTTCTTTATGTGATTTGAATTCTCAGCATGGCAGCGGTGAAGGTGAAAATGATTCCAGAGCCATTACTGTGGCCCCATGTCGCCGCGCCAAAGAACAGCCTGCGCAGGAGGACACGAGGTCAGGGTAATTACGGCCACATTGCGCAGAGATAATGCTTTTTTATCTGACATCCGTCAGCAATACAGAATGTCTGCCTCTGAACTGAACATATGGCTGTTGAGGAAAGGGGAGAAAAGTACGATTTGGTGTTTTATCTTTCAAAGCTATTTTTTTTTTCTAAATGAACACATGGTAATGTGAACACTCCTGGCAGAGTGAGCCCACCAATTTCTAAATTTAATCATTGCTGCCTCACAGTCTGTGCCTGGGCAACAAAGACCCACACACACACACCCACACACACACACATGCAGCAGAGTGAGCCTTCTGCTTGGGGGGGACTTCTCCCCTCATTCAGTTTCACAGCAGGGAGTCCCATTTTTCAAAGTGAAAAGAGACTTGAACACAAGCTACATTTCTGTCTTACACTGTGAATTGAAGGCTCGCACATTAAGCTATAGCTGCCCACTGAATTACCTGAAACAAAATGTCTGTCAAGTGACATTAACGCGTCACTTGAGGGCTGCCCTTGGTGTGGCATTTCTATGTGGATTGTGTGTCAGGACTGCTATGCGCTGGCTTCTGCCGGGTCATCAATAAATACATTTAAAAAAAGATACTGAATTCATGAAAATGCATTGTTCCTTTCAATTTTATTTTTTTTTAGCTGCACTGGAAAGATGGAACAGCTGTACAGGTTCCTTATGTTAAGATAGATAGTGTGACATACATCTCTCTCTCTTACATCATTAAATGATAAAACTTTTTTATCAGCGATGATATAAACTCCAGCCTGTCTCTCACTCTCTCTGTGCCCCTCTTTCTTCTATAATCATTAGAAAACTTGATGTTTGAGACTTAAACCCAAGCCATGATGTCACTGCACCTCCATCCTGACCTTATGTCGCGTTCCAGACAACTTGGATGTCGAACATTCCTGACTTCCCACAAGAAAAAGTACAAGGGTACGCCATCCATCCAAAGTGGGCGTTCCTACTTCTAAACTTGGGGCACATCTGTCTACCCTGACTTCATGAGGTAGCAGTTGACTAATGTCGCATAACAATGGCAGCACCCATGAGAAGGGGGTAAGGTGTATCTGTAGCATTCAAGTACGTTTACATCTGTCAAAAAGACAACATTTTGCTATGGTCGGCCATGTCTTTTGTTCATTTTTGGTGTTGTGCACCTGGAACCCTTTAAATGTCCTGCTTGTAAGAAAAGTTTATTTTTGAGTCTCATTCCCAACTAGTCAAATACCGACGCACAGGGATGCTGGCTAACCCGTCCTACAAGTGAATCTCAAAAATCCAGTTTTCTTACAAATAGGACTTTCAGAACAGAACTCAGTATGTTTGAGGGGCAGGGGTTAATAAAAAGGGCACCACGTACGCAGAAAGTCGTGATATAGAGGGCACCCTAGAGGGCTCAGAGTCCACCAGTGTACTGCTTCAACGATGTTTTTGTCTGTTAAAATGTGTCAAATGAGGAAATAATAGAGTCATAAATCCCTGCATGACTTGGCTGAGAGACATTACAGACTGCATGCTGGTCCCTGACCAATCATAGCTTGCGCTCTTTCATGACTGGGTGATTTCAAAGAAAGAGGGTGCTATGGACCGAGCTCTAGGAACAAGAATGCAAGAAAAAGAAAGAGAAAAATTGCACCGAAGCTATGTGTTTGATGTCCTGAACGAACAAACAACTCTGACCTTTCCCCTGTCCCACAATTCCAGCTCCCACCACTTACAACAGCATTCCTCTTTTGATTTGCAGCATTTACAGCTGTGCGCGGAGGAGCACTCTGTTCTACTATTGCTCAACATGTCAAAACTCTTTGTGAAAGGCAAGAAAACTCTAACATGCTTGTCGTTCTGTTAGACTGCTGTGAGGTTGTCATCCACTATCATCCTGTACACATGATAAAACAATCAGCTGACACGTTGGGCTATTATTTGGCTGATATTATGCAGTTCCTGTGATAATGGCCTGTGCTATTAATAAAGTGGTGAGAAATGTGCATAAATATTTGCATATGGTTTCATTGCAACTGTGTTTGTGCTAACGCTGGCATTGCACTGGCAAATACAGCAAAATACAGTAGCACATTTTTTTTTCCCTCTGATATCGACCGGCCTGCACTTAGACCTAGTAGAGCAACAACATTCAAATCACATCTTGACACACCACTGACTTCCTCCGACATGCTGAACACATTGCGAGCAATATTGAGGAAAAACATCAGCTGAACAAACTTTGATGCTTAGAACAAAAGTTCTGTAATTTATGCCGGTTCTAGGTGAAAATATCAAGCGCCCCGGGTTCATACTTTACAATTTTTTTTTTTTTTTACAAACACATTTCTCTGAGTTGTGACTCAAAGTCAGAATACATTTGTAGAAAACACCCAAAGCCTGCAACAAAGGAGCATTCTCTTAGTTGACTGCCATTTCGCAGCATTTTCATAGCGAACAAACAAAAATCTATATCATCAAATGCAATCACATGTGGAGAACAGCTTATTGTGTCTTCTGGTTACTTTAGAGTGCTGAGATGGGAATACCTTTTTTTTTCTACTGGCCTCTAAGTCAAATTGTGTGAAGAGTGTGCTCTGAGCAGCGACGAAGTGGCACTCAGCTGACATGTGTGGCATTGTCTCGGGACAAAATGAATGCATTATTGGTCCAATGATGTCTGAAATTAGAGAGCAAGTGCCTCTCTACTGTAATTTGTGAAAAATGCCCTGATGTGAAATGCGTCAAAGAGGCTCAGTGCTTACTGGCACCAAGGCTGAAAAGATATAATTTACTGAAAAAAATGAATCCTGGAAGATAACACCTTAAACATGTTTCCCAAAGATGCACTTTTACAATAAACGTCAGGTCATTATCTTTTGTGCCTTGTGCATGTCTTGTGTATGTGGAAGATGCTGTGTGCTACATCATTAATAAGCTATGTTTTAAATGTTCTTCGTTCAAGACAGCTGAAGTGAATAACATTGATCATCTCGTTACAATGCAAAGTTCTGCTGGGAAACTTTGGTTCCCAGCATTTGTGCAGGGGAAACACCACTGAAGACCAAGTATACCGCAGCATGGAAAGGCACTACCAGATGGCAGTGCCCCACCAACAGGACAATATGCCCTACCACACAGCAAAAACTGTCCAGGGCTGGCCTGATGAATGTGACAAAGAGCTCAAGGCATGGACCTGGCCTTGAAATTCCCAAGATCCAAATCTGATCAAGCATCCATGGGATGCGCCGGAACAAGTCCGATCCATGGAGGCCCTACCTTGCAACAAACAAGACCCAAAGGATCTGCCAACAATGACCAGGTGCCAGACATCACACAGACACCCCCAGATGGTCAATGCCAATGTGTCAAATGAGTGAAGTCCGATTGACGGTGGGGCCTCTTTGGATCGAACTTGTTCCAGTACGTCCCCTGGATGCTTGATCAAATTGCGATCTGGGGAATTTGGAAGCCAGTTCGACACCTTGATCTCTTTGTCACCGTCCATGCCATCCCTGAACAGTTTTTGCAGTGTGATCGGGCAGATCGTCCTGCTGGGGGCGGCACTGCCATCAGGGAGTGCCGATGCCAGGATTGGGTGTATTTGTTTGGGTGGGTTGAATCCACATGAATGCCATTACCAAATGTTTCCCAGCAGAACATTGGATTGCAACAAGATGATCAATGTTATTCACTTAACCTGTCAGTGATTTTAATGTTGTGGCTGGTCGGTGTGTATATTTTATATTTCTCCCAAAAATAATTCCTTTGTGATCATGTGAATGAAAAGAAATATGTAACATCCTTTGAAAATGGATCGATGAGTTGATTTTTAATGAAAGTTTAACTTCCCAAGTTATTCTCCACTTCTGTTAATGACCACCACCACTACACCCATGTGCACACACCACTTGCACACACAGTCCACACTGTTGGGCCGCCCCTCTTATAAATCTTCACTCATTAATCATTTAGAGGAAGCAATTTGTGGAGCACCTGTCCCAAGCAGAAGGCCATTAGGGTTTTCAATGGAAGGAGCACGGTGGGTCTAATGGCTTTTCAGTGGAACTTATTGGAAGACATATTGGATTCTGTGCTACACATAGCCACTAGCTTTAAGATAGTGAGCGCTGAAGCAAAGCTCACACTTTTTTAATGCTGCAGTAGATAAAGATAAAACTGTGTTTTACTCAGCATATTTTAGATCCAATCTGGTATCTTTTTAAGAAATCACGTACAATCAATTGATTTAATCTGTCCTCTATCTGCTAGTTCAAGCATCTGATCAGCAGAATCATGCCTCACCCGTCATGTTTATTGCTTTTTACAAAGACGAAACTAGAGTTTACAGATTGAATTTAAGGTATATCCTATTCAATCTGCATTTAATCATTCCAGTAAACATGATCATCATTGTGAGCGCCTGTTCAGTAACCCATGATGGATGCTCCTTTTTTCTGCATTGAATGGAACAAGCAACAACTCATCACAGGCCCAGCCGCTGTTCCTGGACCTCATCAGGGAAGGGGCATTTTGTCAATAAATAAAAAAAATGTGCTTGGTATTCACTGCTTTAAATACAGCGGCCACGTTACTTGCTCAGATTCTCATTACCGATTCTGTTCTTCACCTCGGAGGATTATCCACCTGGAGCAGTCGTCTGTCACTCTGGCTGTGCTGCAAAGCCAAGGGGAAGCCCTGGGGAATGGTGTGGCCCTGCATCAGTGTACACTGTACAGTATCAGCTCGAGCAAGGACAAGACCCATCAATATTAGTCTGTCATCTTATCTGATAGAGACAAGCCCAGTGCTGAATCACCAAGCTCAGAATGGGCTCCATGTTTTGTAATGCTCTTCCCTTCACTTTCCTCTATGAATATGAATGGCCTCTGCACTCCCAAGCTCCTCAAACTTTTCTGCTACTTTGCAGGATACAAAAGTTGCAGCAAAGGCAAAACAAAAAAAAAAAACACCCTAAAATTTGGTAAAAAGAAGATTATTTATTTGTCACGTCCAGTCATACAACGTACAACCTAGTGAAACTTCTACTCTTTGCATTTAACCAATCCCTGAGGAGCCGTGGGGAGGAACTGTACAGCTCCTGAGGACCAATTCCAGGTCTAAGCCACAGCCTTGGTCAAGGGCGCTGACCAGAGAATTAACGCATAGAGGATATTGTTGGTGGGGGAAAACTCACGCAAGCACAGGGAGAACATGCAAGCTCCACAGAGAAAGGCCCTACCCCAATACCCAAGTACTTAATCTTAATTATATAATGTAGATATGATTAAGGCTGTAGCCATGGAGTCAACCTTGGAGGACCCAATCTGCTTGGAACCTAAAAAAAATAAAAAATATTGGAAAAAATGAACATGGAAAATTGTTGCCAGTGATATAGCCTTGAAAGAAATGGAGCATGAAAACAGTGCAGTGTTCCTTCCCACTGATTTGACAGAATTAACATCGGTGAAGTACTTGTATGTGAAACCACAGACAAGTTAAAACTTTTACGTATCTTTATGTTGCCACTTTCTCATGTTTCTTTATGGAAACTATGATTCAGTTTAAAATTTTTCTTGTCAGAATGCTGTGCTTATGTTCTGGTTAGGTATGCTTATAGGAAAACATTATGTTTTGCCTTAAAGGCACAATATGTATTTTCTCAGAAGAAATGAAAACTCAGAATTGTAATATTTACAATATTAATGAGTTAATAATACAAACTCAGAGATGTTTATTGTTCCTTAACTGAATAAAAAAGTTCAGTTGTTCCAAGTTGTTCTTGGAGGAAAATAAAGTTCCCAGAACACTGTTTGTTCATATTTACCGGAACCTGCCACCTTTGTAGGTTAAAAGTACAACAGGAATACATTTAAGGTCAGTTTGGTTTTTCGGTTTATTCAGCCATGAAAACAAGGAGTTTGTTTATTTAGTTTGTTTAGGCATAAAAAAAAAACTTGCCCAAAACTTCATAGTGCACCTTTAAAATAGCTACGTTGGACTTTTGTCAAAAATATATTTTTTTGTCCCCACAAACAGGGCTGGAAATTGTCACAAGGTCTCCTGCAAATAATAAAGCAGTGTCATTTTTCAAAAGTTTGGAACAGAATAAAGTCAGAATTCTAAGATTAAAGTCAGAGAAATCTAATCTTTTGGCCTTAACCCTCTTCCGTATGAACGTGATATGACACGTGGATACGTCACTATAGGTACACAGCCTAAGACGCGTACAAATTTGAGCATACAGTCGGCAGAAATGTTAACTGCTTACATTTTATCCTGGTGGCTGGACTGGTGACCCTCCCCAAATATACATGTATGCTTTCAGAAAACCAGGCCCTGGATATGAGAAATCTTAGTCCTCATTTCATGTGATTACACAGCAAAGTATGACTAACAAAAGTGATGGTGCTGCAACGCTGCCCACATCAAGGTTTTCAGCTTTAGTGTAGGCTGCTGTATTACATATATTATTCAACGTCAGAATGCCTGCTAGGCAGATTTATGTGTACAGTCAAACAGACAGAATCCCACATAATCCTGGTACACTCACCCCGTGCCCCTTGTTCATGCTGCATGTGGAAAGAGAGGGAGCAGAAAACCAGTGTGCTGTCAGGTGAAATACAGCTGTAGATCATAAAGCAAATACCATACAAGAGTAATGGGTTGTATTTTACTTTCAGCTAGCTTCCCTAATGCCTGCCCTCCATGATTAAAAGCTTTCTGTCCCCGACTCCTCAACCCCATTAAGTTATGTGTCTCTCTTAGCGGGGCGACGGAGGAGTTGCCCTCGAACACCCAACTTTGTTCAACTCAGGTCCATCACGAGCCCCTCGGTCGTCCATCTTCTTTCTCGTTAAGCACTATTAATTGTCCACACATGTACCATGGGGCGTTGTTTATTAATTCACATCCTGTGCCCATTAGGTCCCATCAAGCATCTCGAGACAAATGGCCACCCATTAGACAGCTCAGTCTTCTAATGAGAGACAGTCGCATGTGTGTGGCTCCCATTACAAACAACGCTGGGATGTGACACTCGCTTTTTTGTCTCCACCCTCAACACTTTAATTCATTTTTGGTGGTTCGCCATCTGCAACTTAAAGCTGCAGCGAAAGTACTGCTGGTAGTAAATCATGCACTTAATAATACAGTACTCTTCTTGCTCCTTTCAGCAACATCACATCACCCCAAATCTGGCTTCTCTCCATTGGCCGGCTGGATTAGGAATTGATTTTAAGATTTAACTGATCACCCCTAAAGCTCATTTAGGTCTGGCCGCAAGCTACTGCAGAAATATTGACCCCATACGAGCCAGTTCGCAGCCATAGATCCTCAGGTGGGGCGCTCCGGGACATTCCAAATTCAAGGCTTAGATCTAAAGGTGACTGTTCTTCTGCAGCTTTGAAACAACCTACCCGTGGACACACAGTAACTTGTTTTTTATTTTATTGCTTTTTGTGTGATGGTATCTTTTTTATTGCTTTTTTTTCTCTTCACTTGTATTTACTCATAATGACATCTTGTGTTTTGAATTTTGTGTCTTTTGTCTTCATGTTTTAACCTCTCGGTAGTCTGGGCATTTTATTGTATAGTCTTCCCGAGGTTCCTGCTTATAAAAGTTAGTATTACTTTATGGAGCAACTTTCACATGAAATAAAGCACTGTATGTAGAGGGTTAGGGTTCATTAATTCTTTTTTTACACAAAAGATTAATTCTTTTCAGGAGACTATTCATTTTAAATGGAAAAAAAAGTAAATGTTATTATCTCAGTATTTGGCCACTAATTGGATAGTTCAGATTTTTGGATTTAAAGGTCCAATTTGTAAGAGAGTTTGTTTTTGAGTCATGTGATGAAGTTGCTTCAAAACAGTACTTTCAGTCACTGAATCCCAATATGACCTTCTTTATCTGCAATATCATTTGGTATATATATACACATGTGCACATCCACATCTGCAAATTAAATCCATCTTTGTGGATGAAAAAAGGCAATAGCAAGTAAACTATTAAATGATTTGATTTTCTTATTTTCTTTGGCATTCATGTCATATACAGATGCAATGATGATTTCTGGGTCATGTGTGTATGTTGTTGTCCAATCTTAAATCTTTATTTGATCATGTGACAAGGCGACAAGATCTGTCAAGAAGGCCTACTTGTATTTTATGTAGTGAAGCAATTCAAATAGCTGAGTACAAGCGCTTTTTCATTGTGGGCGTGTGCTTAAACCGTGTGCGTGCCGATTTAGCCGTTCAGTTTTCGGGACATGACGTTATTTGTTGATAAGTACTGCAGCTCTCTTTTCTCTTATTTACTATAATAGCTTGCCTCTATGTTGAAGAGGAATGTGGTTGCCGTGATTTCTGAAGTTATTAATTATCATTTCAGCACAACAGTGAAATGGACAGTTCCCCTGCACTCAGGTTATCGTTGTCATGTCCCATAATTTTGACTGTCACAACACTATCCATGGTGCTGATAACCTCCTCTTTGACTTCTGTACTTGTTGCAAATACAATAGCCGAGATAACACTGTAAAATCCAACACATGGTTGGTACTTTACATACACACCTAATTTTGTCTGCATATCCAACAGTGTGCGTATGTGTGTGTGCAAGTGTGCCTCGTAACTGATCAGCCCGAGGGCCCATCAAAATAGCCATCGTTACTAACTTCCGCAGCTGCCCTCCCAAAGCATCAGTGTTTAACAAGTCATTGTGAGCCAGTCTGTGAACTCACAACAGATTGGTTGGGATGCTGCACAGATTTTTGCTGCCAGAAAATGATGCTATTACAGTGAGAAGCTATAGGGTCAGTCTCTCAAACACCCTCTGTGTTTCTACTGAGTGAATATGGTCTAGGTATGCTAATGTTACAGTAACACGCTTACTGTTAAAGACGAGATAAGCACATAGGTTGGTTTACCCTGACGGCGTGTAATGATGTGTTTGGAGACAGGTTAGAGAGGGGGCTGCATTCAGAGCAGACTCTTGATGGTCCTCATTCAGCTGATCAAAGAGAGCTCCTTTTATTGTTCTCCATCACTGGCTCATTTCACGTAACTGTGTTCAGCTTCAGTGGTTGAAGCCTACTTAATCTAAAAGCACCGATAATAAATATGTACAGTATGTGTTTTGTGAAAAACCCTTTTATATTCAATCGCGGGTATTATTCATGCATTACCCATAACTAGTTTGGCAGTGCTGGTATCCGCTGTATTAGGCTGTATAAAATGGCAAATGAAAACAAATCTATTTTTTTTCTCTAATGCACTACAGCCTGGCCACCCAATTTGACAGTTCCATTATTTTAAGAATCATGAGAAGGGCTACTTTATAACCCTGCTGCAGGAGCAATTTCACTTGTAATGATGGTTGGGCAATTTTGCCATTTATCTGCTCTGGAAAGGGAAAATAAACAAAGGCTGTCAAAAGTAAGTTTACATCAAGTAACGATAACAGTTTTTGCTGTGAAAAAGATAGTCTCATGGTGAGACTGCAAAACAAATTCAAAACAAAACCAGCACACACCAAAGCAGAAAGTCCAAACTGGAAGTGTTTCTGTAGATTGTTCATAAACTATAAATGCAGGACTCAGCAAGCTACCCGTCATTCCCACACTGACGTGAGAGAGAAAAGAGAGCACACAAACTTGGTTTGACTTGTTTCAACTTGTTGACAATTTTGTGGCGTATTTTCTTGAAGCGATGGATAAAAAAGGATTCCACGTGTACCAGCGATTTCAGATGTGGACCCAGAAGAATCCCACGATAGTGATGTAAGTAGCCACCTCTGCTGATCTCTGACCTTCCTTCTGTTCTTATCTTACTGTCATCCACACACCATAAGAATATATCCAAGCAACATATACATTTAAATTAAAACATATAAATTACTACATTTGGCAGCTGCAGCTGTGTTGCTTTGAGCCTGATTTGTGTGTTTAACTTCTTCTATTTGACTAATTTTAACAGAAACTTATGGGGTGTGATAATTTACATTTCTTTGCTAACGAGGCAGCCAATCATTTATACAGCTTAGTATATTGATCTTATACTACACTAATGGAAGCAGACAGACATCATGCTAGAAGTTATCCACACTGATTCCACACAACTGACTGTCCTGGGGCTCCAGTCCAGTTCGTAGCGATGTATTAATGTGTTAAAACCCCAAAGTTGTGGACAAGAGCAGCCCAGTGGAAACTTGTGTGTCCCAGGTGTCAGTGTACCTGGGCTCTTTTGAGCTATTCATCTGCTCGGCTGGAGAGAAGATGTTGTGTAATGTGTCCAGGAAAGTGAGGAGATGGAAGTACTGTAAGGCCAAGGGGTCAAATGGTGATGTAGAGTGTCTTAAGGATTTATAGCTGCACACATGGTGATATTCCTCCCTTGCCAGCCAGGAACATCCACAATGGCATGTTGGTTATTGATGATTCTCTGTCCCCATTGCCACCTTTTTTGTGAGGTTGAAACCCACTTTATCAGAAAATGGGATTTCATGGGGAATTGCAGGTGCAAATAAAGAAACCATTTATTGGACAAAAAATGAATGTACACCCCCCGAGTCCAGGACGAGTCATTAAAATGTTTTCATGTTCCTGGAAGTTTCAACTCCAACCCACGATATAGTGCCTGCAGTGTTGTTACTACTCCTTATAACTAATAAGAAACTTTAAGTTTAATAGTGGAAGAAAAAGTGTCAAGTGTCAAAATGTCGAGTTGTTTATGGTTTTTGGAAATGTATAGTTTTTGCTAATTTTAGATATCAATATGTGAAATGGTCCACAGTAACTTCCTCACTTACCATCTTGTTCAGGCACTGGCCAAGACATTTAACAGTATTAATAACACTTAAAAGTTCTACGGTAAGTATCTATTTTTTTTGTCTCGTGTAACATAAAGGGACTACAACTTACATTTGATGCATCCCTGTGTTGTGAAATGAAAAATAATTGAACCTTTGAAACTCACATCTTGAACCTTAAATGATACTATAATGAAGGTGAATGGGGGTTCAAAATGCGAAGAGCATGTACAAAAACATGCTCAGTCAGTATAACGAATCTATATATTATTTATATTACTGAACACAGAGAAATGTAAATGCTTATAAAAGAAAACTTCACTGGAACACAACTAGAAAGACAATTTTTCAAGCATCAGCACATTATTATTTCATCACCTTAATAATTGAAGGTCATCACAGAAGCACTTTGCTCATGTTCATGTCTCTACTGTATATGGCCTTCTTGACATACATAGCTGCGTGTCAGCTGAAGGTTTTGTGATAGTTGTACATTTTTTCCTTCGCATTCACATGTTCCTCAGGAGAGAGGAATACAGAGAAAACCATACATGTTTTAAAAGTCTTTCATTTGCTTTTTATTCACTGCACATGCTTATTTTAAATCACTGTGATGAAACATAATGTCCTTGAACTTGATTTTTCTTTCATCAACAGTGGAGGCAGAACAACACAAAAATATATCTCATTAATCCCATGTCTTTGTGGAAAAGGAGGACACCAATGTGAGAAGACTTAAGCATGTTTTTCTCCCTCGTAGTGACCTAAAAAAAGCTATCAAGTCTGTCGATTTCAGTGAGACAGTCATTTGGCCTTAGGCTCAGCCATCCAGTTACTCATCGTGTTTCTACTATTCAAAGCGAAAACACTGGCCTTATATTCTTCTTATTCAATCCATTCTTAATGAACCTAACCAGAGAGTGCGCTACTATGGATCTTGACAGTTTTCCATCCCATGCTTGACATGACCTATATTTTTCTCCAAATAATATATGGGTTGACACTGTTGTATTCAGAATGACAGTGATGCTTCCTTTGTGGCAGTGTTGTGTTTTCCTAGTTATTATTACAACCCTAACAAATTGTGCCTCTTTAACTTGGAACTTATTGCTAACACAAATTGTCTGTCAAGTCATTACTAAAGAGAAACTGATGTGAGATTATTTTGGTCGCATGCTGGACAGAACTAACATGTCCTCTACCATGTCAGGTCTACCTGTGAGCAAAATAGTTATCTGTTGATAATTGTATCCATACTTAGGTAGAGGACTGTAGTTAAGGCAACCTTACTTCATGCTAAATCAGTTTTGATTCAAGACCAATGGAAATTAAAGGCCAAAACCTGAACAAAACAAGTTCTGCAAAAATTAGCCAGTGTATGAAACAGCTATGTTTTCAAATGTAAAGAAGACTAACATGAATGAATGAATGAAAGCGTACCTCAGCTTGCTAACGTCAGCATGCTAACTGTACTGACAATGACAAATGACACAGTTAACATGTTGAGCAGGTGTGATGTTTACCATGGTAACCATCTTGGTTTTACATGCCAACAAACTAACATTTGCAAATTAGCACCAAACACAAAATGCAGCTGACATTGACGAGATTGTTGTGGGAGGTACTTGACCAGAAACAAAAACACTGAAATAATTCAAATTTTGACCTATTGATGTAAAAACAGAAGTCATGTGATCATCAAAGTCAGTAGGCTGCATCCTCTGAGGACTATGTACAAACTTTAAGGGCAATCCATCCAATAGTTATTGCGATATTTTAGTTTGGACTAGGTTAGTTCATCAGTTCACTTACAGACTGGCATTTAAGTCTTTCAGTGATATTTTAGAATAAACAGTGATGCAACACTGTCTGCAATAGGTCTGAACCTTGAAATCAACACTGGATCAGAATATGCCACATATAAATGTAACATAAAGTTTGAATTTAGTTGCAACATTCTTTAATTCTGATATAATTACTTTGAAACCAAATGTGATTTGGAGGTAAAGTGCAGAACTGTTGTTGTGCCATATCAATACTGCATGGGTGCATGTATGTTTTATGTGTTCTTCCACAAACCTCAGCTGCTGTGGGGAGATGGATGTGGGTACCTGTGCCTTACTGAATGTCTCTGTTGTTTTTTGTCTTGGAAATAGGTTTAGCAGCAAGAGAAGCCTCATGCTGCTCTACAAATACACTTAAAATATAAAAATACAGAGATTTATTTATTTATGATTACTTTTGTACGTCTCCCTGAGCTTCGCAAAAGAATAATGAAAGATTTTATGCCACACATTGTCGTGAGAGAAGATGTTGTCAGTAGAAGGACAGATTCAGTGGCGCACAGGTAGCTGTGCATTGCTAATGCTGACTGCAAGTTTAAAACAAGTACACACCGAAAATGTGTCATTCCTGTACTATTTTCAATAATCCACCTTGGATGTTGAAGGAAACAGAGTAGAAAACATAGTCAAACTTATGTTGGCATGGTTGTCCTCCACTCGAAAATCTGACATTGAACTAGAAATGAGGTATAACTGAAGAGCTGTAACATTGAAAACTGTCTGAAGGACTCGCCTGCACTGACAATGGAAAGGCCTCATCAGTCCTCCCGTGGACCCATGTTTATGACCTGACTTTTATATTATTAGGTGAAAGGGATGGCGGTCGAATTAAGCCAAGCCAGTGACCATTTTATGACTCCAGTTCAATATTTGTAAGTGAGAAATGACTGGATATTTCTGACAAAAATGTGCTGCGCCGTGCCGGACGATGGAGCAAAACCGTCCCGAAGCCGTCCAGCAACGCACATGCATCCAATGGAATTCTAGAGTTACTCTGACATACAGAAAGTTAAGAAAAAAAAAAAAAGCTTCCAATATTTTAAAACAGAACTTGGCTCTTCCTTCAAATTTTGCCCAGACCAGAGAGAGATTGGCACAGTCAATTGTGTTGCTGCAGTCTGTCTGAGTAATACCTATGACTTATTATTTAACAGTAATACATTAAATGCAATGTACAATAATATATATTTCACTGTGGACTACAGTCTAAGATAACAATTATTTTAACTACAGTAATTACATTTTCACTAAATTTCCCAATAAAAAAATGACCTTTCACTAGCTTATCATACTTACACACAAACACACTTTCCAACTGGAATAAACCAGCTAACGCCACCAGCTGAAACAATATTGTGTCCTTAATAAATATTCAACCTAAAGCTCAAACTATATCATACTGAGGTGGTTTTAGCTTCAGGTGTTGGCTACCAATGCTAATTACAATGCTAACGAAAATAACGATAGCATGCCAACGCACTAGTCGTAATTAGCGCCGTAGCTAGCTAATTATAAACTAAGATAGATAAACAAAGATAGTACTATATAAAAAACAATACAAACACGTACTTACCTTCTTCAGGACTTTGACCAGGCAGTGCTATTCCTCTGAAGTTATGGATTTTTTAGCTGAGTGAACATAGGTGACTATAGGTCTGCTTTGTGTCTGGCTCCCATGTAGCTCACCCAGTAGTGTTATCTCCAAAACTATGGCAAAAACTTGAGTTAAAAAAAAAAAAAAAAAAGTAGCTACTCACCTGCATTCAGTAGTGCATGATTCCCGAAGGAGTCCGGACATGACTGAATTTACAACAAGAAGCTGAGCTGCTTTAAAAAAAATGAAGAAGAAACTGCACTGCTAGCAAAACCAGCTGGCTCTGTCTTGTCAGAGTCAAGGTAGGTCATCATAGTAACGTTTGATTCAAGAGCTTTCATGGAGTCTTACAGACTTAATAGACGTCATAGAGTTACGTATCATAAAACACAATTTAATATAAGGAATAAAATAAGGACTTGATTACTATAAATAGTTCTACCAGTAGTTTCGTATCAGCCATGCTAATGAAAACAGGAACCTTTTCTAATTTTACGTACGTAAGCAATGTCTAAATTTGCAAGTGTACAGGTCCTGCAGAGCACGTGAAGGTCAGGCTGAACTTGAGAGTCCTCTCACAGTGACATGGTCAAGCATTCAGATACCCAAACTACATTAGTGCTTCTCATGAACTTGTAAAGTACAGAAGGAAAACAATTTACAGGCAGTTTCCCTCAAATGACCAAGAAAATGTTCCGTGAATCCAGCTTCTTACCTCTCTTCTCCAGCTAAGTTTTGTGTCACATCCAAATTTTTTTGTACCCACCCCCCCTTGGTGTTTGCCGTACTGAATGACTTTGAATTTGTGTCACACTATCACAATATATACAACATATTTTCATTGTTGCGCTTTAGCTTTTTAAATCCTAGACATCGGAAAAAAAACAAAGCTGTAAATGAGGAAGAGATGTGTCTGCAATAATGAGGCCTTGAAAATGACCCCTTCATTACAGACTGAGTCAAGAGCTGACTAAGATTAATGGCAGACATTATGGACAGGGAAGCTGAATGTTCATTTGCTGACCAACATCCTGCCCTTAGCACAGCTCATTCATTATAGTTAGCGAGAGGTTCAAGACTACCGACTCTAATTATGATAAACAACCAGTAATTGAATGTGGTCTGTTGTCATTAACACCGCGCCATATTGTCTCAGATAATATATTAAATCATACAAGAAAATGCGGTTAACAGATTGGAGGAAAGGCTGCTTGTTGACCGGGATTTCTTCAAGGTTAAAAGACCGTTCCGTGAGGCGTGAAGATGTCCGTACTTTGCTGCCGCTCCGGTCCTTACTGCACTTTGACGTACATGCTGACACAATGACTGGATAAAGACACAGCTCGTGGAGAACTGGTGGCTCTCCATCACCGTGGCCACTCTGAGGAGTATTATTTTATGGATAACAGTAAATGCATCACAGAGCTCTTTTACATTTTACAACCTCTATTATACAACAAGGCAACTTCACTTACCATCCTGCCCTTTGCCTGTAACATGGCCTATCAGTCATGGTGGAGTCGACGGGAACCTCACAGCTCAGCAGGCAAATTAAACTTGATCTCTGAAGGGAAGGGAAAACTCTACTCGGTGGACTAGCACCGTGGCATATTTTATCTCCCTACGCATAATAAGCTGGAATAAAAACTTCATCTCGAATGCTTGAGTGAACGACTAAGACTTCTTTTATGGACTCATCACAAAATAGCAACAGGGCAGGATGGTTCATCAGCTGTCACTTGGGCGTCGCTTTTCAGCAAGATAGGAATCCGCTACTGCGTGTGTGCTGCAAACGCTTCAGGTCTTCATCTAAGAGGATTAGGAAGCGCTTCCTCGTCTCAGAAATGAAAGAACAATAGAGTTCACACACAGACAGCTTGTAATGCAAAACCTTTTAATGTCATCACACAGTGACATTTGAAGCACATCGCTCTTCATGACACACATCCAAACAAAGGAAACGGTCACATATTTGAAACCTTGAAACATGCACAATACAAGGAAGTCATTTGTTCCCAGGTAAATGAGCCCCATCTCACTGACATTTGGTTCCTTTGAAATTAAAAGTGGACTTACTTGGTTTTAAAAAAACATTCCTTTTAACATTGATTTTTCTTTCTTTGTCTGTTTAACTTGTTATTGTTTCATCTGCTGTGTATTAACTCCTGTAAAGCGTCTCACAACTTGGCTGCAAACTTTTGCAAATTCTTGAATTCTTGGGTGTGCAATTAAAACACACCCACAGGGATTTAGGCATATGTTTAATGCTAACACAACGCTTTGCTTGTAGGTTAAACAGGAGCAAACATTATCATGTTGCAATTAAAATGTCCTTGTAGAATACCAGTATGTCACAGGCTATGAAATTATATCTTAGGCTGCTACACACACTCACCCACTGCCCTGACCTCCATCCTCTTACTCTTTGCTGTACTTCCCGCATTAGCACCAAGTTGCTGATGCAGATTACTTGCATAAGAACGTGATTAATTAGAGACAGGGTTGTACAAACATGCAGAATATAAAATAGGGTACAAACAGCTGAGTCATTAAAAAAAACAAAAAAAAACACTGAAGGATGAATTAGGATGTAAAGTCTTGTCTGTTTATCCTTTACAAATTAGCCATCACAATGTGCCCTGCTAGAAGATCCACCAAGCAGGGTGTGGAAGAGATGCCATAAAATTGTTCGAATGTGAAGTCAAGGGAATGTTTTCAGCACATGCCGAACAGTGAGCTGGTTCATGTTTTAATGATTTGTGGAGCCAAAGCAAAAGACTAACATGCCTTCCAAGTCGCTTCAAGTAACATTTGCCCTTTTGTGCTGGTGACAAATCAATCATGGTTTCCCTTTGCTTGGTGAAGACACATCAAGAGAACTGGACAGAATGTACTAACCACTGAAATGAAATAACAGATCTTTGGTATTATTATACAACTAAAGTCCCACAGTAAGTTTCTCACCAACATGCCAGTTCACGCAGTTTTCTTGTCCAGTGCAATCCTAATTAAAAGAAGCAACGAGCAACACAAAGACATGGCATGCCATTGGTCCAGCAAAATCACCAGGGAGCAAACTGAAAGGGTCAGGGTTTTTTTGACAGCAGAAATGACTGGAATGTGAATTAAGTATTTAACTATTCTGCAAATCCTGCTGCTATTAATGACCAATAAAGAAAACACTTAAAGCTGAGGTATGTGACCGAAGCTGAGCCCAGTGGCACCTGATCCAGTTGGAAGACACAGGCCAGGTTCAAATTCTTTTTCTGATTAAGACATCAGGCTTTGGACATTGGGTCAGACACTGCACATTTTTTGGTTTGATTAAATAGTTTAAAACTGCAAGGGTTTTTTTTTTCAGATGTTTTTCTTTTGCATTGGTGGAGACACAGCAAGGACAATTGGACAAAATGTACTTTTTGTGGTCCGCCCACTGATCTGAAATAAGTTTTGTTATACAACAAGTGTCCCAAGGTCAATTAGTCACCAGCACATCACTTCATGCAGTCAGGACTTTGCCAAGCTGGGAAAAAAATGCAATCGGTATGCTTGTTGCTGGTACTTTCCAATGGTTTTGGAAGTTATTTGCGCTCAACCTACTCAGTTATCTAGGTATGAGGTAAACTGTATAAAATGGGACAAAGGTTGGCTCCAGGCTTATGTTTTAGGGCCATGCATAGAACTAATTGACATATGCTATTAATTATACCCAAAACATTTGGACAGTGCCTTCAGATGCTGAACCCCAACACTACTGTAAAATTGTAGTTGCTGTAGGTGCTTTGTTGTGTGCATTCGGGTCTTAAATAACTTTCTATCGGTTCCACACAACTTCAGAGCGTATTAAATTTGTTTTAACGCAACGTGACATCGTATTGAGATTATTTTGATCTCATTTGGTTTGACATTCAACCTCCTGCACACTTCTGACCTGCGGCAAAGTGCTGTTCTATAAATACGATGTTTCCATCAGTCGAGCGCAGGACTTGATTTTTGTGTCAGGATAAGAGAACTAAAGAAGACAAATGCTTTTGTCACAGACGAAAGTCACTGATTTGTAACAGGATAAAATGAAAGCACACTGAATTATAATTACGGCATGCTCTGAAAGGTGAGGAGCTGTCAGACTGCATTTGATTTGAAGGCAGGCCTCCTCCATTATTTGATGCGCTGATTACAGCAGGCAAAGAGCTCGGGCTGTGAGGTGCTGTTGGAAACGTTTGATGTGGTAGTTGCAGTGTAGTGTCGTATGAGAGGATGCTGCCTGAGCTGTATTTACTTGCACTGAACTTAGATCTGTGAGCACTGACGAGTTTCGACTGAACATTTTGGGGTGGGAAAATGTCAGATGCGATAATGTCTAATTTATGATGTTGTGACAAAATGAATGCAACTTCATGCCAATACACTGAAATTGTATTTTCTTAAATAGAGACTACAATTTTATGTCAGGAAGGAACAACCAAATGTTTAAAATTTAAATCTGGTACTAGAGAAAACAAAATAATAATGAAATTAAGTCAAGGGAAAGACTTAAGCCAAGTCTTTCCCTTTATAGGAAACAAATAAGGATACAAGGATTGTTTGCTCAATCAAATTCTGTTTTTACAGATATATGAAAGACAATGAATGAATTTGAGTTTAGTCAATTTCCAAGAAGGATCCTCATGTGGGCAATGTTAAAAGCCCATTCACCGAGTTGGCCTCAAGACGATGGAGGAATTCCAAAAGCCGCCGACAGATGCTCAGCACTGATGTGACTTCAATTCAAACAATTAGCACAACGAGCGCCTTTTTTCGTCATCCTGCAGAGACAGAGTCACGTTCTTGGCCAGTTTTTAGATCTGTTTTGGTCTCCTCGCTGAATACTCTGTTGGATTTAATTTACCAGTCACTAACTTTTTGTAACATGTTGGCTCGTGGGCTTTTGCAGAAAATGCCTGTCTGCTACTGAGGAATCAGGGTTGATGAGAATCGTGACACTAAATCACACCGATATTCTTAAACCAAATTAATGAGCTGAAAGGGCTAAAATAGAGTAATTAGAGCTACAGAGTCTGGTAATAATTTCCTGCTGGATCATCACCCGTATCTGTTTACACCTACAAACAAAACACATTAATCCGATCTCAGCAAATGTATCGCTGCTAGCTGCCCGCTTTCACTGAGAGGTCTCCACAGAGGTTGTTTACGCTGGATCTCTTTTTGGTCAGAGCATAATGAAAGGCGCTCTGCAGAACTTCTGTGTTGTGCTGTGAGTCGGTCATTAGTTATGAAAATCCGACCCGAGTCCTTCACCAAGAAATCCACCGTCCAGCAGCATTAAACGACTTCAACAAATTGTCCACAGGCTTGTATCAGCGACCGAGAGAGACGTCACGTTCCAATCCACTCATGCATGACCAATTACATGGCCATAGAGCCCCTTTAATCACCGATGCACATTGACGAAAATATCCTAATCCAGCTAGAGTTGCACTTTTTTGGCATTTTTTTTTTTTTTTTTATCTCCATCTTTTGGTTTTGGGATCTTCTGACAACCTCTGGAAGGACTTCCTCTCCAAGTAGATAGACATTGATTGGCAAAAAGAGATATTTGCGATATTGTGATTGTGTGCAAAGATAGTGACATAATTAGTGGCATTGTTTTATTGCCAAGCACAAAGCCAATACTAATCTCAATGTTGTTTTTCAATAATTGTATTGTTATTTTCCGTACATTGAAGAAAAAAAAAATGCTAGCTGAAACTGTACTGAATTATTTGTTAATTTAAAGGATCCCCATTGTCTGATGTCATATAAAGATATATATGAAAAGCAAAACCTACATTAATTTGAAAATAACAAATGCATATACAGCTCAAAGCCAGTCAAGAGTGCACATACACATTTCTTCAAAAGAAAATCAGCATATGTATGAATTAAGCAATGGTTTTATTAGAACAATAATCTAAATACAGGTCAACTTGGCCAGTACTGGTATCAGACACTGTAGGAAGGAATGGTGGTCAGATTCATTTCACCACTATCATGTCCATAATACGATTTTACCACATGGTTAAATGTACGTAATCAAAGAGTTACAATTTTATGTACAAATTTAAGCAACACTGCAGCCGTCTCAACATTCTCTTTGGCTTTCAACAGGCCTGCAGACGATGTCGGTTTGTCTGCTTTAATGGTGCCGACAGAGCGTGGAAAATGATGGCATTCTTTACCTGAAAGGGTTAAATTCTAATTTCATGCGGGTATGATATCTTATCTGGCAGGTGTGTCAGTTCTCTCAGGCTCCAAATCAGTTTCTCGACTTTGTGGAACCATTTGCGGGTTTCGCACAGATAAATTGATCCATCTGAGAAATTGTTAAGTAGAGCATTGTCCCTGGCTGCAGACACCATTGGGAAATCACAGGATTGTCCTCGGCAATGACATGAATGACGGCTCCGGCAGCCACAGTGAGAGTTTTAATCAGGCATGATGACAAGTGGGAGGCGAATGTGTGTGGAGCAGAATATAGAGGCAACACAGTTAAAAAAAAGAAAAAGAAAAAAGATGAACAATGATACTGATATAAATGTTTATTCTGGCCTATCACTGATTTAAGGCTGGCAGATAGTTTATAAGCCATTTCAGTGAACATACATCTCAGCAAGGAAGGAGAACTGTGTTGCTGTGAGCAAGACATAGTTATTTACTTGTTCACTGAGGGATATAATTACAAAGAAAAAGAAAATTCCCCCTTTGGGAGCTGTTTTGGAGATTTCTTGTGGCAGTCTTTGGTCACTGCGGGCAACAAAAAAGAAGTCAAAAAATGACAAGTGAAAACTGTTCGTCCATGAGGCAAGTCTCTCATGTCACAGAGTTCAACTAACAGCCTGTTCTAGTTGTTGGTTTTTTTGTTTAACATCAAAAGAGTGAGGAAGAGTGAGAGGAAATGCAGAGATGGTAGTAGGTGTCTGATATACTATGCTATATGACAAACATTGTTATTTTTAGAATATGTGACGGTTTGAAGGTTTGTAGTTGGACCCAAAAGCGGACAATCAGACAGGTGAAGGTTATCAGGTGATTTTTTCAACAGTCAGAGGGGAATAGTGCAGTTCAGGGGTAGCTTGTTGATGCAGGTTAAGAGGGCGCCGTGAGGAGAGGGGTTATTTGAGGTAATGAAGCTCTAGAGCATGCAGAGAAGCATACTGGCTGGCTGGCTGGATTGTGGTGCGGGGTTACCAGAGAGTAGACAGCCTCTTGAGAGTGTCTCGGCTTGGGGAGTCTCAGGTTGGTTGATTGGTTGATTGGTTGGTTGGTTGGTGGCAAGGCCAACACACAATGTACACCACACCACACCACAGAAACAATCTGGCAACAAATACAAAGTTGACCAAGGTATTTAACCGAGGGGTGATGAGGAGATTCGCAGCAGGTGTGTGTGTCCAGCTCCAGCACTCCAGGTAAACCACGCCTCAGCCTAAGACTCACCTCTGAAAGTCACGAGGAGAATTCCATACCAAACACGAAAGAAGTCCATACCAAAAACCAAAATCATGACAGGATAATCCAATTTCCCTTTGGCCATCCCTTTTTTTCCCCACTCATTTAATGTTTAGATTTGATGTCAAGCTCTTGTACCATTAAACGCACACTACACTTAGCTGAAGGTTAAAGCAATTTTCATACAGCCTTCGTCCAGCAATTCCAGGTATGTCAATTGGATTTGTGAGTTGTATTAAAGTGCTAAATTGTCAAGAGTGGATTGATTCATATTAATCACGCCATTCAACAGAAAATAGCTCTCCGTACTAGCTATTTAGATTTTCTTTTATTCTCTGGAGTACGTGCTTCAGATGGTGGACTTGCTTAACATTGACCTATCAGCTCATTAAAGCGGTGGGTTCAAGATGTTTGCCGCTGATGACGCATAAACACTAAGAGCTGAGCTTCGTCTAAAAAAATCCACAATCTATCTCTAACTTTGACAATGTGCTTTAGTTTACCCAAACCGAACCACAGACTCTGAATGCAAATCGGTATCACGTTATTTCATTGTTCACAGCCATAGATTTGTTTTTCTGCTTCGACAGCAATAGCCCACCAGAGATCCACTCTCACACTGTGTCAGAGGTGCATCCATTGCCTACCAAGTGTATCATCCCGCATACAGGGGCATGACTGTTTGTTAACCTTCCTCCTCTATCGCCCACTCTGTCATTACACATGCAGGAGATAAAATCCATTTTCTTAACTTCTAGAGAAAATATAAAATCATGTCAGATCAAACTTAAAACACGTTTTACTCCCAAGGGTAATTCTATTTTTACCCTGTGGTGGTTGTAGTGTTTATAGTTTTTTATATTGATGTGCATGGTGGAGTGCGAAGAAACACTTAAAATGGAACATTTACTATGGCTAGAAACAAACGCTATTGTGAAATGTTCGTCAGATTTTGAGGGTCCCACCTGTTCAGTTGACCAGGTCAGTGAATCTCCATCGCTTAAACACGAGGGAATTTAAAGACGGCAGCTTTAAGTGCACGGCTCAGAATGTGTGACACAATGCTATAAGATTTAGATGTCACAGCACAGACAACCATGACAGCAAATAGCTCAGCCCTGGTAAGTCTCCGAGGGGACAAAGAGAGGTGAGATAAAAGAGGCTAAAGGCAATCTCTGTGTGAAGCTTAAGCCTTAGAAACTGATGTCCTTATAAGTGTTTGTCTGTCCCACACAGTCTGACTGAGTCAGACACCATGGCAAGCGGCTTACAGCTATTGCTGCTCTCTCCGCTGTTAAAGGTTGTATGGAGGCAGGACTGCTGCCATGTCACTCGTGTCTGTTCCGCTGAATATGCCTGAAGTGTACCATATGAAGGTATTTGATGTTGACATTTAAGCAAAGAGAAGGATATGGAGTGCTTAAATGTTGTTTTTTTTCTGGGGCGCCAGAATAATTGTTGGATGATGTTTCACTTTTAAATGTGACTTTTTAACGCTCACACTAAATGTAAAGCAGGAATTGACACTGACAGCGTTGATAAAGGCAGAGTTTACATCGGTTTGTTTTATGTGAGTGTGTTTAATAAGGGAGGTTTCTCTACAGGTGAGGATACTACATTCAAATTTAACACAGTTATTTTTCGTGTTTAAGTTGACTAGGAATGGAGAAACATAGCCAGCTTTTGTTAAATAGAAGTTGCATCAGTGCCAAGATGTTCCTCAGTGCAGTCCCTTCTGACTGGATGCAGTTTTGTACTTACACCATTGAACTTTGTGTTAAACTACGTAGCCTACAACCATATGAATGGATCCAAAGAGCCATGGGAGGAAGGTTATATAGTTAACATTAACAAAACTAAAAAGCTGGCCACCTGTTGGAGGTAATATCATGAGAGTATCTGCTAACTGCTGCTCACCATACTCTTTGCTGTGGCTACCTATAGCTGTAGCTACTACCTGCCATTAGCTAGTTAGCTCAGTTAGCTGTGCAGCTAATGGCTCTTTCAACCGCCCCTGCGGTCTATGTGTTGAAATGCCCTTGGGCAAGATATTGGGCCCCGGTGACAGTGAGCATGGGTATGAATGGTAAATACTCCTGACGATCAGGTGCCACCTTGCATGCTTGCCTCTGCCACCCATGTATAAACGTGCGTGCGAATGGGTGAAGGCTGACTTGTGTTGTAAAGCGATTTGAGCGGGCTGTAAGACTAGAAACGCGCCATATGAATGAAGTCCAGTTAACTTTTATATTTCTCTCCCCATAAAATGTCATGTTTGATATTCATCAGACATGCTATAAGCGATCCATCTCAGCCATACAGTACATAGCTGGCTATTTATACATACAGGCATAGCTGGAGCCCGGAGGCACAAAACGCGAGCCAACATCACATGCTTTGTAAATCAAAAACGATCCCGCACGGTATCTTGAGCAATCGGGACTCACAGCAGAGTAACCAGACGGTCCCTGAATTCTATTATAGCACAAATCATTGGAGGGGATTGCCAAAAGTTAGTATTTGTTCTGCTGACTGGCATAACTGAGACAGTGTTGGTTTATATGGGTGCAACCAGGACTTTTTTTCTAGTCGGTTTATGATCAGGGTTGTGGGTTCAGGTTGGGACCCACCTCTAGCACAACTTGAATTAGATACTACATTAACAATAGCTGTGTTTAGTGCTGCCATAAATCACAGGACATTAACATGAGCTCTTTTTATTTCCTATAAAAGCAGTGTATCTTCTGTCATTGTAACAGGCGTCCCCTTCTCCTTCCAAAAAACTGATGTTGCCATCTCGGTGACACAAAGCACAAACCCTTGTCACCATGTTGCATACTTTAATGCTGCACATTTGTACTATATCATTATGTATGGCGGTGGATAATCGGACACACAGTAACTAGGCATTTACATGTGACTGATTAAAACTGTGTTTATTAGTTTGTTTTAGCAGTTAAACACTGCATTTGGTTCACACCTGTTTCATAGACCCAGAGGTCTTACTGTCACAATCACCAACCGACCACTGCGAGCATACTGTAATGGTTATATATGGCATGGACATCATCACCCCTTCTTCATTAATTAATTTATCACAAACCCGTCTAACCTTGTGAATGTTATGGCAATAATAAGTTACCTGAATGTATTAATTAACCCCCAGCCAGGACAAATCAAATAAAACTGGGAACCCTCTGCTTCCACAATCTACAAATACATTAAAAGATACGTTAATGATGATTTGATAGCTGGTGCATAAAACACCCAGACGGATTTATGTCTTGCCAGTAATTAGACCACACCATGAATGGCAGATAAAAGTACCCGTCCTGTTACAATAAGTGATCACCTTCCTCTGATTAGACATTCAGAGCTCATACGTTCATCAGGAGTCGGCGTCTTTTATGGGACTGAATGATTCCCCAGGAAGCTCACCTACGCCACCCTGGAGAAGAAAAAAAAAAGGGAAAGCAGTCAGAAGTAAAACAATATCTTACTCATCCCACAAGAAAATGAAGGATAATGAGCTAGAAAACAATTCACTAACGATAATAAAAGAACTTCAGGATGCTTAAGTCAGCATAATGCCTTAATTATTGTACAAATTACCTTTACATAATGTTCGGCAGGTTCAAAACGAGCTCACAGTTAAAGAAAACCATTAAATGTGCATATCTTAACCACACTGATATCTCGCTACTAAGCTCCCATCATTTATTTCAATTCAGACCACGGTTTTATTTTCACAAGGCATTTGTTTGGCATTCAGGTTACTTTCATCGTCGCCTTAAAATCATTGCAATTAGGAATTATTATCAACAACTGACACAGCCTGTCAGAAACCTAGGGGCTTATTTTAAATACTTTCTGTGCTTTTGTAGCTTGTGGCTGTCACGTAAACCTAAGCCAACTAATACTACAAAGCAATTACCTCCACTGTGAGCGACTCGTCATGAAATCTCAACAAAAGAGCTTCCAAAGATGCAACAGTAACATGAGATGTACCCACGCCAATCGCAAAACAGATATTTAAATTAAGGGCATTTAGCAGACACTTTTGTCCAAAGCGACTTGCAGTAATTCATACATACGTTCATATACTGACGGCGGTAGTTGCCATGCAAGGTGTTGACCAGCACATCAGGCATCATTATGTAGACATTGGCATTTTGTGTGATTGAAGTAACGTAGTGCAGAAACAAGTGACGGGGGGCTGAGTGGCTGTGATAGAGACGCCATTCTCCCTATTACAAGACACTGTGCCATAAAAAGTTACATAATGTTGCTTTAACATGTAAATTCTTATCTGAAATCATTGTTTTACTCTATTGGATTGTTTATCAAAATGTGTTCATTTAGTCATATTTCTCAGCTTTAAAATACAGTAAGTCTGGAGGAGTGCACTCAATGTTGCGTCACACGAGATCAGGTTTTTATCCTGATAAAGAATTTAGCACGACTCTCTCAAAGGAGCCACAGTTGTGGAGGGTATATGTTTTTTGTGCTCCAGTTAAGGCTTGCATTTTCAATGTGCAATATCCCATAAATAGCATTACCCCACTACCAGTGCCTGCACACACACAAACGCACACACACACACAAACTGAGCGTACTGCGTTTCAGAACCAAAGGGACTGCATTTCAATGCATTAATTCAACCTGATGGGCCAGAACTTACATTTCTTTATGTGTGCCCGGCTGAGAGGAAACACTCTCAGATCAGCTTCATGCTGTCCTCCTCTGTTAGCAAAGCACTGTTCTCGCCAAGCAAGCAGGAGAGTGACAAATTAATTTGATCACCTAGGCACAGCAGAGATTGGCATATTACTACAATCAAATCGATGTTCGGACTAACAGAACACAGCGTCTTCCACCAGCCTTTCTCAATCAAGTGAGCAAGTGTGCTGAGGCATGTATGTGTATGTGTGCTGCACGCACACACACACAGTCGCACACAAACCAAAGCACTCGTGCCCATGTGGGATAAAAACACATTTCAGGCATATAAACATTGGACACCACGCTCTTATTCTTTTTCATTCATAAAGCACCCGACTATTCCAAATTCCCATCTGTTTTCCCACACGTTGAGCTCGATTGGATGAAGTACTGGTCTGTTTACAAGGTACACGCTTTGAAGAGTATATGCCAGAGTAATTCATCTATGGTCTGATGGATGCCATGGCCCCAGGCTCCGTTCCTATGAGACCACACTCTATTTGAAGCGCAGTCATCCCGCTTGTCACCATCCTCTTAGTACATACAGGGTATTTTTCCACACTATCTCATGTGATTTTGTGTGCTAGGAATAGGAGCATGAATAAATGATTGATGCTGGACTCCGCTCTGTATTTAGTCGTCAGCCGAGCTCAATAATGTTGCATCCTTTTCAGGTTTGCCAGAAGCCAAGACTGCAGCGACTTGGTACATGACGGAGCGAAATGCGCGTAAAAATTGGTAATATGCCAGAAAAAAACCAGCATGGCGGCATTCAGTGGAATACCAGAAGTCGCAAAAAACGGCAGATATTTTGTGGTATGAAAGTATATAATCTGTATGCAACGATGAATTTAAGGGACTATGATGAGTTTTTTTGCCGAGCCATAAGGAGACTGAAATGAAAAGCCTCTGAGAGCTCCACAATGCAACGGACAATTTGCATACTTGTATTGCTTGTTATGAGAACAGCGCAGATAAGACCCACTCCAACAGATGGATGTTTTCAGCGGCTGGAACTTGAATTTTTTATGCAACGAGCAGAGCACAGTGAATTACTTAGAAGTTTCCAGAGTAGGATTATTGTAGAATAGTCAGCCACCTCAGCCAGTACCTTTCAGACAAGTAACACTGGGTTTTATACAAACATCATTTAGGAGTTTAATTGTAGTTATGTAAACGCTGTTGTTTCTTTTCATATTATCCCAGAATAATAAGATACATTTTTGTCCATCTATCAGCCTTTGCTTGACAGCATTTAATCTTCGTATATGACTGTACCTCTGGCACTCCAACAGGCTACAACTGAGCACAGGTCCCACATATTCTTTATACGTAACTCTGCACAACCCCGAGTTTTTGGATATGAATTCCTCAACCCAGTCGCCAGGATAAAATGTGACATTTGTGCATGTCATAGGCTACGTATCATATTGACAATCCTACGAAACACGTCATGTCACATTCACGTTACATCATGGCTCGACTCTCATGTGGGGTCAAGACTACGTTTCAAAATCTCTAAGTGTGACACCAGTGGATATTTTTAAGGCGAACCTGGGGCAATTTCCAGCCATGTTTGTGGTGATGGATAATACTTTTCTACCTTGAAAAGCTGCAGCATCAATAATGCTCTGTGTTTGGTTTCTTTGTTCTCAGATTTTGTTTCTCTTAAAGCTTCAGGATGTTTAGCATCCTGAATGCTCCAATTTCTCCCTGATGCATTCACCAACACACTCATATCACGGCGGTTTGTGAAATAGTGACAAAATGTAATCTATGGAGATTGTGTACATGTGCATGCGAACTGTATTTTAAATTCTTTTAAATGGAAAATTCATGTGAATGCACACTAAAGATAACGTTTCGTCAATATTTCAACAGATTTTTGATAACATGTAATTGGAATTGGATGTAAAGTTTGGATTCTGATGTGGCAGACCTGGACCAGGACCCCCTGACCGCAGCATCCTTAAGCATTGTTCATACATGTATTGTTTCAGAGACATGTAATGCAGTCACGAAAAACAATGTACACAAATCTTGTAGATCATATTTTGTGTTTATATTTCCGCAGTGATATGCTGCATTCACACACTGCACTAAACCCATTCAATATTATAAATGGACAGAAATTAAACTTTTATCATTAGATGGTTTGGTCAAGTGTGATTTATCTTCTCTATTTGTAGCTAAATAAATGTATGTTGTACATCATCTTGACAAAGACAGCGACAAAATTGCAGGGGGAAAAACACAACCGCCTTCCACCTTAATGATGCACACCACAAAGGACTTATGGATTTATCTCCTGCAATATATTTATTCCTTTGATGAGGTTTATCAGAGGCAGATGTTAATTTGCACTTCACTATAAATAATCTGGGGATAAAGGGATTGGTGTTACATTTGTTGGTTAGGTGCCTTCAATGTCATAGGATTGCTTATTGTAATTTAGTGCGACAGGATGGAACTCGGACGAGAGCTTTATTATTTTTTTACCATTATTGATTTGATTAGATGGTAGTTAAGAATGTCAGTGACTCATCTTCAAAGAAATACAGATCACGACTTTCAGCTAATCTGAATCCCTGTCACTTTAGGCAAAGAGAATCGTCCGATGCTCTAATCAATACATTGATTTCTGAATCTAAAAAAATGTTTCCAAACAAAATCCCACATGACTGTTATAAAACTGTTTACTGGCTCATATTGTCTATTCTAAAATGAGATATCTCATTGAGATTGCGATCCGTTTTGTGGGAGGCCTCAGTACAGCAGATACAATGAAAAAAACACTCAGAGGCACATACAGCACCACAGACAATCACAAATACCATTGAATATATGCCAGGTTAAAAGTTCAAAACTGGCCAATGGGATGATACAAGGCAAAATAGTTCCCAAAGTAGTGGAAGGAAATTTTCCGAAGTTCGGTATTAACTCGAGGGGTAACTGGAGTTATACGTTCCTGAGATCTGGTCGGGTGAGCAGTGATTTTAAAATTTGAAATATACTGAGGCATCTCTGCAGGAGACCTTTAAAAATAAAAAAAAATGAGAGAATGGTACATAGCGAGTCATGTTCGCAAAAATCCTAAATTTAGAACGGAGTCTCTCTCCCCCTTTAACACAGCATGGCTCACACACCCACACACATGAGTCTTTTCGGTGCGTCCACAGCACACACACACAGCAGCCTCAGAGAATGCTCACCGTTTCCGTGGCCTTTGGAGCGGGAGCTGGACGTTGAATCTGTCGGTGGTGCTGCAGGTCGCAAACCGTCCTGTCGATCGCGACGCCAAAGTCTGTTGTTTATTCTATAGCGATGCTGTGAAGAAGATGAAGGAGTCTCCGCCGACACTGACTTAGTTGTATATAAAAAGGTTTATTACAAAAAGTACAGCATCTGAACAAGCACCCAAAAATTGCCTGTGTGAAGACCCGAAGCCGAATGTGGATCTCCCCCGAATTCCACACAGACCATTCTATTTATACCCAATGTGTTGATCAATTCTCGAGGCACAGAGCCAACCTACCATGACCTCATCTATACCAAGATATAGCATGTGATTTAAATTTATGAACCCTGAAAAACAAGTCTGAAAGGGCCCATCTATTTAAGGGACTTGACCTTTGACCTGAGGCCCCACAGCCTAGGGCGTTCCTTCATAACAAGTATCAATTATCAGAAAATTTAGCTCTTATTCTCCACAAAAACATATCTGAAATGATATCAGAAATTACACCACAAAGGAAATTTTCCGAAGTTCGTTATTAACTCGAGGGGTAACTGGAGTTATACGTTCCTGAGATCTGGTCGGGTGAGCAGTGATTTTAAAATTTGAAATATACTGAGGCATCTCTGCAGGAGACCTTTAAAAATAAAAAAAAATGAGAGAATGGTACATAGCGAGTCGTGTTCACAATAGGCGTCTCTGCAATTTTTTTTTTTTCTGCCCTTTCATATCTCAATGAGTGTCATTCAGTGATACACAAGCACTGATACTGTCCTGAAATGAAACTCCGGGTTTCTTGAAATTGAAATTCACAAAGCTATACACCAGTGTTACATTAGATATTAGGTAACATGGGGAGGGGGCGCTGAAAAGAAAAACCCTCAAACCTCTGGGAGGTAGAGGACATTGATGCTCTTGAATTCATTTCCAAGTGCTACGTGCGGTCTTGTCTGTGAGAGCGGGTTATAAAATGGAGCTCTGGAATAAAATATTCATATCTACATGCCCAGAGCAGATGTACATGTACACAGTACTGTGCATTTTTAAATACTTTCTTCTGTGCAGTAAGCAGAACAAATGAGGCTGTTCAAAGTCATTGCCAATTCAGCAGAGTGTGAAGAGGCTGGATAAACAACTTTTCATCAGCACCTTTAAATAGCTACACGAAAGACAATGGCGGTTTCCATAATCATCAGAATTGCCACTTGGCTACCATCTTTGTCAAATTATGATGGATTCGCGTTTTGAGGCTGAATAATTGACGGAGAGCGGCTCGTTTGGGGTCGACGACTTTGAAACATGAGGATTGCGCAGACACATCAGGGAGAATGCCCCTGCCCCCTGTCTTTCCTTTACTTTTCTCATTGCACATGATGAGATGTGACAAGATGTCTCATCGTCCCTAACAATCCTCTCCACTTTAACAAGAACATCACATTTAAGCGCATAACTCTACCGAGCAATGAACCTCCAGCTGGAATCTTCAAAAAATAAGATGGGCGGATAATAACGTCGTGAGACGCGGCTCTTTTTTGCTGTACTCCAAAGACGACCATATCGCAACCATCACCTGCAACACTTCTTGGTGAGCGCCCATCGGCACCTGGAAACATTTGCTATTTTTCCGGTCCGGCTCAAAGTGCATCCAAAAGTCCCCTCCAGACAAACCGTGAAGCCTAAAGAGGCGGTGGGGAGGCAGCAGGGGCAGATAGTGGGTCACTGTCCAGAGCACTGGTGCAGAGCATTAATTGCTGAATCAGAGTGCATAGCCGGGGCCTCTGCAGTGGCAGTAATTGGTAGGGGAAGCCTGCTGACAAGGCAGCAGAAACTTTGTTGAAGGGCTAATGGCTGGGAAACTCAACGAAACGTCGGAATACCCACCTTATCGAGATCCTACATGCAGGTGAGAGTGAAGTCAAGTTTTGTGCTGACTGGTCAGGGTAGAAAATAACAGAGCAGGGACTTGCTGAGGTTCTGCCGCTTTCAGTTACACCTGTATTGTTTCAACCAGCCGCGCCGTTTGCATGAATGTTGGCGATGAACTATGGGTGATGGCGTTTATGTGCGATGTTTGTTGAGATATCAGAGCATAAATCTTGATCCCAAAGTAGGTAGAGATTAGAGTATGACAGCAGATGATGTTGGATTTAACTAACAACACATGCGGCTTCGAGCATACACCCTTACAAACACCGCCATTGCCATAAAAACACGCAATATGCTTTATGAATAATATATGAACCAAATAAACAGTCGGAGACACTAAAACTGATTTACTTTCCAACCGTTTCATTCATGATGTATAAGTATTTGTTCCACAGTGGTTCATGCCAACCAATGTGGCGTCTTGAAATGTGAAACAAGCTGCCGGCGTGGAACAAATACCAAATCATCGTGCTCTGTTTGTCAATGCGAAGACCAACTCATTTGGCTTAAAATGGGAGTGATCGCCAAACGTTTCTCACACCTTTCACCCACATTGGGATTTCCAGGTAGTAACTCATCCCTGCTTGTCTTTTATAGACAAACAGATCATTCCACTGAAACTGTACGAGTTCTTCCACCACTGGAAGGTTGTAAACGCATATTTAATGCTTGACTTGAAAGAATTGTGCCAGTAGTCATTTCTAAATAACTTTTGTTGCCTTATTAAACTACTTCACTGACTACAAGCAAAGTGCGCAAGAACTGCAAAGGCAGAGTAGATGCTTGTTCGCGCATTGTATGTAATTGTGTGTCCTTTTTTACCCTTGTTCTTCAGCCAAATATAACAGTCCCATTCAATCTCCAATCCCATTTCCAATTTGGTCGTGTCATTTCAGTTTCATTTTATTCGTGTGTTATGTGTCTTCTGGGCTTTTGTGGTCTGTTTTGTTCTCTTTCCCTCCAGTGTTCTCGTGTCCCTGTGCTCCCCACCTGTCTGCTCTCCCTCCGCACCCGTCTTGCATCCGTCTCATTGACCCTTCCCTGTCCCTTGTGTTTTTCCAGCCTATCGTCTCCTTCCCTGTTCCTAGTGTTTTTCCACTCTTTAATCCACCTGTGTTTCTCTGCCTCACTCCATCTGCACCTCATCCCCTTGTTAGTTCAGTTTGCATTTAAGTCTAGTTTTGTTTTTTCTTAGGTTCAATACAACCTTCATGATATGAATGCAATTGTATTAATATCTGAGTTTTTATTTAACTCGCAGGAATGTGTGTGTGTTTTTCAAGCGTGATTGTGATGCCCGGGAATCGTTGAGTATGTGGATGTCAGTGTTGATTCTGCTGCTCTCTTACCAGTTTGTCAGTTTTGAAACAGGCCCAAGGCAGACAACATGCATTTTATAACACAGCAATGTGGTAAATTGTGCCCCGGAGGGCGGAGGAAAATAAGTGCGTGCATGGTTTGTTTGCATGAATGTGCGGTCTTAGATGGGTTGCCATGGGCGCCTCCACAGCACTATGACAGGGCCTTTCATAATGCACCAGTGACTATATGTGACACCATTTCTTTTTTTTTGCTCTTCACACACACACACACACACACACACACACACACACACACACACGTATATACATTGGATAGTTTACTGTCCCATCAAGTTGCCACACATGCAGTGTCAGGCACACCTCTATTTTCTCTGAGGACTCCTCATCAATCTCAATGCAGCACCAAGGACGTCTTCTTCTATTCACAGCTTTTTACTTACAGAGTAGAACTGATTTTCCCACGTGGACCAATCCCCTTTGCGTCTGACACAAAGAACTTTGTTTATCTCTGTGAAGATAAATGATCCACAGTGTTTTGACACGCTGGCACAGAGACAAGCCAGTCGGACCGTAAAAAGGAAAGGTGTCGACTTCTATCAGTTTTCTTTTTCTCTCTGTGGATACCCAGTTAGCTGCGCGCTGAATGGCATTATTATTGAATTTGTGGGAGTTTTTCCACCGTTGCAGGTAAGTATTGTTGTTTATGGGTTAGAGCAGGACGGACTGAAGTATTATCTGCAAAAAATGGTGATTTTAATGTATTGTGATTCATGAGGGAATTACACCATCTTTATTTATAATCAAATTTGAGAGATTCACTTCATGTAGCAAATTCATTTCTGTGAAACACGGCTTGAGCTCCGTCCAACTGCGGAGCGAGGCACTCGATATCTCGAGCCCTACAGTAAATGCCTCCATTGTGCGGCCGCTGTCTCAGGAGCGGCAGACTGACACAGCTTTTGGCACTGACAGCCTCGCCTGCATTATGTACTGTAAGTGAATTAAACTAATGCACCCGTCTCCTTTCTGCTGCTGGACAGTATTTATTAGTCTGATCTACGGCCATAAGTCTTATTCTGTGTCACAACTCCATCTTTTATGCGGCCGGCTGAGTGAAAAATGCAGGTACCTTGCAGTAACAGCACGGCTACATGTCTGATGGAACAGATATGTGCGGCGCATTATCTTCGAGTGTATGGCCGAAGCGCTGTCCCGTCAGTGTGTGTGTCTTCATCTTGTTTTTTTTCTCCCTTTATCATCGCTCAAGATGCATTATTGAAAAGACCGTGGCAGGAACATTACCTTAACTTACCTGATTCCAGAGCACAATGCACATTACAAGCATTACATATATAAGCTCTTGATTTATTTATTTATCTACTGTCAATGTTCCGCTGCAGACATACAAAACACCAGTATATAACCATTAGGATGAGGCACAGGTAAGGAAAGAGGCAAATTTCTCAACAAATGACTGAGCCACGGAGACAACGCAGACCAAGCATTTTCCCCTTTGATGCACGGCTGTCCACAATCACGTGATCTCCGCTGGGTAAGCGTCACGGAGGCTTCACTCAGGGGGAGATCCCTTTAGACAGGCGCACGGGAGCAGACGGGAGCGTCGATAACCGGCATCAGCATCCGCTGTACCTGGAAAGTTTCGGCAGCAGGCGGCGGCTGACTTTCTTGCCATCGATCAAAGCCCAGAACAAAACGCCGCGCCATTACATTCATTTATCACTAATCTGAGTTGAGCACAAAGCATTACAGAAAAACCACGGCAGATTTAAAACCGGATTTAGAAGATTCTCGCGGTTCTGGCACGAGGGAGCAGCGATTGTTCGCAGAGCAGACGCAGCACAATTAATTAATCCAGTGCTGTAGCTGTCTCCTAGTGATACATGTAATCTTTTATGTGCCCCCCCACACCTCCCCTCCTTCCTCTCCCCCAGCCCCCAAAAAACTCTCCACGCATTGCGTTTCTGTTGACAAATGGATGGATATGAACACTTGGTTTGGCAATGAAATGGATGGCAAACATTAACACACCCGGGTCAATGTTTATCCAATGCATTACAACTAAACAGCATTCATCTGTTGGGCCTTTCGTGTCAGAGAATAGTGGCAAAAAGACAGACTTTACTGTGTTATGGATCACTGCGTGGGGCTGGTCTGTGCGGTGTGTGTGTGTGTTTGTGTGGGCATGAATATGTCACACTGTGCTGCAGTGTGCTGCATCCATCTCGGCGCATGCCAAGTTCTAATTTGAGACCCGTTATACATTTGTTCATAAGATTTCTTGTCATGTACTTCGGAAGGACAGAGGTAACAGAGCCCCTGCTCCCGCTGCATACATAACACACATAACAGCGCCGTAACAAGCGTCACCGCTGCGATGCAAGGTTAATACTACCTGTCAGTGTCACGGAGACGGGCTTCCTGATTATGATTGCTCAGGTTCTTATCGTGCCACTTTGTGCGACAAAAGACATTCACTACTTTGGAAGTACAACAGTCCTTGGAGAGAGATCACAAGGTGCACCTAGTGCCAGGAAAGCAACTACAAAGGGAAGAAAAAAAGAGAAAACCTGTCGCGCGGTGTCATCTGCATCTCGACAAAGTTGTCGGAAACTGGGAGTTAAGAGTAATGAGAAACCGCAGTGTTACTGCATTTTGATTGGCACTTTGACCCGGCAGGTTTGTTAATCGTCACAAATTCTTTGCGATTACAATCAGTCATTCGTGCCTCCTGCCGCGGTGATGGCAGATTTATGGAAATTAGGGCATCATAATCCTGATCAGGTTGTGTCGGCTTATTGTGCGCACACAGCTCCACGACCCCGCAGTAATTGCCTCTTACAATCTTCTAAATCTTGCTTGACATACGAGCCAATCCACGGGTCCCTGTTGTTTTTTAGCAGTGACCTTGGCTCGGTGTCAAAGCTTCGGAGCCGGCTCGCTCTGAATGTGAAGGGAATAGGGTGTTTGATTTAACATTCCGCTGGCATTTTTCTCGCATTCCTTGAAAACACACTACATGCAAACTAGACAGCGCAGTGCTGGGGCAGAATGAAAATAATTCTGATCAAGAAGGACATTTCAGGTGGAGCGATGTGACCTCGGAACCTGTCAAAGTCTTTTTTTTTCTGGGAGAAGAATGGAGAGAGAGGGAGGGGCGGCAAATCGGAGTCCTCAAAAGCAGACTAATTACCCTAAAACACTGATAACGCTCAAATCCTCCATTTCCTGGAGGCTGTGCATAATGGTTTATTAACTCGACATAATTGACCATAATTAGAAAAGGGCCTCAGATCTATTGTGTGAGAAACCACAGTATTTTTGCCACAATGTTGACTTTAATGTCAAAAAGTAGACACTAATTTGCTTTTTTCTGTGTCAGAACGAATGTTAATAGTGCAAATAAAGCAGTGCTTTGTCTTTGCTACAACTGAAGTATAACTACTTGCTGAAAGTAAGTTAAAAAAAATCATCATTTCACAATAATAATTTAAGTTTAAACACCTGATTAAAATACTGCAGAGTATTGCCTAAAAGCCTGGCACTTCCACACTGATGTTTTCATGTACTGAGGCTGATCGGGTGACTTTATACCAGCACGTGATGTACGAGACTCCTTTCGCAGGCTGAGGGTCTTTGCCGTCAACCACAGGGTCTGTAGAAGAGCACTGACTGTATGAAAGTGGGTGAAGCTTCTGGGTCTGAAATGTGACGCTGATGCAGAAGTGCCTTTATGCCTTCTAATTCTTCCTAACGGCTAGCAAAGTCTGACCCCACCGGAAAGACATCAGATTTTATGTAAGCTTATGAGAAAATGACCCTACTTCTCACTTGGTTTATGACCTCAGGGAACAGTTTTTTAATGAGTTTATGGTCTCAATCGCTAGTTCCAAATCTTCTTCAATACAGCATGATGTTCATTTTTGTAAATTATGGTCCCACTTAGAGTTAATTAGAAGATAAAGCAGGGTATGCTACTATGTGACTGACAAGTCGGCACCACGGTGTCTCCACAGTTTCCTTAGTCAGATCCATCAGTATTGTCCCCACCTCCACCTGCTCGTCCAAATACTGTCACAACAAGCCAAGATAGCAGGAGACAGTTTGCCAAAGGCTTTAAAATGGTAGTTCACAAACCAACGGGTGACGTCACAGATGGGTTTACACTTCAGTTGAATGCATCCTTCCTGAGAGAGCCATGAAAATCATGGCAGGAACGCATGCAGCTGTAAATTGTAACCTTTGTCATTGATGTCACTGCACACATGCAGCCAAGCAGCAACCCTCCTTTCCTGTAACTTGCACAATTTCACCAGTCATGAACCAAGGACGTCTGCTAATGAGACTACACGTACACCGCGTGAACAGGCGCCTTTTCCCCACACATTTGTGGAAAGGAACAATGTGTCGACAAAGAAATTCAGTGGTTAACTCTCTGAAGTTGTCTTTCATTTTCTGGAGGCATTTCTTCATCAGAAGTGACACGACGTAGATATTGTTAGAGTGTTTCTCCATGTGTCTCCCATTGATGTCAATACAGCTGCCACCAAGATCTGGCCGCAAAGTAAGATTCTGTGATGTGATGACCCTTCCTTCTTTTTTAAATGCCTTGTCTTGAACAAGGATATAAGCAAGGAATTTTTCCCGCCAGTGCCACTGCTTCTCTCAAGCTGGCTGGACACGTGAAACGATTTACAATTTTGTGTGTCAAAGTTTAATCATATTGAACCAAACATCCGGCAAACAAAGGGACACGTTTGGGCAAACCACATGGAAAATGATAAATTGCATTTATTTGCAAATCATTGGTTTTACCGTTGTTAATGACCCGTGCTATCACTCTGTAAGTAGCGAACTTGTATCGTTAACTGAACAGGATTTTATGACGCGCTGAAGCTGGTGCATGGACAGTTGGGATGAACGGAGAGGGACTTACCTTTAAACTGTGAGGCAGCGTGCTGTTAAACTTTAAAAACTGCTTTTAAAATTTGTGCAACTTTATTACATTTATAGAATTTGTAAAACATCGGGATATGCTCACCCACACACACACACACACACACACACACTCACTCTCTCACTCACTCAAATACCGATGATTGGGAACAATTTGAGGTTCAGTATCTTGCCCAAGGTCACTTCAGCATGCCGACAGGAGAAGCTGGGAACAGACCCACCGACCTCTCTGATTTTTGGGCGACCTGAGCCACAGCTGTCTGCCGAACGAGGGTCACTGCAGTAAGTCACGTGGTCGAGACAGATGGTTTGTCATTTTCCACAAGGATGATTGTGAACCTGCTGTTTTCATAACACATGTGATAGTTGAACAGCCAGCTTGTGACCAAATGGAACTGACTGTATTCCAACAGAGACATAATCTTGACAGTTTTTTTCTCATCTAGTTCACACTTTTCATTCTAAATTTTTCTCTACATTTATACGGTCTGCAGAATACTGCTGATCTTAACAAAGAAACACACCGTCTAGACTTCAAGTCAAGGAAGGACCGCAATGTTTTGGGCGAGGACTTTCATTTACTTTCTCAAAATAGATTTGAACTTTATAAGAGTGTGTGTGTTTGTATGTGTGTGTATCAGTAGACTAAGCCCCTCTCACACTGCCCTTTCAAGGCGGGAACATTGCACTATTATTCCGCCTTGCCGTCTGTATATAAAAGTTACAGAGGCGGTATGGAGGGACTGATCCGCTGGTGGAGGTAGTAACAGAGCCGTAACAGAGGTGAAACGATGTCCGTGCGAAATTGAAAGCTGCTAGCGTGGGACAGGGGTGTGACGTTTCGATGGCGTTCGCAGTCTGACAACTAAACAAGTGGCAAGTTTTATGAGGAAAAAAAAAGGCTGAATTTATATGTGGAAAAGTTTCTCTGTCGGCCAGTCTGGCTTTCCGAATCTTCATCACTCTTCCGCTCTGGAAAATAGTGTCTGTTCCCGACAGCAAGAGCCAGGCAGCTCCCGCTGTTGATTATGCAAAGTGATTCGAGCGAAAAAACTTTAACTCGCAATGTCTTTTTTGCCTTCTACTATAGTGTTGTTGTAGCCACTGTCTTTGGAAACGTGTATAGAAAATGAAAAATCTTCCAATTAAATGTGGACTGGGTGAACCCCCCCTCCGGAAAACAGCATCCCTCTCCGGGGTATTTACGGACCGAGACTATGCAATGTAATTCATAGCAAAAAAAAGGTATTTTTCTTACTGTCCACGATGCATGTTGGGTCAGGATCCCAATCACAATGCAGGCAACTGTAACAACATCCATGTGATTATGAACAGCTTGCTGAGACATTTTTTCATAACGTTATGATGTGTACTGTTAATGCTTCTTTTGGTTCCACGATGCTGGCATGCTGTTTCGAGATGACGCACTGGGGCGGTGTTGTGCCTGCACTGCTGGGTTCGGTTTCCTATTCGAGCTAGTGCTGAATCGTTGTCTGAAAAGGGGCTATGAACTGCGAGTGGGAAGCTCAATAAGCACTGTCCACACTTGACAAAGCCCACGGTACAAAAATGTCTCCGCCACTCCGACCTCAATCCGCGTTAAACACATGAGGCCGGTAACTTCCCACCTACCTCGGGGACGTGATTATTTTCTCGGATGAAAGCTTCCATCGATGCTGAAACTGACTGTCTTGGCTATGTATGGGAGAGCAGAAAATAGAGTTTAGAACCAGTACAAATTCCCAAATGGTCTCCATTTTCGACTGCTCTCAGGTTATTTTAATAACATCTTATTTTGACTGCACTCTGTGGTCATTTCACGGTTTACCTGTAAGGTTCTGATATGGAGCATGCAGGCAGCACACACAGTGTCTGTACAAATGCAGCAGTATCGGCTGCCACTGACACCAACTTGCCGTCCTGCCGCCGAGTATATACAGCCAAAAGTGCTGATGAAATATTAACTCAACATGCCTCTGCCCTCGCAGATGTGTGCTTGTGTTGTGATAGCCTGACAGTACTCAAGTATCTCATGTGTATCTTTATTACATGTTGGGGGGAGGGGGGGGGGACAGTCACTCATCTGTGACTCAATTACAAGAAGACAACAACGGGGCGGCGGCATCAGCTTTGTCTGGAATCCACACAGCAATCATATTTGCTGCTTGTAAATTGAATTAGAGGACGGGAATGGGAGCAGGTAAAAGGCAGGCACAAGAGGGCTCTTTGCTCGTCAAGACTAATTGTGTCTCTGAGTGTCACAAAGGCTTGAATAGAGACAGCGCGGCGGTAATCAGAGGGCTGTGTGCTTGTTCATCGGCCCAGAACCTTTCTGCACCGTTGGCTCCACTGACTGGGCATGTGACAGCAGAGGAACACAGCAGCGCACTGATTGCGGCATCAACCCTATAGGAGCGAAAATACAGTAATTTTACGGTCAAGAGAATGTACTGCACAGCAAGTCGTTCTAGGCGGCTGGCTGGGTGGCTGTGGTGACAATTTCAAAGCCACAACAATAATCAATGTTCTGAACTGATAACAGCAAGTGTAAAAAAAAAAAGAAATAATAGATGTGGTTTTGCTGCTACGTAATCATTTAATTTTACATGAGGCGAAAAGGACTTTATCTCATTCTGACATGAGAGGGAGCAGACGTTATCTCATCTTTTCCATGAAGCGAAACAAAACATCACTTGTGTTTTTATCTGGGGTCCTTTAGACACGAGTCGCCGTGCCTCAATCCATTGACTCACTTTATTTTTAGAAGCGCTATTTATGCCGCTCTGTCCGCTCCATCGGCTCGTACACAGTAGGTGAGGAGCCCGAAATGAACTGTGGAATTCGTGTAAACTTACCGGACCATGGAGTGTGCCCCGACAGAGTGCATGGTCTGGGGTGGACTGACTCAACCAAAAAACTAAACACTTTTGACGCAGGGCCCGTGCTTCTGTGCTGGCGACGCTGACATTTTCACCAGTTCGCTGTCGGAAAGGCAATCTCAATGTTAATGTCCCAGTGTCATCCGATGTCCCCAGTCTCCGCTTTTTGCCTTCTGTCTAAGCTAGGGCATGCCTGATAGCAGAGGGAATAAATAATTCATAAATATATGCAGGAGCGTGTACAACTTTAACAGTGCTGGGCAACACAAATCCCCACATCCACTATTTCCTAGTGCTGTCTATATTTACTCATGCATACACTATAGAGCAGTTCCAAGATGTGCAGGTAAAGATCTCCAGTAAACCGGCACCAGCCATATCACGCACTGACTCTCTACTCTGAAAGCGCATTTAATTAGAGGCACATCCATGTAGTGACTGGAGAGGTCAGTGAATCACTGTGCTGGCTATTCCCCTGGCAACCGAAATGGCCAACGAGGTGGCAATAATTGCATTAGAATCACTGAAGACTGGTGGGGCAGGCCTAGTCAGATAGGAGCAAAATACGTCAAAAATGTCAGATACAACATCGGTGACATAATACTGGAACAGAACTCATTTCAGACATGCGACGGGATGAATAATGTGAAACTGGAAACAGACGGAAGACAGTGAATTCACCTCAGCAGAATATTATTTTTGACCTTGTTTCCCAGGTTTTGATTCGTATAGAGGCTGAACATCAAATGAAATCCATGTGTTTGGCTAAAGGGAAAGTCACGGGCTTAGTAGCACAAAGCCCCTACACAGTGTAAAGGCTACTTTGTCCTTTTGTGCTGCCAGCCCTCCAAAGCTTACTGCTACATTAAGCCCCGTACATGTTCTGCTTTGCTGTGTGGCTCACAATCCCAGTATTGCTTCTGAAGTCTTAGGTGTTGGTAAGTTGATACAGAGAAGAAAACATGTTTGTGTAAAACAAAATCAAAGCAGTGTGTTCTGTTAAAGGTGCAATGTGTAAGAATTGGCACCCGACCCAAATAGGGAGCAGCATATCACCAGAGTAACTACAGTTAGCTAGTTAGCTCAGTTAGCCGTGCTGTTAGCATTCTGGACTGGGAGCTTGAGGACCAGGGGAGTGTGAGTGTTTATACCACCTGTGGATTTTTGGACCAGAACGAGGCTAGCTGGTTAGCATTCTAACTCCAGTAGACATCTCTGCAACACATGGACAACATTCTTTAATTTTCCGCTCATAATTTCAGTGAATTTTTGAATGTTTTCAACTAAAACGTTCACATATTGCCCCTTCAACAGTGTTTATGCTAGTTACCTCGTCATTCTTAAATGTGTAACTTCCATGGTAATATAACAAACCAACCCCAGCAGCACGGACATGAAATGATCAATGCAACCCAGTCGGCAGAGTGAATGTTAGCCAAGCACTTTTCTGCAAAACGACAGATAAGATAAAGCTAAATGTTTCTTTATGTTGCAACTTTACGTTTCTTTAGGTTCAGTTTTCTATCCGTCTCTTGTCAAAGTGCTGTTCCTACGCTCCGGTTAGGCTTAGGCGCAAAAACGACTTGGTCGGGTTTAGGAAAACATCACAGTTGGCTCAAAATACCTATTTCAGTCACCACGGACATGGCTGGAAATGTTCAGAGGCGTCCTTAAAAACAGCCATTGGTGACATGCTTACAAATGTTGAAACATTATGGTCACATTTACCGTTGATTACGCAGGGCAGGTCTCTGTTACCTGGCGTGGACCTCATATCCCACTGGGAGCATTTTAGAAGCGGAGCATCATGCCTGCCAGATGTTGTTGACTTTTTTCCCAAATCTTTGTGTTTCTATCATGGTTGAGTAGGCTACGTAGTGAAACCATTTCATCTTTTGTCTGTTTTAAGTGTGTTTACTGTTGATATATCCGACTTAGTTGTGCTGTAGGTCCCAAGTCAGCAGAGGATGTTTAAGAAAACTGACCGGTGGCACTACGCCATTGCACTGTCTGACTTCCTGTCTGGCTCACTCTACTCTGTGTAGATTGACCTGGCTGCAGTCCTCTTCTGTGAATAATAGCCTTGGCACTTATTTTCCGCGGGGCAGAGTAGGAGAGCCACTTCTGGGACGCTGCTGAAACACGCAGTGGTGCAGCTGGTGGAAACTGGAGCATTGTCTAGAACAGCTGCGATTAGCTCCAGCGACTGTAGCGTCGCCAGAACTGTGATCGAACTGCGATTGGTTTGGCAGCCTTCTCGCCTGTAACTCCACCACCGTCCCCTCCACCTCCAGGTATGAAAGTCAGTTAATAAACATGTAATGTGAACATGATATGACACGTTTTGTACACATGCCGATATGGTACATGTCTCATACATACTGGACATTTTATCCTTATTAACTGCTGTAAAGTCACATGCTACTACAAATCTTCAAAATCGATGGCAGCGCTACATGCTAATTATGTACTGATTAAGACCTAAAAGTCTTCTGTTTCCAAGTAGAATAGCACAGTTAAGTCTTGAATACTTAAATACTTGATAAAATCTTAAATGATACATGAGTGAAAACCAGAAAAACCAGCAAATCCTGCTTTGTATCACTCAGACTAGCATTCTTTGGTAGCTTGATTACTTGATTAACAAATTCAATCATGAGGTTCCATAAGTAGAATCATGTCACAGTGGATTGAGCCATCAGTGGCTCAAGTAACAGCTATTCTGAAGCGCTCAATGCACAGAGAAACAAACGTGGAATTTGCAGCATTTCTTTCTGAGGGATTTAATTCAGGGAAGAGTGCGCTGGTGAAAACAAACAGGCTGGGTGACCTCGGCTGAGAATGACAGTGTATCCTGAGGGACTGCCGTTTTCTGATCTGCCTCTCTGTGCTCTTCACAGTGTGAAAAGCCTTTTATGATTTTTCCCCCTCCGTTCCATATCTCTGTAAATTAAGTTCGGCTTTCCCATACCATACCCCATCCACAGTATTTTCACAATATTTCCCAGGCAGATAATCCAATATGAAAGTGATATCCTCGGATGTTCAAAAAACAAGCACTTGGGGGGGGGAAGTACCTTTTACTGCGAAATACAGTATACAGAGCGCCTTCGCAAAGTTCAGAGCTCTTCATGCAGTCTACATTTAGCTGCTTTAGATACTGAAAGTGTCAGTATGTGTGTTTACAGGTATATTGAATAGGAATCAACCATAACGTACAATATTGAGAATGGATAATTATTCAACGTTAACCTGTAGTTTTTCACACTTCAGTCACACATATTATTTGGAAATCACCAAATTGTGAACAGCTTTTTGCTTAAAACTCTAGATGTTGGGTGTCAAATCTGTTTTCAATGCCAAATACTCAATTTTCACCAACATGCCATCCTCCTGCACTTCCACTATAGCTGCCTCTTTTGCATGCAACATGCGGTATGTCTATGCCTCCTCACGCTGCAGCGTGCACACCGCAGTGTTGATGATCTATGAGCACGTGACCAAGCCTTCATTATATCATGACAGAGCATCTCCTCGGCTGTTCTCCCAACCTGATCATAAGATTGACATGCATTTTTTTTCTTTTTCTATCAGCAACAGCAGGATTGTATCAGCCTACCTTTTACCCACTGCTCTGTTATTTTATGTTGGGATATCAGGGAAGAGAGTGTTGTATTTTTTTTTCTTTTCTTTTCAAAATTCAAGGACTGTGCACAACGAAAACGATTATTTTGTTTGTAGTTGAACTGTTAACCAAACTGCTGGATATAGGTTCTATGGCCCACATCATTTTCATACAGTCCCTCAACATGGCCTCACGGTGCACCTATACTTAAAAAATGTTGCAGAACTGGTTAAGCGATGATAAAGGAATCTATATTTTCTCTTATTTTACAGATACATTTGTCATATTTGACCCTGGCCTACAAAGACATGAAAAGTCGCAGTGTTCTAGTGAAGAATAACACACACCAGTGCAGCGTATAGACCCAAGATAAAAGTTAGAACCTTTAGAGTTCAATTAAGGGATACGATGTTGATAGATGGATGTCAAGCCAAAGTGAATTGAATTTTCCTCTACCTCTCAAATTTAGAAGATGCTGGCTCGTGTGATGAATGATGACATTTATTTGATTTGGGGGATATTACAGTAGGTACTGTCAAGAAATATAAATGGATATAGTTTCACAATCATATTTTACCAGAGGGCCAATACCTTTTTTGTGGACGTGCAGCATTGATGGCAAAGGTGGGGGAGGGACAGCAGGTAGGAAGCAAACGGTGGTGCAGGGGAAAAAAGAAGAAGAAATTAGCAGTTGGATGTCTACACATGTGGGAATTTAATCCATGTCTTCACTATGAACATGTGAAAATGTCAGTTTCGCAAGTGGCAAGTTTTCATTCATATGGGGAAAAAAGCCAATCATTTGAAAAAGTTCACATGCGACGATATTATACTTTCACATGTTTAAATATTAGTTTGCATGTGAAAATAGACAATTGCATGTGAAAATGTGAAATTAACAAGTGAAGAAGCAAATATCATGTGATTTCATGTGCCTTATGTTGTTTCCTTGTGATGGAATTCTAATTTAAACGGGAAAAAAACAATTCACTTATGAATGTGCGTCACTCACATGTGAAAATCTTCATTTCACATGTGGAAAGTTTATATTCATCTTCAAAAAGAAGCCAATCACTTAAAACATCCAGTTCACATGTGAAAATAGCCAGCTGCAAGTAAAAATATTAAAGGTGTGGAATTTGCATTTTCGGATGTGAAAATGCAAATTTCACTTGTGACATTTCGCGAGGGGTTGCGCGAACAAAAATCGTCCCACTGTAAAATGCAGTTCAACAATGTGAAAGGTTTGGCCGACAGTATCTAAAAGTTTGATGTGCATATTTCCACGATGCAGAGAAAGAAGTATTTGTCCCCATTTCCTCCAATCGCTTGTGAAAATGTCCAATTTACATGTTAAAATATGTAACGCGCAAGTGAAATTGACATTTTCAGATGTGAAAAGGATAAACAATAACTGTCTTGAAGTGTCGGATCCAGCAGTATGATTACTGTAAAATGAACGTCTTTCTTTGTTGAAGCTCTGTTAACAGTATGTCAACGTTTGCTTTCCATTTTCTCCATGAAGCAGTTTGTCCCCATCTCCTCCTCTCAGACACTGTAGTTCACAGCTCAGCACCTGCCTCTTCACCCCAGAATACTCTACTGAAATGTGCGTTTCAGCCCTGCGGGGCAAAACCACATCTGCCGCTAATGAAATAAATGGTGAACACAGTCAATCTGCAAAGAAAAAGACTTGGAATGGGTTCTTTCTTTGAACTTTTCCCCTCCGCCAGTTCATTTCACTGACTTCACCATGGCAGCCAACCGTCCAATTGATTTCTTACCAGGAGGAGCCACTCATTCATAGGCGACGTGAGCCAGACATCATTGAAAATCTAGTTAGTATATACAGTGAAGGTCTCAAACAGAACTTTAACCTACTCGTACTTTAATATGGGGAACTTGAACATCGCAGCTTTATCATTTGGAGGGTTAAATGGTTTTTAATGGCAGTTTGCACCTAGGGTCAATGGCATTTTAAAATTGCAATAAAATGGTGGTTAATCTCTGCTACAATCAGCATATTTAATTAGCATTTGTTCTCAAATGATGATCAGATATAAGAAGTTATCTGTATTTTAATTTTTTAATTCTTTTTTTTTCTTGCCATGGCCATATATATCTCGCTGGCATATACGGTACAGAACGACTATCTCTGAGAAATAGACAGCCTGCAGTGATAACACCACAGTCAAGGGTCGATGTCATGTATTTCACACTTGACTACTGGCTCTCAGATGCGTCTGGATCTATGATCAGATCCAAGAACGAGGCGTAAACTTGCGGCAGAACATATGGGAGATTTGCCGCCGTTAATAACAGGCATTTGTCTCTGTCTGCTTGACGACACTTTCTTAATATCCAATGAATGCATTTATGAGTTTACGCGCATTTTTCGAGCCATCGGGCTGCGGAATTTATGGGGCGTAATTGCAATCCACATGCATTCTTCATAAGTTTTCCGCACAAGGTCCCCGAGAGGCTGTGCGTTCGGAAGAGAAGTTGCATTTCGAAGTTTGGAAACCATAAGGTAGTCTTAACCTTCTTCTTCTTTCAGACAACAGCATTTAATTTAAAGGCAAGGTTGCAGGATCTCTTTCTCTAGCTGTTTGTGCTTTAGCTGTGATGAGCCACACAGCAGTGGACTAGATATCCTTGAGTTCTTCATTCCCACCTCAACCTCATCTGACACAGGTTTAAAACAATAGTGGCTGTGGACAGTGATACAGTAGGAGCCGGTTGGGATCTATTTTTTCAGCCCTTTTAATAACCACACCGAAGTGTTGCAAAGAAGCGCCATGAAATAATAATAAAAGAAAGGAATAAAAAATTCCAGTGGGTCTACCCCAGGCCGTCCTTTCATTAAGGCTGCATTTTAGCTTACCAATCTTTGACTCTCATCTCATCAGGATTCCGGGATGATGGGATGAATTTGACTTTCAGGCCTGCAATGGGCTCAAATGACTCGCTTTTCATTTCTCCTCTCTGCTGGTTATAAAAAAAAAAAATCTGCCTGCCAGTTTGGCTAAAAGGAAATTCATATGTTTCATAGTTGGTCGGACTGGAAGCTCCTAAATCCTCTCAAATAAAAGCGTGACACAGCTCGCTGAGATTACCGCTCGTAAATGACAGATTCTTACACGCCCGTGCCGCGCTAATGATGCGGCGTCAACATTACTACACAAGCCGCGTCAGTGTACTTACAGGCACATGTAAATGATCGGATCGCTGGGCAGTCGGAGAGAGCTTTACCCTCCCCCATCTTAACCCTTTCCAATCATCTGAGCCTAGTGAGCCTGAAGGCCTTGGCAGAGGAGAGGAGAGGGAGCAGCTACTGAGCCCAGTGATACCACTATAACTGTTAAATAGATGTTTTCCTCGTTAAATATGAACAATTAAGATTTATATTTTAACCTAAATCAAACAAGTTGCTCCTCTTAAGTTGTGCCCCATTCCTCATTTAAGGCACAAACATAAACCTTCTACAATTTTAATTTAGTAGTCATTTTTTTTAACCGTACAGCAACCTTTTTGACCATAACGGTAAAAATAAATATCTCTGACTTTGTATTATTACCTCATTAACATTGTAAATGTTAAAATTCTGAGTTGGAATTTCTTCTCCAAAACTACGTAATGTCCCTTTATCATGTCAATGCATGCACTAGTGGAACAACATCATGCATCAGAATAAAGCATCACCATGTCATCCAACACACACATCTCATCACCTATTCAGTAAATGTTATACATCGCCTACACACACACACACAAACTAGGCAAACCAGTGGCTGATCTGTGGAAGGAATCAGTGAGTTTGTTTCTGCTCTCGCCTGACTCAGTCAACTTCTCAGCTCATTTACTCTCAAAGACAATCAGCTGAGCCCACTTAACAAAGGCAGTAGTTCCTAAATGTAGAAGTCACTGCTGGAGGAACCACCTGCACAATTTAGTAAGGCTTGGAGTGCATTAGTTGGTCACGCACTGTTAATTTATCAGTTATTTAATGCACCATGCCATGTGACCCGAATCAACGAACCGATTAAGTTAGATGCATCCTTTTTTTCAACCCATAAAGATGGGATTGTGCAATAACCTCTGCAAATACTGCTGGAAGGTCTGCACTCATGACACTTGCACATGTCATGTCATGTCATTGCCCGTAACCGGGGTCGCGGGGGTTGCTGCTGGAGCCAGTCTCAGCTGTCTCCGGTCGAGGGCAGGGTACTCTCTGGACAAGTCGCCAGCTCATCGCAGGGCCCTCATTGATGGCAGAGGTCGCCATGCAAGGTGCCAACTGCACATTAGGAGCATTTTGGGGGTCAGTATCTTGCTCAAGGACACTTCGACATGCAGCTCAGCCCAGCCTGGAGCCGGGATTTGAACCAGCGACCTTCCGATCACTGCCGAACTTGTACATATTAGTCTTAATTATTATTAAAATGATTTATTAATGTTTATTATACCATTCCCTGTGTACACTGAGAGCAAACTTAACCAGAGTCAGACTCCTTGTCCGTGTAGACAAACATGGCTATTAAAGCTGATTCTGACATTGTCGCCAACTTTACTGCATTGTTGTGTATTTTCTGTACTTTTCAGAAAACAGCTCAGCCCAGACGCCAAGAATGAACATCCCAATTCTTATCTGCAGCAGCTGCTGATTTAGCGGTCTTCTGTTTTATTTTCATCCAGACTTTTTCACGTAACTTTTGCTTTTACTCCGTAACTGAAGTAAATCAAACTGTAGCAAAGTAAAATACTTGAAACTTATGTACTGTAATGAAGTCGTCATTTTACTTGAACCTGAGTGTAAAACCTGACCAAGAAAAGATTTCTTCACTTTGGTAATTTCGGTCTCCTAGTGGCAGGAGAGTAATCCTCTCATGAATCAGATCCAGGAACAGTGAAAATGACACACATTTAACAATAACACAGACTGCAACACCTTTTACTGACATTGTTTCATTTCCCTTTTGTGTAAAAAGAAATCCAAAATTCTATCATAGGAATTAGAAAGATATGAAACATGATCACATCAACATTTTTTCTGAGACTTCACACTAAATGACCAGCAAGCACACTTAAAGGTTCTCATTTGCCAAATAACCAACCGGAGAGTTCAGTCGTGGCAGAACTCGAACAGTGTTGGTCTGTTAGTGCGGCAGGCAGGGGAAGAGCTAGAGAGTCAGAAAAAAAAAGAGCGAGCGAGCAACACGCAGAGAAAACAGGGAGTACCGAAGCTGATTGACGGCATTAAAACTTGTTTATCGTCAACCCGCAGATGTGACTGCTGTGGCACCGGAGGGCAACCGCTCTCTCATGCCGGTCAGGTAGCACGCTCCATTTCCTAACCTGTCAGCGCGGACAAGCAAAACACAGGGCTTTCTGACATCTGCATTTTACATCGCTCATTCCCACTGACAACTCCAATCGAAAGGAGGCTTGACATGGTGTCAGTCCCAGTGGGCCCCCCCAGCAACCCATGCGCTGTGCTTACAGTTGAAGAGGGAGATCAGTGCTGTCTGTGGCGGTTTTGTTTCTCCCAGGTATAGAGAGAAAAAATGTCACATTTGGCATCCCTGCCTCGAGCAAACGTTGTCCTTGCTTCTGACTGTTCTTTGATAGGGTAAGAGATCGCTCTTTGAATTTAGATCTTCTTTTGTCCTGAAAGCACAAATATACTCTGTCATTATTTTGCTCCGGAGAAAAGGCGAGAGAGGCCGGGAGTTGATTTAGATGAAATGTGTGTGTTTTTTTTTTCCGAGACTCTTCGAGGCTTTTAAAACAGGAAAGTCTGACAGTCTGGAAATAGCCCGCTTTGCCTTTTCGCCTAGTGCCAGATGGGCAGATTGAGACCAGTTTCATGTCTGTATGCTAACTATGAATCTGGAAATGGATGGGAATGGGGGAAAAGGCTGTAATGTGTACTGTGCTCACAAAGTTAAAGCAGACTTTGAGCCTCTCCAAGATTTGCGCGCTGATCTGTGTGATGGTGGCTTCACAGGCTCAGAACAGTCACGGCGACAAAGCTGCCAGGACTCTGGAGAGGGACTCCGGAGCCCTGACGCTTTACGTCAACGAAATTACTGATCTATATTTATAACAATAACTTTAGTAAAATGGATTTAAAATAGAGCGAGGGGAATGTGCTGCTCCTAGTGGGAGAGCGGTCTGCCACCCTGTTCATGAAAGGGCTGTTCACTGAAAGCTTTGCAAATGCAGTACAAATGAAGCATGGTACACCTGCGTGACAGCAGCTTCCTGTTGACCCCAGCTTTAAAAAACAGAAAATAAAGACTTTTTAACACATGTGTTGGAGGTGTAAACTAAAAAGCACAAGCCCGACTTTGGTCTCTTTCAATAACCAAACATTGGGGTAGCACTGACTTCCTGGCTCCGGTTCAATTGTTCATCCGTCCACTGCCGATGCACTATCCTCAACCTTCGATGGAAATTATAATGTAATAATTTCATGTAATAGTATACTACACATCACTTCTACAATATGAATTCCAATTGGACAATGCAGCAGTTAAGGAAATACCTTTTTGTAGGTTTTGTTCCTTCCTTTAATTCTTGTGGTCTATAATGGTGTTCATTCTCTAATTTCTTAATGCGAGGCTGTGATTGGCTGATCCAAGTGACGACGCGTGGACCGACTCTCCATTAAAGTTGAAAACGTTTCAACAAAGGGCACCCAGCACGGCTAAATAACCAGCCAGCCGGGCCAAAACCTTGTCTATCTCATTCCTGTAGTCATCCGTCTCATAACCTTGACCGAGAGTTATACTGGTATCACTGGGCTCGGTAGCTGCTCTCTCTCCTCTCTGCTGCCAAGGCCTTCAGGCTCACCAGGCTCAGATGACTGACTGGTAATGGTGCCAAATAAATAAGTATGTAGTTACATGGTAACTACCGGATACGTGGGCTGTAATCCTAATCACTCTTAGATTTGAATGCATTAACAACAAGACACTTCAACCTTTTCTCACTCAGCTATTATGTTTTTTTTTTCTCATTTTGCTTGCCCATTTTGCTCCACTCCACTATACATCCAAATGTCACCATCCAACAGAGACGAGAAGGGGGCAGGGCCAAGGTAAAGTTAGAGTGGACCGGTCCAAAAGTAATTTGCTGGGAGAGAGGCTGAGCGATGTTACACCAAACTGCAGTGGGCCTGCAGCCCAATCCCCGGGCCAGTCAGCACTTGGTTATTTTAAGCAGAGACTGTAATTTATATATACGTGTGTGTGTGTGTGTGTGTGTGTGTGTGTGTGTGTGTATATGCATCTGACCCAACGGTGAGGCAGCCCACTGAGAAAACCCCTGGTGCTCTAGATGACGTGTCCATGAATGCTCCAAGGAGAGCATGGCCCAATAACCTCAATCCCACAGAGGTGAGACGGGTGAGGTGAATAAAGCATTCTGGCCTGGAGGAAAGTGGTGCAACGTGTTTTAATTTTGACAGACTGAGATTAAAAATAGATGACCGGGGGGTGGTGGCAGGTAAATGTCTCCTCTTGTCAGTCGTAATCAACTTGTTTTGGGCAGGGCATCGACTTTATCAACTGGGGAACGGTGCGGTAACCAATGATGTGGTTGCATAATGAGATTTCCCCCTCTACATCCCATCAGTGTGTAATGTTCACGGTGTTGACACTGCTCGTGCAGCGTGTGTACTTCAGCAGCATTGTGGCAGGAACAATGCCGCAATTACAAAATAAAGCTCTTTTATATTCAATTGAAAGATAACATCTCGGCCGCGAGTATTATGAGTAAACCCCGAGGAGTGAGTCCTCACCCTCCACAGTACACACACACACGCACACACACACACACACACACACACTGTCCTCACTGGATCAAGCAAAGAAGTTGGTGAGTCAGCTTTACTTAGAGGGTTCTCAGGGAGAGAGGTTTTTAGTAACAGGGCTTTATCACCCCCATTCTGTGCTTCACAACAAAGCACTCAGGCAATTTGAGTTCTAATGCACCTTTGGAAAACAATTACTCGGGGGCCCACTTCTATCAGCCCAGTATGAAATTCTAAGAGGACGGCATCCAAAGGGCTGGAGCTGGTCTGGAGCCAAGACAGGCTAACCAGATTTTGAAGCAGTCGTATGGCAGCTCGTTGAAGACGTTTTTTGGAAGCTTACGGAGCACACGTCAAATGAGGTGTCATGTTTGTATAGCCATTAGCAATCATCATGAGGACATTCACATTCAGGCTTGGCAGCGAGGTGGTTCGAAAGCCAAGTCGTACAGGTTATCCAAATAAATAAGGTGTAAAATAGTAAACGATATAATTTGACCAAGCCACGTAACATTTACACTTTTGGATAACATTTGGTCTGTGGATTTATGTTTACATGCTGGCATTGGCATTGTACTTTAACGATGCTAGCAGACTAAAGTTTAGCTCAAAGCACCTCTCTCCCTGATGGTCCAGCGTGCAGGATTTAGGGGGGATTTGGTGGCGAGGTTGCCTCACCCCTCCATTATGGTGGCCAATAAAAATGTGAAAGGAACTCATTAGAGTCAGTGTTTGCCATCAGTGCAACACGTCTGTTGGAAGAGGACCTGCTTCCTCTATAAAATGCTCATTCCCGGATAACAAAACCAAGATTCTTAGTTTCACTCTGATGACATGAAGTGACACAAAGGACATTAGTGCATCCATTCATTGAAACGATGGTGGAAGATGAAGATTACAGGTGCATTTTCCTCTCCTTCTTTTATCGGTGTGCTAGCGTTTTCAAAATCCTTGTCGCAATGGGAAACAACTACCAGAACTGCCTAGGTAGCAACCTACACGCTGAAAGTGGCAAATTACCCTCACCCTACTTAAAGTAGCCTCAAAACCTAAACAAGCTAGCAGACCTGCCTTTTTGGATGCTGGGATTATAATGCCAAGACTTGCCTCCCCACATGCAGACAAAGCCCCCCTGATATTATCCTTATTTATACCCACATCCTGAGTGTTGTGCAGTACAAACAAGCCACAATGTTGTTATTCCCCTAGCAGAATGATAATGGGTGCATCCAAACTGTTCTCCAGTGCTGAGGAGATATTTCTGGCTATGCGAGGCTAAAATGACGGTGATGGTTACTTTGGATAATCACGGAGTACTGGCTTGTCTTGGTCCCTGAAAACACCACTGTGCATTTGGGGGACCACAAGCAGAGAACTCATATATGCAAACACACTGACACAATCCAGCTCATATTTGTTTGGCTTCTTTTCCATTACCCATCACCACCATCTATCAACAGGGGTAACAAAGTGTGAGACATATATTTGATAAAGTAATGAAATACAATATTTGCTGAAACCTTTTTTCCATTTGTGACTGGTCGAATTAAAAAAAAAAGAAGAAAAAAGGCAATAGGCTTTCTAGATGTTGCCCTGTATATGTGGCATATCAATAACTGGATAAAAAAAGGGCCAAGACTTGAGCTCGCCTGTGACCAGCTCACCGCAAATGAAAAATGGCTCTTCAATAAGTTGACTCCTGAGGGTGTAAGAGGAGGACGCAAGGAGGCCTTTTTCTGTGGGCAGAGAGACCAGGCAGCTGGGACGATTTCAATGAACACCCAGAATGGGATCCATCTGGGCCGTCCTGGGAGGCCAGAGTGGCTTGAGGAGGCAAATGGCCCTCAGGCCCCTGGCGATTAGCTGGAGCATTTCCCCGGGAAGAAAAGGAAAGGAAGAGATGAAAGAGGGAGAGAGTCGGAGCGAGAGAGGGAGAAATCAGCTGGCTCAGACTCGGGCATTAGTTGGACTGCTCGGGAAAAAAGAAACCTGGGGGAAGTGTCATCTGTTCAAAGTTTCTTTAAGCTTCACTGCCTCTTTGTTTTAATATGCAGCATCTTGATGTTCCCTTTCCACTTGAGTGACCAACAAGCAGACAATGCAGGGTGGGTATTTGAATTGTATTGGCGAGATTCACTTGGCCTTTGATGAACAGTAAACATATTTACATAGATGTGGTTTTCTTTGCAATGGCCAAATTTTTAAAGTGCAAAGTGGCAACCAGAGGCAAGAAGGTGCAAAATGTACTGTCGATGTAATAATTTTAGTTTAAAACATTCATGAATGACTCAGGCAGGGGGATCTATTTCTACGGAAGCCCTAAAGGGTCATGGTTTTCCCAAGATAACAAGGTGAATTATATTTATTTCCTCTGGATCACAAGTTATTTTTTGCTGTTATCACGGAATAACAAATTACGTTTGCCTGAGATAAGATCATTTAGCAATAAGAAGAAGATTCATAAAATTGGACCGGTTCATACACACTGATCTGTGGGGTGGGTTTGGGAGTTACAAAGCAAACCATATGAGCTTTGTTATGAACTTTTGCATTTGAATGTTGCAGCTATTGATTAGATATGAGGGTATCAGTAGCAACTCGCCATGGCACTGCTGATAATCTCAGATAGATGTCAGTAACACACTAACAACCTTTCGTTTTCGTGTGATCTCGGGTTAGGTTATCTTGTTATCTCGTGAGAACGACTCATTGGGTTTTCTGAATGAGTTTTCAGTTAAATGCCTGAAATAAGATCTGTGGTTACCACAAGCTTAAGATTTAAATTTACTCGTTTTGTTCTACAACATAAAATACATCATTAAATGTCCCATAATTTAATTATAAAATGCTTACGTGTCTTTACGGGACATTAAACGTAAACACACAGAACACTGAGACTCATCTACTCACTGGTCCGTCTTTAAAGGCCGACTTTAGCTGCAAACTATTCTACCTTTAACTTCACAACCCTTAGATTGACTAATTTATAGAAATGTTGATAGTCACTGTGTAGTAAGACACTTAGTGGTGTTGATATTTCACTCATGTGAGTCTGTTTATAGCCCAACGTTGGCTTTTTACTTCTAGCGATTTATGCTTCCAAAACCACAAACGTGGTATTCATCTGTGAGGATTGTCTTGCTGAACAAAACGTGTTAACTATCATCAGCTTATGCTTACCACAGAGCTTATTCTCAGCAATAATCCAATTCTGAAATCTGATAGGCTTTTTGTTGAGGGAACCAGGGGGATGCCAACGTCTGGGTTAGCCTGAAAATATACATTAAACCCTACATCACTCTATAGTGAGCTGCAGTTAACGGTTACTCCGGAGACATGCTGCCCCCTATTTGCTCAGAGCAATTTCTTTGCACATTAGACCTTTAAATGTATAGTTAACCTCCTACAAATTAAATTATTGCCCAGCGCTATAAAAGGACTGTTTGCCAAAATGTTGTTTGTACAATAAAAACACTGAACAGGAAATGGGGTTAAGATGAGCACCCTTTTAAAAACACCACCCCTGAATTACATTTCAGCCTTCGGAGCCTGGAAAAATATTTTTTTAATGCTCACCTCAGTGATGCATGTGTGAAGTGAAGCTGACAGGAGGGCCTTTTATTGGAGATAATGCATATTGCATCGAGGTAATGCCTGCATAATATGGAATGTGACACAGTATGGTAGGTAACTTCCGGATAATTTGTTGAGGGATATGATTTTCCTGTGGCGCCGATGGCGGCGTATCAAACGCGCCGGCAGCGTACAGAGAAAGAATTGGGCTTGCGACCCCGCCGCGCCTGTGCAGAATAGTTTTGTCTGATTAAAAGAGATTCATCTAATAACCCCGGGTGGAGCGTCGCCGTCGGAGGATTGAAGAGCCGCTGATGTGACGGGGCCCGCTCCGTCGCTCGCTCTCCCTCCAGCTCCCTTTCTATATCGGAAAGGCAATGGATCATTAGACATGGTGTGGGAGACCAGAGCTAGATTGTCGAATTGGATTTCATTACATTTTCTTAAGCCTTAATTAGATTGGGGTGTAAGAGACTAATGCCATTCTGAATAATAGAGAGATCATGACAGGAAATTCGTTAGTGTTAAAGACAGGGGAAATACATAAACTATTCATTACGTGGCACAAATTTCCTCAGGGTAGATTTTCTGCTTTTTTTTTTAGCAGGCTACTAAACTAAGGCTTGATGTACAGTAATACAGTAGCTGACAACAAGAATCCGACTCTTGTGCGATTGTGAATGTTGAAAATTAAAGCAAATTAAACCCGTCAAAGCAATCAGTCACAGAGGTTCTCACTTCCACGGGAAAGGTAGCGATTAGACGGCGATGACTCAGTTGCAACCTGGCGATATTTCATCAGGTTCAATATCGTTTTGAGACAGCTGGTGGTGGAAAATCTTATTTCATAATGCGGAGTGTGGTGTGTTTTTTCTTTGACAACATGTGCTGCATGTCCAAGATGCTTTATGCGCAGTGGCAGTGGGGACACATCCGGAGAAAAGAAGCGGTCTGCATTTGAGAGGCTGAAATTGTTTCATGGACAATGAAGCAGCTTTTTTATGGCCGAGAGACCGAGATGAAACGACTGATGTCGTCTGGCTTGGAGTCATCTTAGAGGGCAGGGGTCCACGTGGAATAAACTACCCCTCTGGGAAACCACATGCTGCAAGAGGCGGTATACAACCGAGCGTTGGAAGAGGCTGTAGATATAACCGGGGGGAACAGCAGATTAGAAGTCACTCCCGGATGAATCTTCACATGAATTTTTCTCTTAAGGATGATTTACGGTTGAGACAGTGAGGACAAAAAGCTTCCTCGGACGGAGGGAGCTGTACAGTGAGTGCATATTAAACAAGATAAGCTCACAGATCTTGTTATGCTGTATTCTGAGAGATACTGTGCCAAAGCTTTTATGACTATACAGTTATAAGCACATATGTAGCAGACACCGTAAATCTTGGCGCACATCCGCGACTGCAGAACGGATTTACCAAATTTAAAGACAAAACAGTTGTAGACAAATAGGACACTAATCTGTCAAGGACATTTTACAAAGTGAAATATTTATGTACACTAATCAAATCAATCCGGCGGAGACTCAGGCACCGTATTGATGGCTGTTTGTCTCCACAGAATGTATCACTGATGCAACAAATTGTGCTCCGAGGTCAGCTTATCTCCCCAATTTTTGGTTCCACTCGGAATCACAGAATGTGTCAAAACATGATACCAGGATATCAGAGAGAAACGCTTGTTTGGTCAGGCGGAAATATAAATTCAAACACCATCGAAAAACAGCAATCCCTCACACTGATTTGATATGAACCATGCAGGTTTTATCCTGTTACCGCAGGATTTGTATCGGGGTATGCATTTCTATCCCATTCTGCTGAACATCCAATCTCCCCTCATTCTGTACAATGAAACAGCGAGAGGATGAAGGACACTGTTGGTTTTTACATTATTTTATAACAGTTGTTTGCCTTTTGCAGAAGAAAGGGAAACCTGCTAATAACACGACTTCTGTACAGCCTCAAGAATGCCCAAAGAATGGAATCGACACATTTACGCAATAACATCCTGATACCAGAACAACTGTATAGATCGATTGACAGGGACTCGCAAAATGGCAGATATCACCATTCCCAGCACAACATGATCGTTGAAGCATGCCAATGTCAGGCATACTGGACCTGCCATGTACTTTGTTTCAGTCAAGGTAAGAAAACTACTTGGCTAGCATTACTAGTGCAACTTTATTTACAAATGTACCCATTTTATCCATGTAATTTACATTATGTACGTGACACATCTTCTCCACGTTAGTAAGTTAAAATAACTCACTGTTGACTTGTGTTTCACACTGGACACCAACATACGGGCCTTTCTAGACAATACTTCTGTTCCACGGCACGTTTCAGCAGCGTCCCATACGAATATACATCGGTCTATTTTGACAGAAGTGGACCGCAGCCGCGTCAGTCTGCACAGAGCAGATCGAACAGGACAGGAAGTCAGACAGCATAGCGGCATAGTGCATATGGTCAATTAAAAATAAAACCGTGCTGACGCCTGATATACAGCACATGGAAGTCAGAAAATAACAATTAAAAACAGACAAATAGCAAAAAGATTTAAAGGGATAGTTCAGAATTTTGGACATAAGGCCTATTTTCCAAGTCTATGCTACGGATTGAGAAGTGGCGATATTGACGCCAGCGTCCTCTCGCATCCGGTAACTTATAAGTGCTAGGTGATATCAGTCCGCCGCTGCCTACTAGGAAGTATGACACGCTGCTGCTGCTGAGACATAAATCCTTAAAAATGCAAGGTTGGTTTTATTTCAAACATTCTATCAACACATATGTACATCGATAGTCTGCCGTTACAATTGATTTGCCTCGGGTGCACTGTGGAGTCGGTATGAGTGTTTTTAATGCCATGCTAATAAGATCCGTTGACTTACGCTAGCCATAGCACAGCGAACTCGGCGACTAGGAGGACCTGAATGAAATGTCTTGAAAACGTCTCCAGACATCTCAAACACACCGGTTGACTTGGAAAATAGGCCTTATGTCCAAAATTCTGAACTATCCCTTTAACTAGGTAGTATACTCAACTCTACTCAGCTAAGGCAGGTAACATAAATGTCTCCAGTGGAATCAAGGGGTAAGGTTTGCAAGGTTATTGTCTTGGCTCACATTGGATTACTGGTCTACTAAATCAATTGGTAAGTCACTGCAGTACAGAGACAACGTATAGGCTAAATCACTACTATATATGTATTGAAAGATTCCACCCATACTTACTTACTGACCGGAGCTGATAACATTCTGGTGGGCTGGTTGACCTGAAGGTCGCTGACGGTTCGTTCTGTGACATAAAAACAAAATCATAAGGTCCCTTGCTGTTTGGCAGATTGAATTCGACTGCTGACTCGCAGGTGTGAGGCGGCAAATAATACGTTTATCGTTTCTTATACGGGTCTCGGCTCTTGCTCCACAAACTTTGTTTTGGGAGATTGGAACCTTCATGGCTCAAAGGAAGAATGAGGCAACAAAAAACAGAGTTCCAAGTTGACCTAAATTTGCTAAATACCAAAACCATATCAGCAAAGAGAAACACAAGTTTCAAGTTGAAATTGATATATGACAGATACAAGGAGGATACTTAAAGTTGAAAAATACTTTCGATTGTCAAGCAACCTTATATGAACCACATGCGTAGCAGTTTAAAGCAGTGCAAGATTGATTTAGTCATATCATAGCTGAAGTCTTTTTGCATGAGGTACTTGTCTGCTCCATATATCTCACAAGTATAAATTGATGTACAAATGAAGCGAAGCCTGTGTGATAGATGGTCGAGGAGCACATCTTGAGTCGCAGTATATCACCACATGGTGACATCTGTCTTACCCCTTAATAAGCTGGCTTATACACTCACCTGGCCATTAGGTTGCAGCTGCACCCTCTTTATTCCTGCCAACGCTGCTGCTTAATCAGTGCCCGGCATTAATTTTGCATTGCTCAGCCCTCATCACCATTATGTCACTTGACATTTCTGCATGGGACAGCAATTGGAGGTATCCTGGAACAGGAAATAGAGCTCATCCTGAAGGAAACTGATGTGTAAATCAGACAGAGTTACAGCTGCTTGCTCATAACTGTAACTGATTTCAGTCAGTCTTGAACAATGACCACACAAACTAGCTGAGTAGTAAGCTAAAATAAATAAATGAATAGTATCTATAAAAGTGAACCAAGACAAAATATTTCCAACACATCCTCATACCTAAATTACTAAATCGGTTGATTGCCAATAACTCCCAAAATAACAAATGTTGGTGATCCCAAAACGACATGACTGATGTACAGCAGCAGACATGCCAGTGTCCCGTTGTGTTTGGTAAGATCAAGACACTTCAACTATTTGGTTACGTTTCAGAAAAGAATATGGCTTGTCTTAAAATACATACCCATATACCAGGCTTCCTCATTTGATGTCGTAATAATGACTATGGCCCCTCTTGATTACTTTCTCCACCTGACAATAAACATAAATACGGGTTGTAATAAGCTGCTTGCACAGTCGGGTTGTTTTTCTGATGTAGGTGGACCAAAAATAAAATTTGGTCCGGACCAAAAATAAAATTTGGTTTGCCAGATGCGGTCACCCAGGAAAAGGAAGGTTTACTGGTGATCCATTTCTATTATAGACTGAATGAATGAATAAAGTTATGTTTTGTTCTGTGTTGTTGTTATTTGTGACCCTGTGGAAGCAATTTAGTTGTCTTTGCAACAGCGGTGCCAACGATAACGCCACTGGGAAACGCTAGAGGGGGAATGTTGTCTCTTGCCACTTTACTCGTATTGGTATTGACTTTTGGAAACATTCTCTTGAGACTAACCTTGAGTCGGAAAACGTCTTCCTGTACTAAAATACTTTGCCGTCTTTTAATCCACAATGTAAATCTACCAACAAGGTCATCAATTTGATAACATTAGATCCTGGATCCCACAGTTGTCAATGCAATGTATTCACTTTCGCAATTATGAAACGTGATAGAGAACTTAACACTCACCATCTCAGAAAATTGTTTTCTGCGCCGTGTGTGTTGCTCCGGCGCGAGTAAGTGAGCCGTGAGTTAACCTTGAATACAAAACAAAGCGTTCTCCATCATCCGGAGGGCTGCAGAGAAATTGCAGGGATTTTATTTGCAAATTTCCAGTTGAGTGTGAGAACTGATACCCACACGCACATGGCATTTTTAATTGTGTGGGTGAGTGTAATGATAAGCGAGCAGGAGGGCCCTCTCCCCTGATATACTAAGGACTTTATTTATTGCACCCCAGAGAAGAGAGAAGTATTAATTTCACACTCTGCCTCACAACTTCCCCATAGGAGCAGATTATATATTTGTTATACTGAGGAGGCGTCTCTTGAGTCAGAACAGAAGACAATTACACCTCGGCCTGGTAATGAATGAATGTGTGTCAATACAAAAGGTCACTCCCTCGCTAAGTCAGTCATTCTGAACCCTTTTTTTTTTCCAGGAAGTACATTTCTGAGTTGCTGAGAGAGTGATTGGGGCTCCGGCAACACAGTGTTTGGCTTCACATAACACACAAGCACGTTGAAGCCTGACAAGTCCCACCCACTTTTTAAAATGACTAGCGTCGTCCACCTTTAACATGTTGAAAACACGCCGGTAAATCACTCTGTGGTCTTTTCAGAGCGCCACGTCTGTGCTTCATTAGCTATTAAATCCACGCGCGGATTGACACATGCCACATGCTGCAAAGGTCAACTAGTCAATGACGTCCCGACGCCGGCATCAGGCAGCTGAGTTAAGGTGGTTCGCGCACAAAAAAAAGTCTTGAACAAAGAGAGTAAACTAAGTGGGGAGAGGGGAAACATGACAGGAAAGAGGACAGGAAGATGGCAAATTAGGCTAAAACGGAGGGAGAGACAGAAAGGGATGAAATGAAGAACAAGTGAAGTGAACATGATGGGATGATGAGTATAAAGGCAGGAGATGCTCTGGCAGTAAGCTTTTATTTTGTATTATTATCTTCCCATCTTTTAACTGTGACTGTAGCATCACCATTACATTAGATGATACGACTGGGCACTTTATTATGGCTGTGAGCTTCTGATGTTTATAGAATAGTAAACCGCCATTGTTGGTGATCAACTGCGTCACATTAATTTAGATATTTCATTCAGACTGTGTGTTAAATTTTTAACTTATTTTCTATTTGAAATGTTAGCAAATATGTATGAGCCTGTGCCACAAAGCTATCAATAAGTAACTATCAATTGACATACTTTTGGCTATTTAATATGTTCAAATATGTGTTCTGGGACACTTCCTCTGGATGAAATTGCAAAATGTAGACCTACCAATATTTTTCCTTGTGCTAATATAACCAGATAAAGTATCAAACCACCTGTTCAAAGGCACCAGAATACCTGAAATTACATCTTCTCCCTAAGAATTCCCATACCCATGGATTATAACAACAATGTCCACTTTGCTCTCGCGTCCCTACTACATGGGCCCCATGACAGCCTTCATTGATTCTAATATGGTGCATTGAGCTTGTTTATTTATATTCTGAGATTGTGATTGCAGTCATCAGTCACTCAGTAGTGTGATGTGTTTTTTTTTTTTTTTCCAAGCACCATGGACTGCTATTGCTGTTTTAATTATCAATACAGCGGGGGGGCCTCTTTTTCTCTCCCTCAGTACAGTTGTTTCCCTGCACCGTGACAACCCATTGCCCTCGCAGCAGCAATAAATTGATTTTGTTCCACGCTGCAGCAGGGGTTCGGGTCAATAATAAGGGGGAAAAGAGGGCGAAAGATATAAATCACGATACCCTGTATCTCTTTTATTTCTCTATCCAGGACCTTTACGTTACCCTGACATCTAATTTTTCCAGTTTTCATTGCGTGTGCTTCACTGTGACCGACCTCCGAACATACTGCTTCTCATGCTGGTCAGATGATTAATATCCACTGTGATAGTACAATTGGTTATGTAAGTTGTCCACAAATCGAATGCATATTTCTGATGCATTCGTCGTTCAAACAACACCCGATACTGACAAGTATCCAAAAAAGGGTAGCAGCCTGGTTGTCTACACAGGATGAGAAAATACAGTACAAGTTTTGCATTTCTCAACCACTGTTCATCCATTTTTCACTGCTCTAAGGCAGCTATGAAATGGTGACTAAGGATCAGCTGTGAAAAGACGAATACATTTTCCAAACGTTAAAAACACCCCGAAATGAAGAGTCCTGACCGCAAGTCTGGCTTTTTGCAGTGAGCCAAATCATTTGGCTCAGCTCAGCATAAATAAGTGGCTCTGTTGGCTCCCATGCAGCTCTTCCTTTGGTGCCATTCCTTGCCCTTCTCACAATTCAGCAAAAAATTTAGCAGTGTTTTGACCCACGATAGGTTTGTGTACACATAAATCGCTTGAATTATCCGATGTAATTACACCTAACCTTGTAATTTCCACAATGTCATAATTATACATTATGTTAAGTTTAAAAACATTAATAACGTAGAAACATCAAATATTATTAAGTGGATTGAACTTCTTATTTATACCGAATGTTTTATGTTTTGGCAACCAGTGCAAGATGCAAAAGTCTCACCACGCTTGGGACTTAATTTTTTACCAAAGAGAGATGCTTCTGGAACATATTTAAGAAATATATTCATCATCCTCTTTGGCCCGCATATCAGCATATGCGCCCAATGAGCAACATTCATGGGGAAGTGAAATGAATGGGCTGCCATCATTTGCTAATTGGCACTTAACACAAGGTACAGCTGAGGGTTAAGGGGATGCCATAAGGTTGTCTTCAGGTATTTTGTCATCAGCTATTGGAATTAATGTAAAAGTCTACCTGGTGACGGTGCTAGATGAAAATTCAGGGGATTTGTTCGTTAGTCTGTGGGTTTAACCCCAATGAATCCTCCAAAATAAACAACATTTTCGCGTTTTCAAGAACAAGCACAGAGAAACATTTTCTGATGTACGATGTCCCATCACATATCAAGTTATTTCAACTAAGATTTGAGAGGTTCGAAGTTAGTGTCGGAAGTGAAAACTGTTTTTTGAACTCATAATAAGATTTGAACATTGGAGCAAAAGATCTGAATGTCTGAAATAATCCCCCCACTCTTAAAGTTATGTTTTCAATGTCACGAGTATTCAAAGTTTTGAAAAGCGCCTTGTTGACATTCGACACGCTCCTATCAGAGATGATACTCACCTCTTTCAGAGATTGAATTTGCTCTGTAGGGATTCAAATCTGCTCTTTCAGCTTTGCATAGGATATCTGATCCGGTTTTAACAAGGCAAACAATCTAAAACCGCAAAAAATAGCAGTCTTGACAAACCAGAACCGGCCTGTGCGGGAGCTCACCGGTGCTCAATCAGTCACCAGTCACCTGCATTTGCCATCCATGCTGCTGTTCCACTAACGCTGCGAGAAATGACTAGTTTCAATGATTCTTCTCCCCCTCTGCGAGCTACAAACATTGGAGATACGGGTATGGTGATGAGGTGATAATGTTTAGTTCATGGATTGTCTTCAACTGAGCAGAGGTGAGGGGCTGGTTGATGTGTTCTCAGCTTGAGTGCCAGCAGTAGCTCGCATTTGCATCTGGGTGTTAATCCACTTTGCTCTGGGAAGCCGTCACTCGGGGACATCATCTGGTAATCACCGGACCATCACTTCATCATCCTGCCCTGAACTGCACTAGTTTGATGGCGGGCCATTCAGCTTTAACGACCAGATAGAATGAGAATGACAGCAATAGTTTGGGTAATCCTAGTTACGGAAAAGGTTGAAGCACTTAAAAATGATGGCCTGTTTGAGTTAAGATGTACTGATCCGTCCTCTCATTTCTTCAGTTACAACATTAAAGCCTCATCTTAAAGACTCATTTACCTTGGCACCTGTGCAGTCATGTCAGGGTAAACCCTGGGTCTTTCTAAAAGTTAAAGTATAAACCTTCTAAATGCCTTGTTTGGATCGGTTTCTCCCTGGAGTGACTTGTGATTCAGTAAACTCCATTTCATTGTGCTGATAAAAAATAACCTTGAATTCATTACAGATTTTGTAAACTGAGACACATTATATTATTCCTTCATGGTCGGTCAGGATATAAAGGTGTCTACGTCAATAAAATAATTCCCCTTTTTAGCCCGATGCCTCAGTTTGTCTGTTTGAGACAAGCATTTGAAAAATACTGTAATGTTAAAAGAGCAATTTGTAACTTAAAAAAACACTACACAATGAATTATCAACGCAATTTAACCAGCAAGAGCAGATAGTCTGATTGCCCCCAACCACAACAGCCTTCCAAATTCAAGTTTCTCTCCTTTACAGAACTTAAACGAGCTGGATTGCTTCGTCAACTCATCGTAAAACACACAAAAAACTTACAAACACAGTCTCGCAATGAATCCTCAATTCAGCAGTGAGATGTGAAAATGTTCAGGCTCTTCACGCCCCACAGTTAACTGATCGATGAGCTAATTAGCTTAACGGTAGCTTACTACAGCCGAGGATAGCTAGCAAAGAGTAGCAGTTGTCCATTACTTTACTGATATGCTGCCACCTGTGTTTCTTCAAGACACTGTTACTGAAACTGGTATTTATAAAAGGTACATTTTTTAGCTGTTTACTATACAACATAAATTCTTTCTTAGCTCAGCTATGACTTTAAAGCTTTCTTCTGTAACTCTTTTATTATGATTGTTATTGAGCGTATAATTTACTATCGTGAAGGAGACCAATGAGGTATTGCATAAGCATCTTCTACCCTGCCCCTGCCTACCACAGCCATGTCATGCATTGCGGCGAAGAGTGATAGTTGTGATATTTTAGTCGCTCCATAAAGGTCAATGAGTCGGATTGAAATATTTAATAGTCCTTATCGTGAACAGTGAATTGAACCAAATTCAACAGAGCACAATCCACGGGAATGAAAAATTACGCCAGATCTGGGGAAAAGGTCAGGCTGATGGGCTCCTCTGTTGAATGCACGAATGTAACCAACAGTGACAAGAAACAGGCATTTACGGAGAAAAGGCCGGATCGCTCGCTTTCAGGCCTGACAGCCGCTCCTCACTCTGGCATGACTGATTGTTCTACCGCGGTGAATACAAGAGGTATATTTGTGACTTTGAACATAAAACTGGAAAAAAAAGCACATTATTTTTATGCCATACTGAAAACCCCTTTCAAAAACAGGCTTGGAAACAGTTTTGGCAAATTCTTTATTGTTGATGTACTTTGCACAGTGTACGAATGCTCACCATTGGAGCTTGTTAGGTTGAATCTGCCCCTTGGCATACCGCTACACACTCTACTGTGTCAATTATTTTGCTGCAACTGCTGACTCCCATTGTCATGTCACCCCACGGACAAGTCATTCTTCGTGTGTGTGTGCTGACTATATGTAAACCGAGAGTGACAGAGGTATACGCACCATTAGAAAGATCGAGCACCACCGATGTCAGGGTGATCTAACCAATATGTCGGCGGAGAAAACGGGGTGAGAAATCAAGAAGCCCCTATTGGAATCAATCTCCAGCCTGTTGTGCAGCCCCCCTGCGAGCCCCGGAGCTGCGGTAGCTATGACGCACAACTTCCATCAGTCTCCACTGGAATGGAAAAAGGGCCACATGTTGTTAAAGAAATGGACTAAGACGGGGCTGTCAGGTGTCCCGAGGAGGGAGTCGCTCTTCTTATTACCCAGGTAGGGGGGCCCGGCCCATCTGGCAGGAGAGCTGACTTTTAGCCGCCACAGCTTTTTCACGTCCTCCCTGTGTTTTCTATCGCAGTGACTGCTCTCTCCGTCTCGCCCTCCGCCCTCCCCCTCTCTCTCTCCTCCACCTCTGTCTTTTTCCATCTCTCCCACGGCAATTGATCTCCCTCTCTTGTCTCCTTTCCCTTGCAGCTGCCACTGCCCCACTATGAGGGTAAGTTTAATTAGGACGGGTGATGAATGGTCTCCTGTCTTGACTCAGAAAAGAAACATACGGTCAAAAGAGAGAGAGAGAGGAAGAGGGAGGAAGATGGCAGAACATTCAGCAGAAAGGAAATGAATTGCATGACGCGGGATGTTATTATATCCGGACTGCGGCCTGCTTGAACTCCGAGCACAAGAGAAGTGGATGTTGGTGTTCAACAGAGGTGGAATGAATCAGTTCTAACATTTAATTTCATCGTTTTTAGTGCCGTCCTCAGCAATTAAGACCGCAGCCTCCTCTGAAATATGAAAGTCTTAAATGTGGTTTCATTCTGGACTACAGTCATTGACACATTTTGGCCGTTGATATGTGTCCATAGTGATAAGGTAAGCAAACTGATGAATGCTACTTTAACTTGTGTGCTTATGTGTGTGCACATGCATGTAAATAGGATTCTCATGTGACCTCGACGGATCTCAGGTGAATAATGAATGGGTGTAATAGGTGTAAATGCCTGGGACTGAAGCCGTTCGGCTGAGCTCCTTCCTCAACACGGAAGAACAAGTCCGATCATGATGGAATGACTAGAAATGTTCTCAAAACTAAAGCATCAAACTGTGAAGCGGAAATTATACCCTCTGTGCCTGTTCCGTGGTGTCTGTTTGTGTGCATGTTTGGAAGCATTATCCAGGATTTACTCATCCAAACAACTGGCGAAACGTCTTGAATGTATTGAAGTCGAACGTCTCCTTTCCCCAATTTAAAACACTTTCATAAAGCATAACCACAAAAGATTTACTTTGTGAATTATCTGTGACTTAAAACACCCTTCAAGTAAATATCCTGAAGAATAAAAAACAAGTGATGGCTGTATGCCTTTCCTTGCTTTTCTTTGCTTCTCTTGATGCTCGGCTTTGCTCCAACCTCGCCCAAAGTCTTAAACTCTCCGTAAGTGCCTCGTTTGTCAAGCCACCGTTCGGAATTGCATGTCGACCGGCAAACCTCTTCCTTTCCCACTGTGGTTGTTTTGCGTGCGGTATCATAGCTGTATTTCCTTCGGAAAGGGCCACCTGATAACCTCTCTCTAAACTTTGAAACCCCCCAGGCAGCGAACCTCAAGGGAGGCAGGGCAGAGAGGAGTGCAGTAAGAAAAACGAGCAGTCTGTATCACACTGATGCGGCTGGACTTGAATTTAAAAAATTCTATACCGCCTTCAGTCCTGACAGCTGTTTGCTGGTACATCAAATTGTAAGCTGTTTTGGAATAATGCATGTACTATTGTCAGAATTACCAGTAGGCAGCTGACACTGAATATAAAGTACCCAGTTGAACTACCTACCTCTTCCTGCACACAGCGCTGTGTGGAAACATTTTCTCTTCTTCGGTTGATGACAGTCAATTAGACATAAACTACAACCGAAATGTTAAAAAAGGACATACAATACAAACCTCTATGCTACCGTGCACCCCATGTAAATACTGTAAATATCTTATTTAGTTGATTTTATTCTATCTGACTTGTTTTGTGTCTGTTTAACTAACGCGCTGACTGGTGTAACTAATGTGCTGACTTGTGTGCTTAACGCGCTGACTTGTTTTGTGTCTGTGTAAAGCTACTCCACGTGCCTTTAATTGCCCCCCCGGGGACAAATTAAGTATTTATGAATTGAATTGAATACATGCTGATCTATACTGATCGAAGAGCTGGCATCCACATGAACTCAAACACCATGGACAGAGAAGGTAAGCGTCTTTCCTGAACCTCCACAGAACGTTACACATTAAAAAGCTTCCCGCTTTCAGATTAAAAAGCTAAATTAATTTTTGGCTCATCCATTTGAAATATGAATATACGAATACATCTAAAATTCATTTTGTTCTCCATCAGAACATGGCAGGGTTCGGGCTTGGTCAGCTTGGAGACCTGCTCAAGGTTGAGGAATGACACTTGTAGTAGTAACCACCATTACCGAAACACTCATTCTGCCCACATTCTCTCAGCCGACCCAGTGCGACCTTGGAACAAGCCGCTCACATTTGACCCTAGTTTATCCAACAGGGAAGTGTCTACTGCAACATTAAAAAACTGATTTATCCAGGAATAAATAAATAGATAAATAAATAAAACAAGCACATGGTTGACTTTAATCATTTGCAGAGAACTTTCATATTTGTGTAACTCAACTTGTAAATTAATGAGCCTACATTATGAGCACATTCTGTGGCGAGGATTGGGAGTTTGCTCTATAGCATACAATTCCAACCAGTCGCGCCGAGAATCTGATGATTTATTGATGCTATTTGTCAAAAAAAATAAAAATAAAAAAATATCGAACAGACGCTCCTTATCTCAGAGGACACGAGCGCTTTGAAATGTTATTGTACGCTACCGAGTGGATTAAAACGCACAACAAGCTCCGCAGTCGAATTTGAAGTTTTCTAACAAAGAGGCGACACAGAAAGCCGTGTCTGCTCCCTTCATAAATAGTAACATACCCGCACATAGTGTTGATCCACGGAAATCTTTTTTTTTTTCCCAGCCGGCGTTTGACAGCTGGTAGCGTGAGAGAGGAGGCCAAGTTCGACAGCAACAAAAATAAACAATTATTTTAAGCAGCTTTGCAGTGTGTTGCATCAATATTTAGTGTGGAGCATCTGTGGCTGTCAACCCAGCTTTGATTTGGTGCTATATGTGAAGTTAAACATCGCTGTTTTATGAGGAAAACAAACGTTGAAATGTTTACATGGCTCACCCTGTTGTACTGTGTATAGACACACTCCATTAGAGCCAATCAAGAATAGACATCCCAAATATACATTTGTACATATTATTTATATACGATTCTATTTCTGCTTCTACTTCTTACTGTTATTGTCTGTTGTTGTATTAAACTGTCCTTTGGCTGCTGTGATGCACAAATTTCCCCATTTGCGGAACTAATAAAGGAATTTCTGATTCTGATAACACTTCAAACTCTTCTCTGTGATTGCCAAGGTGCCAACAACCATCACCGTGTTACACCCTCTGGCTGATGTTCATGAGAGGTACATGACAATTGTGGAACCTAACCATTCATTATCCCCTCTGAATTTCACCAAACTACTCTTCAGTCACTGATGTCTTCCATTATGTCGATCTAATATATTAAATTGTTGTTTCTTTTCTCTTCTTTTTTATGATTTGTGTCAGAAGTATTTCCTCCTTTGTAGACATTCATTATTACATTCAGTCTACATACACATAGAAGCATGTGGTGTCAAATATCTGTAGATGTATTAAAAAGGTTTTTTTTCAATATGCTACATTATATCTTTAACTTAATATCAATGTAATCTTTATCTTATTACCATATATTTTCAAAAAAATGTGTTATCAAGTAATACATGAAAACCATATTTTAAGTAATAGGTTTTTAAATACATATCAATATAGGGCTGGACGGTTATATCGTGATATCTGATATATACCTTGATATTTTATTAAAAACGCACTTTATAAATGTCAGGATTGGGCGAAAAATTAAAATATCACAATCGGCTCTTATATTATTATTATATATTGCAACAATATTGTAGGGATGACTTTTGGTACTTACATAAAACAAATACTTGTTTGTGATTAATAACAATCAGTAAATGACTACGTGGGTAAAAGCTAGTATTGGAACAAGTAGAACAGTCTGGTAAGTTTAGAAAGTTTATTGTAACGCAGCCTTTAAACTATGAGACTGTCATATCATGAGACTATGAGACGATATATAGTCTCATATCATGATAGTATGACATTATAGCTCGTATATTGCCCAGCCCTATATCAGTATATACCAATATATTATCAGAATGCAATTTCAGTGTATTTTTGTAAAATATTCTTGACTACATATATACATATCTGTGTTATTTCTCTGTTTTTACTGTGTTTTTTAATATATATATGTATATTGTATATGTGCTTGTTCTGTAAGGGATGTGAGATTTCTTACCTTCCCTTGCAGGAATCCACTTCAATATTAATGCTACTGACACCGAAATAAAACTCACATATTGTATATCACATCATCTAAACACATATTTGGAAAATATTTTAATCCGTCCCTGTTTGTTATAGTGCTACACACACACACACACACACACACACACACACAGGACGTTTCAACCACATTTCGATCCAATGAATAATGATGACATTCGCGAGCCTCAGATGATGGCGGGGAGAGTGTTGCGTATGTCATATCCGTATCAGCTGGTGATACTTGTCGGTGGTTTATCCCTCCTCATCTTCCCGAGGCATCCGATCCCTCATTCGCTCGGCTTACACAGTACACGGTCACACTAATTCAGCTCCAGCCGGCGTGTACACAGATGTGCACAAACCCCTTCCCCTCCCGCCGTGATTTAAATTAATGGTCAAACCTGGGAGCAGGAGAGAGAGCGGGTCTTGAAGATTCACTCTCCCCCGAGCTGCCATAATTCTCTGCCTCTCTCGGCATCCTCCGGTGCTATGGTGATGAAGGCATGATGAGAGGAAGCCTCTTTTTCATCTCTCTCCCATCAGCAGAGTGTCGCCTCCAGCTTTTTCAGCTGCCATAAAGCCTGCCTGTAGGTTCCTCGGCTGAAGCTCGACTGCTGACTGCTGATTTATTCAGAAAATAAGCTGTTGCTGCTATTGAGTTGTATCGACATTGAGTATATTACAGCACGCGTGATATGGCATTTATTGGAAAAGCAGAGCAATAATCAGCCGTAGATTAACTATGCATCCTTTGACTTGGCAGTTTGCTCATTATTCATCGCGATATACATGACACCTCATCTTGGATGAATATTGTCAACACATGTTAATGTTCATATTTTAGGTCTCAGCTTTCAGTTTCACGCTCTCAAACACATGTTTTGACACTGGAAGGTTTAAACATCTCTAAAACAAGGGCTGACGTGTTAAATACCTGTACACCTTTTGTTATAACAGTAATTACATATCCAGGCTGCATTATGCATAAACATACGAAGTGGGAGCGTTCACATTTCTGGCGCCTCTGACAGCAGTATTGGCGGGTCAAACGCAGCCTCCTTCGTCGTCCTCCTGGTTGACAGGGAGGTTGCTCGGGACGCATCGCTCAAGCCTGACAGCCGTCTGCTCCCTGGCACCTTTCGCCCATTGCCGCTCTCCCAGAGGTGCTGAGGATGTGCGCCGCACATCTGTCTGTCAGGGCAAAATGGAGCTGTTCACGAGCGGATGGAACATGCGATCGCGAACAGGGAGTTGGATGGTGATGGACATGCAAACAGGTGTATGACAGCGGAGGCGTGTCAGGCTTGACTGGCTGTCTTAATGTGGCAACGTTGCAGCTCTGATCAAGGTGTTTTTTTTCCCCAGGTCTCAGTGGTGCATTTAAGAAGATTTCTTCTTCAGAGCATTCAATGTAAAAATTGAAATCTAAGTGAAAAAATCTAGACAATATATTTTTGGATACTGGGAATAACTGGTCCTGAGAGATAACAGTGGTGCAGAGAACAGAACAAGGTTTTAAAAAGGAATCATAAAATGAATCCCCAGGATCTACTCTTCCTCCTGGACACAATATGTATCTATATGGTGAACTCCTTGGTTATATGTGAACATAGTATAATTTCTACAAACGTATTCATGATGTAACTTGTGCAGCATGCATTGTCAAAAGGGCCTAGTTAATGTCCAGGGTGGATATTAAAATATTCTAATCTCAGTCGATATGAAAGCTCTACTTAATTTACCAACAGTGAAGCAACAGTTTTGTTATACTTGCCGTATTGGTGAAAAAGACAATGTTGTTAATAGGGTGACAGGTCCTGCTGATGCACTGAATCATTGAAGCATCCAGGATGTGTGGGTGAACATCCTCAAGTAGAGTACAGCCTGTCAAAGTTGTAACAACTTGTCTCACCTGTCAGCCTTTGTTAGTGTACTGAGAGGAGTACACTGCTGCTGTTGAAAGACCGGCTCTCCGAAGCCCTCTTCAGATCATTTATATGCTGCGAAGGACTTGTTGTTTGTGCATTCTCTCCTTTGGCGGTTGTTTGGAGGAAGCAGCGTGCTGATGTGGGACACAACTCAGCCATTTGTTCCTCAACTGTCCGGGCAGTCGGATCCCTTTACAGTACCACGGCTTCAGCAGCCTGGGCCATCGCTCTCGCTCCTTCCAGGCCGCCTCAAAAACAAAGGGGAGTTTAACCTCATAGCTGGTAACAGAAACGTACGTGATACTGAACACAAACCAGTAAGCGTTTGATGGACAGCGGTGTTTAGCTCATTTACATGATATGCAAATCAACATCAATCCAGAATTATTTCTTTTTTTCTCATGGTCATGGAAATACAGTAACAACAACAACATGTGAGCCAACACAATGAAAAGGAAACATGCACCAGTTTTAAGTTTTCTTCATGTTTTCCTTGTTATCGGATTAATTAACATTTCAATCAGGAAAGGCTTTTTTTTTCTGGGTGAGTAGATTAAATTTTATCGTCATGTGCACAATCGTATGAGAAACACAAGTCTTGAGGAGTCAATCCGGCCTCATTGTGATGTCCATGATGTTTTAAGGAGGGGAGGTGAGGCCTTGAGAAGTACGGGAGCAAATCTCATTTAAGCAGAAGTGGTGAGCTGTTGCAGGGAGAGGCTGATGGGAGCTGGAGAGTGGAGTAATAAAAGGCTGACTATTCAACGGATTCTGACAATCTAGATGAGGCAACAACCGTGACAACTCATTTTGCAAGATATCACAATTCTATCTCCATAGAAATTGTTGAAAGTGGCAAAAACATGCACATTTAATGGAAGTAACATTTGACAGTCGCGGTTGCCCCAAAGGATTACGTTGCCAGCTGAGGTGATCTACTGGTCCGATTCCCAAACTTTTGGTATGAATGAATCATTTACACACCAAAACATGTAAATATATGGCCACAGTCTAAAAATACTCCCACTTAAAAGAATTTCTTCTCATCTTTAACTGGACTTTTTGTTATAAGCTAACACGACTCAAGAACCTCCTTTATTGTTGGAAACTACCAGCATTCCCGAGTTGCACATTTTTGTCCTCACGTACTCAAAATATAGGGCAACGTGCAAGTCAACAGGTGAGCTGACATATGATTTAGCTAACTTGTACAAATTGAGGTGGTAGATGAGCAAATGCTAAAATGAGTCATATTTATGTAGCGAAGTGGAAAATAAAAGCCACTGGATGGCAATGTGCAATGGCAATCTGTTGGAGCGACTCACCTGTTTGCCTGTAGTAAGTCTGCTGTTTTCCACATGGGTTAATAGGCGTAGAATGTTATTTCTGCACAAAACGATCGACAGATGGCCAGTAACATGATTGTATAGAAGTGTAAAATGTAATGTTTGCCACAGATGGTCGATGCAGCTGGTCAGATGTTTACAGATTTCCTGTACGTGTCGCTGAGTAATTCATTAGAGCACGGCAAGGCTAATAACTTTCTGAAAGTTCATTTCGCAGAGATATATTTTGTTATCGTTCATGCCGGAGAACATTTGATGTGCATGGTACCAGAAATAATGGTTATTTCCATTGCGTAACTCTGTATGGGGTTGGTGACCTGTCTGAGTTAGCACAGAGATAAAACGTAAGTGAGTATATTGATATACTGCACCATTTAAATTTGATGTAAGTGGACCTAATGTTTCATGTTCATTTGAATTTAACTGTATGTGGTTTTGTTTATTTTCTTTTATTCCGTTCAGTCATGCACGCTCATTTATGCACTCTTATCTATGTACAGTCATTCACGCACTAATGTTTAAATGCTGGGTTTATGCACTGAGCTGAGTCACTGCCATCGGTACAGTTTGAGTTAGCTGAGGATTCTTGTCACTTTATGTGAAGGGTTAATACATTTCAGAGTGTTATATTACCAACCGAGATTTGTGAAATCATTTGGATGTTTGAAAAGTAAGCTACCGGTTGGAGTGAGACTCCTCGTGCCTGAAGTTGTAAATTTGCTTGTGCAGAAAAAAAACAACCGAACACTCAGAGATAATTTAATACTACTCTCTCTATTGGAAAGTTCCGCCAGGCTTCATTTAGAAAAGTTGTTTCTAAGAGGTTGTTTCTCCAGGGCCTACACCTACAAACAGGACCTATGGCCTCTCTGTGCTTAGTATAGACTATCTACCCAGTGTGTCCACCATTCACGCAGCAAACAATTTCCCCAGGCGAGATGGTGGCCCAGTGTATAAGCTGGCAGTTAAAGCTGACAATTTAAACTTGTATCTGCATTTGTGAGCCACAATTCCTTAACTGTTGTCAGTAGTTGTGCAGAGAGTGGAGCATTGTGAATAGTGTGTAAAATCTCAACAGCTATCCTTTTACTTTAACAGCTAAAGACTTGAATGCAAACAGATTCCCGTGAAGCGTTTTCAGCTCACCACAGAGGCAAAAATAAAATAAAAAATAAACAATTTCATTCAATTTTACTTAACTTTAAATATATCAAATGGCACTTGAAGGCCTCTCTGAGAGCTAACCTTGCTCCGAGGCGACTTAGCTTATATACATCTTATTTATATTAGGGCCTGTGAAACCCGGGCAGTGTTTTAAAAGGGGGGGATTTGTGGGGCTTTCAGCAACTCATCACCCTGGGAAGGCCAATAATCCATGTTGTTTATCCAAAGAGTACTTTTGGCACAACCTCCCGCGGGGTTGCAAAAGCTAATGCAAGAGCTGGAGCATTATTCTGCAGGCTGATATGTTTTGCTCTTTTATTTTTTTTTCCCCTAGTGGTGTAAATTACCCAATTATGCTAATAGGTGTACCTTTGGAAGCATACACTGTTGGCTCAACATGAGAGGGGAGAGAGAGCCTCGGCTTCTGAGCCTGCCATATACATTATCCCTCAAAAATGAAAGCCCACTTTTGTTTGCTCATACTCTGCATAACTGCCATGACAAACTACTAAGTAGGCACCGTATCCATAACAATTCGTCTGAAAGCTTTTGCAGGTTGAATTGAGACAAGGGGGAATGAGTTAAATCTCTGCTGATTAATTTGATTTGAAAAGATTAACACATTCGGTGTGTGTAATTGTTTTCTTTTTAGCGAGGGTGAAAATGTGACGATTGTCAGCATATGAATTAGTTATTATTAAGAGATGCAGGAAGCACTCAATAAATAGGTGATCTCCACCTGTGCAATGGCTCCATTGGCAGCAGCAGCTGTGCAGTGAGCGTGACGACACCGATCGTACACACAAGATCACCTAGAAACGCATTAGTTAGCTTAGCAACACAGTTGAGCTAACCAATGCAAATGCTAAATGGACTGCTGGCCCATTGACCAGGGGGGTCAAGGCTTTACCCGTATCACGTCAGGCAACCCATCATACAAAGCCACCGTCGAGGACAACTACTGTTACTTTGGGAAGGATTCATAGGAAAGATGTTTTTTATTCACATGTAACTTGTAAGTGTTTCTTTGTGTGGGTGTCTGCTAATTAAGTCTGCACTTCATTATGGATGTCGGGGGCAATGCCAAGAGACGTTCTGCTTCTAATTCAAAACACATCAGAACTCAGTCAACTTAAAAAAAAAAGGAAAAAGTTTCCTCGAACCAGTTTGTCACGCATTTATTTATGCCAGCACGACACATGCATTTATTTTATCTCGCTAAATAGTAGTATTTTAAACATCTGATTAATGGTGATGAATCACAGCCTATGACTGTGATTAACTTGATAAAGAGAAAGTGCATCGATTGTCAGCACCAGAAAAAGCTAAATAAATGTTTTCCAATTTTTCCATAATAAAAATGTCTCCATAACTGGCACGTTAATTATGTATTCGCTTGATTAATCATGACACATGGGTCTCCACTAGTTTCACAGTACATTAGTCACTTTTAATTACACCTGCAATTAGGTGATTCATTGATCAGTCATTTGGAAGAAAATGAATTGCCAACTATTTTGATAATCGATTAATCGTTTGAGTCATTTTTCAAGGGAAAATGTCAAACATTTGCTGATTTTAGCCTCTTTAATGTGAGGATTTCTTGCATTCCTTTGGCATTTATGATAGCCAATGAAGAGTCTGACGGTTTTTTTTGGACTGTTGGACAAAAGGAAATCACATAACATTAGATTTATGTCAAGTCTACTGCTCTGGTGCTTGCAGGGAAGCTTCCCCTCCACACATGCTCCTCAGGACGCTAAACTATTAGTAAATCAGCACATTATTCTTTTTTTTTTCTTTTGGATCCCAGGATCCTTGCTTGAAGGAATAAAAAAAAAAAGGAGCCCTGTAATGAAATTCACTTATGAATATTCAAGTCACTGAAAGTGCTCCTGTAGACGGCAAACCAATACACACAAAACACAAAACACATTTCAGTACTTTTCCTGCCTTTTAAATTTGAAGAAACCCTCCTTAGTTCTTCATTACCCCCCTTTTTTTTATCAGCCAGTTTCTCCTCAAAGCTACTCAGTGGACATTAACTTCTGAGTGCAATCACTGCAATATTTAGAGTTTTGTCGGTGCCCGAGAGTGCTTACGCTCTGCCAAGAAAATAAGCCAAGGGACATTGTGGCATTATATGTGCGAAGGTCAGCTTGTTAACCAAAGTAATTGGATTTTGCAGCCCTCTGTGGGTGATGTGAGCCTTCAGCCTGCTTTCGCCGCACAATCGTTCCCTGACTCCAATTTTGGTATCGATTTCTCTTTCATTTGGATTCAGAGTGAAGACAATGGCAGACATCAGTCAGACTCACTGTGTGTCATAAAGCATCCCAACGTCTCGATTAATCAGCAACTATTGTAGATTTATACGAATAATCAATTAACACCATTGTCAACCAAACAGAGGTATATAGAATCCTGGATCACCTATGGCGACTGTGCCTCTGAGAAGCAATCTGCATTGACTGTGTAATTCCTCAGCCGGTTTTACAATATCAGATATTAAAAGGCATTCACCATATGTTAGAAGTATTTATGAAGATATTTTTAACTGAGTTTGAAAGGCCCAACAGTTTCGCACATTTTTTATAGCTGGCTGAAAGGTAGATTTAATCCGTTGCAGGCAGAGGGGAAAGTGATGGAATGGCTGGAAAGGAAATATCAATAATTCACGACGCTGAAATGTGAAAAGTTAGAGCCATGGCCTGCAACAGAAAGAAAGAGAGAGCGAGGAAGTAGATGTTGCTCTTGGCTGTTTTCAGCGACTTCTGAAAAACTATTCATCAAACAACTACTGTAAGCCCCAGTATGAGAGGCACCATAAAGACTGACGGTTTGAACTTTGGGTTAAATGTCTAGTCTGCTCCTGACTTACAAACAGAACAGAACCAATGTATCTGCTTGCATTATATTGACATCTTAATATTTAGAAATGTGCAAACAACACTGTTGAGTGCAATTTAAAAAGCAGAGCTTGTGTCAATTAAAATGATTTGCTCTGTCTGGTAAAATGTTGGTTATGTTTTTATTGTAGCCATGGGTCACGGTGCCACTGCAAAAGGTATGTCTTTGGAAACTAGAGAGCACTGAGACGTTACCTTTTCAAGGCTGCACAATCCCCCAAATGTATTAATCTGATACTACATTATATTTTATTTGGCAGACACTCTTTTCCAAAGAGACTTTTAGGTTTACATATAAAACATGCTGGGAGAAACTTCGGCTTTCTAGTCTCTCTGCACAAGGTCACTCAAGTAAGCTGAGAATAAAACAACATCAGAATTAATGACTAACCCGCTCCACCAATTGAGCTGCAGCCTCTTAGGGGCTGGATTAACCGACCAGATCACCCCAGGGTGAAAAATGAGCAATGGGCCCTTTAAGAGCCCCCCGCTGCACACATTCCCCCAACACATTTCGCCAAGAGCTCAGTTTTGTACACCGTTACACTGGGCCTGGTTTCCAGCACACCGTTTAGCGTGTGGTAATTTTATTAAACAATCATGTATTAACAAAATGCACCATGTCTAGAAACTGGGGCCTTGGAGTAACTTTAAACATGTAGGAATCACCTCAGGCCTTTACAATTAAAATGTTATTATGCCTTAATGGTGCATATTATCAAAAAATATTTGCCATATAAAAAAAAAACTGGGCAATCTTTGGCCCCTGAGGGTCTGGGACCCTGGGGCACTTTCCCACCTTATCCTGATGATATTTCAGCCTTGCAGCCATAGAACCAGACTTCCATCAGTACACATAGATTATGGAATTAATGCCGGGTCATTGTCAGTTGTCAACTGCCTAAACACCTAAAAGAGAAAAAAAGGAATTTTGTTGCTTTTCGACTCACAGGTCAGTACATTTCCTTGGGCTATTCGATAATCAGTCTCCTCATGCATCTTGCTCCCACTATCAGCTATGAACAGTAACATTAAAAACACAGTACAACTTTTACATTCACAAGAACGACGGGAACTGTTGACCTTGCTGTTTGCATCAAAGCGAAATTAAGCCGTGGACATGATGTCAGGATTTCAAAACTTTTTTACATCTGATTTTTTTTTATCTGATCTGATCTTGTCCTCTTTTCCATTTCCTATTTACTTTAGTTTTACGCAACAACATCAATAAACTGAATATAATCAAAGCCCAGCTCTAACCCTACCCCCCAGGCTCTAAACCTCCAAGCCCCAATGCTCTCCTTCTTTACAAATCCCAGTTAAACCCCGGGCTTTGACACAGTCATCTGCACTAGACATAAAAAAGAAGAAGCATCTGTCTGAGGCAGGCAAGGAAGCACACGGTGAGAGAGTTTAAAAAAAAAAAAATCACTCAAACACAAGGGTAAAAACTGGTTCAGAAGCCTTTGCAGAAGTTCAGTCCTCTATTGAGCAAGTAATGCTCCAACTAATAGAAAAAAAAATCCGCAGTTAGCTGTTCAGATAAGGCCCCTAAACCTTGGATTGCAGAAAGCCATGTATATCTGTATTGTGTTATTGCTCGTCATGATCTGTTGTAAATTAATATCCTGGCAATTTGACAGCAAATGCGGCAAATTATATAGACGAGTAACAATCACAAGTCCAATACTGAAAGCTCGGACAAGTTTGTAGTTGAACTGTAGTTGTCGAAGAGTAAAAATATCATAGTATGGATTTCCACACAGAACGGCACTTCTGTTTCGGCCAATGCCAGCAGAAACAATTAACCAATCCTCATATTATTTGTACAAGCCTTACATTTTTCCAATTTTAATTTGATATAAAAATCACCTTTCTAATACTAATAACCAAGGGTGTAGGTTTGGTCTCAATGTCACTTCTGGGAGGACACGTTGGAAAAACATTACTTTGGTTCAAAGATAATATGAACAAGTGGTACTTCAGACATTATGACCATAACTTGATGCTCATGTCCCTCATCTCACACCAGTTCTACACAAATGCAAACACATTTTTTTCAGAAGATTTCAGAAAAATTTCTTTCAGTTCAAAACAACGCTTTCTTCAAAACACGACACACAATTGCTAAACTGCCGAACTCCCATTGCTTTTCAATTAGCAATCATAGCTTTGTGATAAAATAGCAGCTCGCGCAATCTCGTAAACAAGGCAAGAAGCAACAATGGAAACAATCAAACAAAGGAACATGTTCAGGGAAGAGTCTTGTTCTCTGTAAGTGCCGGAATTTCATTTATTTTCAATCATAGCTTTAGCGATATAGAAGGGCCAAAGGTGAGCACTCCTGTGTTGGAGAACAATGGATGTCAACTTTGCAGAAAGAGGAAGAGCGAGAGAAGGGAAAGTCAGAGGAGGAGGACCAAGAGTACAACCCAGCAGAACCACTTTGGTTGAATCAGTCAGTCCTGTTGTGATGATAAAGGAGGCAGGGCTGAGAGTCCAGCCAAACTTGAGCTGGTCCACTGAGGCTCCAATCGTCCAGACATACAAAAATGAGAACAGGTATTCTACTCTTCTTACTCTAGTGCTGTATATCAACACAGTACTAAAACTGGTGAATACTATAGCTATGTTAACTATGTCTCACGTTTTGTGTCAGGAACCAAACTCCTACTTTGTCAATGTACAGAATTTTTCCATAACGGGTCTACTGTTTTGCCGTTCAAGAGAAACTCTGTAAGGATCAAAGAATTGCTCTTTGACTGTGGGCAAGTTGGTCCAGTGAATTCCTGTTAATGGATTGATTAGTTGTTTTTGGTCTATTTATGATTATTTATGTGTTGTCTCTTTGAGAGAGGTCTTGCACCAGCATGCCATCGCCGGTAGTTCCTGGCTGACAAGGGAGGAATATCACCATGTGTGCAGCTATAAATCCTTAAAATACCCTACATCACCATTCAACCCTTGGCCTTACAGTACTTCTATCTCATCACTCTCCTGGACTCACAACACAACATCTCCTCTCCAGCAGAGCAGATGAATGGCTAGGAGCAGCCAAGGTACGTTGACACCTGGGACACAAAGGGTTGCTCGTCCTCAATTGGTTTATCAACCTCACACTATTCTATCTTTCTTCTATATTTCTCTACCTTATTCTGAAGTTTTTATCGAGTTGACTTTGGAAAATACTCATAAGTCATCTTTTCTTTCATCCAGACTATTGTGTGCTATCATATCTTGATAGAAAAAGCTATTAAAGCTTGCATGAATAAAAGTTAAACTTTACATCTCGTAAGACTTTTATTCAGGATGTGCATAGATTAACTTGCCTGCTCCACTGACAACATTTGCAGGACGCAGGAACGTTCCCCGTCGAGATCCTCTTTTGTTTGGTTGAGGAAATAAACACAGGCTATAACACAGTATTCAATTTTGATAGGAGGCTTGTTCCAGGAGGTAAGCTTGTAAAGTTATAATGATTTATGGTAGTTAAGTTATGAGTTGCTCGGCAGAAATGACAGAGCCACGTTTTCAATTCATGTTTTAGCCACAGGTTTCAGTTGTCGATTGGATAACCAGACACTCCCCCTAAAAAGACGACCCGATCACACTGCGCGACAGAAATATTACAGTGGACATACCAAAGCTCAGACTATTTTCTTTCGAAAATACACAATTTCTGTGTAGATAGATAGAAAAGATAGATACAGTGCACATATGTGATTTTAAAACTATGGGCAACTCCAGTGAAAACTCTGAGAAGAAAACACATTCCTGCAGTGCAGACGCTTAAGAGGGCCAAACAGCTGCGGTCCAGGGTCCTGACTACGAGAGATAAGAAGGCGCTTTGCCAAAAGCACTCAGGCTGGTGTAAAATGCTTGAGACAGTACACAGAGTTCTACAGGTCTTCATGAAAAATGGGTGTTTTTGGCAACTTCCCACCCCTTCCTGCAGAGAAATGTGTACAACTTTCTCTTGTAATGGTTTTCAGACAAGAGTGTTAAAGCAGAAGTGCACACCCACACTCAAACACATACATACATACATACATACATACATAGTTTTGAATACCCTACCATTAGTCAAATGCTTTACCCTTGAAGGGTGCACAGCTGACATGGGCAAACAAGACATTGATTATAATACATAAAGAGGCAGGGGGAGAAAAGGGAAACATGTTCCCATACGTGTCAAGACATAGTATAGTACAAAATGATGATCATCAACCTCTGACACCTTTTTCATGACATTTTTGACCTGACAAAGCAGGAAAAGTACAGGTGTGACTAATGACATTAATGATGGCTCAATTCTATCAAGTGTCCCAGTAGACCGTGTCAGTGAGTGAGCATGCACAGTACCAGAGCCCTGGAACAAGCCAACCTAAATGGAACGCAGCCATCATTAACGTTATAAATTCCACAAATCTTTTGAGTCAAAATGTCTGCTGTGCAGGACGAGATCATTCTTCTGTACCTTACAAAACCAAATCACTGTTGAATAGTAAATTGGTTTTACGATGTCACAGGGCTATGTGTAAGTTTTTTGTTAGGTTAAGGCACAAAAAAGACTCAGTTGGGTTTAGGTGAAGATCGTGTTTTGTGTTAAACTGTTTCATTACAGTTGTGGGGCTTCTGTCATCGTGATCCCCTCACCTTGACCTGAATGGACAAATGACCTATCCACCTCGACCAAACACTACAAACCCTTTATGGTTCTGTAACCTGATTTTTTACTTTTCGCCCCATCGTAATTACAGTGGCCATTAAAGGCTTTGTGACATGAACTTGAATATCATTCTGCACACTTGATGAATCAACCATCCGGTCCCCACAGCCAATGACAGGATGCCTGATCACAGCTGACCACAGACAGACCTCTGTGCACTGGTCAGGTAAAGTGACAGGACTGCTTTGGGTGGTAAATGTGCTCAATGACAAAACACGTTCCCATTTTTGGTTGGCTTATTATTTCCTCTGACCATTTTTCTTCATATTTTTCAAACAGAATCATAAAATAACTCCAGCTGATTTATTTATATTGCCCAGCGGTTATTAATTGAACAATCACAGCCAAAGATTTGATTAGCAGTCGTACTGGCAGTCATGCTAATTAGCCATTCAAATAAAAACTCTCCAGGATCTCCCCTTCCTCCATCACCACCACCGGTCTAGAATCCATCGGGGCATTCCCTATCCTACGCACAGCTTCATCACCTCCCCAAAAATAGTCTTCATTACGATGGAGTCTAACCGCCAGAGACTTTCTCATTCCCCTTGTACACATGGCAATAAATCTTCTTGTTCACTCAAATAAATTACGAGTCTCTCCTGAGTGAAATGCGACTGTTGGCTGTGTGGTCTTTAAAAAATTCCGTCTTTTCACAGCTTTATATTTCATTGGTTTTATGACTATGACTGTCTTGACTTGGAAAATGATTAATTAAAATTGACAAACGTGTCGTGTCATATGTCGTTCATGGCACAATACAAACAGGATCTCTCTTTTACTACCATACATATTGTTTCCTGAAAATAAGGTCCCACTGGGTCCACCAGAGAGGGTGTGTCATTTACACTGCCCAGTTTGAAGATCATTTTTCATCATTCTTTTAACCTATATTCATTTACATCGTGGAGAATTATCATCATTAATGATACTGTGGAACACTTAATGACGATTCTTATGCAAGCTCTTATGTTACAAAGAACATCTTTTTCCAGGAATATTACAGTAAGGGATTTATGGACTTTTGTTTATGAAAATACTTGTATCATGTCTGTATGTTAAGATTTGAGTACTTTTTGAAAATGAATTGTGGCATTTCGGTATAAACCATATTTACATGTTTCACCTGCCATATCACATTCATATCGCAGTTTCATGACTTGATTCATCTCAGGAGGCGGAGGGGACGGTGGCGGTGGAGTTAGAGGCGAGAAGGCCGCCAAGCTAGTGACCACAGTTTGCGCCTGTGTTTCAGTATTTGTAAGTGTGACACAATTTCCAGCCTTGTGTGTGGCAACAAAAAAAATACATTAAATAATTGATGGGCGACAAAACTGCATGTTTTAATGATGCCTCGGGACATCTGTGGCAACTACAACAGGCCAGAAACATGATCTTTTCCTTAACCTAACCAGAGCATAAGCACAGCATTGTGAAAAAAGAAACCTGGAAACGTATAGCTGCAACGTGAAGAAATGTAAAGCTTCAACTCATCTGTGGTTCTGCAGAAACACACTTTGTCAACATTTATTCTGGGGATTGGGTTGGTTTTTATTGCCTCTGTGTGTCACAAGTAGAGCTGCAGTTCCAACTGCTGTCCTTGTGGGAGAGACAACCAAACCACACTTCCTGTTGTTTTTGGAAACACCTGCACGCACATGTCGCTTTAACCTCAGCAAACCTGTCTCATGTCTCTCTCTCTCCGCGGGCTCCCTTTCAACTTGCCTCACAGTTGGGAACCTTCTGCTCAAAAAACACCATCAACCTACTGCATTGTTTATGTCATCTTTTATGTAGGAAGTTGCATTAGAGACAGATATATTCACTTTCACGTCTTGTGGCTTTATCATTTTCCCTTTCATTGCACAGAAATGATTTAGGAATGCGAATTTCTCAATTATTAAACAATAATTAGGCCTAATGTGAATAATTAACGCACATTTTTGCAATTTCTGCATTGAAACTCGACCCGGACCTGTAAAACAAAAAAATGATTTAGGGTGCATTCTGGCCCAAAGTATGAATTCTTAAAAGGACTATTTAAAGAAGACATCAAATATATATATTTTTGCAATTATGCTCCAATAAAGACGCTGTGCTCAGGCCATTACCAAGGGAGGGATTAGGGGAAACTGCCTGCTAGAAAGAAATGAAACTGCTTTGAAGCCAATCAAATCAAAAAGAATCAAATATGCTGTCCAGCTGTATGGTACAGTACATAACTAATTATGTCTCATGTCTAAGATTTTCCCCTCAACCGACTTATTCAAGGTAGACATTGCATCACTGTGTGACTTAAAAGTCTGATAGATTTCCTTTAATCACAGTGATCTGACTGAGGATTGCCCCGCGGTGCTTAACATAACACACCGGTCAAACCATATGAAAGCGCGACATGTTCACAACACATGATCCATGCGTCATATTTTGGTTTGGTTTAAGCATCATTTTCGATGCGGCTCCCCCAGAGCGCCACGCTGTTTTAAAAACGCCATCTGCGCGCCGCTTAATTACTGTCTGCATTCCTGTAGAGATCGTCTGCTTTAAATGCAGAGGCACGACACTCGTATCACACTAATGCTGGGCTTTATGAAGGATGGAGGAGGAGAGTAATACCAGCCCGTGTGGCATTTCATCTGTCACATATTGTTGGTGTCACACTGTGCCGTTTACAGGGATGGATGCTGAGTTGAATGCTGAGCGGATCTCGCCGCAGACAAGGGCAAAAGCAAAAGTGCCGGAGCTTACAATGCACCCACCCCCCCATACCCACAATCTGCAAGTGGGCAGACAACAGGTGTGACCGTGTTGCTCCTTGATAATCATTCAGAGAGACGGTATGAATGGCCTCAAATGCGTTGGAGCCCATTAGTGTTAACCGTTCAACAGCTTCATATTAAGCTTTTCAATTTGAGCAATCTACGAGCATTATTTCTCGCTCACAGAGGGGATGAATGTGCTCATGCCCACTGTTGACTGTGCAGAGGGAGGATTAGCTTGTTGGAGAATTGTAATGCAAAAAAAAAACACAAACTGTTTAGCAGCCTAAAAGAAGGGCAGAGCCGCACCAGGGGAAACTAACTAATGCCCTGTCGAAGCGCCTTGCTTCCCCCCAAATTGGTGCCCTGCTGAGTCTTCGTTTTAAACCATTATGATTTTGTCCACACGTCATATGAACTAATAATAAACCTGCAGACTTTTCACAGCCCCCGTTTAGATGCTTTGAACCCTGAATGTTTCCATCAGGTTGTGATCTTCTTTCCCTGCTTTATTGGTGCATTGCTACCTTTTGGAGACCATTACTGCCACCAGCTGTTGATATGAATCACTGCCCTCTGCAGTCAGCAAATATTCTCCATCTCATCATCTATGAAACCAGTTTAATGTTCCTTTTTCTTCCCTTCTTCTCTCATTCCTCTAAAGGAAGGCCTCACAACATTGGACTGTTGTTACATAAAGTTTTGCCCACCATATGTTTCCAGCAAAAAAAAAAAAAGAAAGAAAAAACAATCATTATAATGTATATTATAATTATAATCATTATAATCATTATCATTTTTGTAATCCTGACAGACAGAGTGACTCTTTGAGCAGCTCATCGGTACCATTTTGCATCTTAACAACCGACCATAGTGCAACAGCTGCTTGCTTTCGGACCGTGGCTCACCATTAACTTTCAGTTTCGGCCTTCCAGGGGAAAAAGCGTGGGCGCCCCCTGCTCTAAAGCATCAGCAAGAAGGTATGTAAATATGAGCGTTTTTGTATTTTCACTCCGGTTCGATCACTTCACAATCAGTTCCGTGGGCGTGGGAAGAATTTCTAAAGTGGATGGAACAATTTTAACAGGGGGTTCTCCCCTTGAAATGTTTTAATAGAGTAGATGTCATTCCATGTATTCTGGTGCCCGGGCCTAAATTTTGCAATTTCATCTAGAGGGAATGCCCCTGATCACATATTTGAAGACATTAAAAAGCTAAAAGTACGTAGACTGATTCAGTGACTAATTTATAATAGCTTTGTGGCACAGACTGATAATATGTAATGCTTTTTTGGCTAAAAAAATACATATTTGCTAACATTTCAAATCGAAACAAAACATTTACAAAAACAATCAAAAAATAGTCAGTTTATCACCAATAAAAACTTTTTCTTTTTGCTATTTCAGAACCTCACACCATCACAAAGTGCCCAGTTGTATCGTCTAATGTCACAGTGACAATGCAGTAACAGTAAAAAAAAGGTTTAAAGATTATAATACAAAATAAAAGTTTACTGCTGGAGCTCCTCCCTGCCTTTATACCCCTCACCCCATCTCGTTTACCTCACTTGCTCCTTCTTTACCCTTCCATTTCATCGCTTTCTTTCTCTCCCTCCATTTTAGTCTCATTTGCCGCCTTACTTTCCTCCCTCCTGTCATGTTTCCCTTCGTCCTCGTTCATTCTCTTTGTCCGAGGCTTTTTTTGTGATGACAGTGTCTGACCCACCTTAGCTCAGCTGCCTGGCATTGGTGTGCCACGTTGACATGATTGTGTGTGGGTGCACATGCTCTGTGTCAATGCATGTCAGTCTTCTGTGGTGAAAGGTGGCAGTGAGGTAGCGCGTGGGATGGATTTAATAGCCAATGAAGCGCAGACAGAATAGGAGTGCCTCCGTATATTGGCTGCGATGCCCATGATCAGTTCTTAATGTCGGCGTCTGGAAAATTGAAATGACCAAGTTTAATAGACTGTCAACATACATAACAAGTGCCTTTTCTTTTCTGATGATGCCATACCTCAGCAGTGACATACATTATGCAATCCCACTCAGGAATAATCAGAGAAATCAGATAGTGTATTTTTGTTCTTAAAGCCTGTAACTGAGGATGCTTTAAGACAGACACAGCATCACTGCATGGAAAAAAGGTAACCTCACCGCTCTGCTGAGTGACCCCACTGGTGCCCATGCAGACAGGTCTGGAAATTAAACGTGGCGTCATTAAGCAAAGAGATGATCCTGGCTCAACTTTTTGCCCAAAGGCAGTGTGCAGCGTCCCTCATTCCAGAAGCACACTGAGTTGGCCGTTCAGGTGTCCTAGCAGTGCGATACCTTGTAGTGTAAACAGCACGGCATTGTGCTGACTTCACCGTTTCTGTTCGCCGTCATTACCGCTGGGATGAGCATTTTTCCATACTGGTGAAATCCTGCCTCGCACGACTGAACTCTGCTTTGAAGTGTCTTGGCGTCAGAAAAGCCTCCGAAGTCAAGGACAAGCTGGACTTCTTGGATTGCGCTTCATTCTGTCACCCCTGTAGCAGCACGCCCACGTCAACGCGGCCCTCAAGCTGTTTCGCTGCGGTGCCATTTTCAGTCGGAACACGGGCTGAAAAAACAGATAAACATATTATTGGGATTAGTGAAATAATGAATCTTATTTTGCCCTCTTTTAGGAAACTGGATTGAGGGAGGCTTTCTTCTAAATCAGCTTCGGTCTTAAAGGTAAAGGCGAGGATCGGAGGAGATGTGACTCGCCCCTCTTAAGTCAAATATAAAGTAGGACAGGCATTCATAAATTATGGAGTAAACAGCTCTGAAAAGAGGACTCAAATGTGATTTAGATGTTGGTGTGAAATCTAAAGTAGTTTATATCTGCGTGCCCTCCGGAAGGCACTCGACACAACACTTTAAATGCCATTCAAAATGCACCTCCTCTCTGAGCTCAGCCATAATTCAGCACCGGCTTATCAACAAAGAGCTGAAATGAAATGCGTCTGTTTCAAGCTGAATTCCACGTACGCGTACTTTGTGGTATATTAGCGATCAGTCACAGGGAGTCAGAGGTTATTAAGCCCGTAGTGACGATGTGAGTTTACTGTTAAACTTCCATATGCAACCTGTGCGTGCACCTGTTCTCCTTCCACCTGAACGACTAACCGGGGCTACGACAGGGAGGTGTGATGTCGACCACAAATGGGCTGCACTCTGAACAAGTCACAAATGGGTAACAACCGGAAGAAAAGAGGTTGATTGAGCTAGAGAATTTCAAAAAACATACTGCAAAAAAACAAAAACAAAACAAAAAAACATCTAGGGGCTAATTGGCACAAATAATAAAGCTGAGTGCACCCACGGAGCTGGGGAGAAGGGTTCACCCAGACAAGTAATTGTCACGTCTATAATGAACCCGAAAGGCACCAACCACCGCATAAATTAAGACTGGAGAGAGACTGTGCAGAGAAAGAATGGAAAAGAACAGAACAAAAAGAACTGGGTCCTGAAGCCGGTAGAGATGCTCAATTTGAACCTAGTCTCCAAGAAATTATGTTAATGTACTTGTTTATCTGCCAATTACGCTTTGAGGGTAACATCCAAGTGTACATGTGAACATCAGCACTTATGTTTCATGGCTACCAGCTTGAAGTTGGTTTCCAAAAAAACCTACAGGTCACTTTTAACTCCCAGTCATACTTGGAGAAAATATCGAGCCAGTTTTCCTTATTGCAAAAAATAAGCTTGTCTTCTTATTTCTTAGAACAAATTGTTCTTTTGGCTCTGCTTCACTTTTGTTAACAAGAGACACCCTCCTAATAAACCAGGAAATTTATGTAACTCGTCAAATTCACTTGCATCATCTGAATACACAAACAGAAAAATAAGGACTTCAAATCAGTAAAACTTTATTATTATATTCCCTTTGTCATAAAAAACAGAATTATTAGAGAAAGTGAAAATCCCTGCATTACAGTGAGAAGAATTGTCAAAATGTCAGTGACTGTATATTGTAAAAGGATGTCTTGTCAAGTGCTTCCTTCCTGCACATGATTTACTGTCAAGTTGAGTAGAGCAGAAGATGAAATTGTGCTTCTGTAGAGACACATGTTTCTGTCCATGCAACTTACACAGAAACAGTGTTATGGTGGCTCAGGGGTAGAGCCAGCGTCTCGTTACCTGAAGGTCGATGGTTCGATTCCCTTGGTCTGCTTGCCGAAGTGTCCTTGGGCAAGATACTGAATCCCAAACTGCTCCTGATGTGCTGGTCAGCACCTCGCATGTCAGCCAACGTCATCCATGTATGAATTACTGTAAGTTGCTTGGGACAAAAAACATCCGCTTAAATGCTAACCTGGTGACTGGGACACGATATATTTTCATATTTCGAGACATGTTTTCTTTACAAAACCATTTTTTGATGTGTCCTTTGTTTCTATAGATTATCCCTTGTAGCTGTGCAACATACGAAGGTTTTGAAACATGTTACTCACCTGCTTACAAAAGACTCACTGTCAACTGCAAACCATACAAATAACAGCTTCATAATATTATTTGTAATAATGCATTGTGTTTTCTCACAGAAAGTAGTTTAATGCTTAACTTTTAATGTTTTAATTGATTTTGTAAAAAACGAAACAACAGATGCGATGCTATTAAAACCTATTTCTAAAGCGAATGCACTGCAAACAGCTGGGTTAGACCAAGTGTGCTTGTGCACCACTACACACACTAATTATGTGATTATCTTATTTCTCATCATGGTATATAGATTGCAAAAAAAAAAAAAAAAAAACACCATGCCAGTTTGTAAATGGATCAGATTTATAGACAAATGAGAGAGACCAAACTTTTTTCACTCTTGAACTGCATCCAAGCAGGAATCCATTTGTGAAATGGAAATCTTTTCCTCATCCGCTACATTGTATAATTTCCCCTTTTTTCTATAGGGCTCCATCTGTGGCAGTGAAAAGGCCCCCAGTCTGTTCAATGGGACCCATTGTACTCGTGTTTCCTGGTCACATCTGCCAAGCAAGCCGTGTGAGCTGCCACTCAGACCCGTCCAATTACATTCCAATTTGAAGACAGAGGGTGGGATGGAATGAAAGGCAGATGGATTGACAGTCTGGATGGATCTGAAAATGAAGGATGTTATATGCATTAAAGTTGCATGAGCATGACCGCCGCAGCGTTGAGAGGCATAGACCGTTTTTCAGCCAATGAAATTCTACTTTAAGAGGCAAATATAGGGAAGTGGACAGAACCTGATTTCAAGTCGGTACGTTTCAGTTGCACTTATATTATCTCTTTACCATACAGCGTGTGAAGGATAGACGTGCACTGACATGTACCCACGCAAGTCGACAAAAAGTCCAAGAGGACTGACTTCCGACTGTTAGATACGTACATGTTGCTCGCCCCGTCCATAAATCTGAGAACGAAGCTTCGGTACACTCGAGGAGGTGGTCCTTGCGTGCACCCGCGCCTCGCCCCCCAGATTTATGGAGGCCGAGGCACTCAGTCTCCGAGACACACATTTACGTTCGCAGAGTCTCCGTCATCAATCATGATGCAACACCAAGGACATCCTGTTTTCTCTGACATCTGCTGTTTGACAAATTCAAATTGACTGACACGGCAGAGGGGTTTATTACTTTCTCCCCATTTGCGTGCTGCACCCTGAATAATCTGCACGCTATGCTGCCTTGCGTGGTATTTGCTCGATGGCCATGCGAGACCACTGCATCAGGATACATTTGTTATTGTGCATAAGTGAGACAATCCATCCAGGCTCTGCATTCATAATGCTGCTCTTCATTAGAGTGCCAAACCATTATTTTTGTTTGCCATGCAGACACATCCAAGAGTTGTTATAAGTTAATATTCTTCAAGGATGAACCTCCATCGTTTGGGGAGGCTACGCTCATTTGTTTCGATGCTACACCAACGCCAGCATTTCTGCTGTTACGTAAGTGAATTAAAGTAATGCATCTGTCTCCTTCCCTGCTGGTGGGCATTATTTATTAGCCTGATCAGCATCCATATCTCTTATTGTGTGTCACATCCCCGCCTGTTATTCTCATTTCCCTAGTTGATATTAGTAAGTAGTTCAGAAAAGTTTTAAACCTGTGAGATACTATATATAAGGAAGAGGTAACAAACTACAATGGATGTTTTGTCCAAACACATGGAACAAGATGGAAAACAAGCCATCACGAGCTGTAACCTACAACATATCCTGAGCCCAGTGAAAAACAGGCTCAATAGGTATCACACAAATATAGCAAAACTGCTGTATCTCGCAATGTTAAAGAAAGTGAGAACACATTTCTTAAGCCGTGAGTGGGGTCTATTCTGGGCCCAGACCCATCCTCCACCCCAGTTTTCGTGGAAATCCTTTCAGTAGTCGTTGTGTAATCCTGCTGACACACCAACCACACAACCAACCGACAAATAGACAGACATAGGCAAAAACACAAAAGAGCATCTGGTAGGTCTACAAAGAATCGCAAAAAGGAAAGAGTTATGACATTCAGCTCAGACGGCCAAGCTTCAAAAATATATGATTCATTAATAGTTAATTCATTTGGAGACGGGCTATAGGATTTTGCAAGGTCCCATGAATATAATACACTTTCCTCAAGAAAATCCAAGACATGAACCGGGAGATGCTACTGTAGGTGGGTTGGTATGCAATAATGGAGCAGCAATTTAGAGACATGAGCACAAAACAGTATCTAATGAAATACTAAAAGGATAAACAAGTGATATAGTCTGATTGAAGAATCAGCCAGTGACACAGTGGACTGTGTTGTCCGTGTGTTTTCTACCCTTCAGGGTTCGGTTCACGGTCGCCTCTTACGGCTCATAACGGAAATCTCTGTAGCGACACTGATGCTCTTGACAGGCCGGCATAGCTGATATTTTGATATATATTTATATCGTTATACATAAAAGATTGTTTATACAAATGTGTGTGATTCATCAAATATTACAGTAAGTCATTTATGAAAAGTCTTGCAGACTGCTGCAGAGGTATTTTGTTGTTGCTTTTGTTTGGATTCACTCGTGAGAAAGGGGGGAGAAAATGTTCTAATTCTTATTTACTCAGGGCTTCAAGATGAATGATTTAGTGCCTTGGCTGAGAACACATCCTATATCCAGTTTTCTCTAAGAACCGCTGTGAATTTATGTGCGCGCAACAGCGTGTAAAGCCTTGTGTACGTGTTTGTGTGTGTCCTTGTAGTAAAAAAAAAAAAAAAAAAACTGCTTGGCGCTACCGTAGCTCCCGTTGGCAGGACTTAAAAAGACTTTGGGACATGCAGAGGTTCATCAATAACCATTGGCCTCATGAAAAGTTAATTCATTCAGGGGCTTGAGAACAGATTTTCTCCCCCGCAGGAATCATGTTGATGTAAGACATCCTTTAAAATCATCCACTCACGCTCGCTCTGTCTCTGCTAAAAGATAGAGGAAGTGTTGTTTCAGTGCACATGTGTGAATAAAAGAAAGCTGGAGGGAGACATTTCAGACACAGAAAACGGCACAAACATGTATTCATTATGGGAACAAGAAATGGCCCTTTTTTCAACCCTGAACCTTGTAAATGTGGTGAAGTCACTTCACACTTAAGCTAGTACTTTAACCGCTGTTTGATAAGTGGAAAAATCGCATTTTAAAAGGGCAAGTCTTTGCTAATGCAAAATGGAGAAAACTAGAAAGCCGTGCTAATTGGATGATCACCGATTTGATACCTAGATTAAAAAAAAATGAAAAAACAGACTGGCTAGAGGTAAGGTTGTGGGCTGACTTTTGCAAAAGCAACTGCCTCACAGTCACGGTACCAAGTGAGGCGGCAGTGACCTTGAATAAACAGAAAACAACAATAATTCATTGGAGTTTGGGATAAGGCTATTTGGTTTTTGTTTTGAATTAATTTGAACAAATAGCCTGTTGTGATTTAATGTTAAGGTGTGGGGGGGAAGCCGTGTCTTTCCACCTCGTAAGAAAAAAGCAGATTTTGTTGGAAACACCCATTTTAACATATTATTATTACTGATGTCTAGATTTAATCTAACCCTAGAACTTCTTTTTGACCAAAATGTTGACTTTTTCTTACTCAACAAGCTGACAGACAGACAGACATTTCATTGAAACTGACATCTAGATTTACTCTAACCCTAACTCTAAAGCTTCTATATGTCCATGATGTTGACTTATTAACTCAACAATCTTCAAGAAAGAAAAGAAAGAAAAGATGAGAATAAAATGGTAGAAGAGAAACTCGCATTTGATTGAAACAAATATCTACATTTACCCCAATCCTAACCCTTGAACTTCAAAGAAAGAAAGAGTGAACGAAGGGAAAAATAAAAAATAAAAGACATGTGGGCATTTCATTTTAAGACTATGTAAATTGGAAAGGAGAGGTAAAATTAGATTAAACTCCAGAAAATACAGTAGCTTATAGCAGGCTGGACGTTGTGAACATAAAAATGCCTGTCTGCAGAAATGATGACTAATAGATGGACTAATGAGGCCTGAGATCCTGAAACATCGACATTTCTTTGACGCTCACCTGGATTTAGACACGGCCAAAAACCCCCTGGTGTAGTCTAAAGCCAGACCTACAGCCTAGAGCGTAATCAGTCCCGTTTTTAAATTAATTCTGAAATAACCAGTGGCGGGAGATCAAGATATGGGTGATAAATGGAACTAAATTTTACTTAGTTTGCTGCTAGATTATTGTATAAAATACATACATGTGGTGGCTTAATCTCTTGCTATGATTTGGCAGTAATTGCTGTGTGCAGTTTTCATTCTTCTAAACGGGCGATGCCTACATTTGTGAGAGCCAAAAGCAAACACCTATTGTATTGCTGAGTTTTAAAATGGTACTAAGATCCTTAACTGACTGACATCCTGTGCAAAAGTTGTTACAGTACTGTTGCAGTGCAGAGATTATGAAAAATAATTACTAATCAGGGATCCTACAGAGTCGAAGAGCACTTTGCTCCCAAAAAAAATAAAACCCCACCACTTCAGCAGTCTTGTTTTCAGGTAGACTTTTGCATTTGCTTGAATGTTAAGTGGAGCAGAAAATAATTTGTATGGTGAACTACCATTTGCACTAAGAGGTGAGTTCAATACCTACAGGCCTGGGTGCACGTTTTTTATACAAGTGTCAGAAAACGCCTGAAGGCAACTCATGTTAAATGCACAAAGGCCATTTTCCAGCTACGGTGGTGATGAATAAAACATCAATAAATATGATGATTAGGAGGCGAGAACGCTTTGTTGGTTCTTTGGTCAAGAAAGTTCAGGATTATGGGAAAAAAACAAGGACCTTGGTAGATAAGAGGAAGTTTGATTCATGATGTTTGATCTCATTGGGTATGCTTCTCTGTAGACATCTAATTATCCGGCGTGCAGTAGATAGTGAGCTGGTCATTCGCTAATTTGACCACTACATCCCAGTGGCATACAGACTGAGCAGCTGGAAATAAAAACACTTTGCACTGCACACTAGAGAGCAAAATTATTGCAGGTATCAAGTGCTGACATGGATATAAAATGTTTTTTTTTTTTTTTCCAGCCTTTAGAAATAATGTGAGGGACAGCTGAAGTTATTTCCCTTTCCAGCAATATCAGACTGGACACAGACTGGAGTGACATATAATCAGAAGGATACTCATCTGTATACACAATGTGATATCATTGTGGCATTTAAATTGTTTGACAGTTTCAAGAGAATCTTTTGTGTCATGTCCCACAGTTGAAGCTTTTCTCATTTTATGAGTTTTGGATGTGCAAGGAAAGATTAAGCCAGGTGATATTCATTGTCATAGTGAGGTGACCTTCCTTATAGGCACAATAATTATGGTTAGATCATGGTGGGGGGTTAAATGAATTAACTTGTGTTACATAGTTAAAACATGTTGCACAAGTTAATTTGTGAATATTAGTTAAAAGTCAGCGTTGACTATTGGTTTTACACAGGACAAACATCCATCTCCTGGGTTAATGTCCTTTGTTTGACCCATCCATCCATCCATCCATCCATCCATCCATCCATCCACTGTCACGTTTAACACAAAGGGGACTCAAATACAGACAAACAGGCGGGTAGGTTAAAACAACAAAAAAGCAAGCTTCAGTAACCCACAGTCCAAAATTGATAAAAACTAAAGAACAAAAAGCAAGCAACAAAAAACAGGCAAGAGTGGATCCACACAAAAAAACAAAGAAATAAAAAAAAAAAAAAAATCAGACTTGGGAGGATACAGGAGGTGAAACAGAACACTGGGAACAAAGTTCAGGAGATTGAAAGTGCCACCAAGACACAAGAGGATATAACTGCAAAATCAGCCACAACCTCCTTCATATGTAGACTTTCTTGGCAATCATACCATGATGGTTTGGAGTCAAGCATTTACTTCCATAACTTATGTGCATCACTATGTAACAGATGTTATATTCATATATGTTATGTATTTATTATTAAACACATACACTCCAGTCAGTTGGCAGACATACAGCTGTAGTAGCGTTATTTTAGATCACACTACCTTGCTCGGCATGACCCACCCTACTCCGCCTCTGATTGGCTACATCCTGCCCGTTTAGTAATGGCATGTGCCACCAAAGATTGAACAGAAGCAAGATGCATCACTCTGTAGCTAAAACGGAGCATTTCAAGACAGTGTGTAAAGGGATGCTGCAGCAATTCGCCATGAGGAAAATAATGTTTTTTGAAAATTAAAGTATGTAAATCTATTCTACCAGGACCCCCAAATAAAAAGTATGAACCTGAAAATTAGCTTAATTTGACCTCTTTAAATAACTCAATTTTTTGTGAACATTTCTGCCCAACATAATTTTGTATTGGTGGTTGTTTAACAATGAAGACTACAACTCCCATGATACCACACTACTTCAGACCTCATCAAACTGCCTTGTTTCCACTGTGTTGATTGAAAGACCCGTAGCAGCAGAAATTATGTACTGTGTGTTTAATACATTAATGTGTTGTCCATACTTCATTTGGTGAGACCAGACTTGTATACACTTGAGTCCCATCACCCACCTGTCATTGAGGTTGGACTTCACGCTTCTGCCCATCACACTACATCTCTTACTCGTTAATGTAACACCTTACCTGAAATGTTTTTGCTGTCAACGCACTGGTGAAGGTGTCCAACATGATAATGCTGCCACTTGTCAGAGTGGATCTAGGCGGCTGAGTGACCTGCCTCCTAAACATGTTAAATAAATGTCTTCCTGCTTCAATGTCAGATGTCCTTCCCAGCCACATCAATGGATGAATAACCACTAAGTATGCCATCACACACAGCAATGTAAACAAACCTGCAGCACCACAGCAAGGTGGTATAGAAAAAGTGTCAACAAATTTTTAAGACGACTCAATTTTTCTTTATGTACTTTCCCTGAAGCAATCACTCACCACTATATTGCTATGCTTGTCCGCGGTGGATTTTGGTTGATTGCTTGGATGAAAGCCGCGCATTCCATATTCTTTCTCATATGAGAAAGTCGCACTCCAATCCTCTGATCTTGGCAGTTTAAATTCAGACCATGATGCCTCCCTCAGACCACAAGGGAAATTAATAAATGATTAAAGTCTAGTGGAGTCAAGGGAAAGAATGGTAAAGAGGGATAATGGTGTATTGCTGAATGATGCTATCTCGCTGCACTCAGGGTTATGTCTCCATCTACTTGTGTGTGCTTAGACGAGGCAATGCCTGGAAGCTGTTTTGTTGACAGGTGTCCTAAGTGATAAAAAGGACACTTTGTGAGAAACCTGATTATATTATAAAGCTCCCTGAAGTCACATTTAAACCTTGAAATTATAGGAAAAAGTGAATTTAGCATGCAGGTCGTGTCTTCACTTCCCAAATCTACTTTATTTCTACTAGTTTGAGCGAGTTGCAAAGGTATGAGACTGATTGTAGTTTTCCGAAGCCTAACCAAGTAGTTTTGGAGTCTAATAACCAATCTCAAACCATTTGATGTTAATAGTCCAAAAGTCACAGAATGTAAACTGTTTATTTAGAAAGTCTAATGGGACAATGCATATCATTGCTAACTTGACCCAATACATGCAAAACTGACACTAGAGGTAGAGCGTCATAGTTTGAAGCTTACAGCCACTGACCAAGCCCCCATATTTAATGAGTTGGGAATGAGAAAACGTGGAACTGTATACAGTAATTTAACTGTTAATCCATCTGTGGTGCCCATCTGTTATTGTGGTGGTTAAAAAAGAAATGCTGGTGTTAAAACACAATCAGCAAATACTAGATCACTAAGATACCAATAAAATAAATTAAATGAAAAACTACTGATATGCTTCTCCTGACTTGAAGCCACCAACGTTGCTCCGTTAAATTTTCAGATTTCTGTTTCTACCTGTACTAACCTTTCAGTTCTGTTTTTGGACCTACCTTTTCTCTCCTGTCCACCAGTTGTTCTCAGTGTTTTCCTGCCTTTGCCAGTCACCTGCCTCTGCAACCCCATCAGTCATTAGGTATCAGCTGTATACCAGCCAAGAAGCCACAGTCCTCTGGCTGATTGTCTAATGCACCTTGTTGGTCCAGCATCTGATCCTTGCTCTGCCTGCTTGCCTTTGTTTGATGACCACTTGCCTGCCTTGGACTTCTGCCTATCTGCTTTCCCCCCTCTGACTTGCTTGCCTATCCTCACCTGCTGGCAATCGTACACCTGCCTCACAACCAAATAAATATCATTTTAATGTGTTTCCTCCTGCTAATTTTGTTTTAGTAATCCAAATCTCCCAGGACATGATATTCCAAAGCCAAATCATGTCCATCAGTAAGGTTCCCAAATCTGTTTTCTGTGCAAGATGATGTGTTGGTGAATGCATTTACTTGAGTTGTAAGCCTCCTTCCTCATATTCGGAGGCTGATGCGGACCATTTGATCTTGTGGAAAGGTCTTAAACATGCTTTCACACACATAGATCAATAATGCTATTTATTAGTCAGGCCAATCCATTACCCACTGTTGCACTGAGAAAATCCTTGGAGCATCAGGATATTGTTCAGATCCTCAAAATAGATGCTGATGCTGAAAGTTGACATTACAATCTGCATTCAAATATAGACTTCGCAAAAGTGTGTAATCCTGTTTAACAAACCTTCACAGTGTGAATAAATACTGTGTGCTGCATGTATTTATCTTAATTAAAATTTGGAGCCCTTGTTAAAAGATCAAAAAAACAAAATCTGAAGCCATTTAAAAAAAAATAGAGTTTGTTTCTAGAAAGTTTTTCTAGAAAGTCCAGCTTAAAATTATGACCTGGGCTCGGTGACTGATGGAAAATGAGATGTGACACCACGGACAAGCTGTGCCTCACTTCAAAACAGCAGCTAGTCCTCTGGGAGGGCTGGGTTTTTTGATGCGAAGGCCGGCACACTTCACAGCTAGAAAAGCCTTTTATCAGTCACTCTGGCTGCCTTTGAGAACGGGGGGGCATTTTGTGTCTGCTCTTTCAGGCCTGAAACACACTGGAAGTTAGCATGAAGTACTGTGCACTGGAAGAGAATGCTCTCTATAGTGCAGACTCACTGGGGCCATTCACTGGAAGCACCGCCCGTGAGAGCAATTTATTTTGACCCATTTTGAAGCATTCGCACCATGAAACTATCGTTCGACAATGATTTGTCTCTCTCTTGTCTAAATATGTTTGCTATTATTTTAATGTAGTGAATCATCCTGATAAGTATCATTTTTCTTTTTTCAGAACAGATAATCAAAAACACGTTACAATAAGGTACACAGAAATGTGAGTGAGAAATTAATCATCAAAGACTTGATAGTTAATTAATCGTTAATGAGTAGCGTTACAGGGTGACAGACAGGGAGATTATATATTAATGAATCATTAGGTAATGATTAGTTCGTAAATATCAACTAACATTGCAACTCATTAATTCCCAATTACTTAATCATTAGTTATGATTTGTACACCTTCAAGTAAAGTGAAACATCATAATCAGTAGTTATCCAATACTGACCGATTAGTTACCAATTGCATAATCATTAGTTACTCTTTGTGTACCCGCAAGTAAAGTGAAACATCATGTTGAGTAGTTACAAATACAGACTCATTAGTAAACAATTATTTAATCATTAGCTACTCTTAAAAGTAAAGTGAGACATCATACCAACTCACATTTCTGTGTACCTTATTATAGTGTTACCCAAATGACCATTGATTAATTATAGGGTCAGGGTTAGGGTTAGGGAATGATAATTAGTAAGATAGTCATGATTGGGCATCAGACATGATTCTAATTAACATGGCATGGCACTCTGAACTAACCCTGCGGGATCACTCTCTCTCCTGTAAACATTGCCAGTTACAATCACAAAAACAATCAGCTAAGCCAGAGGCATCTCTGCAGTGATGCAGCAGTGGGTGAAAGGTGGTTTTCCTCCGTGCCAACTATTTCCCCAAATGTATGTTCTTTTGTGCAAAACAAACCATTTGGCCATGATTCTGTGAGTTCCTCCACACCACACCCCATATAAAAGGTTCAGGGTGCTGGACAGGACATCCGTGGGATGCGCTCGATACAGTCAGCCAGCTACCTCCTTTCGGAAGATCGTTTGTATTCAACAAGAATGAGCACTATTGTTGAGGGAAAAACCAGGAAAACAAATTCTGACATTCCGTCTGGATTATAAAAATCAACAATGATTGGCAGTTTGAGCATGTATCATGCCAATGGCTTCAGCTACTAACAGCAAGTATCAGGCTCCAGCTGTTGTTTGTAGAAAGTTGAGCCCATTCCCATGAAAACCGGTGCTTTCTCTGCATTGCATTTATCCAGGATGCACCAAAAATGTCTACTTTCCATCGATGCTGAACCAACATTTGAAGTCATGGTGTTACCAAAATGCTGGGAATTTAACTCAAGGTCATACATGACCGGAAAAAAAAAAAGTTTGTCTTGAGTATTTCAAACTATTCCAGATTACTGAGCCAAAACTATTTTTTAAAAACGTGAAGTCTGATTCGGATCTTTTTCTGTCATTTCTAATGAAATGTGGCCACTGGAGTGAACTGGTAGAAATACTTAATTCATAAATTTGACATTTTAGCTACAAGGTTATAAATGAATCATGATGCAGAAACTGACCCTGTTGAATTTGAATTGGAGAGGATTTTGGCTCTCAGTGACCCGGTGATCTCTTATTAATACAGATGGTGATTCAAGCAGAGCTAAGCCCTTCCCTCTTAGGGCTTTTATAGCTGATGATGAACTTTGGATGACTTTTTCCTGCATGAAAACGTCTCAATGTCATCACGGAAAGTAAAGAAATCCGATTTTGATGCGATCCTGTGGATTTTTAGTGGGCGCTAAGCTTTGTGCAGTACTGCTGGTTTGTGCATCATCTGTCAATACAGTGAACTGTACATGCATGCAGACCTTCAGTTCTGTCTCATCAGGTCATCCGTCTCTCCAATCAAACATTTTGTCATTGCACCACTGCTGATATACCTTGTGCTGCCCTACATGTTGCATGTTCCCTTCACCGTGCAGCTCTTTTCATTTTTAAAACAGATTTTACATACTATTTACTATCTGTTTATTACATGTACAATTCATTTTTTTTTCTATTCTCCTATTCTCCTCCATGGTTATTGTTATGCACCGAAACACCAACGCAAATTCCTTGTGTGTCAAAACCTACTCGTTAATAAATCTGAGTGTGATTTAATTAATCATGTTTCTTCAATAATTAATTACGTTTTTCTTAAATTTGTCATCTGACTGTACAACCATAGCTGAAACCAGCATTGATTTGTAAAAACAGAACCTCACTGTCAGAAGTCAAGGCTGAACCCAAAAGCAGAGACTCCAGAGAAACAGGTTAGGTCTTTACTTTCTCACAGGCGGAGTTGGAGTCGGGGAAACTAAGTGGCTGTCTGGCTGGCTGGAGTCTGGTTTATGGGGAAGGAATGGCAGTTCGAGGCGGGTGCCGTGGTTGGCTTTCCAGGTGGAGGCTGAAAAGACTGGCTGGGCTGGCAGGCTGGTGACCCTGGACAGGAAAAGAGCTGTTAGAGCTCGGCAGGAAAAACAGGGAAGCAACAACAATTTGGCAGAAATGGGCTCGATGCAGCGTGTACAACACAACAATCCTGCAGAGACTGGTTACAGCAGCAGGGTCTTTGTATTGTGGACACTGGGAACTGGCAAGCAGGTGTTATGTTGGATGCTTCACATCCAACATAACAAACACAGTTTGGTGCAGTTTGGAAAACATGCATACACACGAGATATCCCTGCAATTAAGCTTTCTTCAAACGGTGCTGAGATGTTTGATTTGATAGACAGAACCTCTTCGCCAGACTTCTTAAAATACTCATTAACTCATTGAATATGAAAGTCAAAATAAAGCGATATGTCATTACAGCAAACTGCATGCAAAATACAGAACTTTGGCTTATTAAAAGGAACGCAGATGCCTCTTTCGTTACTAGCAGTGTAGGCACAACGTAGTTTTCAAAAGGTGAGATATGACGGCACTATAAAGAGCAATAAAAAAGGTTATGGTGTGATAAAATACTCCTTGGCACTGTAAAACTTAAGAAAATATGATTACCCTTGAAACCTGGATGTGCTATAGATCTGTCAGCTGCCTTCCTGTGCTTTCGCTCTTCCACTCTCCCACAGGGATTTAATAGTAGGATAAATCAAATGAATTAATGTAAAAGCACGAGTTTGATACTTGACAACTCTGCTTCCTTTTTTTTAAAGACAAATTTCACTGTTCAATTTCCCCGGAATATTTTATTTTTTTTATCCAGAAACTGATTTAAATGCAACATAGTCCACCTGATGAGTCCTATTAGTCAGAGCTATGTGACAAGGTGTTTTTGATTCATAATCCTGCTGTAGTCCAATTTCACTTCAAGCAGAAGTGGAGTTTCCACATTTATCACTATAGCAACACCGAGAGAAGCAATGCCGTAACAATGTCATCCTCAAACGGAGTTGAAATATGCCTTACTGAAACAATAAATTACATTAAAACAGCCTTGATGATACCCATTCAGTCATCTCAGCAGGATCAAATTAATAACGTTTAACTGGACATGACTCTTTTCACAACAAGTGTATAGCAGCTACTTTGTAATTGCAGAAGTTAAGTCCTGCATATTCAAATAGGTGAGTGGGTGAGAGGTTAGCATCTGTTCCTCCTCATCCTCGAATTCTAATGAAGCAAAAAACTAATAACTCAATCTGTTTGCATTTGCAACCTGCGCTACAGAGTATCAGGCCAAATGATAATTTGTGGTTTGTTTGTTTCCCAATTTAGCACTATAAAGAAGAACTGCCGCGCATCACCTATATATCCTTTTTATGTCTGCCGAATTAGACCCCCGTGGCGGTAGTCAGGAGGACGCAAATCTAGAAATGTGACACTCTGAAATAACATCTGCAAAACTGAAAAAGTTAGAATGAGAATGAGGTCGGGGATATAGGATATGTCTATCTTAAAAGTGCAATACCTAACAACTTGCAACCTGTCAATTAATACTCCAAGCAAATGGGGGGGAGAAGCATTTCACTAGGATAACTGTTAACTGCTGCTAAATGTTGCTGCCTTTAGCGAGTAAGCTAGGTTAATCACGCAGCTAGTGGTCGTATTAGCTGACTCTAATTAGAAGACTTGGAGCACTGGGGGAGTATTGGTGTTATTTACTATCTGACTGTCACCTCTTACGGTACAAAGTGGCAACAGGCTAGCTGGTTAGCATGCGAGATATCTCTTTGACACCATACAAAGATGTCTAACACAAAACATCAAAACTGTTATTTCTTCACGTTCTGTTGACCATTGGAGGTCATTTTTGAATGTTTTAAACTGAAAAGCTTACCTGTTGCGCCTTTAATTCGATTCCCATTTAACTGTGTTGTAAGCAGCCACCCTACAAGACTCTTCGCCCAAATTAAATTAACAGTCATCTTAATATCCCCTTCCCAGTGATCTGAGCATTTACAATTTCTAACCTGGAACCTGTTTTGTACCGAGTCCAGTATTTACTCGCACGCTGGCCTTTTCCTCACTGGCACAAAAGCAGCTGCCCTTCCCATATAACATTCAGATACAGTCTCTTGATTTCTCCTGGGTGTCTGTGGGGAGTTATGGAGAAATGACTTTGCTTTATGGCCTGACATCTCTAATAGACAGCTCGGCGGACGGATCAGCGCAGTCTGAATGCTCCGAAAACTCCACATGTATGGAAGCCATTCAGCGGCGCTAATGAAGACATTGATCACTGTCAGCGTAATGGCTCTCCCTAAGTGGACGGCGTATACCCACCCAAATTGACGATATTTGTGGGGGCTCTCCGAGATATTATTTGCACGCGTGCTGTCATTTTTAACTGCACATTAACCGCCATATATCATTGCACTAAAAATGCCTGGGAAGATTTTGCAGTTGATTCACCTCCAATAAGTAGAAGCAAGTGAATGTGAATGTGACAATAATGACCGAGCATATTAATCCTGGCCTCATTAGGGAAGATCAATGGATTCAAACCTCAACGGGCCGAGACGAAGAGTCCACCGACTGCATCACTTTTGCACGATTTACTCCACTCCATTTGCAAAGGCCAAAACACCTCCGAGTGTGCCTTCAGATCATCAAGTTTCGATATTGGTGTTCTGGTTTATTCATAAGTCTGCATCATAGGAAGTTAAAATGCCTCAAGGCCTTGCCATAAGTGTAACTTTTGTGTAATTCCCCAAAAAATAAATACATATCACCTTGTTACTGTCAATCACAGATTTTTCAAAGTTACGTTAACAATATGTTAACACTGAAGCACGGCACAGAGTTTATGTTTCAAACTTTTGGGATTAAAAAGTGGATTTATCTTCACTCTCACTTCTCGACCTCTACAGCTGTCATGCCCCTGTCGATTCTGTCTTCTTATATTCGTGTCATGTGTTTTCAGAGTTTTGTGGTGTTTCTTCTTCTTATTTCCCCGAGTCCCTCTTGTGTTCCTCCCCAGTCTGCCTTTCCTTCACACCTGTCTCATTATCCCTCCCCTGTTCCCAGTGTTTTTCCAGGCTATCAGCTCCTTCCCTGTTCCTGGCGGGGGGTTTTATTTTGTCATTACCCTCACCTGTGTTTCTCTGCCTCCCTCCACCAGCGCCTCATCCCCATCGTTAGTTTAGTTTATATTCAAGTCCAGTTTTTAGTTCAGTCTTTGTCGAGTCATCGGTTGAGTTTCCCTGATCCTGCGGTTGTGTTTTCTCTTTTTCTGTTGTTTTTCCCTGATGTTCCTTTGTGTTTGCCCGTTTCTTATGATCCTTATTAAAACTTCATCCATTGCCCTTCCTGCCTGCCGCCTCATGCATTTCGGTCGACTGTCTCTGCTCCAGCGTGGCAATAGAAGTGAGTATGGAGCTGCAAATGTGATGTACTTCTCTTATTTGGCCGAGAATGGAGGGACTGTACAGAGAGGAGATGGGGAAAAAGACAAGACAGTGGAGGATAACACTTTTGTTGCCCGCTATTGCTTGCTAGCTTAGAACAAATGTACATTAAGGTATTCTGGCTGTTTAAGCTGAGTAAAACCAAGGTCATACTCACTGGAGTAACTTGAGTAAACACAAATGATCCTGCGATCAAACTCATGCGAATTAAATGCGCTTCTGTTACTTTGCGAACACTGCGTTTTTCATTCTCCTGGCTTTATTCAGCTCCTCTTGGGCAGGAGTTCCAAGGCGGAAAGGTGGAGTCAGGCACTGCCAAAATGGCGACTTCAGAAACCTATGGGTGACATCACAGTGGCTCTGCCCGCTATTTAAAAAAAAAAAAAAAAAAAAAGTTTACACTCAATGGTTCCCACTTAATGGATGCCATGACAGGATCCAGTGCTGGGATCTTATCTGTTTGGAGAAAGTTGGCAGAAGACATCACAGATACCAAATGATTCACCAGTGAAAGCTCTGCACCAAACAGAATACATTTTAAAAAGGTTTTCCACTCAGACTGCAATAACAACTCATATATCATATTATACAGGGAAGAGACGTGTAGGGGACTGTGATTATAATAAGTTCCTAGATGTTAGTGGCAGCATTTCTGACTGAAATTTCAGGCAGACATTGATTTTCCACACAGGATGAATCCTAAAGACGTTGGTGATCACCCAACTTTTCCTCCAATATTAACAGCATGTTGACATTTTTGCTTCAGAGAGAGTTAAATACTATATGTGGGAAGGATGGCCATCAAATTTGATGCAGATTTTGACATTCTTCCAAGAATTAAATCTTTGATGAAGACTCTGATGATCCAATGTCTTCAAAACCCAAATATGTGACATGCAGTTATATTGGAATTCCGTAGGGGATGAATTGTTAAGATTTTGAGGGGCCCATAATTTATAATCTGATGTAATCATCATCAGGTCAAGATTTTAATTTGTCCAGTACTTTTCTTTCATGACCAAATGCCTGTGCTTAATACTAATCAATGGTAAGGGGGCAGCACAGTGGTGCAGCTGTTGGCACTGTCACTTAAGAGCAAGAGGGTTCGAACCTGCCGACTGACTGGGGATTTCTGTCTCGAGTTTGTCTCTCCGTGCCTGCATGGGTTTTCTGTGAAACCCATTTAATTCTCCACAGTGCAAAGACATGCAGGTTAAGTTAATTGGTGACTCAAAATTGCCCGTAGGCAATCTGCGTGTGGATGGTTGCCCATCTCTATGTGTCAGCCGTGTGACTGACTCGCGGTTGTACCCCTAATCATACCAAATGCCAGCTGAGAAGATCTCCTCCAGCCCCCCACAACCCCCGAAAGGATCTGCTGGATGGATAATTAGTGAGTGCAAAAGTAAGATAGTGACTGTGCTGTCATGATACCAGCTAATGCTTACACATGCTAGCACTGTCACTACTACAGCATGACTTTGTCGCTAGAGTTTGCCGATGTCTCAGTACCTAACCATCTGGCTAGTTAACATTACATTGTGAGTGCTTATGTGTACATGACAGTCATGCATTCTAGTTCAGTGTTGCAGTTCCCCCCTATGATGGCATATGACACACAAAAATGTAACCTACATCCAGCAGTGAAGTTGCTGCACTTGGTACCGCTCCACTAATATCGGTGCAGACTGGCAGGATAGGAGCACCGGTTGCTAAAGTAAGCCTACTAAACATCACTAACGGTAGCGGCCGGAAACAAAGCAGCGATCTTTTTATTTGATGACTTGATCAGTAGCCTGATGTTGGGAATGAATTGCTTTTGTGAACATCCATGCTTTTCTGTCTCCATCAAATAAATGACAAATGGCAGTAACGCAAGAGAAATCAGCACAGCTGAAGACGCAATTTTGGGAAGTCTGGTCGTAACGTCCATCGACGACAACAGGTGACGTATGAGGGCTGAAGGGTTGTCCCATTTCATAGCGGGACATTTCAACCTCCCCCTTGTAACTCTGTGCTAATGGGCAAGGGGTTTGTTTGAAGGTGAGGGGTTGGGGTAAAACTTGGGAAATGGGATTGAGATAAGGGCAGTACAAGCAACTCTGGACAGCACACTGTAAATTTTCTTCATTTCTGTTTTTATTTTCTCACAGGTCAGTGATTTCCAATGTCATCCACAAGACATCATTTCATATAAATTGCCAGACTAAACCTTTAACGTCTGTCTCTGAGTTTTTTGCCATTCTGGGAGCGTGATATTTCATAATACATAATGCATTTGAAGAAAATAGTTTCCGGGCAATCAATATAACATAATTTGATTTAGGTGAAAGATATTGTAAAGCCAGCGCTGGCCTGTAGCTACTTGTTACATTACTGCGTAAGATACAGGGTGGGGGAAAAGCAGTGTGAGGGCAGGGAGGGAAGGAAGGGAGGGCGTAGATGAATGAATCAGGGAGGTAAATAAAAGGAGATTATGAATCAGTGAACGCGTTGCACTGAATGAGTGAGACGGAACAAATGATGTCGTCAGGGCGCGACTGAGAGTGTGTGGGAGACATTCGGTGAGCGACAGCGTAGGTGGGTGTATCAGCGAGTCAGGCAGGGAGGGAGGCCGGGCCGATTAACACGCGCAAGAGACAGACGTTGATATTTTGTTTGGCTGACTCATCGGCCGACTTCAGTGAATCAGGCCACATGTAGATCCCAATCTCTCTCTCTCTAAAAACAACAACAACACTAAGCATGCACATTTCTGGCCTACAGCTCCGGGGATGAACACAGCTCCATTCAGTCTCATTCACAGTCTGCTCTGGCGCGAGTCTAGCTTGAAGGGAGTCAGACTAATTCTGTCTGAAAATTATTCTGAGGAAACTGAAAGTATTACTGCTCCCAAATAGGGTATAGCGGGGATTTGTGGGTAACAGCAGTGTCCAGCTGTCCAGGCATGGCTGCCAATATCATTTTAATGCAAATGGATCCACATAAATGACTGGGACAATAAAAGCTTATGCGGATATAGGTGACAGAATACTGAACGATGGCAGAGCGTCACCAGGAGAGATGGGCCTTTACTATTCTTGGCCAAGGGGGGAATTTATACAGAGCCATTAAATCGTACTTTGCGAGCGAAAAAGCAAGGTTTTTGTATTGATTTAAAGAGGGAGAATGGTAGAGAATGTTAAGGGACATTCCTTTTCTCTGATGTGCTCTCTAGCTCTTTCGCACCCGCTTCTCTCGCTCTTAATGCACTCTCATTTTGCATCGGCTGCTCAGAAAGCCTATTATCTTTGGCATGGGAAACATTTAATTTGGCTCCGTGATACATGTTGCCAGCATGTCATGAAAATGCAGTCATGGAAATTCTATTAGGGGTATTTAGCTGAAACTCAAGCGAGGGGAATGCTCTGGAAAAACCGATGGGCCTTGACCTTAGTGTACAGCTTTGATGCAGACATAGCCACACTTTGCCTTGTACAGCAGGTTTCTAAATAGTATAAATGTTTCATGAACTTATTTAAACACATCCACGTAAAGTCTACGCATCGCCAAGCGTGTACTACATGACAGCTAATGCTCACGAGGATAGCAGAAACACAAGTCAATTTACGGACATAACAAACTTCTCCTGTCACTGGCTCAACTTTCCCCCACCCAGCTCTAGTAGGAGACTTCAAATATTAATCCGCCTCCCCCACAGTCTCCTTGGAGACCAAAAAGGAAGGCAGCGTCAGCTGAACATTCATCACGATCAAAGTGAAACCTATGTATCCTTACAATACCCTTTCTCTGACACACGGCTCCAAGATTTCCTCTGTTCATCTGCACCCAATCCCACACTTTGTCCTGTCTTACAGAGTGCAACCTCAGAGGAGAAGCACACAAGGCAAGGATGGATGTCAAATGCAATTAACCCAAAGAGCATCCAACACTTTACTTTCTCCTTTTATCTCTCTTCACAGGGAGATTTCAACTAGGCCTCCTCATACGAGCTGTCACCCTCGTATACCCTTCTTCGTCCTCGGTTTAGGAGAGATTTGATCACCTCGTGGTTTGGTTAAGACTGAGACTTGGCTACCGAATAGTAATGCGTCATGTTGTACTGTGCAGCCTTTGAAAAAATGAAAGAGGATGTTCACAAAGATGGCACAAGACCCTAAAAAGCAAAGTTTGAACGGCCTCACCAAAAAGTCCAACAACTAGGATTTACTTCAGAGTGGTTCCGCTTGACAGATCAGACGATGGGTATTTCTAACTTTGCTTGTTTTACACAACTTGACTGTACCCATATATGTTCTGATATGTCATGTATAAAGATAAAGATCACAGTATTTGCCCTGTGTCCTGGAGTTTTCCCCCCCTCAGGATTCATGGTTAATGTAGCTGCCCATGTATTAATTGCATGAGTAATTAGCGAGGAGAGAGAGGGGAGTCAGGGGTAGCAGGGTACAGAGGAGGCAAAGGGCTTCAGATTAAAGAAGGCAGCTGGGGAAACTAAATTAAATTTGGCTACATCTGCCGAGTTAGGAGGGTGTTAAGATGGGGCTAATGAGGAGCATCTGGCTGGTTGGTTAGCAAAGGTGGATTGTTGATAATTACAGATATATATTTTTTTAGACCAGTAATTCTGCGTTCATTAATTTTTGATTAAATTTGCCAAACTTTGTAGTAGTCTGCAGTTGTCTTGTTATAGCAGAGTTATGGCAATATTTCTTTTCTAAGTTTAAAACCTCTGTCCTTGTGAGAACTGTGTATATTTTTAGTGTGATTGGATGATTGATTACTCAAATGCTTCCTGGGACAATTAATTGCATAACTGGATGGATAACCAGTTGTTTGGATTACCATCTAGTCGGCACACCACCCAGGTTTGCTGGCTGCATAGGCCCATTGCCAAAATGTTTTTTTTTGGCAAACTACCAGGACAGGCCTGGATGCTTAGTTGGTAATTCAGATGATGGCTTATAATAACTGACTTGTTAGATGGGTGGCTGGATGACTGGCTGAAGAGAGGCTGTCTATTCTGCTGGCTGGTGGTTTCGGTGACTGTACAGCCGATGCTTGCCAGGCTTTTTATCATTAATTGCTTTGCTGGCTAATTATCACTCTGCAGTTGACCATGGAAAAAAGCAGAAGACCCTCGGTGGAAGCCCAGAAGAACAAAACAGAAAAAATAAATAGGTCTCGGGTGTGATATGACATCAAAAGAGGTGATTAATGTAGTTTTAAAAAAAATAATGTAATTACTCTTGTTCCTGTCAGCTTTTGTTCTGCCCTGCTACGTGACTTAGCCGTCTCTTTCTTTTCCCCAAAAGGCATGTTTGACACCTCTGAGGCTTTCACTTTCCTTTGAGATATTATCTATGTTCAATCATTAGACAGGGAAATCCCTGTCGGCACAGTTCACAGACACCAATGGTATATTTCACTTTCAAGCCAGCTTTGCTGCTGCTGAATCACACAAAGATCTCCAATAGCTTCCTGAAATATTAAGATCGGTAGACTTCTGTGAAGCATGCAAAAGATGAATGCATATCCTGGAGCAGTCAAATGATTTAATGGTATGACGTACCGCCCCATGCCTTATGATACCGCTGTTATCATTAGCCTGTATGTTTATTTTACTCAATAACTCCACCATTTCAGCATAGCTGCAGAATATGAAAATGAAAACATACCGTGCTAACAAACAGTTGTCTGTTTGCCCACCATGGCTGTCAAAGTTCATAGTGACACTGGAAAGCTCAGAATGAAACCAGTGGCCTTGATTGATTGTTATACAGTAGAGTATGTTCACAACAAAATGTAGATGATCCATGTGATTTGAATAGATGTCTGTGGGCATCATGCTTCACTGTGAATAAAACATACATAAGGTGAAGCACTTTAAATAGACAATAAAAATCCACTCGAATGGAGGTGGATTGAGAGTTCTGAAGAAAAGGAAAATAGACTGTGGCCTGAGGTATCTGACTGATGTCTAAACCCCAACCCACCATTATGACTGGGGTGATGGAGATACACTCCTGACCACCAGGGGGCAGAAACAACTAGCGTTCCTACCTGCAAGCTACACTTGTATTGTTTTGGTTGAAATGGATGATTTGGTTGAAGATGACCCACACGGTGCTGGATGTGCAAGTTAACCAAGCTTTGCTACAGTAGTTAAATAATTATATTTGATGAACCCAAGTTTCTTCAATTTATATTAGAAACATTACAATCACTGACTCCCCTTTTCAACAAAGGCGAACCAATTGCTGGTTCTGGGCTAGTGCTGGTTCAAAGTTCGTTCAACCAAAGCATGAGAGCCACTGTCGAGTCACACCATTCGGTCACTGTATATAAATTGGCAGACTGTGGACAAGAAGGCTAAGTTATTTGTTCCTTGCTGGCATATATTGAAAGGATTTGCCCCTAAGAGACTTACCCAGCTGTCTCATAAGAAAAGCTAGTCTTGCCATTATTATGAATGCTACAGAGGCGACAACCTCACACTACCAAAAGTAGTAGAGGTATCCTTCATTCTCCTGGCACCCAAAGAACTTTCCGTTGGCATTCAGTCCATCCAAAGACACACAGCACATTCTGAAAGGATACCAGTCTTTATGTCACATTTTTCATCCTCGCAGACACCTTTGTCTATGTATACAATCCAAGCCAAGTTGAGCTAGCCAAGAAGACATTATATAGTCACCAGTCACCGTACTCTTCAGAAAAAAGACCATATTTGTTGACTATGAAGGCAGCTCGTGTAGGAGCGAGAAGCCCGTGTAGGGAGGAGGTCGTAGGATGGATGGTTGTGTTAAACAACCTGACTTTGATTGAGGAGAGCGTTTTTCATGTGGAAACCAGAAGTCAACAGCGGGTTGTTTAAACTCACTCGTAGTTACTTTACGTCACGTCATGTGCATAAATAAATGTAAAATGGTAAATGGAATTGCATTTCTATAGTGCTTTTCCAGTCTACTGACTGCTCAAAGCGCTTTATAACTCCTGTCACATTTACCCATTCATTCATACATTCATACACTAACGGCAGAGCTTGGCCATGCAAGGTGCCAGCTGCTCATCAAGAGCAATTTTGGGTTCAGTGCCTTGCCCAAGGACACTTCAACATGCAGCCAGATTCAAACCAGCGACCTTTCAATTACTAAACGACCCGTTGTACCTCCTGAGCTACAGCTGCCAAACAGCAAAGTTTACCTAAACCTAACCCAGTATTGTTCTTGCCTAAACCTAACAACACTGCAAGTTTATATCGAGGGTCCAGTACGCCTGTTGTTGGTACTCTGCAGCTGTTGTTGTGGGATGTCATTTTGGCAGCTGACCTGTTCAGTTGTTTCAGTATGAGGATGTGTTGACAATCATAAAAGAACCCAAAATATCAAGACTATAATTAATGTTGGTTTTCTTGTTGTAGTCCTTCTATTGCATTAAAAAAAAAAAAAATCATATCATAAGTGTAGTGTTTCATTAATGTAAAAACAATAAAACAGAATTAATTATGTGCCAATACCGGTTGTGTGGGGTTGTGGTGATTCTGTTTCCATGTAGCACAGATGGCATGACACACTCTGTCAAATTAGCTGGTGTGTCCAATCACTAAACATGATTCCAACAAAGGGGTCTAGTAAAAAGGTTTCCATGTAGGAGTATATTTTGTATTCTTGCTACAGGCTCCTCTGGCAAAGCTTCCTCGCTGTAGAGCAGCATAATGGTGGACCAGATACATTTTCAGGTCACACAAGGACAAGGAGGAGAAACTGTTCACATTCAAACATGGACCATGAAAAAGGAAATATTTGTAGGAACGTGACATTTCCTTGAAGCGTTGAGGAAATTGTGGTAAAGGTTTACAGTATACATATATTGACATGAATGTGATCACACTGAGCACATGCTATACAGCAAAACACACACAGAATATTCAAACAGGCAAACGCATGCATTGACCTTTTTCTTGAGTCCCATCCATGACTTGTCTCCAACAAACAGAGCCTTAATGAGAGTGCCTCGTAAGCATGCATAAAATGTCACTGACCGGCCATCAGGCAGCATTGAAAGAATAGATTTTTTTTTCCTTTTCTTTCCGGCAGGGATGGCAGGGTTATTATCACCTCCCATTCAACCATCACTCATTGCACCTGCTAATTTTAGAGTACAGTAGCAAGTTCAAAACCAGTCAGGACCCTTGTGTGATCGTTACGTGTCTGAACCTGGCTTCGCTCGAGGCAGCACCAGTAGGAGATGAACTGCAGTCTCTTGGGAGCAGCCTCAGCTGGTCTTAAATGACCTTTTCCAGCTGATCTGGTTTAGCAAGCTTCTGCTGCACGCTGCTATGTCCAATTCTGATCAACAGCGGTGCCGCAGTGACGGCCTCTGCTCTCAATCAAGCCATATCAATGCACAACAGTAATTGTTTGAAGGCATCATGCACATTTTAGGCCAGAAGAGGGCAGGGCATGCTGACAGGTTGTGGCGGTACTGGCAGTAAGACGCTTACAGGCCAGATTCAGAATGAGCGTGAGAGCCACCTGGGTGCCATTCCCACCTCTTTTAAAGCCTTCACAACCGTGATTGGCTGGGAGGGGAATGCGCCAAAGCTGCTTCCACTCCTCTATCAGGAGTCAGTCTCCACCACCCTGCGCACAGGTGATCTGAATCCCCTGCAATTAGTCCAGAGGGATCTTTGAAAATCAGCCCAAAACAGAGGAAGATAGCAAGTGTTAAACAATGGGACTGCTCCAAGCTTGTGCTGATATTAAAGCAATTTAGTCCTTATTCACTCATTATTTATCTAAAATATTATGTTGTTGGTTAAAAGTAGCTGTTGACTGTTTTAGTTAACTCACTGGAGGGGAAGCTCTGATATAAAAGTCAGAATTTGGAGAGAGAAGTCAGAATGGCTTAAACAGAGGGCCTGATCCTTATCAGTATTTATCTGACATCAGCCTGTGGGGGATTTTCCACCTCATGTGAGACTGTGCTTGTTGAAGAACAGTGTCCATCCCTCGAGAAGAGTCTTTGAAATTGTTCTGCAGGCTCGTGGAGGACCAACACCTTCATTAAACACTCCCCCTCCTCCTCCTCCTCCTCCTCCTCCTGCTTCTCCTAAATCTGCTTCCACTCTTTCTCTTCTTCATCTCCTATGCCTGTGCTGTCTCAAGGTGCTTTAAATCACAGGAGTGGATTGAAGGCATGCAGAAACCCAGTACAATCGTGTGCTGTACTGTATGTTGGTTCACAGTGGCTACATGTGTTTTTTTTTCTTCTTTTCTTACTGTAAGTGGTTTAACAGCAGTCGAGGATAAGCACATAAATAATTCGTATTTATGGTAAAGTGAAATTGGATTTAATGTGGACAATAAAGACGCGTTTTTATGTGAGTTTTTAGAGTTGGGTTTTGTACTTTTTATGCTATAGTGCGTGCACAGCAGATTAACTTTAAGAGTACTGTACAAGAAGGTAACCGGCCCTTTCATCTCTCGTGAACTTATCTTCTATGACAAGGCCATCTAATGTTCTGCCCTTCTGGGAAGTGCGCAGCCTACAATTCTCTCTTGTGGCTCTCCAGATGGCCTGAGTGTCATTATTGTCTCTCCTCTGTCATTTTAATCCTCTGGGATCGTGACTCTAACAAACTGGTTAACAGCGAGGAATATCAACAGTGTTGAAGGTCTTGGTAGTATCAGACTTGCAGTAAATCCTAATTTGGTAGCAGAATGCTGGGACTGGTGACGCAGCCACCCCATAATTAATTCTCTATGGAAATTAACAGTTATCTGGGCAAAAGGAAATGAAGATGCACTGAGCCGGAAGGGAACTGTGCTGTTTTATCCTTATGAAAATGCACTTCTGATATTATGCCGTGTGTTTGACTATTTTCACCTGAACTCAAACTTTAACATGTGAAAACAAAACAATGTCTTGCCCGTTCTGACTCCCAATGTTTCAAATACAGCTGGCTGCTCAGTTTGACACTGTAGTTACCCCTCTAACGTTGCTTCTTGAAGGGGTCATAAACTGGACTGTCCCGAAGACTGGAGTTCACATACTGCTTGTCACCATGAGTCAAGAGTGATTTGTTTTTAAATGTGTAAGTTGACGTATGTAAATGACTTTAATTACGTAAGTTACTCAATTGACGTTATCCGAGTCATTGGAGAGTTATTTAAACCCAAAATATGATCTTTTCCAAACCCTAACCAAGTAGTTTTGGAGTCTAAACCTAACGTAACTAACACAACCAAACCCAACTGTCTGACAACACTAAACAGTGCAAAAGTCATAATATGTCATAATATGTGAACTATTTGTCAGCAGATTTTATTTTGAAAGTCTGACTGAACGTTGCATGTCATGTATTGTTGCTTACTTGATCACAGAGCCTTTAACACGCAGCTGGAAAAACGTATTGGGATTAAAATTCTGACTTTTCTCTCAGAATTCTGACTTTAGTACCATAATTCTGACTTTTTTCTCTCTGACTTTCATCTCAGAATTGAATTAAATCAAAGTCAGAGAAGTCAGAAGAAAAGTCAGAATTCTGAGTTTAAAGACAGATCCCCCCCCCCCCATCAGGCATCATGTAACCTACAGCTGTATGATTTCCAAATGATGTTCTATGAATACAGCTTGTACTTTATCTTCTTACATTCACATTAACACGTACTGTAGTTTAACTGAAAATATAAACCGTACAATGCTTACTCTGCATTAGGTGAATACATCTGGTGATTTCTACAGCCCACTTTTAATCCTCTGGCTACAAAGTTACTGAAAGCAAACTGGGAAGGTTTTCTCATCTTAATGAGCTCCTGGAGAGCGCTGGTCCATTGTTTTGGCCAAAAAGCTAATGTGGCTGGTGGAAAATGTCAATTCATCCACCTCCGGATGCCTCCTTTGACCCTCTACTACAGGCTGCAGCAAAACCAGATCCAACAAAAAAAGGGGGGGGCACTGCAGTAAAGTGGGACAAATTATTTGGCAAAGCATTTATTGTAATGATTAAAGTGTATTTGTTGCCTGTGAGCTGAATACTGGGTTGTAATGCCACTGCATTTTCCCAAGCTGTTTGTAGTCCAGTTAGTTTAAGGCAGCCCAGATCTCATGCACAAGCAATAAATGGCCAGGGAAGAGGAGTATAGTATAGTGTTTTTAGCTCTCTTGTTCTTTAAGATAATCACATAGGTGTTTTTTTTAACTAGCTAGTAGAACAGTAGAACCAGTCATCTGTTATGTCTCTCATTTGTGTTTTAAATTCCTTATCCAGCAAAAGTTTGGAGCTTTACTGCTCACTTTCACTCAATTTTTTGCAGAGTGTGAAAACAAGCCATAACGACCTAAAGTTAGCATGTGGCTAGCTAACGTCTTCTGTGTTTGTCTATCCATCTAAAAGCCAAAAACGTTAAAACGCAATATAGGCTACAAAAACGAACAGTAAACTATTAACAACATATGCGAAGAGAACTGTGAAAGATTGAGTATTTTTAGTTAAGTAACCAAGATAAATACATACGTATGATGTAGATAAACTGATAACTTTTAGAGATGTTAGCTAGCCACATGCTAACGTTAGGTCGGTTCATGGAAGAGCTGCTAAAAAGTGAAAGCGAGCAGCAAAAAGCTCCGACGTCGTTGCTGAAGCAACGGAAGCAAAAGGGATGTTTGAAAAGCGGATATACGTCACACTACAATGTACAATGTGCAAGTGGAGACTTGCGGCTTTGCGAATTGAGGATGTGTTTCCTTAATCATCTTATAAATGAAGTCATGCAGCACTACAGCAGACAGTCAGTACCACTGGCTTTTTCACTGACACAGTCCAGAATTGCCTGGAAAATCACTGTTCAGTCTCTACTGTTTTTTTTAACAAATGCAGAACGGTGAAAAGGGAGGGAGAGCCATTTCACAGAAAGTTTCATCAGCATTTCCGATTATCAGTCCACCCAGGAATGACCAGATGTTCAACCCAGCACCAGACATCATTAAGTTAATACCAGGCATTTAGCATGAGTCATGGATTTTTTTCAAGGGAAAAAAAAGAGGCACAAATCAATAGAGGGGAATGGGATCTGGGTTGCCAGCTGTGTCTCAGTTACACAGATTAGAAGGATGTCCAGCATATGTCGTACCATTAGGAAAAGAGAACAGAGATTTAAAGAAATCTTGGAACAGTACATTTTATTTTTTGTTACTACAAACGTTCATAGTCCCCAGATGACCACTGACTTTAGTGATTCCCTTGCATTCACGACCATGTTCTTGACAGTTTTGGTTTTTAGTGAAATATCTTCTTAATTGGCATTTTTGCACGTCTGGATCTCTTGTCTTATAGTCAACGGGTTATTTTCAATATTTTTTGCCTAAAATAGCATTTAAAGGGGCTCTCTGTGAGGATATTAGTTGAAAAATGTACTAACTTATTACCAGCATGTAAATAAATAGCATTTTTGACATTACAATGTCTATGTATTGTGTTGCAGAGAAATCTATTGAAGTTAGCATGCTAACCAGTTGGCCCCATTGTTCCTGTGCTAGCAGTCCAAACCGCTTGCTGCATGGCTAACTCAGCTAGCCAGATAAGGGAGGCTACAGGTAGCATCAGTTAGAGGCTTACTCTGGTGATGTGCTACATCCTGTTTGTTTGGAGTATGAATTTGACAGATAGCCAATTATTATATTGCACATTTAACACAAGCTAAGAGACGCTGAAAAACTTGTTAATTATAAAGCGTCTACATTTACCTCAAAAACAGTGTTAATAATGAGTGGCTAAATGAGACTACAAAGGTTACTATGCGATGCTAACTTCCAGGTTAACCTAAAGAAAATACATAATCCCTGAAGCCGTAACATTTGTTAGGTCTTTAGAGGATCAGTCGTAGTTTAACAGATGCCACCAGTGGATCAGATTTGTCACAGAGTGAAACATATCCAAATATGCGAGATGAATTGACATTAAATTTTGGCACAAACATTCATAGTTCCCAGAAAGCAATCCTTGTCTCCTCTGAGATGCACTCAAGAAATTGGTCTTTTAATTAAAGTTGATTCATAACCCACATAAAAGCTGAAGTGTGACAGCACCAGGGAGAAGCAGAAGGTTGCTTCTCCTCGATTTTTGAGAGGCAAGGGGGCGATCAAAATATCAACGAGTAATTGTATGAAAAAAAACTACCAAATCTCAGGTTTATTTATGAAATATTTCTTCTCTCTTCTTATAAAAAAAAATAATTAATTAAATTCTGATTGAAATGCGTGAACAGGAACACCTGCAGGCTTACAGGGAAAGCAAGAGGGCAAAGGGCAGTCGGTGTTGGGCAGAGGAGGATCGACTCCTGTTGTTCTCTCATATCATTTCATTTTACTTCTTTTCATGCAAACCCAGAACACAATCATGACATCGTGTTCTTCCAATGATGCGTTCCAAATTTCAGAATTCATACAAATGGATGCATAGAGGATGTTCAATGTACTTTCCTCCTCTGAAGTCATGGACATATTAAACTAACTCTGGAGGAAAACGTCAGATTGGATTGATGATACAGACTCCACTGCATAGAAGAGGCTTGGTGTATTTTTCCAAATTTGACAATGTTTTTCTCTTTTGTTCTTTCTAATTCTAGTTTAATTATTTTTTTTTTGTAAGATTGGGCGTGTAGTGGCCTCACTAGAGGTCCCTGTGCCTCGCTTTCAACTCATCTTAAACATTAACTCAAAAAACTCCAAGGCTTCGATTCCATTTTTGAAGTTTACTAGATTGGTTCTTTTCTTTTTCTTTCTTTTTTTTTTTTTGAAAAACTGTAAAACAAATTACAACATAAAAATGGCCGATATTAAGATAGGCACGTAAGCATGAGATTAGCACCTTGTCTAGGAAATTAGCTTAAGTATGTCACTCAGAGACATCATATGTCATCTACTAATAAAACAAACAATTCCCAGTGAACTCTTAAAATATGTCATTTGCCACATTAATATACTATTTATTAAGACATTTACTTACAGATGACATGTGTGACAAGACACAGAATGATGGATGGAACAGGATCATGGGAACATCCATACATGGCTGTTACTTTGCCACACAGCCACTAGTACACTGCTTCCCGTCTTATAGCTGCACTACTATTAACTGCCACTAGGTGGCTTCAAACAACCAGAACAGTGTGAATGGCACACCGTGCAGGAGGACATGCCGGGGAAGAGAGGCACAGGCAGTCACACTGGTCATGAACCTGCATGTGTTATTGCCATTGAGGGAGAGTGATAGTTTAAGGGATGTGGCTTATTTTGGCTGAACAAAGTACCCATGTTTCCTCTTGCTGTTACTCAGTTACCATTTTATAAGGTGGCTAAATCTTATGCAGCATAATACAACAGCGCTGCAATAAGTCCTATATAGCAGTGGCGGAATCAGGACGTTTGAGGGGCGGGGGTGAAAAAAAAAACTAATAAGGAAACCAGCTATACACGTAGTGGCACCAGTGGTCACTCCATGCACCCTAGAGCAGCGGTCGCCCAACCTTTTTTGCACCACAGACCGGTTTCATGCAAGACATTATTTTACGGACCGGGGGGGCTGGATTACGCAGAAACAAAATACAATCATATAAAGAATAATTGCCACCCTAAGTGTCTTCCTTGTGGCCAGTCTTCTCCGTAACTTACAAAGGTAACATACTTTAAGGCCACCATCATTTGCAGTCTCCAGCAGTTGTCCACTCGCTGTCCCCACAGCTCCAGTTCAGCCACTTTATCAGCCAACTTGAAGACAGTTGTCAATCTCCCTACACGTAGCTTTCTTTTTTCTCGGCAGTCATAGCCTCTTCTTCCATCTCAACATTGGGCCGTTTCCTTTTTTCTTTGCAAAGTAGCTTTCCGAAGAAGTTTGTTTTCCACTCATTATAGCTAGCTTGAGGGCTTATTTTTGGGGGGTATAACATGACTGAAACAGGTAAGTGTCAAGTGAGTCAAGAGGAACAGATGGATGTTATTTAAAGATGATCCACCAAACGACCCACGGACCGGCTATTGTCTTATAAATAAATACAGTTTTAATGCTCATACTATAGCCTGTTTCTTCTTATTTTGTGACAGTTTTGCACTAGAATCAGCAGCAGCCAGTTGCAACAGCAGATGCTGACCGAAAGCAAAACCTTCTCACGGTTAGCTGACCTATTTCACAACATCTCTGACTGAATATGCTATTAAAAAGTGGTTTGGACATGTCAAATGACAGCTATGGCCACCCCTTTCCAACTCATGAGGTGTACCTCATTTTTTTGAGATGGTTAATATAAACAGTTGTCACAGATCAAGATTTAAATGATCCTCTCAGATTATCTTTTCTCTTCCAGAAAACAACAGGTACAAAATAAATCTGTACAGTTTAATGCCTGTGCTTTACTTGTTTGATGCACAATTTCCACACACGTACGTCAAACATTCGTACGTATTCAGTGATCTGAATTGAGATGCAACCCAGTTGTATCAATATTGTATGTTTATGGACGAGCAGTTTCAGCTGCAGTTGAGACTCTTCGTCCCAATTATTGCCCTTCCTTCCTGTGATAAAGTTGACAGAACAGGGAAAGGCCCGTATCGCTGCAATGCTTTTTCCTGTCATGGTCAAAATCGTTCAGTGGGCAGAGACATTGTCATTGTAATTCTCGGCAATGTGCTCTGTTTGATGCCTTTGCTTAGCCCCTAGGTTGCTTTCAGATGTATTTTGGGTCATTTCTGGACATACGGTCTTGTTTTGCAGTTGTACGTGTCGGTTTTTTAAGTTTATTTTTAATGATGAGGTGTTCCCATCATTCCACGCTGTCAGAACATTACTTAAATAATAATAATAACACATTTGATTTAACAGCGCCTTTCAAGTCACCCCGGGACACTTGACAAAGGAACACTCCACTGTTTTTACACATGCAGATCAGTTCACTTGTGCTGCGGGGTATAACAACATCTGTGGAAACAGCTGTATAATGATGTCAGATGTCAGTATTTCATTTTGGAGACTACACATTTTTAAGGGAAAGTCTGTGTTTTACATTATTTTAAATGGTGAAGAACAATATTGAGCTTGGCCCACCCATTCATTTTGCTGACTGTTGACCATTCCTCTTTTTTTTCCTAAATCTGTGGTTTAATTGTACCGTAACTTTAATGAAGTGCAATACCGCTTCATTAAAGTCGAAGGTTGTCTTTGTGTATCCTTTGGGCTCTGTGTAGACATCTCACTTCACCAATGTCACTGATCGCCACCTAGTTTGACAGTTTGCTCTGAGTTGTTGGAGCCTGGAGGGACCTGCAGACTGAACACAAGTGGAGAGATCTACAACCAATCAAAGCAGCATGACGCGTGATTGTTCAAATCTGGATCATGACACACTTCTGTCAGTCATCGTATCAAACACGCCCAATATCTGGTGGTTGTGTTTTGACCCGTCACAAAGCAGGTTGTCATTTGGCAGAAAACATGACACAGTTGCATGTTGGTATACATTACGACAATTTGTGTGGGGGCTTTTCGGTTTTACTCACCTCCAGAGAAGCTGAATAAAATAGTTTGCTGAGAATGAGTAATGGGAGTGAGGTTAAATGTCACTCAGATGATGTCAGTCCTCCACAGAGCTCCTGTCCTTGTGTGACAAAGACTAAAGTTACTTCCATTGTCTTTCATTGTTAGTCCGTTGCTCATCTTTGTTCTCAATAATGACTCTTGCTTTGATATCTTTGTTTAAGTACCACCTATCTTATTGACAGTAAACTAATTTCATTTTTTATTTTTTTATTTCCGTAAACACAACATAATGGATTCTGACTGACAGGTTACTGATAGTAAGATGCCAAAGTCATTGTAGTTTGTGAGGCGATATTATCAAACTATTTAATAAAGAAAATTACACAAGTAGATGCCTCCCTGGGATGTGTTGGCATTGTTGTTCACAGAGGGCAACCTCACATCTCTGTAACCTCCCAGCGCTCGCGCTCAATGAGGAATCATTTTCTCTTTTTCTCTTTGACGTCCTCCGTAAACCCTCCATGCATGGCTTTTTTTCTCAGAGCTGGTGTGAGGTCGTTGACTCTGAGACGCTGGATCAATTTTGCCCCCTACTGACAAATTCAAAACATGCTCATGTCCTGCTCTTACTGGGTTTTTATCAGCCACAGCCCTGCCTTAAATACAAAATCGATGATGTTTCTTCATTTTGAATTCAGCCAAAAGTTCAGAGGTGTTTCTTTTGAAGAAGTTATTTGTGATCGCAGTCAATAAACGTCCTTGAGGTTCATTCGGCGTTTCCACCAGTGTATGACTTTGTGATGAAGGACGGAATCTCGGCGTGCATCCTAGTCACGTGTCGGTGCAGCTTGGCCATGAGGACAACCGAGGCTGATAACTTACACAGACAAGTGTAGCATTTATTAGCTGCACTCACTTTTAAGGTCAGGTGCATCAGCATATTTCCACAGCTGTTTACATACAGTGTCTTGACCTTTTGCACTCACAAGCGTCACACATAAACTGGCAATGTTTCCGCTCCGATGTGTCCTTGATGTAACTTTGACAGCGTAGGAATGATAACGTCCTGGTGTCGCCGGTTTGTTCAGCTCAGCCATGAAGACACGCAATGTAGCACCAGGTCCAGGAAGAGCACGACAACAGTGATACATCATGTGCTAACAACCAGGGCAGAGAGGATGACCCTGCCACGACCATGTCCTAACAATGATCCATGTTCTCCTCTGGCTTTGACAGTAGTCATGATCAAGGAGTGAAAGGGTCTACATGGAGCCCAGCTGCACTCGGAGAACAAGGGATTAGAGGTGACTCAAGCAACATATTGTTCGCTGAGCTGTAAGAAAAATGGTTTGGGTTAGACTTGTGTAATGGCTTTCTGACTGGTCAGTGTTTCTGTTTTTATTGTAATAGGACCCTCAGCGGCACCAAATAAAGTGTAAATGTTGTTATGGTACAAGTGACTAAGAGGCATAAATGTGCCTAAAAACCCTGGAGACAACAGCGAGAACTTAATGTGGAAATATCAGCCTGAATTAACGTGAAGTGACTAAATGATTGGGGAGACATTTAAAAAAACACAAATTGGGCTGTTTTGCTTCAGTAACATGTCCTCTCTTTCAGAGTAGCAGAGAGAAAAATGCCTAAAATGAACTTTACGTGTGTATTTCAGCTCAGATTCCTGTTCTGGAAATATATGCGACTTAGCGCACATTTTCTTTTTTTTAGATGGCCACATTTGCAAATATTAACATGAAATATCAGGGACTTGTAATACATACAATTGATTTATGTAGATTGTCAACAGGGGAAGTTTCACGATTTGTTGTTTCTTTTGTGTAGAAAACTACACTTTAGTAGCATATAAATACAACATATTTTAACAGTTTTATTCCCTTTGAATATTATGGGGGTTGTTACAGAGGGGTTTGTTCTTATATCATTCATAACCTGATTTTAAAAAAAAACATGGCAGAATGTCCCTTTCCACTTCCTGCTCACCTGTGTTCCCGGTGTTCTGTTTCCCCCTGTCTTCCTGGCGCTCCTCTCCAGCCTGATTTCCTACATCAGTCTCGTCAGCACTGCCCTGTTCCCAGTGTCTCTCCTCATTACTGGTAGTTTAGTTTGTATTTAAGCCCGTGTTGTTCCCTCACTCTTCGTTGGTTCGTCTGTGGTGCTCCTGTGTCTCTGCTTGTCTCACCTGTCCCCGGTCCTGGGCTCTGCTCTTGCCTACCTGTGGCTTCCTGTGCTCCTCATGTCTCGCTGGTTTCTTTAGTTTTTTTCCTTGTTGATTTCTGTTTTGTTGACCAAATCATCTTAATGTAATCAATCAACTGTAGAGGTTTCATGGTGATATCTATTAAATAAATGTTTTAATGTTTAAACATTTTCACCTAGTGTCCCTCCTTTGCACTTGCAGAATGCATGATAATTTAAAAGTTAATCTAAGTAATTTGTCCGTCATCTTAAGAGTTAATCACACAAGATAAACAAAGGTAGCCCAGATGTTAAAATGATATAGAAATTAGCTGCTGTTCATATTCAGGCGTATCAGGCGGGGACTACAACAGCTGCTAGAATAGCTACCTCAGTGATAATGTCCACAGGAATGATGTATGCCTCACAGTGAAAGCAGTGCAGGTATCAGCAAATAATACTGAGCTGTTACATTCTTTACCGGCACGTAAGGGAAGCAAGCTTTGCAGAAGACACATAATGGATTGGTTGCACGTGGTGCAAATATCTCTGACTGAGCTAAAATAATGCCAGGTCATGGAGGTCATGCTCGAGGGCAAAGAGTCGATCACAACGGCTTGATTTCTGTCACGCTTAACCAAGAATGAAGAGACTGAGGGACTGTACATACACTCTCCTTTCAAAACGAATGATCCGACAGGAGATGTGCGAGGACGTTTTTATGAATGAGGTGGATTGTGAAGGCTTCTTCGACTTAAGCCCTGGAACATAGTGTGTAGAGACAATATTGCTGAAGCCTTTAACAAAGATGTATTCACTTTTTTACACTTCAGGAGTCTTTTAAATAAGTTTTTCCTTCTGGGTAATCATTTATTTGAACCATTCAAATTGCAGTAGACAACTACCCTTTAAGAACCTTTTTTTTTTTTAACTTCTGGATTATAGACCTCCTAAAATGACACACAAGCCTGAAAGAGAAAAAGTTGTTAAAAACCGGAATTACAGAAAGTACTTATGTAGCTTATCATCTTAAGCCCCTCCGGAGCCCTTTGTCCGGACGAGAAATATCTGAAGGTGATGTAAAATTTGCCCGCAGTGCTGAGGTGGTGGTAATAATAGGAATTTTCAAAAAATCCGTTCAGCGAAGGATAATAGTGGTACTGCGGGAGATAACACTGATTTTCCTCCCTACATGCTTATTCAATAGTCCTCATTGGATCTTTTTTGTCTTCAGGGGTTGGTGCCACTAGTGGTTTTCCTAATTGACCCTTCCACTCTTCCAGGCTCCGCCATCAATAACATCATCCCACCGCTCGCCTCCATCCTCCTCATCTACTCATCTGCCCCCCTTTGACTGTCAGGCGGACATAAGAGTTGCCTCTCACCCACCTCTCTGCGAGATTGACGGGCTGACACACCATCTCTAAGGTCAGCCAGGCTAATTGGTTTGCGCACATCTTAGATGGACCATTAGGCCTCACCACTGCTAACTAAAAACATTCCTTTTCCCTCTCTCTGTCTCTCTGTGGGGGGCTGATGGAGGCAGTGATAGTGGTCCACTGAGAAGTAATAACGTCCAGTGCAATCTGCGGCTCACATATGTCGCAATCGAAAAATGATTGGCTGTTTAATCTTTTGGGTCCCCCCTTTTTTTTCTTATTTCCTGGTCTAACAGAAGATATAGTGTCTTGGATCGGGGGGGTCAGGTGGGTGTGAGTGGCAATGAATTAAAGTAGAGTTGGATTTATACTTGATGTCAGGGTAAGTCCTGCTGTATAGCAGTGTTGTATAAAGTACCCAAAAGTAAGTACTATCATGTTAAAAAAATTACTTTGGTGAAAGTGAAAGTCACCTTTATGAATGAAATAACTTGAAGTATCTGATATGACATGAACGTCAGTATTAAAAGTAGTTTTCTGACAATAAATGTATTTAAGTATCAACCGTACAAGTAAAGGTAAATTAAACATTAACATTTATTTCTAGATTGTATACTTAGTGGTGACTTGGCCTTATCAGGGTTGGCGTTATTGGAGATTTCGGATGTGTTTACTTTTCATTTTTTCAGGATGGTCTGGCTAATCTGTTGGTTTGTTAGCAACCTCTCTGATTAGGTGAACCCCTGCTGCCCTACCCTGCTCATATTTTTGGCGAACTGAACGTAACAGTTTGCAACTAATGACCATGAATGCAAGCATTGTTGATTCCCAGGAGAGTTAATACACTCATAAGAGGTTGTCGTTTCACATCCCGTAATCAAAACACCAGAGCTCATTTTTATAGAAATTCGTTACAAATCCAGTCGTGGGCGATATTGTACAACCCAATGAAGGCTCTTAGCCAGAATCACAGCCTCTGACGGGCCAACAGGTGCAACCCAAGGGGACGGCTATGGCTCAGCCAGTGCCTTGTTATCGACTCGCTGGTTCGATTCCCCTGGTCTGCATGTCAAAGCGTCCTTGGGCAAGATACTGAACCCCAAACTGCTCCTGATGTGCTGCTCGGCACCTTGCTTGGCAGCCACCACCATCAGTGTGTGAATGTATGGATGAATTACTGTGAGCTGCTTTGGAGAAAAGCATCTGCTAAATGCCCTAAATGTAAATGTAAAAGGCATCATGGGGCAGTGGTTAGCTAACAATCATGCTAACAACAACAACAATAACTTTTCAACACAGAAGATAGATAATCAAACAAGACATTCGGTGTTGGATTTATCACTATGGATTTTTACTTTACTAAGTCTCCAAAAAGACAGTGCAGTACAAGGCTGGATTACAAAGCTCCCAGAGGGTTGTGATCGCAATGGAGGCCTCATTAGCTCAACGGTATGGGCAAAACATTCAGTTTTAGAGAGATGTTGGGTGGTCGACATAGTAAATGTGGTAATTCCACAGAAATCCTTTTGGTAATGTGTTAATATTAGTTTTTTGACCGCTAAAAATAAAACATTGTTGTGACAGGTTACAGTTAGAACACGTTACCCAAACACTGGGGCTGGGGATGGATGGGTAAGATGTTCTATTCAAAAAGAGAAGCCCGGAACATCTTATTTAAAAAGAAAAAGAAAAAAGAATTGAAGAAATGGACGTGAACTAATTTTTAGGGACTGTGAACGTAAATTTTGATTGTAAGCTGGTTCATTTGAATCTGTGTGAACTGAACTTTGAACTTGTGAAGTGCAAACATACACAACACTGGTAGTGATGCTGCCTCGCTCCTGGATCTCAGCAGGTACTTTGGCGAGTAATGAAAATCATCAGAAAACAAACTAAACTACAAAAAGAAGACCTAGAAAGAAAGTTACCAGAAATACCAGAATGTTCCTTGAGGTAAGTTTTAGGCTGAAAAAGTAGTCAGGCAATACACCGGCATACAAAACATTAAGACTACTACTCAGGCATTCCCTCTGGCAAACGCAGCAAGCCCCGGTGATGGTTATTATCTTTGACAGGCTGCCGCTGACCAATGGTGCCCTATCATCGGCTGTTTGAGTCGTGCCTGGTGGCCAAAAAGAAACACCTCTCTCTGAGTGGTGTTGGCTGAAAAGTGAACGGCACTTCGGCCCAATCTGTTGCCCTACAGAGCAGATAAATCGAGCAGGTCGGACACTGTTGCTGCCCTCACGTTCGACTCGTAGAACAGCAAGTCTGCTAATTGATTAAACTGACAAGCCAACAATGGATCCTGGGTGTAACAGTTAGATTTGTCAAATCCCAAGGCCTTAGTCAATGATGTGGCATTTCCAACTTTATAAGTTAATAGCTTTACGAGGGTATGCCGCGGATGTGTTCAGGTGCACTGGGTATTTTCACCTCACTCTGTTCCGTATGAAAGACTAATAACTGTGCACTCCACCGCCCCCACCTCGCCTCCCCCTGGTCATCCACCTCAGCCCGTTAGGGAGCTGCAGCCTGTAATTGGGTGTGGAGCCTGAGAGGCCATGTAGTGGACGGCTCAGCAGAGACTGCAAGAGTCAATTACCAGAGCTGACAGTGCCGTGAAGAGAAAGGTACACCAGACACACTGTAGTGATCACTCTGAGCAGGATAAAGGAGACAGAGGGGTGTGTGCTAATGTGAAACCAACATGCTACATTTCTCACCTCACTGTAAAAGTGACAGCAGTGGCATTATGCCTTACTCGTGCACAGGGGGTCTCCAAGAAGGAAAAGTTGGTGATATATGGTCATTTCTGTCCCTGAATCCAGTAAGTTGATTCTGTTTACTTATAGTCTGATGCGATTGCTCGTTTTTGCTCTGCAAATGTGTTTTTTCTAAGGGCACAAAAGTGTTTTTCTGGCATTCCAAAGGAGACAAAAGGTAAATATTTCATCGAATTAAAAGCCATCTCTCAGTGCTGGCACTCCCTTGGCTTTAAAATGGATTAGTGTGTCAATGATTTAACAGTGGCAACATTTTAATAAAAGAGGATCCCTTGACTCCCTGCTTCATTTCGCTCCCATCACAACTGACAGAATTTGATTCATGAGGTCTTCATTCTCCATGTGCTCAGACAGGACCTTCAACATAGGCGTCATCTCTGGATGGGCATTGGGATTTATGCCCCTGAAATGCTGTGGCCTATTAAAGCCCATATTATACTTGATTATTATTCTTAATTTTAGATTTCATGAAGTACAGTGGCTGATTTTGTTGCTGTGAACTTACCTTGTGTGTAACCTGCGTGTCTTGCAGTCAAGCGCATTTGTTGTGGGAAATGAGGTAGTGAGTGTTTGGGAGAAGTTCCAGCACGTTGCCACAGCCAAGAGCCTGGTGTTGGGAGTACTTTCGTCAGCCATAAAGTGTCTGGATAAACTCAGATTGCAACAGTTATTGTGTCTTCCTGCATTATTCACAGCAGAGTTGGTTCGGTCTGTGAAAAGGTGGGTAAGTAAGAGACATGCTGAAGTTATGACCAGAGGTTTCCCAGTTATGGTTCGGAGTCATGGATCTGGAAATAAACACTACCTGTGAAGGGCTTGCTGCAAAGTCCCCTCAAAAAAGCTGCGCAACCAGGCAATTGAATGTAATTTAATGAAAAAACAACTACATATTTTGTGGGAAGGAAGTTGCAGGAAAACGCAAACGATGATGCGAGAGAGAACGCACACCAGGAGCACTGCCCTAAAGGAAGACACTGGTTTTGATGGCAACACATCTGTGGCCGCGTCCAAACGCGCCGTGCAGCAACAACCACCATGAATGCATTTAGGACTAAATGAGATGATCAATTGCGGAATGCTTAATTTTCACCTGTGATTTCGCTTTGCTTTGCTCTTTCTCTGTGCCCGCAAAGCGATCGCCAAACTCAGCTGGAGTCTCCTCATACACGATGACGTCATAGATGTTTAATCCAGGTCGGCAGCCGATGACAAGAGTGTGAAGCTGGGCAGTCACTTGACACTCGGACATCTTCTCCCTCCTGAATTATGTGTCCTTTCTGTGATGGTGATGCAGTCAACTGCAAGCATTCATCAAGGTATCTTAATCTCATTTCCCATTTTCACCTTTTTATTTTCATATTCAAGCAGCATGTTAGAAAACATACCATGTGTATACAGCATTTGCATCATACATCAATTACTGTAAATACAATATAGAAAAAGATGTGACTGTTCTTCCAGCAATGCAGAATTTTCTATTTCAGCAGATCTTCAGTTAACATTCAATCATTTATCTGGATTAAAAACATTACAGTGGTATATTGGAACATAGCTATTGTTTTTTCACTGGCATGGGAAGCACTTAAATCCTGCATTTATTCTCAATTTCAGGTCTTTGTGTCCTTTCCCTTTATTTTATGCTGTTCAAACGTCACAAAGCATTGAGAGACACTGTTTCATAACTCTTAAATGACTAGTTCTCGTCTTTTAGTTCTTTAGGTATCACTATTTCTGAACTTAAATTTAACTGCAGCAGTACGTGGTACGTGCACATGGATGCAGCAGAAATACAAACTCATTTCAGGTAGATTAATTATCACTGTCTCTTAGCAACTGGTGCCCCTTCTGTCAGGTGAGCTCTCATACTCTTCAGGACAACCAGGTGAAAGAAACAGCTGTCTGTTTTCGCGGATCACTGGCCTGATTGCAGTTACCAGCTGCATGAAGATCTGCTGTGAAACCTATTAAGCCCGTAGCAAAGTGCAATAAATGTTCTAGTGCTGGCTTCGCTAGTCATGTGTGGGATTAACATACATTTTGAACTATTAGATCAAGCTGTGTGGCAGGTTATTTAAATTTGCAAGGTGACTTGGCCAACGAAAGACACAAAACTTTATGGGCGTTGTTGCTCACAAATATCTACATTTGTCAGGGTGGTGTTTCACTCAAATGGGTATTTTGCGGTTTAAGAACATCAGATATACTGTTTTACATTTAAATGACTTGAATTATGCAATCAGCAACTAGACATTGCCACCTCACCAATACATTTTCTGCGTGTCCACTAGATCCACTTCAGTGACATATTAAGTCCAAAACACAGTAATCCATGATTAAATGGTGACAAAATGCAATCTCAGATGCTTTTTCATGTCTTAATCTTTGAAAAAAACTCCTAATTTCACAGCAGACGACATGATCCCTCTACACTCTGAGATGGCAGCCATTTGATTGACAGCTAATTTGAGAAGATATGATGTTCTATGCCTGCCCTATAGCCTAAAACAGCCAATGAGGGATCATGTAGACAAGTGACCCTTTCTCTCTTCTTTTCTAAGCCACTTAAACGCTAGTCTCTGGATGATTGATGCATCATGTAGCCAATGAGATTTCAAATCCAGTAATCAATAGATTTTAAAGCCATAAACTTGAAAATTATGCAAGTTTACGTAGTTATGGTAGTTGTAGTTATGCATTTTGCTCTTTGAAAATAACGTATTTCCACCTAAGCACTTCTTTATGACCATTTGATATGTGCAAGGTTAGTGTAAATAAGGAAATAAATGAATGAATGTTAGGTGTCCATTTTCAGTGATATTGTTATTACATTAGAACTTTGACAATGAAAGACTATAAAATGTGGACCTATTGTGTTCCCCAGCTAATAGGGGCAGTTGCAGCTCATCTGCAGACTTATTTTTTCATTAAAACATTAAAACAAGAAAAATAAATTCATAAATCAGTGTCTTCAAACTCCTATAGCATTTACAGAGATTCTGACAGCTCGGGGAAAGATTTCATCTTATAACCTTTCAAAAGAGCCCACAACCATATACTCCAAATGGTTAAACAACAGTTTGAATTTACTTTGGCCTACACTGGGATAGGCGTTTTAGGGTCATTAAAGAACAGGTAACCAAAATAAGTAAACTGGGTCATGTGTAAGTATTGGTTCCTCGCTCAGCTGTAGTGCGAGGGGAAATGTATGTCTCGGCATTCATGAGTGTGTGGGTTTTGTCTAGTGTAACAATTGTATGGTTTGAAGAGGTGGATAGGAAACAATCAAACATAAACATTAAGGTCACAATGACTAAGTGATGAAACCCTCTCAGCAGCCTCCCTAACCATAACAGGGGTTTCATGCCTAACCCAAATATACGGTTCTCATCCTGTGCATGTCGTGATTGTATGTAGAGCTATTTTAGCTCTCTGGCTAATTTTTTAACAAAACAGAAATGCTGATAGAGAGCAGATTAGCATGCTGCAGTCCAGGAATTATCTCACCAGGATTAAGATTAGTGGCATGTAATGAAAAGATTACCCGAGCACCTGGATTTTTTGAAACCATTAATGAGATTATCCGTGTACAAATCAGTATTTCTTCGCTAATCCGTCAGAGCCCGGCAGACAGGCGCGGCACGGTACGGAAAAAAAAATCTACCTTAGAGCTGCACACACCAAAATGTGTCATCGTCATTTCAGTTTCCTCCTTGGTATAAAGCCCTCTAAACAGGCTTTGGTAAAAAGGAGCGTGACGTGATTTCAGTGTAAGGTTCAAACTGATTTTAAACAAATTTTGCTTAAAAAAGGCCAAAACAATATTATCTCAAAAACAGTCGAATTAAGGTGTGACATATTTGTGTTTTTTGCGCTTTTAATGTAGAAATAGACAGTTATTTTGAACATTTTGGTGATATTCAAGAGTCAGCGATCAAATGACATACACATACATAGTTACCACCACAATTACACATTAGCACTAAAGCTGAGGAGGATGCTATTTATTTTGAAAAACAACATGAATACACTTCTTGTGCTGTAAAACTAACCCCCCACCCCACACACACACGCACACACACTGCCTGCAGACCACAATATCTCTTTTATGTCGGGGTGCTTCTCTCACAAGATTTCGAGATAAAGCTGTCATGCTGCAAAGCTACTGTGGGTATGCAAAGGGAGTCGAGAGAACGTGAGAAGGTTTCACTTTTCATCACCATCTCCCGGTCGTGCAGTAGGGAAAAATAGTCACATACTGTATGGGAAATGGTGGTCCACAGATTGTAAACACCTCCACTTGACAGAATTTCCAGTCTGGTTTCTGTGGTTTATTGAATGCGTATGTGTCGGTGTGATTTCTCTAAACGCGGATGCATAGACACCTTATCAACCTTTCAAACCCCTGAGCCTAACCCCGTCTCATTTTCTGACGCCTACACAGTACAAAGTGGCGTCAGTGTCGAACAAAGGCATTAGTAACTGGTTTACAACTCAGAAAGGGGCAGAAAGGATTAATTATATATCAAGTAATCGCTCGGTAGCTTGACAAAAAGAATGGGTACGATAAAAGTAATAGTTTTGGATTTATTGCAACCATCAATTTAACTGTTATTAGTTCCAACTAATTCAAGAATAATATAGTCATTTTAGAGGATAGAAGAGTGAAATTCTGTCTCTCTTTTATTGTTTCTATAAAGTTTTTTTAGTATTGGTAGAAGTTTTTAAATTTAACCTTAGATTATATTAGATGTACTGTTTTTTAATAAGTTGCCTCAATGACCATCACATTTTACAGACAGCAAGTTTTAGCCTTCTGCATAATCTGCAGCCATACTCTATACTCTATCTCCTCAGTTACTAATGTATGATCATTCATTGCCAAAATAAGTGCATTCAGATATGCTCAATGCTATGGGGCGCCAATTGTAAAGTTGCGCATGCTAAAATAAACAGCAACTTCTCGCCACATTTAGCAACAAACTACGTTAAAAAAATTGGTTACTTTTTAATGTTACTTTTGACCAGATTTACAGCAATATTTGTGAACTCCGTGATATTTACTTCTCTTGTCAAAATATAATGTCAATGTTAAATCTAAATAAAGAAATCTAAATCTAAATGTTAAATATTAACTCTAAATGTTAAATCTTTAATCTAAATCTAAATGTTAAATCTAAATGTCACTGTTGCTGTAACTGTCGTTGCAGATGATTTGCTGAAACGCTATTGCCGCCCTACCGATGTTTCCAGCTAAGTCGCTGGACATGCTGGCAGGCAAGCATGGTGAGGAGACGTGATTAACAGCGCAGCGCAATCACTCCATCTGACTAACCGAGGGGAAGACCACGGATAGCACTCGTTCGTGTAGATGAGCTTTTATTTTGGTACTTCCGGTGACAGGCAGTGTTCATTTGCATATTAGCTAAATATTTCGTTTCACCCGTGACATTTAGATTTAACATTTAGATTTAGATTTAGATTTAACATTTAGTTTTAGATTTAGATTTAACATATAGATTTAACATTTAGCATTTAGATTTAACATTTAGATTTAGATTTAACATTTAGAGTTAAGATTTTGATTTAGATTTAGATTTAACAATTAGATTTAAAATTTTGACTTAGATTTAGATTTAACATTTAGATTTAAGATTTAGATTTAGATTTAACATTTAGATTTAGATTTAACATTTAGATTTAACATTGACATTATATCTTTACAAGAGAAGAAAATAAGTAAATAAGTAAATTCACGTTTTTTTTTTTTAAACATGGTTTGTTGAGCAAATGAGCAAATGTTGGCCTGGTAATGTCTTAAACTTAAATTCTGCATATGCTAAACTTTATGATTACCTAACACCTGCATGTTAAAGGGGAACTATGTAGTTTTGGGGAATACATTTTAATCAGAAGACAAAGATGTTCATTGACTGATTTTTTAGGCCTAAACAAACTAAATAAACTGTCTTTGTTTTCGTGAAAACAAACTGACCTTAAAGGACAACATAATGTTAAACTGGTTTACTTTGTTTATATTTGGCGGACCCTGCCACCTTTGTAGCTTCAGCAGTGTTCTGTGGACCTTATTTTCCTCTGAGAACAGCTTCTTTATTCAGTTATGGAAAAAAAATCGGACTTTGTTTTACAACATCATTAATATTGAAAATATAAAAATTCTGACTTATTTATTTTCCAAAACTGCATAGTGCCCCTTTAAAACACAATCGTATATCTCAATTTCTCAAAAAATACTGGTGCTGATATCAGCCTCAGTAATACAGTTTACAACATTAGTTGACAATCTTAATAAAATATTAATATCTGAGTTTGAATTTCTTCTCCAGAAAACTGTCCACATTCAAAAATACCTATCAAACATCACCCTTTAGGATAACTGGGGGTGGCCAGAGTGAACCCAGGCTCCCCTTCTGGACACGCCCCTGAATGGAGCTCATAGTCATTAATGATTTAGAGATTACTTGATCAAAAGTTTTCAGTCCCTTCATTAAAACATGTTTGTTTTTTTAACCCAAAAAAATGACTGATGTAAACAAACCCAGTATCCACAGTAAGGCATTACATGCACTGTCAGTGACATTGCAGACTGCTGCTACACAATAGCATGTTATCCCCTTGGTAATTTCCTCATTTAAAGAAGTCATTGATCTCATTTAGCTCCACTACAAACCAGTCGAGCAGTCTGAGGTCGTTTTACCACATATGAGCTGTGACCAATCGGATTCACAATGCCAGTGTAATGACATCGCTCATCCCGAGCCCTTGAGCTACTGTGGCTGACTTGTGCCTGAGATTCCTCTCGAACGTCTTCGAAACCCCTTTTTTCCTTCGCTGCGACCCAAATCTGATAACACTGAAGAATTAAAATTATCTCAAACGCTTGATGGTACAAAGTGAAAATGTCTTTTCATGAAGACGTCAGATTTTCGGCCTGTTGTTTTTCCGCTTACAATGGAATGAAAGTCTGTTGTACATTTCAGATCCGAGCTTTAAATGCACATTTTGCTTCATAACACAACCTTGACTTTATATGAGATAAGCTCTAGTGGTTAATTGGTCGCAAGCTGAGGTCTCGTCGGATCAGTGTGACAGAGAGCGCAGCGCTATGTCTTACACGACTGCAGAGCCCTGACACAGTGGAAGGTAATAGTGGAGTGCCAGGCTGCTGGAGGGCCATTACAGCCCCATACTCTCTGAGGTGGAAAAGCAGTGATCAACAGAAATGAAATGGTCTTACTGTCATCTGAGAGCGCAGATCAGTCCGGGGCAAAGTAATGAACACTGCTCGAGCCGCCTGACAAAGAGGTGATGGCAAACTCCACTACGGCCGGGCTCCAAGGCCTCGCCAACAAACAAAAAGACTACTTTGAAAGCGGTCGTGACAAAAGAGTGGGTGGACACACATCTTCATGTTTTTTTACAAATTGGAGAGCTTCTTGACCTTGGCCATGATGAACCGCCTGCCAGCAGCCTCTGCATGGTAATTTGGTTTGTTTGCCATCTAAGCCCCGAGCAGGATCTGCTGAGCCCTTGTGGGGCACTGAAGTCATGATTATAAATCCTGGGTAAACAGTGAGCATCAAAACGCCATAACAAATCCGGAGAATTATTGGGCCGGTTTCCACGAGGCCATGTGTGATTGGAGTCTGATGTAGTACAGAGTCAGGTGATATGTCATGCCTTTCGAAGCCCCTTTCTCTAATCTGTAAAGCATATTTCCACAAGGTCAAGGATGACTGACTGATGTCTGCGCGTGTGTGCGCGCAGAAAAGGCTCTCCTTGCACAAAACAGAGGCTCACACATAATTCAGGCACATATTCACACGTTTTTTTTTTTTTTTTTTTGCGCACACACGCACAACAACAAACAGCATAAATGAAAGGGGCAAGAGTGGTGCGGGTACGCTCTGCAGGCAGATGTGCTCCCTGAATGTTTTCAAAGTCTCTGTATTGCCTCGGTTGCTGTTCTGCAATTTCACAGCTCAGGGTGTACAGACACGGTGGGAATAAATTAAACAGTCTATTGACCTTACTTTGTCTGCGTCCAACTTTAAAATAAATTGCTCCCAATGAAAAATGAATCAAAGAGCAGTAAATAAATGTCAAAGGGGGACCGGGAGATTTTTTATTTGCAGAAGTTGAAGGAGATGGACAGGTGTACAAAACTGAAGATTAAACATACGGGAAGTTGGAGCATCGGGGGTCTGTTGGCCTTTACACCTCTTGTAGTGGAGCTTTGGATCTCAGGGAGAGCGAGGTTTCTTAGGCTGGGAGCGGGGGGCACCCAGAGAGCATTACCAAGGTCGTTTACAACCGCTTCAGCAAAGATGCAGCAGGTTCAGGTGGGGACTGGAGAGGCGTCAAGCGGGAGAGGGCTAATAATCACTGAGCTAAGTGATTATCGGCCCAAAGGCCGTATTGTCAGCACCCACCCCTGGAGGCCTAAACCATTCTATCGGACTGTCGCTTCTTGAGGTACAAAGTGGTATTACAAAACAAGACAGGCTAGGGATAGCTGGTTGCTAACCTCAGTATGTCTTTACACAATAAACACAATAAATATGCTACACATCTTTGACATGATGTCAGAACTGTTATGTATTTACATTCTGCTAATAATTTAAGTTAATTTAGTTTAAAAGGTGCAATATGTAAGAATCAGCCACCTGACAAATTCATAGTACAAACAAATTGGGAGCAGTATATCACTGCTAACTGTTGCTGCAGTTAGCTAGTTAGCTCAGTTAGCCGTGCAGCTAGCTGTCTAGACTGGGAGCTAGCACAGGAGCTTTGGACCGGACGGGCCGGGGCTAGCTGATTAGCATGCCAACTTCAGTGGATATCTCTGTAATACGATGCATAAACATCATAACATCAAAACTATAATTTCATCGCTTTATGTTGAAAATTTTAGCAAAATTTCGACTAATCTTCAACCAAAATTCTTACATATTGCACCTTTAAACAATTTGCATAGATTTTAGATGTGATCTTTGATTTTATATATTTTGAAAAGTTGCACAAAAATAATAAAGATTAGAGATTCAATCCAGGGCAAACCAGTATAGCAAATTATTTCTTGAATAAACTGACATAATAAGCGTCCTTTTTGAATATAGCCTGAAAATCCCTATCACAATCTCATGTCACTTTATTGGCAGAATGGTTTATGTATTATAGCACGTACACACACATAGTGTCATAAAAAAAAACACCCTGCCTGTCTGTGAACAGAGATAAAGATGCGTTAGACAACTAAAAAGCTTTGATATACCAAATGAAATATAGTATACGATAATATATATTGAATATCGTTTCCGTTGGCTTTCTGGATGCAGGGGGAAAACTGATGCGTTAGAGAGGTTGAAAAATCTGACCCCGTATTGAATTCCAGTTGAATCAGACGTGAAACATAAATCACAATCAGCCTCTGTATACAATGTGTTGCTAAAATAACAGATGTAGCTGAGTTGTTATTGTACTGCGGCGGTCTGTTGAGCACTCGACTGTATATCGACCTCTTGTTTTCAGTTAATAGATTCAGTAAAAACCCTGGCGGGGCTTTGAGAGGTGTTGGTGTTATACGGGGTTGAGTGGCTGTCGGTGACTGGGAACAGTTAGTCAGTCACCCGTGCAGGTGTTGCCACTGGGACTAAGCCCTCACGGACGACCCAGCCATTGTCAGAGGGTAACCGCAACATCTTCTCAGCCTGCATGTCTTGATCGTTCTGTCCAAGCATTTATCTTCATACAATGTCCATGTATCCAGCATACATTCATCGCTGTCGGCGGTGTTTAATGCCATGTTGTGAGGACTGTATCAGCTGTTGTTTCTGCTGTTGCAATATGCTGCACGATTTGCCTTTGTTGCGTCCGCACTCTCGATGCACAGTAAACACCGCAGAGTGATTTGGAAGTTGGATCGTGACACTCTAAACAGAGATAAGTATCAAAAGAGTTGATGGCAGAGATAAAAACGCTGTGTTGCCAGGATCCTGCCGTCTGCTCAAACTAGAACTAAAAAAAACAAAAACAGCTGCCGAGCCAGTTGAGAAGCTGTGTCTGTTCTTACAAAATGGAAGGAGCGCTCAGAGGAAACATTAAAGGACAGCAGGCAGCGTGGCTCTGGGGAGGGCAATGTCGGTCAGTGGGTTTGTCAGTCCACCACTTTGGTCCCGACTGCTACCTCGACGGTATGGCTTGCTTAGATATTCAAGATGCTGAGAATAACCCCTAAATTCCACCAGATCCGCGGTCGGTCCGTTTCCGATCTGCCAGGGCAGCTGCGTTGCATATCTATTCCGTTGCAGCTCCGGCAGTCCGGACCCTTCCAGAGCAGATACGCAAGGCTTCTATTTCTGCCAGATGCACGGAGCAGATAGGAAGTGTTGTGCTGTTTATACCACATACGTATAACTGCGGCCGCGCTTGATTCTGTAATTCTGCATCTCCAGCTGTCCGGCAGGGCTGCACTGTATATCAAACCGCAGCCAAAGGGGGGTTGACGGACGAAGAAGCAAAACCACAGCGGAGCCATTCCGCATACAAGTCCATGCGACCAATGAAACTCCCGGGTAAGTGTTAAAGCTTAGTGACCTTCTGACCTTTCCTCTTCCTCCACCATGAGGTTGCGTTTCTAAATGTGTAATGTTTGGACCACCGGTGGATGACTGCCCATGAAATTTGATGCAAGTATTCATCCCTCGTGGATGAAATAACTTTAACTTTTCATCAAGTCCTTTCATGAGGTCAGAATTAAAATTTTATGGTAATACAATTTCAAAACCTAACTCTAATTTGGGTTTCGTGGTCATTTATGAAGGTTAGCATGCTAACAAGTCAAACTAGGATATTCAACACGGTGGCTTTGGCAGATGCTAACTTGTCCCTGTAAGCATGTATGCATCTGCCTAATTTCAGTCAAAAAAACCTGCTTATACCCACTAACATCTGGCTTTTGTGTGTTGAAGTTCAGGCTGCTGGCTTGTTAATATCTTTCGTTCCACCATCATTCAGTCGGCACTGAGTTTGAAAGAGAAACTGAAGATAAAGATATTTTTAAAAGTTACCGTTGCTTGTGGCTTCCGTGTGGTCGGAGCCTCGACAGCTGCCTGATCGGTACTGCGCATGTACGACTCTCAGAGATCAGAAAGAAGCATGATGTCTCACTCTTCAGCAAGTTCGGTTATCAGCTCCAATAAATTAACATGTTTAATTCAGAGTATTATTGATAAAGAATTTTTAAAACAAGTTTAACCTCTTCTGGAAGTATTCTGATGAGGAATATGGTCTGCTGCCTACTACTCTTCCCTTTTTTCTTGGAAAAAAAAACACAGAAAGGCCAACTCGTCTACTGGTAATGTGAAAGGAATTAATTACAGATCACTGTCGGGTTTATAAATAAATACGCTGTCAACATAGGGTTTATATACATTGCATTATACATTGCCAATTTCTGTTTAAAAGTGGTGTCGCACAGTTGCTAGCATGGCTTTTGTTTGAAACCACATTCTAGATAAAATGTCTGACCGCTTCTAACTGATTCAGACAAGACAAGTCCTTATCATAACATTGTTAAGCACATCCTCATACAGTCAAAAAAAAATTACATGCATGTTTCTTGCAAAGTGGCCTGTTTTAAGTATTAGTATTACATAAACATTGGCTTGTTATAACAAATGAATAACCAATGCTGATGCTTTTCAGGTACACGGTGTCCAGTTGAAGTCATTCTTGGGTTTTAAGTTTTAAAGGTGCAATATGTAAGAATTTGACTGAAAACATTACAACTTTGACCAAAATTGTCAGCAGAATGTAGAGAAATATCAGATTTGTCATTAAGACATCTTCTCATGCATTGCAGTGATATCTACTGAAATTAGCATGCTAACCAGCTAGCCCTGGCCCATCCAGGTCTAACGCTCCCGTTGCTGGCGATGTAAACAACAACACTCGCAGCTCCCAGTCTGGACTGCAAGCTGCACGGCTAGCTCGCTAAAAGGTAGCAACAGTGAGCAGCAGTTAGCAGTTATTCTGTTGATGTGCTGCCCCTCATGAATTTGACAGGACACCAGTTCTTACATACTGCGCCTTTAAATTGACGAAGTATCCATAACAGCACCACTCAGTACAAACCACCTAGATGAGGTGGTGCCATGCTATGACGTAGAGGCTTTTAATAAAAGCTTGCATGCCTCACGTTCAAAGATTAATTAACTGACATAAAGCTAGACAAGGAGCAATGAGTGCTGCAATACAGCCACCTACTGAAATGCTGCGGCACTGATACTTGCATCAAGGAAAAATTATATGTGCATAATATTAGCTCCAACATGGGTTGCTTACCTGTCAAAACGTGCCAACTCCGAATCATAATATTTAAATTTTTAATGCATCCGAAGCTCTCTCCTCCTTTGAAACGCTGCGCTGAGGTTCATGCAGAATGAAGTGCAGCGGGTAGTTCAGGGGGGCCTGGGTGATTAGAGCACTCACAACAAAAACTGAACTGGACTGGTTTTGCCTGTTTAGTAAACAGAGCATTGGCCAGCCTTGATCAGCACCATTATCCCTGGTTGCATCTTTAAATTCTAGCATAAAATAATCTGCGTGGGCAGTTTAAATAACCGCCTACCCTCCACCTACACGCATAATGACACAAACACCGCTCCCTCATCACGATAACCACCACCATACATCCACGTGAGGTGTTTAAAATGCGTGATCGGGAGCATCCTTTAAAGATCACTGTTGATTTTAAATGATCTGATCTGTAGCACGCGGCAAACATGCCGGGTGCTTTCCCAATCCGAAGTGATCCTCTATCAGTTTGAGATATGAGGCTTTGAACTACAGTCACTTTTATGTTCTTTCCACAAGCTTGCCTCGGCACATTATCCTTTTGAAAAGCACGCACCATTCAAAGCTTGTTTCACCGGTGCTGAGGATATAAATAGAGACACCGTTGGCCTTTTAGTGCTCTATTGTTAATGTGCATGCGCCGCTGTTAGATTACTTTATATCACAGGTTACTTCTGAGTTGTTATATCAGCTCACTGGTAAAAAGATCTTGATGGGTTTTGCAGAGCTAAATTGGCTTTTGTGTGGAACATTTGATAGAACACCAGTGCCCTCTGTCAGCCCCGACTGCATATCACATGTTCAGTGCTCTTTTTTTTTCTCCTGTTGGTTGTTTTGGATTCTGCTCTTGTGTTTGAGGAGTGAAGCTGCTTTACTTTTTATGAGAGTTTGATTTTATTGTAAATGCACTGCTTTCATGATGAAAGTGTGTCTTTTTTTTTTGCAAGTGATTGTATTATGTCCTCAAAAATAACAATATAATATTATATTATTGGTAATATATGATGTTCTGTACATTGTTTTCTATGCAGTAAAATTACCAACAAGTAACCTCATTTGAAGTAATGTTTGATATTTGAATGTGGAAGCTTTTCATAGCCCTATCTCAATTTGTACATTGTGTTTCTATCGTCTGTGTATGCATGATGGCCTAATACGTATGTGTATGTATGTATATATTGCATATGTACATATGTAAGTTTATTTTCTATAAACAAAATAAAAGAAAACAATTCCCCTGTTAACCACGAAACAACACTTGTCTGAATTCCTATGACCTGTTAATGTGTGTATTTTAAAGGTGCACTCTGTAGTTTTTTGAGTTAATAGTCAAAATATCAATATGGTAAAAAAAAAAAAAAACTAGAAGAAAACAAAAAAGAAATATCTTTTTTCCATAACTGAATAAACAAAGGAAATCACTGTTTGAAGCTAGCAAGGTGGCAGGGTCCGCCACATCTAAACAGAGTAAAACAGAATGAATTGTGTTGTCCTTTAAGGTCAGTTTGTTTTTTCAGTTTATTCCATCATGAAACCAAAGATAGCTTATTTAGTTTGTTTAAGCATGAAGAAAACTAAATAAGCAAGCATCAGAGAAGATGTTTCTTCCCAAAAACGACATAATGCACCTTTAATGATGGACTTTTTTCAAATTTTGTTTTTAAATATCGAATTTGGAAGATGAGGGGAGAAATACAGGTGCGTGCAAACTAAAATAAAATAATGATTTCTTATCAGAGACTGAGCATGCTGAACCAGGATGTGACAGGTCACCACAGAATCCTGCTATCACAGAACCTGTGGTTGTATAGACACTGTTATTTATCGCCTCATTTTGAGGTGAAAGGGTCCCGAGGCAGTTATCGGTGTTTGTTCACGTGTGTGAAACTGAGAATTGATTGTGGGCAAGAACCCGAGCACTCTCTGCCTCAGACTTATCTACTCAAGACAACGCTAGACATTTTCCAGTCTCTCTGTGTTATCTTTTCTTTCCATAACACAAAAACAAAGACAAACAAATATCTCTGTGAGCTGTTAGCAGCAAAATCGCCTACTTTAATATAGATCTTATGAAAAGAAGACGAGTGGGTCCCCGCCGGGGATGTTAATAAATAAAAAGGCAGAGGCTGCATCTTTCATCGAGGTGAATCAATCAAAACGTTTGATGTCTCCTTGAGTTGTTGCACTATTTAATACAATATATCAAATAGCATTTCTGCTCTGAAACAGTGGTGTTTTGTATGAGTCTGGAGTGGATGACTTGTGGTAGATCACTGTCGAGTGAATTGAGGATAACAAACAGATAACATAATAGCTCCGACAGCTCTGAGATAGCTCAGAACTCCAAACAATTTAAAGCGCGCATCATCTGAGTTAAAGTTAAAGGTAAAATATTGATATTACGCTGTTTTTGATAGACACTTTATCATGGTGGACATTCAGACTGGTCAACTGCAGGTGTAAACTAATAACACTAATGATGGCCCCATTTCACCTCGGTGCATTTCACCTCATTGGATTTGGTTACACCTAAATGGAATGGAGCCATCACTGACGTCGTAAGCTACAAATACAGATATGGATCAAATAAATGGAGAATTAAAAAAGTGAGCCTTCCGTTTTTTTCACCGCAGGTATGATTTATAATTGAGATTTACAAGTTGGGTCGATAAAAGCTAAGGGTTGAAGAATAATTTCCGTTTAGCGTTGATCAGAAAAAATATTTTTACGTCGACGCTACAGTTTAAGGAAATTAACAAAAAGTCACAGCCGTTTGTCTGTGGTTAGTATCAGTGGTGTGTGTGTGGGTGGATGCATGAGAGAGAGGGAGAGAGAGTAATTAGAGAGGTTTAGCTCTTACTCTGCCTTAAATAAGAAGAAAAAACTCTGAACTCTTTCAAGTATCTTAACAGTGTCACAATTCATGACTCTCACACTCTCTTTGGTCCGGAGGAGATATTTCTGGAATGTTTCAGACTTTAAGTAAGTAAGCGTCTCTCCACAGATGAACATCCAAACTCAATGTGTTAATACATGCTAAAGGAGGCAGCTGCACTGTCACCAGGTCCTGATTACTCGTCAGTGCGCAGACACCAGGTGGAGCCAGTCAGCTGATCAGTGCCTCCTGGCTGAGCCTACACACAGCATTTTAGAGATACCGGGGGCTTTTGTTACAGCAGCAGACTGTAGAGCACGTGGTCATTATAAAGGGCTTGTACACTACATGAGAAAATTATTTATTTTATTTATAAAGAAAAATGGCATTTGGCTTCAACTGATGTAACCCCTCCGTTTGACCACAGGAGGGAGCTGCAGGAGAGGAGAGCTGATCTGCAGCACAGCTTTTTACAACAAAAAGAAAAGAACGCATGAACATGGAAGGAATGATTGGTGGAGTTACTGCTCAGGTGAATATAAACCCTGTAAACATGCAATGTGAACTGGTGTCTCCAATCTCAACCACCTGCTGTTACTGCTGCTACTATATTAATGACACTGCACCTACACACACTGCTCCTACGTATAGTGCTGCTTCTGCTTTCACCAGCACTTCTGTCCTTTTAGTAGTTTTACAGCTACAATAGACTACATGAAAATACTACAAATATTACAGCCATTACTATAACAGTATTTTCCCAGCTGCAACTACTACTACATAACCAGTGGTGAAATAACCTTAATTAAGGTAAATGTAGAAATACCACGGTCTAATAATACTCCAATGTGAGTAAAAGTTCTGAATCACCATGCTCAGGTATAACTTTGAGATACTTGTACTTTACTTGTATTTCAGTTTAATGCTACTTTATTCTCTCATTCCACTACATTTGGAGGCAAATATTGTGCTTTGTGCTCTGCTACATAACTTGAGTTACCAGTTGCTTTACAGATTACATGTCGCAGTTTATCCTCAATCACTTAAAAAAACAAACAAACAAACAAACAAACACACTGATTCTGATAATCAGAAAAATGCTGAAGATCACGATAACTGGCCGGGTCGATAACGCCACACCAACACCAGGTCAACACTAAGTACACAGTTCATACATAAATGTATGTTTGATTTACTTTTACATAGTAGTACATTTATTTTCAGATAATTACTATTAATACATAAGTAAATGTTATATTATGTATGAATCATATTTTAACACGATATATATACTTTTTACTCACTTTTTTTTACTTTTTGGTACTTTTTACAACAATGTTACAGAAGTCTTATCAACATCATTTTCTTGAAGTGTCAAAAGTAAAAGCACACAGTTAGCAGAAGGGCTCCTTTGAAAGCGTTAACACTGTTTTTTTTTATCACTAACAAAATAAAGATACACGTTAGAGCATTTTAATGTTGTTGGTTGTCAGTTACCGGGTAGATAACGAGTGTAGCGCTGCATCATATCATGTGAGAATATCAGGTGTTTATGTACAAAATTGGAAAATAAATGTAGTCGCATTCAAGTACAGCGCTTAAGCAGATGGATATGTACAACTATAACGTATACCACTACTGTGTTAGGGACGGGCTCTGCTAGTGTATGACAGATGGCAACCAATCCAGCCGATACATTCTTGAATGTTCGAGTGTAGTTTGAGTGACTTGGACCATCTGCCCTCAGTGGGATTAACCGCAGCTATTTTATTCTGAGAACCTCGAAAGGATGATCGGAGTGTGTGCCTCTAAACTACTCTGGAAACATGTTTCACAGCTTGTAGAGTGTGTTTCCTCGTCGCAGCAGAATTTCAATAAGGACGAAGGGCGACAGACTCGAGCGTGTTTAGACAACACATTTCATCTTCACCCCAGTGCTCCATAGACGGGTAATCTGATCAGCAAGGTCACTGTTGCGACAAGACAAACCGCTAAATGACTAGTCACAGTGTGACAACTGAAACCAGTATAAGAGGAACCTCATAGATTAAAAAAGCTGATATTTTGTGTCCAGCTCTCTTTGCTGCAAGATAAAAACAATACAGATAAAAAAATAAATGATGGTTCTTAAGGTAAGATATGCAGGGTAATTCAAATCTTCTACTATTATACAATTTCTATTTTGTTTAATTTAACTTCATCGTGTTTACATTCTCATGATGAATACACGACCTTCATGATTGTTGGCAGATTGCGCAGGCAGGCTTCATATAGGCAGACTCATACACATGAATATTTATGAACTTTTGCCCCGGTTAATGCAGATCACTATGGTATGCATTTGAGAGTCAGGTGGAAAGTGCATCTTTTTTCTGTGGGAACAGAGAACGCACAAAAGCATTCAGACGCACACTGAAGTATGCTGTAACACAAACCCTGAAAGATTTAGTTTTTCATTTAATCATTATAACCCACCAAAGAGGGAAAGGTCACTTGATGCTCCTTCATACTGCGTTTTTCTCATACTGTGAAAAAATAGGCCACGCAGTTGCAGAAACTTGTGTCTCTGCTTGGGTTGGTGGAAATCTTGAGTAGCTGTTTTCAGACAAAGACACAGTATGTATATATATGTATATATATATATATATATATATATATATATATATATATATATATATATATATATATATATATATATATATATATATATATATATATATATATATATATATTATCTTTGGTGAGACAGAAAGATGTATAAGATGCTTATCATGTAAAATGAGGACATCTTCACTCTACGTCCTTGAAAGGGTAACTCTAATTTTACTCATTAAGGTGTGTTTACAGGTCTACTGCATGCGTGAAAAAAAAAAAAGTAGTGTAAAACTTTTTGAGGCTTGAGAGGAAGCTGCGAGCCATCTCATGGATTGAACTGTCGCCCTGATTAATGCAGATCGCCGTGATATGCATTTGAGAGTCAGGTGGAAAGTGCATCTTTGTTCTGTTTCCGGGGAACAGAGATGCATGAAAGCGTTCAGACGCACACTGAAGTATGCTGTAACACAAACCCTGAAAGATTCAGTTTTTTCATTTAATTATTATAACCCACCAAAGAGGGAAAGGTCACTCGATGCCCCTTCATACTGTGTGCTGTCGTAATGAGATGAGTCTATAATGGGTGGCTGTAACAAAGAGGATGTATTGTGTCTGTACTGTGATCTTGTTTTTTTCTTTATCTCCCTTTCGTCTTTATTCGAGGTTTCTTACAGAGAAAGACTATGGATATATGTTTTGAGGCCATTTAGAGCTCAAAATACAACTTTTCTATACTTGCCGCAACTTTCGTCTGCAGGTCCATGGATCAACTACCTTGGCAATATGGAACTCTTTGCTCCGTTACGTATATTTGATAGCAGTTACACTTAAAATTTCTATTTTACAGCATACAGTAAACATATTAAATACACTACATGCACCTTTTTCTTCCGCTCGTGAGCCTTTACAAAAAAACAAAGTGTGTTTTGGGGTCTGCTCAGGGGGTTTTATTTAACTCTTTTAGGCTCAAATAGGTAAAAATATCCAACATTTCACAAAAAAGCTAAAATCAGGTTAAAATCCCCAAAATGAATAAAAGCAGAAGTTTGCTTTTTCTACGTTCTTATCCCATTAAACTCACTAACTGTATATAAAGTAGTTACAACTAGCTCCACTGCAACCTGCTACAAATATAGTAAAAAAAAATAAAAACAAAACTGATAATATAGATTATAATAATACTGTATAGCAACCACAGGTGTGATTTGACTGTAGAACAAGCACTTTGACTTTTGATTCAAGTACATTTTGCTTGTGATAGTTTTGTACTTTGACTAAGTAGGATTTTGAAGATATATTACTTGTATATATTTAACAGTGTTGTATTGGTGCTATGCATACGTAAGGGATCTGACGGGTTCTTCCACACTGGACAATTGATAGCTTGCTCCTTTATTCTGTCAACAACATGAATCTCTGGACGAATACAAGAGGTAATCGTTGAAGTCTTTGCTTCTGACCTTTGAAAAGATAGAACTTGGCACTTTTTCACTTTTTCAACTATGAAGAGAAAAAATAGGCCACGCACAATTGCAGAAACTTGCATCTCTGCTTGGGTTGGTGGAAATCTTGAGTAGCTGTTTTCAGACACAGACATAGTATATATCTATATGAATAATCTTTGGCGAGACAGAAAGATGCTTATCATGTAAAATGAAGAAATCTGCGCTCAGGCATCTACACTGCCTATAAAAAGTATTCACCCCCCTTGGCTTTTTACCTATTTTGTTACATTGGAGCCTTTAGTTGTTTTTTTTAATCTGAATTTTATGTGATGGATCAGAACACAACAGTCTAAGTTGGTGAAGTGAAATGAGAAAAATATATACATAAAACTGTTTTTTAGAAATAAAAAAATTAAAATTGGCACGTGCAAATGTATTCACCCCCTTTGTTATGAAGCCCATAAAAAGCTCTGGTGCAACCGATTACCTTCAGAAGTCACATAATTAGTGAAATGATGTCCACCTGTATGCAATCTGTGTCACATGATCTGTCAGTACTGTCAGACTAAAATTTAACTTTTCGGCCATCAAAGAAAACACTATGTCTGGTGCAAACCCAACACATCACCTCACCAAAGAACACCATCCCCACAGTGAAACACGGTGGTGGCAGCATCATGCTGACGGGATGTTTTTCAGCAGCAGGGACTGGGAAACTGGTCAGAGTTGAGGGAAAGATGGATGGTGCTAAATACAGGAATATGCTCGAGCAAAACCTGTACCACTCTGTGCATGATTTGAGGCTAGGACGGAGGTTCACCTTCCAGCAGGACAATGACCCCAAACACACCGCTAAAGCAACACCTGAGTGGTTTAAGGGGAAACATGTAAATGTGTTGGAATGGCCTAGTCAAAGCCCAGACCTCAATCCAATAGAAAATCTGTGGTCAGACTTAACGATTGCTGTTCACAAGCGCAAACATCCAACTTGAAGGAGCTGGAGCAGTTTTGCAAGGAGGAATGGGCAAAAATCCCAGTGGTAAGATGTGGCAAGCTCATAGAGACTTATCCAAAGCGACTTGGAGCTGTGATTGCCGCAAAAGGTGGCTCTACAAAATATTGACTTTAGGGGGGTGAATAGTTATGCACATTGACTTTTTCTGTTATTTTGTCCTATTTGTTGTTTGCTTCATAATAATAATAAAAAAAACATCTTCAAAGTTGTGGGCATGTTCTGTAAATTAAATGATGCAAATCTTCAAACAATCCATGTTAATTCCAGGTTGTAAGGCAACAAAACTTAAAAAATGCCAAGGGGGGTGAATACTTTTTATAGGCAGTGTATGTCCTTAAAGGGTAACTGTAATTTTACTCATTAAAGTGTGTTAACAGGTGTACTGCATGCGTGAAAAAAAAAAATGGAGTATAAAACTTTTTGAGGCTCCAGAGGAAGCTGCGAGCCATCTCATAAATTGCCTCCAGTGATGTCACTCAGTGCCTATGTTGCATTGTTGATAACATAGGAAAAGCTGTGCACTAGTTTAGCATTGCAGTCCTATAACTCTGTTACACTCATTATGGACAGAAAAGTCCATCAAAAGTCGATCGAGCAGAGCCGACATATTCCACTTCCTTTTGAGAACCTACATTACCCACAATGCAACTTAGCCACCCGCCGAGTGACGTCACTGGAGGTCATTTACTGGATTACATGCAGCTTCCTCCGGAGCCACAAAAGGCTTCATTCTGCTTTTTCACACATGTAGTAGTATGTACTTCCCGAGACCTATAAAAATACTTAATGTGTAAAATTGGTGGAATTTCCCCTTAATCTTCCTTCTATGTAAATACAGTTTTAAACCTGAGATTTTTCTGCAGGTGTTTGCGCTGCTTTGGTGCCTCCGCCGTCTTTGAGGTTTCTGATCACAGTGGGTCGGCCAACCAGATCTGGAACACCTGGGCCCGGTGCTCTATATGACAGTGCGAGCCCTCCTGTGGTCAGCGTGACGCCCTCTCCATCGCAAACCCCCTTTTTTTGGTTTGGTTTTTACACTTAAAAACACCCTACACTACATTATTCACACAAAATCCACATTTAAAACCGCTGATGTCACCGACGGCCGGAACTCACAACATCATTTACTTCTCAGATTGTAATAAATAATTCAGATTTGCTTGGCATCAGTGCGCTACAGTGCACAAAACACTTGTGTATTTAGAGGTTTTATTTTGGATGAAGTTACATTCGAGTCAGTATTAGATCACGCAGCTAAAGATTTGCATGTCTCTTTTTAGCATCTTTCAGGTCCTGTTGAATCATCAGTTGTCGTTTGATTTTATGTCAGACCCGCTTCAGAAATGAGTTCACCGAGTCTGAGAGAAGAAAACTGCTGTTGCGGTGACTTTTGTTAGCATCCTCCTGTTAGCCTTATGTTAATAATGCAGTTTCGGGAGCAATTTTTTTGGACCACAAATCAGCAATGAAACTTCTCCTTACTATGTGGCTACATATCATACTATAATCATCATCATTAGTGTTATCTTGCCATAAACTCGAGAGTCAAACCGACACACGATATAATCTTTTTATTATGTATGTAGGCTACATGATGGCTGATTAGTAATGAGACAGGGCAGCAGAGAAATGACAAAAATATTTTTTTTACTTTGCTTAAAAGGGGAGAGAAAGTGAGAGGCTCAGATAAACAAACATTTATTAAATGCCTAGACTACCTCAGAGCTGAATAAAAAAAAATACACAGCATGAAGTGCGCAGCAAGGCTCAGCTTACAAGTCACCATGCATGCGTTTTTTTTAACACCGGCGAAACAAAGAGTTCACAAGAGTCCATCAGACAAGTTCAACCAGTCATGACTCATTCTGGATTAAAGAGGCTAAGAGGGAACGTGAATTAAAGCTGCAGTGTGTAGTTTTGGAGAGGAATTTTTAATCAGAGGATGAAGATTTTCATTGACTGGTTATTTATGTCTGAACAAACCAAATAAACAAACTCTCTTCGATTTCACGACTGAATAAACAAACCGACCTTCAAAGACAAAAGAGTTTCTTACTGTTTTTTCTTATATGTGTTGGACCTCGCCACTTCTCTAGCTTCAAACAGTGTTCTGGGGACCTTGAGTTTATATCATGACCTCATTAATTTTTGTAAATATTAAAATTCTGAGTTTGAATTTCTTCTCCAAATCCACATAGCGCTCCTTTAAACTTGATCTGGGATTAAACTATTTCTATTTATTTTCATATTCACTTTAAAACAGACTCAAATCAGTGGTTTGAATTTTTAATCATTCTTTTAAAATTTCACGATATTAATTCCAACGTGTAACACAATTTGACTCAAACACCACCCCTGTAAATCTCCTCCACTAGGGGCCGCCACAGGAGATTCCATCCTGGAAAGGTACGCTAGGCTAGCTTGCTACGCCATTGTTTAAAAAGGGCAGTAGCCTCTGTAGCAAGTACCGCAAGTTACTATCTTAATATGTAATGAAAAACCTGGCAAACACGACAGAATGATCTTAATATGTCTGCATGCCTTAGCTTTACTAGCTAGCTAACATTAGCTAGCTAATCAGGCTATCTAACGTTGATGTAGGCTGTCATGTTCTGATGTTACACTATATGTCGATCACGTCATTATCTAATGAACAGTGGTAGTTTGCCTGCACATGTTGCTGCTGCTTCAGGCTACGTTTTAGGTCCTGGTGAGAGTTTTGTCCCGATTTCACACCAGAGTCAGCAGCAGCCACTTCCACTGTGGGTGCTGATGGAAAGCAAAGTGTCCTCATTTGTTTGTTAACTTGTGTCGGTGCAACTTATTTTCCAAGAACATTTTTTTTTTTAACAAATAATATTTTTAAATAGTGAAGATAACTGACATGAAGACTTGATGTAGAGACGACTGACATGTCTGTGCCGCTCATTTCCGTTATAACTTGTTATAGAAATCATTAAAGGACCCGATCACAATCTTTGTGTCATGGATTCACATTAAAGGTGCACTACGTAGTTTTGTGGAAATGTTGATCAAAAGAGAGAGTGCTCTAATGACTTGTTTATTTTTTTTAATGCCTAAAACAAACTAAATAAACAAACTGTCTTTGTTTTCATGACTGAATAAACAAACTGAACTCGAAGGACAACACATTTTACTATGTGGCGGACCCTGCCACCTTTCTAGCTTCAAACAGTGTTCTGGGGACCTTATTTGCCTCTGAGAACAGCTTTTTTTTTATCAGTTATGGGAAATACATAGGCTTTATATATTTCTGAGTTTGTATTATTACCTCATTGATATTGCAAGTATTAAAATTCTGAGTTTTAATTTATTTCTCCAAAGCTGTATGTTAAACTCTTGAACACTGGCGCTGACTTTGGCCTCAGGAATACAGTTCACGGCCAGTTTGCATTCCTCGAAGCAACTAATCATCAATTAATGATGAAGATGAAAACAAAATAAGCATTTTTTTTTTTTTGATGAATTCGACAAATGACTGCAATGAAACTGGAATGATCAGACTGCATCGGCGGCTGCAACAAATGTAGTAAAAAACAAAAAAAAACAAAAAACCACATAATTAAATAATTAAATAGATAAAAAGAGGGATGGTCACTTTATAGACACTAGACTGTAATCCCTGCGGAAACACTTGCAGGCTGTGACACTCCTGCTTTTGTCTCCACAGGGAGATAACCTGGCTGCAGCCCCCCCCCCCCCCCATCCAGCTTCATAACCTAATCGATTACCGAGCAGAGAAGGCAGACCGGGTCCTCACACTCTGGGATCGGTTTCTCTGTGTGTGTGTCAGACTAACTTCCCAGAATAGCAACTCGGGCGGGTTGTCTGCTGCTCTGCTCTGCTCTGCTGTGCTGTGCTGTGCTGTGTGAGGAGATGGAGGAGGAAGTCAGTGGTGGATTGAACAACTGTTGCTTTTGCTGCTGCTGCTGCTGCTGCTGCGGAACCAAACTACCCTCCGGTCCGCGCTGCATGGCGCACGTCGGGCTAGAATGAAGCGTGTTCACGAGCCGAGGCGTTTCAGCCGGGATCAGTGTGATCAAGTTCACGGGATTATATAAACTCCTGCGTGTTTAAGGTAAATAATAATAATAATAATAAAAAAAAATTCAACAAAAGAAAATAAATGAAATAAGAGAGAGAGAGAGAGGGGGGGGGAGCGAGAGGAACACACAAGTGCATGACTCGGTTTTGCTTTCGCGTTTTAACTGACCGTTCGCGTCGCCGCCGTCATTAAAGCCAGTCTTCTTTATGATTCGACTGTATAGCGAGCCTACAGACGCGTTTCTAGAGGCGCATGTCTGCGGCAAAGGCAGACAAGGAGCGTCTGTCTGATGAATGGAAAAGCCAGACGGGGCTCTGCTGTAGACTGCGGTGATCGGATAACCTGTTGAATTGCAGCCGTCAGTCAGTCAGTCAGTCAGTCAGTCAGCTCCCAGGCAATGAAGAAAAAAATCACTTAACACGAGACACACAGCACATTGACAACCGTGCTGGCTTCTCTCTCTCTCTCTCTCTCGCTCTTTTTTTCCTTACAGGTTATTCTCAGGGATGCATTGTTTGGCCGCTGGGTATAAACGCGCCCCTCGCTGTCTGCACATCTGCACAATAGTTTTTTTTTTTGCCCACGTTTATGCTGCTGACATGAATCTTTAATCCTGCTAAAGTCACGTTGTGAGACGCACAAGGAAGTGGTGCTAAAAAGTCTCCTATAAATTAGAGACATTATTTTATTATTATTATTATTTTTTTATTAGCCTATTATTTTTGTATTGCAGTCCTATCGGTTGAGCTGTGTCAAGGCAGGCCGTTAACACGCCGTTTAATGTGCCACTACATCACATTATTCCCATTCCCCGCAGCAGCGCTCAGAAAAAAACAAAAAAAACGCGCGGTCCGACCTTGAGTCACATTTCCACTGTAGATTCTCAACATTGCCCACACACACACACACACACACGCTGACACACCGAGACCAGGATTTCCAGTCTCATGCTCGCCGAGAGCAGTCTCGGCTGCTCCCTCGCTCGCCATGGTTAATTCCTTAGGAACCGGTGGATCCAGTTTGATCCATCCCTCTCTTTCTTTCCTTCACCAACTTGTTGAGTCTTCCCTCCAGTCCCCCCTCCCCTCCCCTCCTCCTCCTCCTCCTCCTCCTCCTCCTCGGTGTTCCTACTGTAAGAAAGAAAGAAAAAAAAAAAAGCTGCCTGACACGAGTTGTGCGACTTCTGATGAAATGTCGCAAGTGTGAGTGGAGGTGCGTGAGGTGAGGAGCTCGGTGGGACGGTGGCGCCTCCCTTTAAAGTGGAAAAGTTGACGGGGACGCGCGCAGAAGAGGCTTTGACGCAGAGCGGCGGTCACCTGTAGGACTCGGTAGATGCGCTCCTTTCCTAAACTTTATCTCAACTGATTGACGCTCAGATTTTTTTTTTTTTTCTATGTCATCGCGCCTCCATCGGATTGTGACTAAAACATGCCGAACAAAGTGTTTCTCTCTCATACGGTTGTGAGAGATCGCTGGACGAGATAGGTTCATTTTGACTCTCTCTTTTTTTGTTTTTTGTTTGTTTGTTTCTTTAAAAGGGAGGTGGAGACAACTTCGCACCCCTACCCCCCCTTCCTCCCTCCGTCCTTGACTGAAATTACCACCAAACTTTGCACAGGGGAGACGATTGAAGGTAATTATGTGAATCCACATTTGTTTTATTTTTTGTAACTTTTCTTCTGAGGTAAAGAGAGGCTTCGGCAACTTTCTGTGACTGTAAAGCGACCAGGGTTTGCTCCATGTAGCCACAAGAATTGACTCAGACCATTTAGGAAATTGCAGCTGGCTCTCAGTCAGATTACCATCACCTTGTTTTTTTTTGTTTTTTTTTTGCACCACCAACTGCTCTTAGAAAACAGTAAAATCCAGAGAAAGTGAACAGTGGCGTGGGGATTTGTTACACAATCAAAAGAAAAAAAAAGTTTCCCCGGTGGCACTTTGGAGTTATTTTATTTTGTGCGATGAAAAGGATTTACGCCTCGTGATCTTCGAGGAAGCCAGTAGCTGTGCATGAATTGAGCCAATATGCATAGAAATGTGAATAAACTTGACAAATTTCTCTCCAGACCAGTGCAGCCCCAAATAACAGCACCCAGAACGCTCAAACCTTTGCGCGTGTGTGTCGACTGAACGCGGCGACAGCGATGGCTCGAGGGGATGGAGATGGAGATGGACCCCGAACGTTAGCTCGCAGTTCATAGAAACGAGAACCGACTTACAAAGAATTAACAACTTAGTCACGACTTCCTTAAAGAAGCCTTTTTGTCACACGCCGACAGATGTTGTTAAAAGAGACATCTCTGCACAGCTGCGTGGCTTTGCTGTCATATAAATTCACGCTTTTTATCGCGTTGATCAGTCTGACACCAGTTTTGTACAGAAAGTTGAATATAATGACTTAAGTTCTCCCCTTTTTAAGGCAGTACGGCTTTTACTCTGTCACCTTCGAGACGTCTACATTTACATCAGTTCTTTTTCCTGTTTTTAATAGGAAGACCCTGGCTGCTGAGGCATCATTTGGATCTCGCATACGATTATGTGCATTCAAAATGCAGACACTCAGAGACCGTGCCAGCTATGACTGAACTTCTGTTTAGACAGGAACGTTTTCAGAGAGAGCGTGAAACTAAAACTGTTAAAATAGCCCGTAGTGCAGCGTGCTAAATATACGTGACTGCCTCTCTTATAAGACAACTGCACACACTGGAGTCTCTACTGTACCGCACCTCTGTAAACTGGAAGCCACGCACCCTAAAGCTGCGTGACGGCTCGGGCGTCAGCACGATTGTACACTTGATGGTCGTTTTACAGGTCCACGGTGGTTTTTTTTATGAACACTGATCACTGTTGCATGGTGTTCATTTTGACCCCAGCGCTCAGGCTGCACACTTTGTGTAACAGTAATGTAAAAAAAAAAAAAGTCACAGTCATTTTTCCCTTTTTGTAATCCCTGCAGCACTCCCTGCAGCACTTGAAATGGAGGCTCCCGATGGCTACTCTGCCAGTAAGTCCCCACGTCGTTTGCACCTACACTCATTGTACACTGACAGTGTCTGACCAACGCTTCACACTCAAAGAACAAGGGGTTTGTGCTTTCTGCATCGGAGTGTGTGTCTTGTGTTTTGTTTGCTCTGATCATGCTGGAAGTGATGCTGATAATGTGCGTCCCTGTGTCTTTGGCGTCATTAACTCACTTTGACTTTAAAGTCTCCTCCAACCTTGATACAAAAACACAACATTTTTGCAATCACAGACCTATAAACACAAGAAGGGATTTTCCCCTAGTGCAGCCCTTTTCCTGTTCACCCCTTAAAGGTAGAGAAAACGATGCATTAGCGACATCCTGTTGAATGCAGCAGATACTGGATATGCACTTTGTGGTGCTCCATTGCCCTTTGCTGGTTTCCTTTGGGCAGGTCGGTTGAATAGCTTCCCTGCCTGTCTTCTGTTTGCTTTGACATGCAGATCTAAAAACAGGTAACGCGTTGTTTATGACCTCAGTGGGGATTTTAGGTCTCCATCGGGGGTTTGCGCTGATAGGAACACTTGGCAGGCGTGGAAGGGGCGGCGGCGGAAGAAGAACCGGAGGCTCTTCCTTTCCTTGTCCGCCTGTGGGTCGCTTTCAGAAACGACGGGTTTGGAACAAAGTCGTCTGTTCCGTCAGCACCGAATCTTCGGAAAACACACGTCTTAGGAATGCAACCTTTTGGCGTCCTCATTCGCTCCCGCGTGTTCAACGATATGCTCAATACTTTGGCGAGACACTGCTGATGATGAGAGAAGATTTAGGTCAAACGCCTCACACCATTGTCACTTATCATCTTCATCTCGCACACCAGTAAAATCACCCTTACTTGCAAACATATTCTTCTACACTCACCATCATAGAACACAGATACACTCACAAAGTGTCCCACAGTCAGTGATGTAAGAAGAACCCAAAAGTCATACTTGAGCAAAAGTCAAGATATTGTGCTAAAATGTTACTTTTGTAAAAGTCACTCACTCAATTTGGACCTGAGTTAAAGTCAAGCACCTGATATTAAATGCACTTAAGTAGCAAAAGTAATTGTCTGGCAATAAGTGTACTTATGTACTAAGCATTAAAAGTACAAGTAAAAGTAAATTATAGATATATTTACATGTTTGCATTTATGGTTTACATACTGTGGGCTGACTGATTGTTGTGAACCAGTGTTTATTTTGTTATCTGATTGCCAGTCAAATCAATTCAAAATGTGAATTGGCTCAGATGCAGCCTGCAATCTGCAAAGTAACTAGTAACCAAATGTATTACATGAATGTAGGGGAGTAAAAGTACAATATGTGCCTCCAAAATGAAGTAGCAGAACATAGAAATGCTAGCGTGAAGTATATGTACCTCAATATCGTACTCAAGTACTTGAGTAAATGTACTGGGTTACATTCCGTGACTCTGCCTATGGTGGTGGTCTCTCCTCTGTGCACAGCTCAGCTCCTTAGGGCTGCAACTACTGATTATTTTCATTGTTGATTGATCTATTGATGATTTTCTCCATTCATCAGTCAGTTGTTTGGACTATAAGATGTCAGAGAGTGTCTCCCAAAGCCCCAGACGAGGTCCTCAAATGTGCTGTTTTGTCCAGAACCTGAAGCTTTCTGTCACAGAGGAGCAACTCGTTGGTTATCGAAACAGTTAATGATTAATGCAATTACTGGCGATTAGTGGATTATTAACTGCGACTCTCGAGCTTTTATACTCACATTGTACACAAGAGAAAAACAGAATGTGTGAGTCAATAGAATAACTGAATACAGTGTGTCAAAGAGAAATGAATACAACAGAGAAAGTCAAGTTTTTAGAGGTGTTTTGAGTGCATACAGTAAATACATTCACTGCAAAGGCGTGAATGGGGTCAAATTCTGCTTCGAAGGCACAAGCATGCATATAGTATGTGCAATATCTTAAGAGTCACTTTCCTTTTACTGAACTTAGGTGTATCTCATGATTGTGCAGACTTGAGGCTCTGATTGGGCTGTTGGTATCAGTCAGGTTTGGCGACGCTGTCCATTTCACAAACACACTGACACAGAAATCGGCACATTTGGTACGCACACCGCTAGCTAGCTTAGCGCTAACATCTGTGCGGCTGCAGAGGCGGGAAGTAACAAAGTACAAACACTCTGTTCCTGTGCTTCAGCTGATTTTTCGGGTATTGTACCGTACCTTACCCTCCTCACACTTCAGGACAGGCTGGCTACTTTAGTTTTAATGCATGAACGGGATTGGAATTATGGATTATTTTTATTTTGCACTATCGCATGCTGCCTTCCCAACACCGCAAGGCTGGTTTCAATCGATCAGTGCATATAACGGCCGGAAGAGTTAGCGAGTCGAAATGACGTAGAAGGCGCAACAAGACGGAAACAGGCAGAGAGGGAGACCCGAGCGGGTAGAAAAGGCGCCTCAGTGACAGCGGCAGAGACGTGGATGAGATTGAACCGGGCTGCCCTGCCGACGACGCTAGAGCAGACTCTGAGAAGTAGGCCATTTCCCACCCATGGTCTTAGAGTGAACCGTTTGAATTTGTTGTAAGGTATCTGTACTTCTTCTTTAATGAAGAATGCGTGTGCTTTTGCAACCTCTGCGCAGCTGTCAGAATGGCTGTTGAGGACCAAAACGAAGACAGACTGCAAAAAAAAAAAAGAACTCCGTGGTCAAACTCACGGATAAAGCAAGGTGAAAGGTTTCTGCTCACCACACAGTGCGGAAAACCTTTCAGTCAGAATATAGATGTGTTCTTTTCTCATGCACACGTAGATACTATTACTGTCCATATGCAAGAGAGGATAGGTGATCGTGACTCAAAATGAGTGTGAGACATGCAGCCTGACAGTATCTAATTGCATGCGATTGACAATATCTGTGGTGGTTCACGTCTTTTTTTATTGAGCAAACTACACAGAGAAGAATGGAGGGTAGAATTTGTGAATAACCAGAGCGGCCTCGCTGTTGCACTGACGATGCGCGAGCGTCTCTATACGCGCCGCGGATGGATCTGAACGCCTCTCTGCAGCCCAAGGACAGCGGCACCATTGAGCAGGTGCACGCTTTGTTTTTCGTCTTTCTGTTCAATAATTAGGAATCAAGAATTTAAAGCTTCCTTCCTGTTTAATAAACCCGGCCTTCCTTTGCATATAAACTGACTCACCTCACACACTATTATTCCAAACCACATTCGCTGTCACCGTCACAGTCGATCTCTATCGCGTGCCATCACACACACAGATATTCTCTTTTTTGTTTTCACGCCAAAAAAACACTGTTTCTTTATCACATACACCATCGTGATCCGTCACGTTATGCGATCGCTCTCTCGCATGTGAGTTGTTCCACTCTCTCTCATGAACTTTTATTCTCTTTTGCATACGAAATTCACACGCACTTCTGGACTTAACACCTTAGAGGAGTTAGATATTTTCAATCTCACTTGCACTCACCTCTCAGTTGTTTTTTTTTTTTTTTTACAAACAGTTGTTTCTCATTCTCGCCCCTCTCTGGGTAGCCAAATATCTGCCAAGTATGTGCAAGCTGACATGGTTTGTACATGAAACTAATTAGATCATTTTAATGTTGCCTGATATCTGCCTGACGATCCCTAAATAATAATAAGACAGATTTTGCATTATGGTCTAATTCTAGTTTGACGAGCTAAAATAAGACTTTGCACTCTTGGATCCTAAAGGTCCCATTTCAGAGTTCTTAAGTGGTTTTAACTTTTCAAATTCCACCTTCCAAGCATTTCTCTGTGGTATTTCTATTGCCACTGCTGTTGGCAAGACACTGTTGGCAAGACACAGTAGCAACATGGCTACCGCTAACGGCCTGGCTACTGCCCAAAGCAAAAAAAACAACAACCGTAATGCTCCAAATTCGACCTAGAAATCCAGATGTCACAGCTATTAAAAAGGCAGCGTAAAACACCTGGCTGTATCGATAAGTTGTCAAGTTTTGTTACCTACTTTTGAAACCATCATGAGTCCCACTGGTAAAATGCATATCAGACACCGAAGCGCCCTCCATAGAGTGAATGCCCGTCTGTTCGCTCTTGTTTAACCTCAGTTTCTATCACTTCACCTTCTTTGCCTCAATCAGTTTTCGTTCGCAGTGTAGAGTTTCCACAGTTATTCCAGTTGTTTCACTTTACTTTTGGATTGCGACCAGGGGAAAAAAAGGCCTCTTCTTCTGTTGGTTGCGCAATGGCAGATGTGCTTTTGTTAGAAATCAAGCCCAGTGGGACCACATAGCACAGTAAGACGGATTGTCATTTTTTTTACACTGCAATCGGTAATTATTACTGAATGATAAGTTAGAGAAACTTTTAGAAAACTTTTCTTTTGCCAGAACAATGTCTGATATTCTTCAAGGGTTAACTGGATATTCCAGCTTCTCTTTATCATCCTCGGGTTGAAGGTCACTCATGCTCAACTACCACCTTGCTAGCGGCTAATTACATATGTGGCAGTTGCCTAATGCAGTCGGACTGTTTTTCTGAAGGAAACGCAGCGCTGACCTTTTTTTTTTCTTTTAAAAACTGAGAAAAGAGACAATCCACTCGAGTTTCCTGCTCTAATGAAATGGCATTAAATTGTATGGACAGGTGCAAACATTTACTGCGTTATGTACAAAGCCAGCGGCGAGCGACTGAGAAAGGTGAGGCAAATTAAAAATAATGAGCTGCGTTTGCAGTTGTCCTCATATCACACAAACTGTTGTTATCTTGAACCTTATCACACCTCAGCCCGGTAAAGTTTTAGTTCTTTTGGCGAGATCCATCGCCCTCGAAACAGATCACACGTAACTCGAGGTCCTGCGTGATAATCTGAGAGGAAAAAGCCGGGTCTCATTTTTAAAAGACACAAAATGATTGTCTTTAAAATCGCCACGCTTACAGCGCTCGCTTTCCAAAACCGGCTCATTTAAGAAATTCCATTTTCTCATGTTATTAATTATTAGTTATCTGCAGAGGTGGATTACACCGGGTTTGTTCTGGGTCACCCACACATTCACCAATATAGATTACCACAAATAGAGCAGTGCGCTTAATCACTTCGCCGTTAGAACCAGGTGTTTCTGTAATACTGCTGGAATTAAGTGCACACCGTACATAAAAGTATACGAATCTTTAAGTTTTAAAAAGTTGCTGAATGGTGTCACCGGTCTGTCTAGATATGTTTCTGTTTGTCGGGTCAGTGATGTGTGTGTTGATGTGTGTCTTTGTGATACGAAGTCTCGGCGTTAAGGAAGGCTCAGGGTTTGACAGGAAAAACCAGCTCCCATACTTTGTATCCAGTAAGTCAGAAAGGAGGGCCTCGTCACTCCGGAAAAGAATCTTATCCAGTTCCTCACGCGGCCAGACTCACTGTCGGTGCTGTCTTTTAAGATGCAGCCATTTTGTCAATCGTATTCATTTCTGCCATCACAAGCAGGCAGACGGAGCTTTACCTCAGTTTGGTGGGTTTGCTGTCACTGCACACTGTTCCCTGAACCTAGATACCCATTTATAACCTTGTGCTGTTCTCTGAGCTGTAAGTTGTGAGACCAGAAACTGTGTTGACCATTGTTAGATTCCTGAGACGACGACTGTAGGAGCCATGCATTCATTTAGCGCCGCCAATGAAGTCAGCATTTATTACACCTACGAGTTTCATGTGTACACATTTGTTCCTTTTCCATTTGTCAGCACATTAAATTATCCAAATTCGGCGTATTACTCAAAATACCGTTCCCCCCGGCAAGTCTCCGGGCTGTCTGACGTCCTGATCTGACTGTTCGTACAAGATTGACTCAGCAAATGTGAGAACCTCATTTCAATCCATCCGAGCTCATGTGTGCACGGTTTAGTTCATTTTAAGTTCTGTTCAACTTCATAAAGCATCAGAAATTTTTATTTTTATGCCAAACATTCAAAGGACCAGGTCCCCATTTCAACACATGTGTGGCAATGCATCCTTTTCACAAGCTCTGCGGATATTTGACCAACACGGGCAACAGCCCGACAAAATATAAGTTTGACTTCTTCCTTCCATTGCCAGCAATTGCCTGAAAAAGCAGGTTGATTTGATTAGTATGATATGTGTGCATTTGAATATATCTGTGTTTTTTGCAGAAATGTAAAGAGCTAGCATTTTTACCCCTGGGGGTATGTGAGGGAAAGAACTTTGCTTGAAATGTCACGCGGCAAAAGAAATGTCTTCGAACGAGATTTCTCAGCTGTGCCGATATCGCTCTTTGCAATTGTGGCAGGTATTTTGTGATCCAGGAGCCATCCCATTGGGATGCATGTGCCTTTTTTTGTTATCTTTCCAAGTGATTGACTAAAGACTAGGATCTTTTTTTTCTGTATTATTTGCATTTTCTTTATTTATTATTAAAGACACCACATTGGAAGGATCATTCATAAATCAGCACACCTTTGATTGAGTTTTTTATTCAAGAGATAATGACACAATCTGCCTCGACCCGTTCATTCTTTCTAACAATAACACTGTGCTGAAATCTTTAATGGAGGGTTCTAAATTTAGCATTTTAACCCAGACAGCCCAAAACTATTAGTTTATGCTTGAGACAACCTAGCCACGGTGCTGCTAGGCAGCTGTCAGCGTGTGCTACAGTAATGGAAAATCCTTCATGACAAATCTGGGCCACTCCTGTCTCCAGGACAGCATTGCCAAGGGATAGCCAGCGTCGGTCACCTGAGATTTCCTCCAACCCCAACCTGTGCAACCTGAGCCCAGGCCCAGGGATTGTGTCATGGACAACGTCTCCCAGTATGCCCCGCTCAGTTGGGCCGCCACAACAATGGAACAATACCACAGAAGAGGTTGTCAGACTAAGAGGAGCTGTCACAGCAAGAGGAGATCTGACACAGATTTCTTTTTCAAGTATGAGGGATCATCGCAGACATATTCAGCGCCGACAAATTGTAACAAGGCCCGTCTTGTAGCAGTTTCAGATGTAGCACGTAGCACGTTCCTTTGATTTCTGACTGAGACTTCCTCGGCTACGGCTTCTGCTGCATCAGTTTTAAAAGCATCAGACAGTCTGCTCTCATTAAAATGAATACTTTCCCCGTTTTGGCTCGGTTTTCAGTGTGCTCGAGGAAAACCTTTAATTGCGCTGACGGTTGAGTGACGGCTCACTGTGGTTCCTAAGGGATCTGACACCTGGGTCAGCAGGGGTGTTTGCCTGTTGCCACTGTATTGTTCGGATGACCCTGACGGGGCCGGACTGTAAGGGGATAAGGGATTGGTTTGCTCTCCCTCTGAGTGGACACAGGGCTATCCATAGCCCGGGTTCTGTACACACTGCTGAGAGGATGCAATCTGATCCACATTTGCTGGACATCAGGATCCCATAGGTGCATGAAGACAGTTTAGTTTGTTGCCTTCTGCATTCTGTACCGTGACTCCCATAGTGACCGATCAGGTGAAGCGGAGAGGGAGATCTGGGTGGGATGAAATTAATCATTTTTCACAAGGCTACTTAATTCTTATTGTGTAAACTTTTGCTTAAGTTCGCCTAACTAGAAACGTTTCCGATCAGTTTTTTCGTTCACTGTCTTTATCTGCATGAAAATGACCCTGATCCCAAAAATACTTTGGACGCTGTGCCAAGTGTGAATAAAAACCGAATGCAGTTATGTGCAAATGAAGCCCATATATTAATATCTTGTATACAAGCATCACATAGTTGGAAACCTTGGCCCGTCTGAGCCTTCCAGCGAGTTCCCTTTCACACCCAGTCACAATGCAGTCACCCGTCACCAATTGTGTGTCTCATCAGCCACATATGTCCGTGTGTATATGTGTAAACACGCGGCTGCATCATATTGTGTTTGTTCTACAGGTACTGTATTGCACAGCATAATGAAGATCGCTATGTTTCTGTTTGTCTCCCAGGTAACGGCCAGTGCTCTCCCGGCGAGGTGAACTCGAGAATGTTGGCGGATATGTCAACACCTAATGGACAGACGGTTCCTCAGGGTCCTAATTCCCCCAGTGGTGAGTGCTCAATCAAGAGATAACACATTTCTGCAGTCTGCCAAGAGCAGCTACCCTACACACACACACACACACACACACACACAGACAGGCTCTCCTGTATATATACTGTTCTAATTCACTAGATCAGTTCATTCTGATCATTGTTTTTTCTTTCTGCTCTGCCTTTATGAAATCTTCGGCACTTTCACAATAAAAGACTTCTGCGGAAGGGAAGGTTACTTTATTTCCTCTGAAGCTCTGGAAGGCGTTTCACATGAAACAAGACAGAGGGTGTGTTAAGTTTGGGTTTTTTGAATCGAGCAGATGAGCGTGGCAAATGCGAGCAGATCAGAAAACAGGTGCTCCTGATGGTTAGGGGGGTTTCTTGCAGGGTAGGCTGTCACCGCTGGTGTGTGAGTATGTGTGTGAATGGGGGGGGGGGATACAAAGCACTCTGGATGAGATTACTTTAAAATTGCAGTCCACAATCAGATCTCAAAAGCAAAACAAAAATTATAAGAGGTTTTTGTTCAGAGACGCCATATTGCAACTTGCGACATATAACCCTTGTTGTACAATATTGCACTTACGCAGAAGTGTTGCTTGGTTCCTTTCAGTCTATTGACCTGATGCCTCAGATTGCATCTAGCGGTGTCACTGTGAGGCAGCAAAATGAGAAAAAGGGGAAACTAAGTGAGACAGGGCAGCTAAGCGAGAAAAAGGGAAGCTTGTTTCCCACAAGTTTAGAGATACAGGGAGGCGTGCAGGGCGATGGCGTTCACAGGGAGATACTCTTCACCGATAAGAGGTGTTGTCATTCTGGAAGTTGCCCAACACGATTTTTTGCTATTTGAGGTTAAGTTACACAAGAAGGGCTGCGTCACATCATCTGTTGTAAATAAGCATGAAACGTTGTCAGATTTCGCCTAAACACTTACACTTGCGGGCTTAAAACGCAAACTGTACATCAGCCGTCCTGTCGGAAGAGTAGAATTACACCCTTTGGGCTGCGTCGAAGGCAAAAGAATGTCTTCTTCAAACGGATGATTTGCTTTCACTCAGCCCCTCAATGCCGTGTGATTTCTATGGAATATGTTACTGGTATTGTATCCAGAAGAGAGAGAGGGAGATGTACCAAATAAAGCGTCTCAAAGATTTTTTTTTCATTGCTGCTTTTGATGTCGCAAACCGTTGATTAAAAAGTTTGTCCTCATCGGACCAATCTGTGCATTCCGCTCTGCCACACTGGAGAGACAGATGTAAAGATGCAAGGAGCTGAATAGCAAGGACGTTCAGGTCTGCTCCGTGTTGCCAGGATACAGCTGTCGAAGACAAGGCTCGATCACAACGTGGGTATTGGGATAAGGGCTGCTTCTTTACAAACTGTGCCATTGGAAACATACAGTATCGGTTTGAAGAATGCGGTTTGCTCTCTGGATTTTTCCTCCGATGGTAGAAAAGGTTGCCCGTATTTCCAAATGTATTTTTTACGACCCTCCGAGAGTTAAATGGATGCAGGTCCAGAGCCCGAGGGGACAGTTGATGGATGCAGTCAGATGGGAGGCTTTAGTGAAACAACCACATACGCTCGCGCTGTGATTACTGCCCCGGCAAATCCCAGAACAGGATCATCAGGATCAGTAAGTTTTGCCTGGATAGCGTGCAGACGGTTTCGTACAGTGCCTCTAAAGCCCCTTGTATCCCCTTTAAACAATTAACAAGACCAAGAGTTTGTTCATTTGTGAGATTGCACCATTTGAAGACTAATTACCTAACCTCCGGTCCATGACCGGGGATCAAGTCGAGCTTCTACTATACGGGAGGGAATCACAAGTTTCGATACTGTTGCGTATGACTGATGTGCATAGATAGATAGATCAATAGATATAACCCTAACTCTGAACAGGGCTTTGTTTAAGCATTTCCTCATTTATCCTTAACTGTCACCTCGCGGTGCTGCGCAGAACAAAATCAATCTTTGGTGTTGTTGCCTGAAACAGGCCGGAGACTTCGGTTGAATTTGTTCAAACGTCCTCTTTCTGGCAGGTTGAACCGCGTACAGTTGTAAAAATCCAAGTGATTATTAGGACATGGTTGCACGCATCCGGTGAATGAAACTAGGTGGAGCTGCGTTTTTGCTAATTGCCATCCCCTGTGTCATTATTTTTTGCCTACAAGTACTACTAATTGCTGGTGACTGATAACTAGAGACTGCAGGTGGTGAATAGTTTCCCGCCACAACCGCCCACACTCACACACTCACACACACACACACACACACACACACACACACACAGACGATTATACCCTCTCTTGCCCTTGTCATCCAGCCAATCTCCCATTGCTTGTCAGGTGTAAGCTACAGGGCTTCTGACACTCCCTTTCTCTCCAGGGACAGCCAGGAACCAGACCAGCCTGTTTCTCTTTCTCTCCCTCTTTCCGTCTTTTCAGCGCGTCAGTCCATCCTAAAGCTGCCTGTGATGCATTATTTTGCACATCTATCACACTTGAGTGTTCATTGCGGATCAACCTTTTGTACATCGCCCAATCCAGTCCGTCCTGACAGCTCATCTGATGCCTTTATATTTGAGGTCATGCATCACGGGGCCGGCCTAGGCTGCATAGTTGCTATAGAGAGAGTTGTGTGGTTGAAGTATGTTTAGGGCACTCCCATAAAACCTGCATTTTCTGAATGTGACTTTACAGCTCAGGATTGCCGTTGTTTGCGTTTTACAGAACTGACAATTAAGCAAGAAGAGGAAACGGCGGAGGAGGCCGACAACAGAAGCCCAGCACTTGAAGAAATAAGCCAAACGGGGGAGGAAGAAGGGGCACTGGAGGAATCCATGACTGGCAGCCCGAACAATGTACAGGATGGGTTATCTGGACCAAATGTGACAGCTGACGCTGGAAGTCGACAAGCACACGGTACCGATGAGTATATTTCCAAATGCCATTTAAAGCATGTAGTGCCTCAAAGAGGCCGCTTGCTATAATTGACGCTATTATTTCACGAACATCTTTAACGCATTAACAGTGTCTTCTAATGATTGAAGTCAGGGCGGTGTGTACGTTTCCCACTCTTCAGAGAGAGTCAGACATCATTTGTTTTCCTCGACAGTGGGTGTGGAGCGCTCGCTGTTTTTTTTGCGTGCGTTTGCTGAAAGACAATAGCTCAGACCTGGAATTATTATCAGGGAAAAAATATCCTTGGAATCCCCCGCAACCTGTTTCCAACTGACGCCACGACTGCTCAGGTTGTCACAGCATTAGGATCGTATTTCTTTTTTCCAACTGGCAGCCGATCAAAAGATTTTCCATTAGAACAGAGGACGGTAGCTGCGAGTCGCCGTAAAAATCAGAGGTTTGCAGAACAGCATTGTTCCAAATCAAAGTCCGCCGTTCACCCGGCGCAAGAGAGGTAGACGCACTCGCACAATCCCATCCATTACTCCAGAGAATATTTCATTCACGATGAAAAACATACAAAAGTAAACGGAGTAAAGACACTTTGTCGGTGCTGATTTGTGAGAAGACGTGCAATTAGTTTGGGTATTTTCAGTTTGATTCAGTTCAGTTTAGTTAGAGTGCTATGGGTTTAATTTAATTTAAAACTTTTTTTTCCCCATTTGTATAACACAGGGCAGTTCACTTCACTTAAGGCCAATTCATCTCCAAATGCTGGCACGCACAACTACTCTACCGGAGCGGACACAAAAAACAGTCAATTTCCACATTGTTGGAGATAAATGAAAGGGTTGATAATTGTAAATGGAGATTGGATTGAACCGGGGTTTTTTTTGTTTTTTTTTTTTGCTTGTATAATTGCCATTAGTAATCACAGAAGGTAGTTCAAGGATTCGTGTGTTATTTGAGGACAATTTGATGGGCTTTAATTTAACTTCTACAATAAAAAGCAGCCATCAGCGGTTAGTACTTCGTGCAGGCAAAGTCAGCTGTCAGTTATGAAAAAAGAAAAGCTAAATGAGTTCAGTTAGAGACCCAAAAAAAAAAAAAAAAAAATGTCTGCAGTGTTCTTGAAACTTTCTAAAAACATCTCCCACAATGAGTGCGGTATTGACTTCCTGTGCCTGCCTCTATCAGGCGACAGGCCGTTCCAGTGCAACCAGTGCGGCGTCTCCTTCACCCAGAAGGGAAACCTGCTGCGACACATCAAGCTGCACACCGGCGAAAAACCCTTCAAATGCCCCTTCTGCAGCTACGCCTGCCGGCGGCGTGATGCCCTCACCGGCCATTTGCGCACTCATGCTGGTAAGACTCCTCCTCACCCTCTTCTCTTTTTTACTCATCCACTTCTGTTACCCAGAAGAGACATGTCTTTCATCAGAAGCGCTTCAAAGATCCGGGGAAAAAAGGAGACCCATGACATTGACGTTTTTTTTTTTCTTTCTAAGAGACTCAGTTCAATATTTGGGACAGACCCCTGTCTAAAATGTTGTATATTGTTTTTCCCAATATTGTGCTTTTGCTTGCGTGGACTCTCTCCCACTGTGAGTGTGTGTACCTGATCATTGCAGTTTGCCTCTCACATAATGTAGGAGAAAAAAAAAACGACTTTGTTCCTTTTATAAAATCAATAATCTCTGGACTAAAATGTACCTTTCATAAAGAACATTTTGCATCAGGAGGAATCTTAAGAGGCCCCCACCTGGTTCAACATAATGTCAGGCTTTGTGATCAATGTAATTATTATTATTATTATATATTTTTTTTTCCATCTTTAAGTGCCTCTTCAGTGTTCTCATCAGATAATGTTTTTTCTTTGTGTGTCTAAAGAAGAGCTAGCAGAGGCACGGTAGCCACGGTAGCCATACCGTACGGGTTGGTGCCTCCGTTTTGCACCATTGTTGGATAGATATGTCTTCTCTCTTCTTTCTTCTGTACGCGAGTGTTATAGACAGCGCTGAAAGTGTTTTGTGGTTAGGCAGCAAGGACATGCTGTTCCTTAGTTGCTTGACTGGCTCAGGAGGAAACTATCTGTCTGTTGAGAAACACATGGGGAACGCTGGCTGCGTCTCTCAACTGTAACCCACTTTCCTATCAGAGAGGATGTGCTCGCCCCTTTTTTTTTTTTTTTTTTTTTGCTCCTTTGAGATCAAGGTCAGACAATACCGTCATTTCTGCCTGTGATGCCCCCACAGGGGTTACTCATACGCAGTTCCCTGTTTAGACGCAGGCAACGTGTGTGTTTGGGTGCGAGTCCATGTGTTTGTGTACAGACTCTTTGTCTCTAATCTCCAGTCTCAGTCGCTTCTTTAATTAGTTTTCTTACTTTTCTTATCTCCACGTCCGTCCTGCACTATCAGTGATGGCCGTTTTCCTACTTTCACTTCCTCTATTGTTCTACTGATTTGGTTTGTCACCTACCCAACCCGCCCCCCTCTCTGTTCCCTTGAAAAATCACGATTAGTAATTTTACACCTGGCCATTTTAGCTGGAAATACGAGGGTTCTGTCGAGCTGCCATGACGTTCGGGGGACTCTCCTCTCAGTTTCTGGATGCTGCAGACCTGACAGCTCCGGTCTGGTGCCTTGCCAGGAAGAACAGGTGTCGCCGAAAAAAGAGGGAAATGCAGCGTTGACAGAGAGGTCAGGCGAGGGAAACAGGAGCGAGACAGAGTCAAGAGTTGATGCAACAAAAGCACGCTGAATTGGGACTGATATTCCCAAGGCCTGGTTGGATGTTTTAATTATCCATGGAGGCACAGGATAATGCGGGCAAGGCGATTCTCGACAGGCGAAAGGATTTCACACTTTTGTACGACAGATGATTTAAATTCGGGCAAGTTCCCGTTTATTAGCCAAATGCAATCAGTCAAGTGAGTCTGAGTGCAGAGCGTGGATCATTTACATGGCTAAGAATAGCGTCTGAAAGGTGGATTCTTCAGGTCCATCCAACATCTGCACAAGGTTCGCGTGTGGGCGGTTATATAAATATGAAAAAGTAATGAAGTCTGTGTTGCGCGCGCGTGTGTGTGTGTGTGTGGACGTGAGCCGCCAAGAAACGAGGCAGCGCCGCTCGGCTGAATAATGCCTACTCCACTGTTTTACTTTCACGCAACGAAGAAGAAAAAAAAGAAATGATTTCCATGATGACGTATTTTTTCGTTCAGAAGTTACGCTCTCTCCCACTACCCAGAAAGAATATTACTGCAATGACCCCGCAGACACACTTAAATAATACCGAAACCTTTTGTTATTAGCCACCACTTTTCCTACTCAGAAAAAAGATGATAATGAATCCTAGTTTCGAGTTCTGCCAATACAGTGTCATTCATAGACCACAAGAGTACTGAATGACACATAAAGCAGAAAAAAAAAGGGCTGTTATCATTCCACACGATGACTGCTGATGCAAGATTGGCCGCGCTATTCTGCGACACTCACATTAAAAGTAGTCAAGGAAAGAAAAACGTTCGCAGATAAAGAAATATCCAGTTCTGAGTAACTTCGATACTTTATTAAAAAAAAAGAAAAGAAAAAGAAACTAAACATCCCTCTCGGTGGGAGAAAAGCACTCAGGTTCACGTGTGAACTGTCACCTATGTTTCAATGTGTGTGTGCATGTGTGTGTGTGTGTGTGTGCGCTACAACCTCTGCCGCCTCAGACTGAAACGTGTTTGGTTTCTCTGTTCTCACAGTGACAAGAGCACAGGATCATCACATCTTTCTTCTAGTAATAGCCGTCACCATTATGCCGGTGAACGTCTTACTACACTGCGTTGCTAATGATGGTGTCTGGGTCACACCGGCGTGCTGCCGCGTGGCCTCGGGTTCACTCACCGAGTCCCTTTATCAGTCATTACATTAGTTTTGAGAACCTATTTCCTCAGCAGCGTCTGCGTGGGATTTTCTCTTTAATACAGTATGTCGCAATTGCGTTTATACACATTTTTGACTCAGCTTCTAGCCTCGGTGTGGAAACAGCTCATGCACATTCCATCACACGGAGGTGGTGACCACTGAACTCACTGCATTCACTCAAGTACTGTATTAAAGAGTGGTTCTGAGGTAATTGTATGTAATACTATAGTATCTACATTTTCTGCTACTTGTTCCCTCCCACTCCATGACATTCTGGAAGGAAATATTGTACTTTTTACTCCACTACATTTAGTTACTAGTTACTTTGCAGATTAGGTTATACATCAGAGCGAAGTAGCACGTTTTTAAGTACATTTGTTGCCCCCCAAAAATACTTTTGATACTTAAACTGGCAATAGGAGAGTTTTTTGCTTCAACGTACTGTTATGAATTAAATGCTGATTGCATAATGTAATGGATATACAATAATTAAACCATCTGCGTTGACATTGGTTTCCTGTAAACCTTGCTGTAACTACACAGCTTTGCCTCTACAGTAGATAAAAAACAGGTTAAAGTGCCCTCTAGGTCGCTTTTCCAATGGACAAAATGTGATAAAGTGCTCTCTAATCATGATTTCCTGCGTGCCGGTGGCCCATTGCATGCAATTGGTGCCTAATTAACTTTTGTCGCCCCTGCCCCCAGTCCACCGCTGGACTAAATAATTGGATTAACTCTTGTTTTGTCCTGCGAAACAATCCAAGTGTCTTTGAAACAGCAGCGCGTACAATGACACCACGTGGAAACACTGGGGGGGCACTTAATATCAGATACTTTAAGACTAAGTACAATTTTTTGGGTGACTTTCACTTTTACAAATAGAACTTCTAAAGTACGACTTTTGGTTTCTTTTTACTTTTGGGTGACGCCAGTAGGGCTGGGGAAAATTATAAATCCTCAGACGCGTTGCACTTCTCCCCGGAAGACTGTGTCTCAATGCAGAAAAGTCAGGAGCTGAAAAGGTAAAACCTAATTCTCAAAGTCATGACCGCCTGTAGCAATTCTATAAGCTCGGGGCGGTACGGTCCTTATGGCTGGAACCGACTGGAAGACGAAACATTGTCTAGATGTGACAGCGTGGTGGCTGTGGTTGAGGACCTCCACTAATTGTTGCTTGCTGATGGCTCTTCCATTCAGTACGTGAGTGCGTGTGAAGGGCTGAGCGTAGGAATATCGCATATTGATTTTAATCTGAATGTGAGTGCGGATGGTTGAATGCATCGAATGCTGTGAGGCACTTTGAGTAGTCGTAGAATGGAGAAATGCTTTACAGTCGGCCGATTAGCCATTTAGTGGACATAATCATGTGTAACCTTTATGGCCGGCTGCGTCTTGACCTCGTGAGAGGTAAGCAAGACAATGGGAGTAAATTAATTGTAGCGAGTAGGAGTAAATGTTTTAAAAGTAGCAAACTTTGAAAAAAATTGAATCAAAAATTTGAATGCACTGAGTTGCACTGATCATAGTTTCAGAATCCGCAGCCGTCTGAATCATAATCTACTAGAAACTGAGGTGCCGAAAGATTCCCACCCCTAGACACCAATGACCTAAACAACTCTCAGCCTGTATCTACTCGAAGCTTTCATGTATTTCTGAATCCGTGAATCACTGGTAAAACCGTACCTACGCGTGTTCCAGGTGGAAATTAACTTATCTCCGCCCCAGCAGTCGCACTTGGATGTTGGATGGATGTAGGCTTGATGGGCGGACGGCTTGACCGAGATAGATGTAAGAGATGTGCCTCCATCTTTCCGCTTGTCTCGGTAGGAAGAAATTGAATGAAATAGAAATGACACAATGAATCACACTCCTCCACCTCCATAGCAGTTTTAACTTTGGAGTTTGTTTCCTACCGCCACCATGGGATGCGACTGTTCACTCATGCTGTGCCCCTGCAGCAGTGGGAGTTTTTTGCTGTATGTTTCAGAGACCAAAGCGTTTTTTTTTTTTTGAAAAGGCAGGCTTCATGCAACTATCTGTGTCGCCCACAGCTTCGTCTTTGTGTCTGGCAACAGTTGTGTGGAATCCTCACACTAGTAGTGGAACATCCATGATCTCAGAGGCTGGTTTGTTTGTACTACTGACTGTTCACGGTATTTACTACTACGCACCGCCTGTAAGCGCTGCAGCAGGTTGGATTATCTCATCGGACGCTGCCCACTCTTTCTGTCTGCGCGGCGGTGAATGAATTTTAATACTCTCTCTCTCTCTCTCTCTCTCTCTCTCGAATGTCTTCACTTTTTTAGTTGGCAAACCACACAAGTGCAACTATTGTGGGCGGAGCTACAAACAGCGCACGTCTCTAGAGGAACATAAAGAGCGCTGCCATAGTTACCTGCAGGGCATCGGCTTGGATCCGACTGCCAACACTGACCCTTACACAGGTAAACGGTTTTTACTGAAACTGAAACCGAGAACACGAAGGCGGCATAATGTGTAACGGTAATTGTAATACAGTAAAGTAAAGTTGGATCTCACAGGAAAAAAAAAAAATCTGCTGGTACAGCAAAGGCCTGTATGAAGCATCCGCGACTATGTCAATTCTGTACAGAATGTTTTCTGGCTTTTTAATGTATTATTTGCTCAATGTTATCTTTGATTGTTTTTTATGTATTTGTTAATACATTTGCACAACTTTGATAATGTATGTATAATCATTTAAATGTTTCAAAAGGTCATTCATTTATTCATTCAGTCTTCAAAGACAATGGAGTAACACAATATAAATAATTAAAAGGGATTTAGGCGAAAATAATTACAAATAATAAATAAATAAAAGCCTTTTTGTGAAAAGATTGAAGTGATTTAAAAGCAGTCACTGACTGTGCAAGCCTCAGATTTGCAGAAACACAGAAAACAAAAGATTAGGAGGCTTTATGCTATATGGCAGAACTGAGGTTGTATGTTTAAATTAAAGGCCATAATCAAAATAAATGTTCCTGAAAGCAGGATTCTTAATTTAAGTTTAATTTTCACATTTTATGAAAAGCGATCTGTTCCGGTTTACCGATTTTACTTTCCAGTCTCCACACCCCACAAATGCATTCTCGCCCTCTCTAACCCCCTCCCCCTTCTCAAACTGTCCAGGTGAGGGTCCCACAGAGCCGAGGCCCATGGCGGAGGCCAACACCATGGCGACGTTCGAACGGCCGCCCGTTATCGAAAGGCTGCAAAACAACGTGGGCAAGAGGAAGAGCACCACGCCCCAGAAATTTGTGGGTGGGTATCATAAAAAATAACGGCCAAGAAGAAGTTAAACGGCTTCCTTTACTTTAGTCATTGTCGTTGATTACATTTTAACTCTTCCATTTTCTTTTCGTGTCTAGAGCAGAGTTAGTGGTTGAGGGTGATTTGTTCTGTTGTCTTCTACACTGATGGCTTATCATGCAAATCATATTGTGACTGGCTTTGACCTCATCTCGTGCAGCAGGATTTTGTTGTGAGAGAAGTGTATTACCTGTCCAAGCAGACAGTAATTTAGACTTAACAATAGCTGTGGAGGACCTTCATTAAATTGTCATCACCTAATGCTAATATCACTTTTATGCTGATGGCAGTTTTAAAGTTATTAACGTGTCTAATTGTTTTTCTGTGCTCATCGCCTCGAGTTTTTTCCCTTCCCCTGCAGTGTCGCATCGTACAGTATTTTAATATAACACACAATAGCCCTGCCCTAGTTACTGGCACAGATTATTTCTCGGAATTTGGTTTTATTTGCCACACTATTAGAAAAAAAAGAGAGAGAGATTGAGCAAGCTAGAGCAAAGCTGTTGACTGAGAGGCAAGGAAGTGTTTTTCACTCTGTGGTTAGGTACACCTGTAACTTTGCCATTGCTCTTATCGAGAGAAAACAGCTCACCGCATCCCTGTTCTGGAGGGGTTAAACAGTGCAGTAGATGGATGGGGCTTTCCACCTCATTAGACGCGTACATGCAGAACATCAAGTGCAAAATAACAAAAGCCAAAAAAACAAGCCCTGAAATATCGGCGAGATACAACTTTGTGAAGTCAAGTCGTGCTCATATTTGTACAGATTGTTCTTCTCCTTTTTGTTTCGTAGCTACAAGCGAGAGCGTCGCCCTCCGTGTCTGCCAGTGCCTACATTTATGATGTTTTGTGTCGTACATGTTGAAATTGTTGAATCGAGGAGTTTTCCACGCAGTCAAAGTGTTACTCTGTTTCATGCAGGTGAAAAGATGTTGCGGTACAGCTACCCTGACGTTAGCTATGAGATGGGCCTCAAGTATGAGAAGCAGGCAGAGCTGTTGCCGGCCCACATGATGGACCAGGCCATCAGCAATGCCATCACATACCTGGGGACGGACAGCATCCGGCCCATGCTTCACCATCCAGGTCCCCCTCTCTCTATGGCCGAGATGATGCCCATGAACCCCCTCTTCCACCATGTCATGCCGTTGGGCCAACGAACAGAGCGTCCAGGAAACTGTGACACGCTGCCACCTCAGCCCCACGACCACCCGGGCCATCACACCACGAATGGCCCGACTGCTTTGAGCAGGCTCGGCAAGCCGCCCCAGAAGGGGCAAGAGGAATCTCCCAACCACAGTGGACTCGACTCAGCCGACTCAGCTCGCAGCAGCCCTCAAGAGAGGCAGGGCTACCACGGGAGCAACCACCCTCCCAGCCTCAGGTCTCGAGCCAGTCCAGCTGTGGTGTATTCAGGTGAGCGGCTGACGGAGGCATCACCCAGAAGCGGGGCAGGAGTTGGGGCTGGGATGATGCGGGCGGCCACAGATAGGCCCGCGAGCCACGACGGGGTGAGGGTGTTCGGACGAGAGGGCCAGGAGCTGCGGGCCTTCCAGTGCGAGCACTGTCGGGTGCTCTTCCTGGACCATGTCATGTACACCATCCACATGGGCTGCCACGGATACAGAGATCCACTGGAGTGCAACATCTGCGGTCACCGCAGCAGAGACCGCTACGAGTTCTCCTCTCACATAGTCCGCGGTGAACACACCTTCCATTGAGAGGATGGGTAGGAATTAAGGGAAAAAGGCAAAGAAGGGAAAAGGAGCAATAGCCTGATATCCGTCCTTGTCCCCTGACCTCTGAGACTGCACAGTTTGAATGACACTGTAGACAAGTGTAGCACAATCATAGCATAGACTTCTTTTTAAGCTACTTATTGTGAATCTGAAAAGTTGAACAATCATATGAAGGTACGGGCCAAAGACACATTTTCTACATATTAAATTAAGATTAATGTAGAGGAAGGAAGGTAAGTCGTTTTTGTTATTTTCCTCTTAATGTTCATGAAATGTATACCAGAGCAGCTGTCAGACGACTTTCATTTGAGTCTTACTGGGTAATGTCTCCTTTTGTACTTTTTGTCCTGTCGCCGCGCTTTTTGTCATCTCAACATTTTTTTCACTCTTAAGAAGTAACGAGATATAAGAACGCGTTCCTGTCTTGTGGCCTCAACGCACCAGACACAGTTTATTAAAAGAAGAAAAACGAAAGTGCAGCCAGATAGAATGTTAAAATGTGCGACAGTGGTGAAGACTTCAGGTCGTCTCTAACACTTCATTTCCACCTGAAATCTCTAACAGCAAACAATCCGACCGTCACCTTGTTTCCACCTGGTATTTTTAATGCGTTCTTCTTAACACTGAGATGGGATCTTTGTCCTCGTGAGCAAAGCCTCTGAATCAGTGATTTCAGGTAGCAGCAAATCAGCAAGTCCCAGACTCCCTTAAAAAAATCATAGATTTTTCTGAGTTGTTGAGTTAAAGGAAACTTAAGACACCTTGACAACATCGTCTGCGACAAATTCTTAGATATTTGTGCCAGCTTGTAAATTCGGCAAACGTAGTGCATTAAGTTACCCTTTTCTTTGTGTCATTCTGTCCCAATGTGTTGCATTACTAGCATGTAGGCGTCTCTGTGGCTACTTCATTTTTTTACACAATTCTGTTGAATAAAGCATCAGTTGAAGCTTTCATGACGCAGAATAGACATGTAATCAGTGGAGGCATGTCTCTTTCTGCCTCCTCACTTGCCCATTCTCTAATTTTAACCAAGTTTTATACAAAGTAAAAAAACTAATAACTGCATCAATGCATTGTCGAGTACATATTCAGCAGGTTGTATGGATCGTGTGTTTACGCCGACCTAAGATCCAAACACTATGCAAGCCACACTACCTCCAGATGTGGTCAGGCAGATCCGATCGCATTAAAATGCATTTGTCCTCATCCGGATAACACATCCAGGTACAGATCACATTTTAATACCAGGTTTAAATTGGGTTTGATTAAAAAAAAATAATTAAAAAGCCATGCTACCATTCATGAATACTTAGCGGTGTGGTGTTGCACTTATACCATGGGATGGATCAAAGGATTTCTTTTTCTGTCTTTTGTTTTTCATGACATTGCAATGGCCCATTATGCTCATTGTTTTTCCTATGAACAATGGTGTAACACAAACAACGGCAGGGTCATCTGGTGCTGGGTGTTCTAGCTGCAAGCAACTTGGTGTCCCTTTGGGCTTGATTGCCAGAGGTGTGGTGGTTTCTAAAGGTGTCTCTCTACAGCTCTAGAAAGTTGAGCAGTTGTGCCATCATTTTGGTTCTGCTTTAGTTAAGCTGTGTATAACTGCATAAATTACTTTATTAATTACAACTGTTTGTTGTGATTAAAAAAGAAAGAAAACATTTGAAAAAACATCAGACTTTACCATTGGCCCCCAATAATGGATACAACAAACACAATTTTTTTTTTTACATTTTATTCCATTAGTCCCGGAAACAGAAGTTTAGACAATTTGGAGGCTTTGAATGTTATCTAATTATTTAATAAGAGTGACAAATCAAAGTGTTCGTATCCAGAAAAAAAACAAGATTTACAGATGTAGCCCACAACTTTAAAACAATTTGTGATATCTTTTCCACAAATATTAAGAAAAACATGTTACACATTGCATTTAAAATTGTACTTGTTTGTATCGATACCTCATTTGTGAAGTTGGTGAAGTCCAAGACCAAGCTAAAGCTAATGCTAACTCTCTAAAAAAAGGCTATATAGCTGGCTGATTGCAGAAAGCTACCTCTTAACCAATGTGTAGGATTCAGCTGAGCCTTCATTAATTCACTTGGACTGTTATTATGATGTGCAGTCGGGCTGTTTTTTCAGTCTTTGTTACGCTGCAGTAATAGCCGAGCTATTCTTGTAGCCAAAAGTAGCATTTCTAGCTTGCAAGTTTATATTTTCGTATTACCATGCATGTCTTCACGATCAATCACCACGTTGTTTTTCCACTTATCGGTGGCTGGTAAAGCACTTGTGCACCACTACTTGCACAAAAAAGACCACCAACTTCCTGTTGCCGACTTGTATATTTTGTCATTTTGAAAGTACAAAGAATCAGCTCAAACAATTTGTGAAAAGGTATTATTGAATAAAGCTTTTCTGACGCATACTGTATAACATATTTTAAAACATTTAGCAAGAAGGGCTTTTCCTCATCAAAACTGCACACATAACTCCACATGCAGATTTAACATTGTGTAAATATATAAAAACAACACAAAGCAAACATATTTTGACATTAATATCTACACAAAACATTTACAAGGCAAATGATCTTAGGTCAAAGTTTTACATTTATGTCTGGACTCATTAACATATGATTACAAAGTCAAATCTTTCTAAACTTAAAATCTTAACCTCATGAAACTGAATGTGTTGCTTGCATTTGGACTTGTTTCTCGAAAATAGTCATCAGCATCTGTTCACTTTGTCTTTACAAGGTTGAACGATTGATCATGAAGCAAAAATCACAAAGCAAAACAAGGAAGTAACAAAAGGTGCAGCGTTATGGTTCCTGTCAGCTCTGTGACCTTTAAAAAGTTAATCTGCTGTCATTTTTTCTTTACTAAGCTGCCAAGCTGTTTGCTTTCCCTGGTTGCTCTTAGGGCTGCAACTACAAACCCTGGTGGCTTGTGGGTCATGTTGCTTGCAGTTTTGAGCACACAGATTTCTAAACTTTGCGCGTCGTAGTTTGTTTTAAACTAGCAGGCTTTCAAATTGAGACCATAAAATGACAGAGGATGGCAACTGAGATGACTTTAGATGATTAAACTGAAATTATAATGCAAGATGCTTTATTTTAATGTGTACCAAACTGATGCGGGAGGCGAAGGGTACGGCATGGGTTGCCTTTCTCTGATGTACTTCACTTTATGCTTTAGGCCCATCTTTTTGATCCAACCCACTTTGTGATTCAGGCTGTGTGGATGTCTGTGTGTATATATAGTGTATAAGTGTGCTTTTGGTGGGGAGTCCGCTTCATCTGGGCTGTTTTCTGACTCGGCAAACGCGCTTGCATGTTTGGCTCCAAATGCCGTCTTTCAATCCTTTTTGAATGTCATGACAAACACAGGGAAAAACATCAGCATCACTGCACAAATACCTCTTTGTGAGGCGTCCTTGGCATCTTAAAATGTCGTGTAGTGCAGCTTTAATTGCGACTGAACACTGAAAAAAAATCACTCCCTTTGGAAATAGACTGGATTTTTGATGCGTACGGTGGCCGTTTGTCATGTTTATCTCCTACTGTAGGAACCGGACTGCTCATTCTCTGCTCCTCACTATCACCATCTCAAACGCACGCACACACACACACACACACGCAGACACACACACTAATGTCTCTCGCGCTTCCTCTCTCCCGTAATGTCGCCACATTCTTGTGCGACCTTGTGCAGAGGGGATGCAGAACGAGACAGCTTGAGCAAGAGGAAAAGTGAGAGTATGAGCGTGGCTAACACGTACTTTCTACTCAAACTGTAGCGTTCCACATCACCTCTGTGAACATGCTCAGACATTAAAAGCTCATGTATGCAAAGTGGAGAAGGAGACAAGCCACTTTTCCAAATCTCTCGTCCATCGTGCACAGTGTGTTGAAGAAGAACAGATTTCGGTCGGTAAGGGTTGTCGCAGCTCTTTCATAGTTTCTGTCTCTCTGAAAAAAGACTCAGACAAGACTGTGCTTTGTACAGTTGGCCATGCACTTTATGTCCATGCCCTGACTAAGGCAGCATTTTTTTTTTCCTCCCCTAGCTGTTATATTAAAGTGTAGGTAGAGTGGAAAACAATCATTGACAGAACGAAGGTTAGTCTTTCCTCTGAAGGCACAATCCTGGAGACGCACATTTTACAGTGCTGTCTTATGAACATGTTCTTTTTTTTGTTGTAGTAGTACTTACAAACAGTTTTGGCATTACTGGTTCGACACTGGCTCAGCATAAACAGATTATTCTCTAAGGTTAAACTCAGTGATATACTCCTCTATGTTAAATGTCTACTTGTTATCAGAAGGCAGCTTTTTTCTCTGTTTACATGTTGCTTCTCTTACTGGTGCCCAGCTAGCATAAAAAAAAAAATAAAAAAAACTTACTGTCTGTAAAGTATTGGCACTGGAAATTGTTTACACCTCGCAGCTGTGATATTGACTCTATACATTCCTCTATTATATTATTCTTGTATATATTCGTTATCTGAAGCCTTATCTGCAAAGACAGGGGTCCTCCTGAAACAACGAATCCTTCTATTGATCCCACGATCAAATGTAAGTTAAAGGGGCACTGTGCAGTTTTTGGAGAAGAAATCCAAACTCAGAATTTTAATATTTACAATATTAATGAGGTGATACAAACTCAGAAATATTGATTTTATCCAAAAGTGAATAAACAAGCTGTTCTCAGAGGAAGATAAAATCCAGAGAACGCTGTTTGAAGCTAGAATGGTGGCAGGGTCCGCCACATATAAACAACAACAACAAAAATCACTCTCTTCTGATTAAAACTTCTTTCCAAAAACTACATAGTGAGCCTTTGATGCTCCCCTGACTTTTCTTTCTTTCTTTTTTTTTGAATCCCCTTCAGAAGGAAAACAAATAGACAGAGCAGAACTAAATTAAATTGAAACGGGCACAACATGGCAGGGTTTTGTTCACTTTCTCGCTTTTAATTTGTTCTCCTGGTTATATTTGGTCAGACTTTTTGGGGCACAAACTTAGTTTCTTTCTCTGTCTCGTGGTAATGTTGTAACGAGGACAAGCCTTACTTGTACACAAATTATTTTAAATGAAGCAGCCATATGAGCAAAATAGGGAAGAAAAACAAAACAAAGGTCCTCTGTCAGCCCTCCTCGTGAGCGAGGAGTCTACTTGAAAATCAAAAATCACTGCTATTGTTTCAGATCGCGGGGATGTTTTTTGTAAATTTTGAAAAATGCGTGTGCTAAATGTCTATTTTTCTGCTGAAATGTTAATGCAACTAGTTTTGTGAACCTTTGTGTGTTTTTTTAAGTTGATAAAAAAAATGTTTACAAAAAATGTAAAAGACTGGGTTCAGGTGAAATGTATTTTTTAAGAATTAATATATGAAAGGTGTATATTTTGGCACTGAATATTGAAATTATCCAGAAAACGTGTGCCGATCGATCATCTCTGACATTGATAACAACTTTTTCTGATGTGAGGGCTCTCAGGTATTTGCATAGGTTGTGTATTTTTATGTCCTAAAGTATGTGATTTATTTATCGAAAGGAACGCACACTGATCGAATTCCTTTGGTAATTTCTCATGACATATATCAGCCCCAACACTGAATGTGGTGAAGGAAAGTTGGCGGACTGTTCAGCCCTGTTTTTTTTCGACATCAGTGACATTACATGAAGACACACTGCTGTGAAGAGTACAATGTATATTTTTAAGGCATGGGTTTCTCTCTATTAAAGAAGTGGATTTGACTGCCTGGGCTGTTTTGTGAATTTTGACAAAAGGGAAGTCAGACACATTGTTACATAGTTTTCTGTTACTATATTTCCTGCGGCTGAAAGATTTTATTGTGAAAAGTGCTTGAATGTTGCAAAAACATGCAAACTGAAAACGGATTAAACGTGTCTGGAGAGGTGAGTGGACCACTTATGTCTGGTTTTGCCAGTGTTTGATTTGGAGTCTTTGTGTTATGAACCCCAGTAGAATTTAAATTATGTTGTTCATGGTGTTGCACAGTAAAGACAGACATCCGGTCATATACCGATTGAATAATCAGGTGTCACTAGTGTCTCTGTGAGCTCAGAATATTTGAATTCCCAAAGTGTTTTATTTGAATGACAGTCTTTTATCAGAAAAAAATGTGTTCCCATTAGCTCAGCCCTCGTTGTAGAAGTCTTAAATTCCCACCACAGTCTGTCTCTCGACTGTTCAGCAGCTCAGTGGCAGATTTCAAATTCACCAGCTGCTCTGCGCAATCATACAAAAAATAACACAATGTGTGAGGTCTATTTTGGGGCAATTTTCTTTTTCATTTGAACTATAATAGGCCAATTTCCTGGACATTAATTATGGGAAAAGAAAAAGGTAATTACAGCGAGACAATTAAGTCCCGCTCATGAAGCGCTGGGGTTACACCGACAGCGCTAACAGTTTGCTGACGGAGCGAGCTGGTGTTCTTTTTTATTTAGGGTCAGATTACAATCAGTCGTGTGGTCCACTGCTGGCGTGATGCAGAGCAATATAAGCCGGCAATCAGATTTCAGTTTCTGAATACATTTATTTGTTATTCCAATATGTAATGAATCACAAATACCGATACACGATGTGACTTTGCAAAACACTGACTCATCTATTGCCAAAAAAAAAAATTCAATAAATAAGACAAAATGTCAGAAACAGGCAGCTCCGAGTTCTAGCCCAGTGGCAAGCAGTTCTTTACTATCTTGATTCGATCCTCTGTCTCGCCATGAAGAACAATATCTAGAAATAGTGTCAGTGCTTTGCCTCAGTTTGCCGTGTAATGACTGGTGGTTGTTCCTCCCCAGTCTTTGTCTAAGAACAGGTGGGCGCTGAAGCCTCTAAATGTCAGAGCAGCCTTCTTCACCCCCTTACTTCTTTAATCTGTGTATTGCGCACACACACACACACACACTCACTCACACAAACACACAAAATCAAAGCTGCATGAAGGCGGTAGCAGAACTGAGAAGTGTAAAAGCCTGAACAGACCCCAAACTGTATCTTTTCATCTTGTGATTCTTCTATTTACCTGCTTGTCGGTTGATTGTTTGTTCTCTTCCAGATTATATCTCTGTTTGACTCATGCGTGTGCTTTTAAAAAAAACGCAGGAGGGACACACCTGCCCTCACTGTCTGGTGGAAAGCCTTCTCTGAAATCATTCCTCTCATTACGGGGGAAAACATTACGGGAACTAAAAAAAAAAAAAAGAAAAAAGAGGGGTTTGCTTTAAATTTATTCAAACACTAATTGACTGGTTAGTAAAATATTGCCATAATGTAAGTGTCTAATTGTTAAGAGACAACAGTGTTGGTGTTCTGTCAAAGATGTCTTTCTATTGTGTTGCAGAGATACCTACTGTTGTTAGCATGCTAATCAGCTAGCCCCAGCCAGCACTGTCTAGTAACACCACTATTTACGACAAATTGCAATAGTCCGATAGCCTCTGTAGTTTCAGCTAAGAGATGCAAAAGCAGTGAGTTTGCTACTCGTTGAATAAAATATAAGTGAACAAAATAAACTCATGAATATGCCAAGAAAGGAGGTATTTTTTTCACCTTTTTCCCTTACTTATTAGAGACATACAACAGCTGAACTGAAGTTTCTATCTTTTTACTGAGCTAAGGGGCTTAATTGCCTCGTTAACTCAACGAAAAACACGCTTCATTCCAACTTGACATGACATTGAAAATAAATTAAACTCAACACTAACCGGTATTGGTTCGTCTTTTGTCACAGCGACCTCTGGTCCGGTCGAAATAAATCTTCAATTTTCATTTAGGGCATTTAGCGGACGCTTTTGTCCAAAGTGACTTACAGTTATTCATACACACACTCATACACTGATGGCGGTGGCTGCCATGCAAGGTGCCGACCAGCACATCAGGAACAGTTTGGGGTTCAGTATCTTGCCCAAGGATACTTCGACATGCAGACCAGGGGAATCGATCCAGACGCTAATAAGACGCTGGCTGGAGAAGTAAGAAAAATATTCCAGCGCTAGATTCTGCCTTTGCCTGCTGTTGGTGCCAGACTTTCCCTCCGTCCCCTGCCCCTCCTTTCTCCATCTGTCTGGTCTTCTCGTCCCCCAGTGTCACGGTCCTGATCGGAACTGCTGTATCTCCTGTCTTAAAACTAGCGAATGGCGGTCTCATAGGCTGTAGATAGCTACAGCAAAGAGCAGCAAGTCTCGTAAAGTGAGCAGCGGTAAGCAGTTATGCTGTCCCCTGCAGACTTGAAGCTACCTTTGAATTCTGGCCATCACGTACAAATGATCTTTAATGTTCTTTATCTTGAGTAAAAGGAAAAAAAATGGACTGAGAGGACTGTGTGGCAGTGTCATCGTCACAAAAAAACGTATCTGAAATTGTTAATAATCTTTGTTTACTTGGTAAAAAGCCCAGGCACTGCTCTTTGGGGTGCAGTCAACCATTTGTTTAATTTCCCTTTCGCTGAGAGCTGAATCACAACTTCATTAAACTATTCCCAATCACTACTTTTAGAACAAGGTGGTTCGACAACCAATGCACTGGCTCTCAGCCACGTAAACTGGTTCCAGATCGGCACTAACACTCTGCTGGGCTAGAACAACTGCTTATGTCAGGGGCAGAGGGTCTGGCTCATCAACTTAAACAGCTTAAAGCATCAGAATAAAGAAGATAGATTTTCACTATGGACACCAAATCGAAGCAGCAGTGGTCCGAGGAGCGGTCAGGCTTGGACGCTGATGCCAGGAAGAACACTTACCACATCGCACAGAGCTGATGTAGTCTGCCATAGTTGTTCTGAGCAATGCTGGGAAGCTAGAGACTGAATGATGTGAATCTACAGCGGCTCTCATACCCTTGTAAAAGATGGTTAAACCAACTCTGAACCAGCACTAGCACCAGCCCAGAACCGGCACTTGAACGCGATTGCATTGTAGACGGTATGTTACAGAATGGCCATGGACTGTCTGCCAAAGATTGGTGAAGAAAGGAAACGTCGAGCTCTTCATACCTCAGAACGTACCAAAGCTCTGTGCAATATGTTAGTGGTTTGTCTGCCAAGTGCAGAGCTGTAAGTGTGAAGTGAGGGGTGTTCTGTTGTTTTATAAAATAACAATTTCCTGATTGTTTCAACGTTCTTCGGGTCTCAGGGCTGAGATCTGATAGTCAATGTCATTATATCCTCGGAGACGATGATGGCACTTGGACCTGTGTTATGCATGAGTATCGCCTCGCTGTGCAGACGAATTCAGCCAGACTGCTGCTACTACTTTTTTTTTCTCTACTCGGGGCAGAGGGCTGAGGCAGCTTTGTGGTTCTGGTTATGAGACTTCCTTTCTTGGGTATCACTGCCCATGCCTCTTCTTCGTCTACTCTCTTCTGCAGCTCCTGGTAGACAATAAAAGCTGTCTGGAGGTGTAAAAAGCTTTGGAAACTCTCACTACTCACACCTACGCACACGGACACACTTTACACACTCATATTAACACCCAAACACACCCTGCGGTGGCACTGGAGACTAACGATCATTTATGCAGGACACAGCGTGTGAAAATGTACTGTGAACAAATACGGCTTTTATAGAATACGTATAATGTTTTGCTTGGGTCAAATCGATCTAATTTCGTGAATTTCATGAATTTCTTTACCAGCAACCCATCTGATCGACACACACACGGCACAGATTTCGAGAGTGATGTATGGTCTTTAAGTGAAAAAAAACAACACCGTGGATCATCGCTGTTAGAATCAATGCTGCTTCGTTCTACGTGGTGAAGCCTGTTCCTCTCGGTTTCAAGTTACAGCGCGGGGAGCAGCTCCAGATCTCTTTCAGCCGAGTGTGAATCCACAGCGAAGGGTTGTGCAATCACCCTCTGACAAGTCCTATTCCTGTTTTTCCTGCCAGGTAGTGGTGGATGTTTGGACTGGCCCTTAACACCTCGCGCGCACACACACACACACACACACACCGGCAAAGACATGCACACACATGCGTGCGCGCAAAGCAACAACCCGCACACACCCAGTTCATTTCTGTTACACACCCTTATTTTTGAAGTTAATAAGGTTAGCTGGAGCTCTGTTGAAATGTGATATCACGTTCAGTAGCTTTGTGTGTCCGTGCTGCTTGTTTTTTCTGTTATTTTTATGTGATAGGAGAAGTTGCAGTTCAGCTACTGATTGGTGAAATGTCAGTGTTGGATCGCTGGAGGTGAGGTAGAGGAGGAGGTGGGAACACTGGGTGTCACAGAGCTGCATGGCTGTGGGTGTTCGTCTGCAGACACGCGACTCAAGTCGTTTGGCCTGAGTGGCAAACGAGCCCCCGCGTTAGGTCAATCCCAGGCCATTTGCCAGAATAAAACACTGATTCATGCACATTTGTACCTGTCGTACGTACAGTGTTGACATTTCAACAATATGCGTCATATCACGGTCACATTACACGCTTAGGACAAGACTTTCATATCAGGCGGCGGAGGGGAAGGTGGTGGAGTTACCGGGCGACAAAGCTGCTAAGCTTTGGTGACCACTGTTCAAGACTGCGTATCGCCTTTTGTAAGCAGGCGACCACGGGATATTTTTAGGGAGGCCTCGGGACTATTTGCAGCCGTGTCTGAGAAGCAAGCAGACCGAGATATTTTTGATGGGAAGTGGGGATTTCCAGCCATGTTTGTGGCAACCAAAGCAGGTAGGCCCATTTTAAACCAATACACGACCTTTCCCTAACCCCCTGCAGCCCAACTGCCGGAATAAATGTTCAAAGTCTTTGTGTTGCAACTGTTTGTTTAGGGCCATTTTTCTTTTTACACACAAAAAACACGTCATGGTTTTGGTTAAAAATACCTGTTTTGGTTGCCACGATCACGGATGGAGATGGTCCGACTTCCCGTTAAGTCAAGTCAAGACCTTAGTTCCTGACCCTTTTGCGTTTTAACCCTTAACCTAACCCTAAAAAGAAAATGTTATGACGGTAATTTATTTCTTCTCAAACTTTAGTGAGTTAAGAAGTAGTGTCAGAGCAGATTCCATCCAGCTACCGTAGCGCTCGCAGACAGTTACCGATCCGAATGAGCTTCAAATTACAAAGTTTGATGTCGTGCTATGATGAGCACATCTTACATTCAACAGTTCCCCTTTTTTCCCTTCACATGTGAAACTCTTCCATCCAAACATGATGACTCTCGGCACAACGGCATGATGATGATCCGATTAACTAACTGTGAGGTCACGTCACAGGAAGCCTGACTGACAGGGTAGTCGTCCAATCATGAACATGCTTTTCAAAGTGCCCGCTCGCATACCAGGGTAAAGCTGCAAAGGTCCTCGTGATGCCGACAATAACAACAGTGAACATTTTCAATATTTCAAATGCAATATTCAAAAGCTGCAAACATTAAACACAACACAGTCATCGTGTCTCAAGTCGAGTCTTTAACTTCCATGTCAACCCAGTGTGGTGTCAGCACTGGAATCAAAGGGCCTCAAAATCTTTTCACTTTTTGCAAATAAACAGATGCATTACACCAAAGTTGCTCAGCGAATCTTATCTACCGCGGTGTTTTGCAGTCGACGCTGCTGGTTTAGATTTTTGAGGCCAAGCTTTTGACACCCCGTGCACATGTCGGTGAGGAAGACTGTCATTGCAGAGGCCTCCTGGTATGTATGTTGGGTTGATTTGTGGTCGAGCGCTTGAAAGAGCGAGGTCGAATAATCGTGTGGGGAGGAAGGACTGTGGGGGAACTTCCACTTTCCTTCCTCCGCTTCTAGCCGCGTTTTTTGCACAGCCATGTCTAGAGGTGGTGGTGGTGGAGGGGTGGGGGTACTGTGGGGTGAACAACATGCACAAAGAGATTGCGAGATAGTGTAGAGATGCATTTCAGGCAAAAAAAAAAAACAAAACAGCTGCAGCTGATCCTAGAAAAGACAGATGAAGAGGAAGGCGGTTAAAGGGGGAGCAGAGGCAGCGAGGGGAAAGGGAAAGAGAACGAACGATAGAGAAACTAAGAGGGAGAGAGACAGAGAGTGAGAGAGGAATGGTTGCATCCGAGAAAGGGAGGGAGAGAACGTGACAGAAAGAGAGCAAGTGCGGGGTTTTGTAGAGCGGCGCCGCACTTGCTGATCAGCTTGAACCGTGAAAACACACCGGGAAGTGAGACACGGTTTGAGGGCCGTCATGAGTTACAGGTTTACTGGGATGTGGGGATACATGCACCGGTGGTTTGACATAAATGGATACACAGCTGCGATGAGCCGAACCGAAAACAGGAAACCAACGCGAACACAAAACCTTTTTTTTTTTTTTTTTTTTCTTTTACATAGACAAATAAAGAGAAGGAAGTTTCACCAGCTCAGTCCAACAATCAGCCTAATCTGAAGACTGAAGAAGAGAAAACTTGCTAAAGTGTTTTCTGTTTTTTTTTTTTTTTTCAGAGGTGGGACCTAAAAGGGGTCGACAGAAGGAGTCATGTTCGAAAATGATCACAAGTGATTTAAAGGGCAACCACACATACTGTAAACCAGAGTGCAAAAGTAAATGTCACCCCTTTATGTTATTCCATTTGCATCACTTCACTGCTGAATGTGGGCTACACACACAGTGTGTGTGTGTGTGTGTGCGCCTGCCCCTCCCTGCGCTCTATCATCAGTCGTCATCGCATCGACTGCGCTCTCTGTCACAGCATCGCACCTCGCCTTTTTTCTTTATACTACATTACCTTCTGTGATGACAGGGTTTCTGACAGAACACTCAAACTGAAATACGTTTTTGAATTATGGCACCTTTGTGCTCTGCTTTGTAGTCGGCGCGTGTTCAACCGTCTCAGAGGCAACAACACAGCGGATCACCCTCACAGTTGTTTTGGCATTACTGTACTTCTCAGAAGAAGCTGTTACTCAGACTGAAGTGTTGTCACTGCTGGTAATTCAATCATGATGTAAATGACTTCTCAAATGAAAAGACAGGGCTGGGAAAAAAAAAAAAAACAATAGATTAAAAAATGTCTTTGGTGAGAGATCAAATGTTTCATTTTCTGGGAAGTATAAATTAACACCTTGTCAGTGGGCTGGAGCTGAGGTTTGTGGAGGGTTGTAGTTTGGTGTCACAAACTTAAAGGTGCACTCTGTAGTTTTGGGGAAGTCATTTTTATAAGAAGAGAAAGATCTTGACATTGAGTGTTTTTTTTAATGCCTAAACAAACTAAATAAACATTAAAGGACAACACAACGTCACGCTGTTTTACTTTGTTTATATGTGGCGGACCCTGCCACCTTTCTAATATTTCTGAGTTTGTATTATTACCTCATTAATATTGTAAATATTAAAATCCTGAGTTTGGAATGTCTTCTCCACGAACCACATTTAATCAAATAACTCCACATTAATTAGATTCGCTCTCGCTGTTGATTTATTACCATCCATTAAGCAGTGAAACTTCTCTCTGGACTCTGGACAATCAGCATTCTGCACATTCAGCTCATCTCTGGGAGAAAAGGGGGGAAACAGAGTGAAGAACAAAACAGTCGGTGCGAGTGCTTTCGGCACGCTTCACACCTTTTTTTTTTTTTTTTTTTTTTTAAATGTCAGCACATATATTCTCTGCGGTCGCAGGCTCGTTGGGTCAAGGGAGGAGAGGTTGAAGAGAAGAGTGAAGGTGGAAAGGGTGACACACTTGTAACCAGCGCTACAAATAGCGCACGGTGTAGAGGAAAATACTTGATGTCACGGCTTTCAGAAGTGAGGAATTTACTACAAGAGAACAAGAGAATGTCCACAATGCTGGAGCGAGTTTAATCCCGTTATTAAAAGTTCATTGTTTTGAAAGTAGCGGTTTCCTTCCTGCTCTGATTTTCTACTTTATTGCCTTACTGTAGCTTCATTAATTTCAAAGTTATTCTGTTTTTTTTTTTTTTTTTTTTTTTGCAGACACTGGGAACATGAAATCATTTCATTTTTTCATCCTTTTCATTGTTTCTGTGTCAATGAAATCCACCATTTCACTGTCATCCTTCAGTGAGGTTAACCGAGGTCACCTCAGCCGTCACGCACGGCTCTAGTTATCACCTTTTTTTTCAGAGACTGGAACAATTATTGTCACGCAGCTGACAGGGTTACAAGGGCTGAGAGAAATTGAACTGTAACAGACAGATAATTTATGTTATAAATATATAGGCTACATGCAGTTCTCTGTTGTCAAGTTAAAATTATAGTAATCACTGTGACAGAACACTTGACAATCATCATATATGGTCACCGATGTGAATTATGCTTCAGCTCCACAGTGGATTTATTAAAAAAAGAGTGACTTTATGGCCACAGCGATGAAGTATTTCTTCAGTCCTGGCACTCAAAGTGGTGCGGCGATGGAGTTATGCTGGGAAATCTACCTGAAACCTATTTATGATGACGATGATGACGTCATATGTGCTGCTGGTCTGACTGGTTTATAAAAATCTCATCACACCTCATTTTGTTTGCTGTGACAATTGTTTTCAGTGAGAGTCATGTGCTTTGTTTACGTCGAAATTCAAACTCATCACAAAACTGTGACTGAGTTGTTCCAAAATGTGTGTTCGGGGTTTTGACTTGGGTGTCTCTGGGAAAGTCGCCATTCAGGTTCTCTGACCAATCTCAGTCTTTCTGCTGAGAGCGAGAGCCTGACTCGTAACATTTCATGCCGGGTGACTTCACGAGAACATAAGTTACTGCAGAGCCAGTTTATTTATGGAGCTTTTTCACATGAGCAGCCATGTATTCATCCACTGTGCATTATCTCCAAACTCTACTTGCTTTACTTGGAAACAGGAAAGAGGCCTGCTTGTTCAAGCAGCGAGTCTTTACTGAGTCCACTGTCAGTTTTATACAACACAAAACTGACACATGTTTTGATACATCTGAGTTACCTTTGCATCTGTCTTATGTCACATTTACAGGGATTTTACAGGGGATTTACTTTGTGAATCTGTCGCCTGCTTTGCCGTTAAATACAGTTTTTTTTGTAAATGATCTTTTTTCTTTGCATGTTTTCGACTGCTATTAGGCTTTGTGAGAGATCAAGATTTTTTTTCTGTGCATTATCTCACTTAGACTGCATTTATCACATTCTCTCTCTGTCCACCCACAGACATAACACACACACACACACACACACACACACACACACACACACACACACACACAATCAAGACCATATAACAACTTTTTTCCCCTCTTGTTCTTTCTGCAGTAACTGTTGGATATCCACTTGCTCAACTTCAGACCCTTTCTCTTACTGCCCCCCAGTGGTGACTTGTTGCAATCGAATATGAGGGACCAGGCATCATTTGCCATCTTGCTTTTGAATACAAACACGATTATGTGTAGAAAACGTTTTTTTTTCATTATAATTTCAAATGAGATATTCTGACCAGCTTTAAGGTTTTTTTTTTTTTTTTTTACATATATAATTGGGGAGCTTCTTTTTTCTTCTATTCTCGTCTTTTCTATTCTATCATCTGTCTGTGTGTCAATTCCAAATTTTCAGTTTTATTTTCAATGAAGACTTTTATTGGCATCGGGAACAGATGCTAACATTGCTAAAGCAACTGAGAGAAACAACAATAACAACAACAACAATAACAAAAACAGTACATTGCCAAAATAAAAAAATAATTAGAATAATAATAAAATAACAATAATAACAACAAAAATAAAATAAAATAAAAATGTGAAATAGAACCACACAAAATATACATAAACAGGAAAATATGGCTTTGTTCTCTGATTTATGCGTATATATAGAAATGGGTACAAAATGGCTGGAGATAAAGTAGAAAAATGTAGATTTTCAGTTAAACATATAAATGCAAATAAGTGACCACTTTATACACACTGCAGTCACAATTGCCTCAGTGTGTTCCCCGGGTCTCGGTCACACACCGGGCCTGAAGATGTCCAGACAAGATTGTGCAGACTTCACTTGATGCAAATTTAAAGACTGTTATACATAATGAAGTTACTGTAGGTGTAAACATTCACTACTGAACTGTCTGTCTGTCTCTGGAGTAACCTAACAGCCACAGAGACGCCCCTCCCTCCCACCTTCCCCGGCAGAGATGACGGCACCTTCCGCCTGCATCCTCTAGATGGCAGCAGCGTAAAGGAAACCCCATTATTCCCCCGTCCACCTAACAGTGCTGTGGCGAAGACCGTGTCAGGCAGCCATTAATAACTGGAGAAAAGTCCTCTGTCTGCCTCATCCTCAGGTCTCACTTGACACGGTTGGCCTCATTTGAACTTTTGACCGGCCTGTAATTTGCAGTGTAAGCTATCCAATTTACAACACCTTCACAACGGCGCATGCTAACCATTATTCATCACTGCAGTGCAGGCTCCAGAGAAAGAGAGACAGAGTGTGTCTGTGTGTGTGTGTGTGTGTGTGTGTGTGTGATGGTCTTGCATTTTTTTTTTTTTGATGCTGTAGATGATATGGTTACACTGTGCAAAGAGACAAGAGCACACCTTTCTGTAAAGTCGTACACACAAAAACACTCTAGACTTTTTATCCACAGCGAGAAGCAGCACATAAAAACAGAAAAAGCCCGGTCCATATAGTCACACACTGCTGCTCCCAGACCCCTGACTGCTTCTGAGCCGCAGAGGCATAAGTGCTGCAGGCGCTGATGTGACTGATAATAATGTTTAAAGTCTGGTGTCACTTCAGTGAATCAACTTATGAAAATCAACATATGAACTCTTGCCCTGCAGTTCTTTTCTCACCCCCCAAAAAATGTGTGTGTGGGGGGGACATGAGGCATCACCCTCAACCTAAAACTGATCTGGTGGTTTTGAGGTTTTGAGCAATTCCATCACAGCCCCACAGCGGAATTAGCCCGCTCCACTCAGTGGACAGTGAGCATTCGTCAGCAAACTCTGCAGTGAGACGCGACTCAATGGCAGTCAACGTTTTCCCCTAATGGGAAACAATTACACACTCAGTGGCTTCTTCACTGACTTCTGATGAGACTCATTCGCTGAGGAAATGGCCACGTAATCATGTGTGTGTAATGCGCTAACGCCGCTTATTGCTCACTGAGTCAGGCTCATGCAGAGCTAGTCAGAGATGCAGTTGACTCTTTAGCCACCACACAAGTTTTTGCTGAGAGGAAAAAAAAAATGTGAAGGGAAATAGCTTTAAGTGTACAACACGCTCCCTCGGAGAAATGCCTCTGTTGTCTTGGACCTGTCACTTTAAATGTGTCCACACAAACAAGTCTCCCACAAAGCCAAATAATTCCTGTTGCTTCCTCTTTCTCAGGAGAGTGACTGTGTGAATAGATTACACTGGGAAATAGGCACTTTTTATGATTCATTCCCAGCTGGACGACTGCACTGATGTAAACATACCCAAATTTCTCGTCCATGGAGGCATTTGGGTTGTCGTTTTTAGCTTTAGTGATAAATATTGCCGCACGAGAACCGGTTCATCGCTCTCATAACATAAGACATACACAGATAGAGGCCATCGCTCATAAGTTTGAGTGAACCACTAAGTAATCCTTCAGTAATTTAAATAAATTGAAATCTTGATATATTTAAAAGGGGCTCTGTGGAACTTCTGTGTTGTGCTGGAAGCTGGTCATTAGTTTATGTCAGCGGAATCCATTTCTAAACTAACGTTAGCGACTGTTGCACTCTGTTAATGGAGCGGAGAGAGGCACTGAGATGAAGCACTCGAAAACACGCATGAAGCAACCCTTTGGCAACGTGAAATATGTCCTTCCAGTGGAGAAAACGTGAAATAGTGCCCTCTAGGGTGCCCTTTTAGTGGAGAAAATGTGATAAATTGCCCTCTAGGGTGCCCTTCCAGTGGAAGAAACAGGATTTGTGCCCTCTAGAGTGCCCTTCCAGTGGAAAAAAAAACATGAAATAGTGCCCTCTAGGGTGCCCTTCAAGAGGAGAAAAAATGTGATATAATTTCCTCTAGGGTGCCCTTCCATTGGAGAAAACATGATATAGTGCCCTCTAGGGCGCCCTTCCACTTCACTACAAACGTATTACGACTTTCTGCGCACCGCATACAGCTGGTGCCCATTTTTCCCCCTACCCCTCAAACAACCTGAGTCCACCTCTGAAGACGCATTCTTTGGACTGTTACGGAGAATCTGACCCGAGTCCTTCACAAGATATCCACAGTCTGGCAGCATTGAACAACTACTGTACTGGCAACAGAAAGAGAAACAGGGAAGGCCTTATTTTTCACATCACCTTACAAACTGCTCACACATGACCAATAAGAATAAATGATTCATGTAAACTGCTACAAATTCTTACATGGGGCCCCTTTAAAGATATCATTGCCATCAGGCCAAAGTCGAATCTTAGAATCAACTTTCTTTATCAGGTGTTTTCACAGTACAAGCATAGATTTCATAATGCTTCAATCTGCAGCAAAACATCATTTTGTAAAAAAACTTCCTGTCGAAAAATTGCGCAAGTTGTCATTATCAACCGCGCTCATCTCTGACAATGGTTATCTTTCCGAACATCAAAAGTGGATGTTGACATGTGTGATGGGTTGTTACTGCATGAGGATTTCATGCCTGAACCTATGCAACGACTCTAATGCCATGTAATCCTGAGCACGATTAATCACCTCATTGTGGCTCCTGATAATAAAGTTATCTGTCATCAGCAGGAACAGTTATTATTGAGATAATTAAATCGACTGCATACAAAAACACTACGCATCTCTGTGCCTACCATCTCCACTTATCTGCATTTTGAGGTCTTTTCAGTGATAAACTAATCTTCTGACGTGACTTGCAGACTGGTTTGTTGCACGAATATTCTCATTTAGGCTCTGTTACTCAACGTTTTCCTGGTTTGCATGATGACAACAAATCCTGCATATATATCGTGTTAGTCATGCATGCAAAGCTGATGCAAATAGTAAGCAACAGTGTCACTTTTTATGGCTTGGATTCAAGCCGAAGGCAAGTTCCGAAGTGGCGGTCTAGACTATTTGCTGGTGAGATATTTAGACGTTGGAAACATATAATTACGTTGCACATCAAGGATAAGGACAATCATATGAAATTAACCAGGTTAAGTAAAACCAGTGTCTGAATTACATTAACACAACTGAAAAATGAAAGTACAAATGGGTCTTCATGAAAACATAATAGATTTTTTTTGTCTGGTATATTTATATTTTGTGCACGCAGGCGTTCTGATATTGATTCGACACTCCCCTCACTGTGTTAGAAGACTGAAATACTCTGAGGTGTTGTGATAGTCTTTTAGCTCTTTCGTTGCTTTCCTCAGACTACTTCAGCATTATCTATTCAGCAAACCATTTTTGTTTTGACAATAACAAATGCCTCTAAGTTTTCACCGCCCTGGCATCTGAGAAATGGAAATATTTTTTTTTTTTGAAAGAAGTATTCATCTTCCTTCTCCCTTATACTAGTTTCTGGAGCGATAGGGACACTCAGAGATATGAAAGAAGACCTGTGGTGCCGTCTACCTTCAGGGGATCTTTTGTTTAGATGCGTATGACATAAGTGTTGCTTTTGTCCCGCCCAGAAAAAGGCAATTTAGTTACTGAATGCTGTCTCTCACTTGTTTTTTCTGTGGAGACATTTCATGTATTGGAAATCACACTGCTCTAAGGACACTGTGCCGGAAGGAGGTGGAGGAGGTGCGTCTGTGACAGCTCTAAAGGGGCACTATGTGGTTTTGTAGAAGAAATTCAAACTCAGAATTTTAATATTTAAAATATTAATGATGTAATAATACAATAATCTTAAAGGTCCCCAGAAAACACAAGGTCCCCAGAACGCTGTGTGAAATCGTGTTGTCCTTCAAGGTCAGTTTATTCAGTCATGAAAATGGAGAGAGTTTGTTTCTTTGGGCATAAAAATATTGGTCGGTGAAGATCTTACTACAAAGTGCACCTTTGAAATACATATAAGTGCATATTTTTTTTTCTCCGGAGTCTCGTAACATATTCAAAAATCTGCATCTCTTTTGTTGAATTTGCAATCAACAAATCCTTTCTTGCTGTCCGACTGCACGAAGCATTCGAACACGGTCGGATTGTTTCCAACAAAAAAAAAAACCCTCATTCAACACAAGAACAGGATGAAAATCGCTAAAATACATTAAGAAATGATTAACGAAAAGTCCGAGTCGGCTGTGACTAACTTGCAAAATCATCGGCGTAGAACACGTATTTCAATCCTTAAGCTTCCTCCATCTTTGCAACATGTGGCTGGGACAGTTTATCATACTGAAGGTTTATCTAAGTGTGGGGGAGAAGTGCTGTGCTGCAGGGAGAGATTGCCTTTACTTGCTCGGCACCAACAGAGCAAAACAATGTGCCGCATGATAAAAAATTGCTTCATAACTCTCACATTGTGTGTCTGGCATCATTATGAGGCGCAATAGCCTCTGGAGGGGCCCCGACTTTTATTGGCGTGCCTCTTGCAGCAGCAAAGTCTCATCCATTAAACAAATCAGGGGGTTATGTATTAGATTAGCTGTACAGCAGGCACTGGGGAACGCCTAGAAGAACACATGAAACCTCGTCTCATTCCCCCTCATAATCCCCTGGAATAAATTACCTAATTGACAGCGTTAGGGTGATACTGTCAGAAGGTGCCTCTTAAAGCGTAATGTATAATGAAAATACACAACGCTGCTAAATTGCATTTTTTGGTATTAAAAATGATAAACGGCAGCCATTTGGGGCATATTTAGAGCGGAGCCTCTCCTCGTAGCATGCTGCCAGATCTCATTTTTCCATATTTCTTAATAAATTTGCGGTGTCAGTGATATTAAAAGCTCATTTCTGCTGAGGAATATTTAATAAAGCGCCCGTGTGATAGGAAGCCAATGTCACGCAGAGAGTCAGGAAACTGGTAGGTGGCAGCTTGGAACGCCCACCCCCCACCGCGTCCCTCCACCGATCCTGTGACCTGCGAGGTGAGAAGTGGACCGCCCCCCACTGGTGAAGGGTCAACACTGCAGCGGAGGTTCAAGAAGTGCCCCTCACAGTTCAGTGCACTATTCATTCTGCAACCAAGCTGAAAAACAACAGAGCCTTTTGACTTTCTCCAAAGTGAAAACTGTCTGCATCCCATTTTCTTAAAGTGTTGGGTACACTTCAGTTCACTGTTCCAGGATGAGACAAAAGCATCGGGCTAGGCAGTGGGTGTGTGTGTGTGGGAGCGCAGTATGCCTCCCTATTAAAAGGCACACAAAAGCCTTGAATGATTTTTCCGGGGAGGAGTGACCTGCTTATAGCTAAAAGAAGGATGTTTATGGACTGGAGAAGATTATTGCTCCGGCATACACTTTGATCTAATGGAAAATTAAAAAGAAGGTAAACTGCCTCCTCCGGTCATAATAAAGCTAAGGACCACTTTGAAAAGACCATAAATATCATACTTTTGTTCCTTAAAAGACCCAGCTGTGATAGAGCGTGCCTGAGGTTGATAGTACTTGTTATGGCGCTGAAATATAGCAGCAGTCACCTGAATAAAACGTCGGCGTTTCAGGTTTCTGTAAACCACGACTGTGTTTGAATTCGTACGTGTCACACACACATTGATGACATTGCTACAGTGCGTGTCATTTCACATTTACATCACATATGAGCTGACTTTATGTGACGTAAAGGATCGCTGGGCAACACTGCCAAGCCAGAGACTACAGTTTGAGACTGCGTTACAACATTTGTTAGCATGAAACCACCAGAAATATTTTACAAGACGTCGAGACATTCCATCCATGTTTTTTGTCGATAGAGGTTGAGGAGAAGAAAGGCAGTCAAATTAACCAAAGCGACAAGATCGGCAAACCACTGACCAGTGTTCAGCACTTCATTCCAACATTTTGTAAGTGTGAAACCACTGGATATTTTTTAACAAAGCTTCAGGATGCTTTCCAACCGTGTTTGTGGCGACAGAGGTGGAGGGGAAGATGGCTGAGTGCCGAGACATTCCATTCATATTTTTGGTGATAGAGCAGGGTTTCTCAATTCCAGTCCTCAAGGACCACTGCCCTGCATGGTTTAGATGTGTCCCTCCTCCACCACACCTGATTCAAATGATCAGCTCGTCATCAAGCTCTGCAGTGGCCTGATAACGAGCCACTCATTTGAACCAGGTGTGGTGGAGGAGGGACACATCTAAACCATGCAGGGCAGTGGTCCTCGAGGACTGGAATTGAGAAACCCTGTGATAGAGGTTGAGGAGAAGAAAGGCAGTTGAATTAATCACAGCGGCAAGATTGGCAAGCCGTTGACCACAGTTCAACACTTCCTTCCAACATTTGTAAAAGTGAAACCACTAGATTTTTTTTTTTTCAAGACGTCGGGACATTTTCCAACCGTGTTTGGGTCGACAGAAGCAGAGGAGAAGGTGGTCGAGTTAAGCTAGGCGACAAGACTGCCAAGCCACTGACCACTGTTCAAGCCTGCATTTCAATATTTGTAAGTGTGAAACCGCTGGATGTTTTTGATGAGGGACCAAGGAATTTCAACATTTGTGAACGTGAAACCAATGGATAATGTAAGGGAGGAAAATAAAGTTCCAACATATCCGTGGTTTTCGGAAATGTACACTGACAACATTTATTCTTCCAGTTGTGTTGATATGAAATCTAAAATCAAAAGATGACTGTGCTTCAGCTGGGATAGGTGGTTCAGTTGTGCAAAATAAGGTAAAATTACAATTATTCCCCCCTTTTATCTTGGGAAATATGTTGAAGTGAATGAATGAGACGAATAAACCCAATAAGAAAAGTATTTAACACACTTCATGTATCCTCCTTACTGATAAACTAAGCCTGACACGAACATTTATAAAGTATTTCATGCCTTTTTAAACTCCATTTGCAGTTATGTGCGAGTGTGTGTGTGCCTGTGCATGTGTGGAGAGAACTTAGGGTGGGGTGGGGGGAGTCAGAGTGCAGGATTTCTGTCCAGATGTGTGGACATATTGTCACTCCGGGAGGCCCTCACCCTTCTTCTAGAGTGCAAAAGTATAGGCAGCAGCTGGTTCCGAAAGTAATAACCTTTTGTCACACCGTTTCCTTTGCTCCCATTATCTTACTTATTTGTCTGCCGCCGCAAAGTCACTGCTTTCAAACTATTACAAATAGCCGCAGTGAGCACAATAATATCACTATCTAAACGTTCTATTTGACTTTTATTTGTGTCATTTACACTGAGCCACCCCCGGGGAAATGATTACCCTGGATATGGAGAGATATTGCCTTCCGCGGTAATGTACTGTGATAGCCGAGAGAAAAATGGAAATCTTTGCTTAAGATGCAGCATGAAAAAAAAAGCGGTCCTGGGTTATAATTTTGCTGTCAAAATGCCTTCTATTCATTGCCCCGACGTGTTGTATCGCAGCCTTGTAAAAATGCAACTTCAGATAGGGGTAATAAATATTTAGAGTCACTTGATCAGCGGCGAGATGACAATTTAATTCACTACAAACCTGATAAAAGCATAATGAAATCTATTCTACTACCAGACATCACTCTCACCACACTCCCGGAGCACGGGGCTGACACTTCAGCTCAGTATTAAATCGACAACACGGAAATATGAGACTACATTTTATCAAATCTGGATAAGACATTCAAAAGCGCATGATGGCACAGCCACATATAAGTGATATTCAGCTCTATTTCACTCATTACACCTATAAATCCTCCTCGCGGCATTCATCTTTACTGTGTTCGGTGTGACAGGTGCAACGGAGCCGACGCACAAAATTCATGGGATTTCTTTTTTTTTGGCACCTCGCGTCGACCAATGGCAGCGCGCGCGGAGTCGTGGCCGGCGGGGTTCGGGGTGATCGTCGGGCACCTGTGCCAATCACAGCGTCAGTAGGAGGAGTTCAGGGGCTCGGAGGTGTGTCTGAAGAATACGAGTCTACAGCTGCATATTGTATCCAAGTCGGGGAGTAATGGCATGAGTACTGCTTTTTACTGTTTAGACAAGCTGTACAGTGCGCGCGCGTTGGAAACTAATATTCGACTCTTTTCTGCTTTCACGCCGGTCACAAATAAGACCCGCGGGCGCTGAGGGGACGAGGCGGAGGACCGTCGGACAAACTGTAAACTTAAGTCACCAAAAAAGAAAAAGAAAAAAAAGCGACCAAAGTCCCCAAACTCACAGGCTGAGGAGGCTTCAGACGATCCATCCTTTCTGGCTGTTTCAAGGAAGGATACGCTGCTGGACATGTGAATTTTAAAGGAGATACTCGCCAAGCACAAACATGAAACCAACGACCGCCCCGTGTTGCTTCGGCTTTCTCCTCGCCTGCCTCTTGTTCGGGTCGAGCTCTTCACAATCAGGTGAGTGAACGCCGTCCGTCCGCTTCGCCCGGTGCGCAGCTCCCGTGTTGTCGGCGGAGCCGCTCGGCGCGCACAGAGCGCAGTGGCACAACTATCCATCCAGGCTGCGTACTTTCCCCCTCAGTGCTATTGTTGTTTTTTACGCATGGGACAAATGTATAAAGGCTCGACTTATACACTTTCATGCCAGCGTTCTGATATTGAAGAAAAGCACACCTGAGAAGAGGCTGAGTGCTGTGATCATGACACACAGGTGTTGTTTGGCAGGTTGCACCAGGAGGCATTTCTCTGTTTATCTGACCGTCCCTGTCTTCTCCGTGCACAGAGCGGCACTGTTGAATCTGGAGGGAGAGTGTGCCATGTCCATCACACGTGTCCTTTGGACACAGTGTGGACAAACACAGAGGAGTGACAGCCTCGCGCTACAACAGGCTACTGTGCTCATGTCTCCCCTCCTGTGGATAGACAGGCTGTCTGATGCACGACTCTGTTTTCAGAAGTTCCTTCTTGAAATTGTTCTCTCCCCCTCCAGACTAGTTTATGTCTAAATAATGTGAGAGAGGGCGCTCAGCTGTGACCCCTGCATCGATTTTTCATTTATTGGAAATGTAGGGACAGCGGGTTGTGTTTACTTCTACGCTTCACATTCGTCGCTCCAAGGGCACCGATTTGAAGTCGCAAGCGGGGACTGTGGTTGTTGTGTGTCAGTACTCATCATCTGCGCAACTCTTTCACCTGAACAAAGGGCGAACATTGATCCATATGCGTCCTGTAACCGGGATAAAAAAAAAATTAAAAAAGCAAAGCGGATTACCGTGAAATTACATTATTCCTCATTTCATAGTAAGTCTCCCTCAGGGACTCTGTGGCGGACCACAGTGTGACAGTCAGCCTCGCTTGCAGCGCGCAGCACTTTCACACTGGCGGCGGCGGCAGTACCGCTTACACAGTGCAGCGGCGCTCTTTACGCACAGGGGGGACGTGTAGGTGCGCGAGCGAGCGAGCGAGAGAGAGAGAGAGAGAGAGAGGAGAGAGAGAGAGAGAGAGAGAGAGAGACGGAGTGATTAGAGGGGCTTGTAAATATCCGCCGAATAGACAAAACCTCCACCACCACCACCTCATCATCATCATCTTCTTCATCATCATCATCATCATACTTGATCACCTTCATGCGCGCAGATGAAATGAGACCAGAGAAAGACGCGGACGGTGTCCACGATTCACACACACGATCGCTTAGTGTCTCTAGTTCCCTCCCTCTGCTGTGAGTGATGGTCAGTGTAAGCCTCGTGTGTGTGTGTGTGTATGTGTCTGTGTGTGTGTGAGTGAAACTATTTGATCACCTATGTGAGGAGATGTGACTGAACACCGAAAAAGGCCTCGCGCGAATTATAAATAAAGAGCATGAATTGTTCAAGCATCTGTTGAAAAATCTGTGATCTTTTTTTGAGGAGCTCTGTCGCGTCTGTCTTGCTGCTTAAAAATCTCAAAAGAAGTAAAAAATCATTTTTTTTATTTTATTCGTTTTGGCAGGGCTTGTTTGGTTTGCAACGTGTTCCCAAACTCACCAGCAGTGAATGCGCGCAGTTTTTTACGCACACAGGCCCACCGCTGTGACCTGCGCTTAGGAAGGTCCTCCTCCGGTGGAGCCTTAAAGGGAGCAGGAGGTGATGGATTTTGACTGAGGCAATGTGATTCTGATTTGGGGCTAAGTTGATTTGATTTGAGTCTCCTTCTACACAGAACGTTGCCCCATCGATGACAACACGGTCCAATGAATTGTTCCAAAAGAAGAGCGAGCGCGTATTGCTTGCTGAGCTGTTTCACCTGTTAAAGGAAACTGGAGGCCCCCCTCTGTGCGGAGGAAATGGCTTGTATTCAAGGGAAACAAAAGAAACATTTTTTCACTTACTTTAGCAGCCAACCTTCGATGGCGCTTTCTATTTGTCAAGAATGATGTTTTGGAGCTTGTGTGTGTAACAGGAAATTAAATAACATCATTTTTTTTGTTGCTATCAGAACACATTTTAAAACACTTTTTAGGATTATACCTCTCATACCTGTGTTTCAACAACTTGCTCGATGCATTTCTCAGGAGAATTATCCAGCATGAAGGCGAGAGTGGCTGATGCCATCCCCTAATCTTGTAAAAAAAAAAAAAAAAAATGTATTTGTGAAGTTAAAGGAACACAAATGAGAGCCAGAAAGCCGCGTACACAAATGAAGTAAGAGCGGATTATATGGATATAGGCGTAAACACGGATTAAGCTCTGTCTGTGAGAGAGGGGAGGCGTTGGATATGAGTGTGTGAGCGCCATGTTTGTGTGCGCACCTGTTGTCGTGAGTGCCGTAGTCTGAGGTTTGTGCGAGGCGTGACGTACAGCGGCGCACGCACGCTCAGGAGCACACTGGCACAACTGCATCTCCCTCAATGAGTCACCCAAAAACGCAACGCTCCTTCATAGCGTGGACTGAACTCGTGTAAAAACTCCCATCGCTTTCTCCTTGTGCTTGTCTTTGTATCCAACACCCCGGCAGCTGTGACAATCAGATCCCTTCCCCAGACCACAGCTGAGTTTATGTTTACCGCTGAGGAGCTCACACATTCTGTATCTATCCCAGCCCGCCGTGTAATCCTCAAGTCCAACGCGACAGAAATCACCTCAACTGGAGTTAATTTCCACATGCCAGAGGGCACGTGTCTGAAAAGATGCGAGCGGTGGTCCCCGCGCTGCTCTTTACGCCGGAGCTGGAGGATAGAGGTGGGGGGAACGCATACATCTGCCGATCCTGAAACCATATGGCCGCGCTCCAAAACTCTGTCTCGCGGTTATGAATATTCAGATTTTTGTCTGTGCGCGGGAGTACAGTCAAATCATCTGTTCCGAACGCGACTCCGTGCGAATGCGTGTGGGGTGGAACGGTGGCTTGTGGATAAACCGCATCCGTAAAATGACACCATTACACAGCTCGCAGCAGGTTTCCCGTTTCTTAACCTAATGTGAAATGCGAGTTGAGTTTGGTTTGGAAGAATTCCGCTCCAAAGATGGATGGACCACCTTCTCGTACCCTCTGCTGCACCCTTGGTTTTATGGCGGCACCCGCTGTTTACTGGGCCGAGATTGACGGTGCAGCTCCAGTGTGTAGCTGATATGGGAGTTCACAGTACATCAAAATGTTTACAAGCGGATCGAGCGAGGAACAGAGAGAGATTCAGCTCGGAGAAAAAAAGAGAGAGTTCCTTCTCTTTTTTCCTCTTTTTTTTTCCGCTCTCGCCACGCTGCAGACCGACACTGTTCTCCGTTGTGTGTATTTTCTTTTTTTTTCCCTTCAGCCCGGTCTGAAGCATAGGGAAAGAATGGTGTTACATTAAGCGGGCCCACACAGCTCCGCTCCATCACAAAGCCCTCTTACAGTCATATCTTTGCCCGCTGTCGCTTGATAAAGGAGCTTTGACCCTCCGCCGCCACCAGGCTTTTTTATTAGAAGAATGGCGGTCTTTGATTAGGTGGTGATCCGCTTCCATTTGTTGGAAAAAAAAGGAATGTGAACCTCGGTGCTTTCATCTCCTCTGTCTCTGTCTGCGGTGAGAGATGAGGAGCGACCTAACGCCATCGATCCACCGTATGGAAAAAAATCCGTCAAACTAATGTGATTTAACGCCGAGTCCTCCTGTCTTGCTCTTGTAAATGTGTTTTTAAAGCTCATCAGTGGCGGATGAGACACAAAAGGTGAATTATTTGGTGTGCGAGTGATGAAAAGATGTAGATTATTATGCCTCGGCCTTTGCGGGTTGAGGTTTTGTCGACCTTTCCTTTCAGTGATAAAACTCAAAGGCATACCAGTGGCGTTCCCGTCGCCCATACCTTGCCATAATGTCACTGACAGAAAAAAAAGAAAAGAAAAAATAGCCACCAGACGTTTGCTGCAGAAAGAAAACCACCATTTTTATTGCGTTCTCCTCTCCTGGGGATCTCAACCCTGCAGCCAGATACAGAATAAAAAACCCTTCTGTTTGTGTAATCTAGACTGTGGTTTTCGCTGCGAGACTAGAGTGGAAACCATTAAGTTTCCTATAAATCTCTCAAACAAACAAACTGCTTTTGAACCCCTGGCATCAATAATACATGTGTAGCACCCACAATGCAGCCCAAGAATCCCTAATGAAAAATCACTCTAATATTCCTGCAGGGACCGAAAAGTGTGCGTGCAGTGGCCCACACGATAGTGTCTCTGTGACCTTATTGTTCCTAATGGTGTTTTTTTTATATATATATGCTGTGATGTTCCTGTGATACTCTTTAATCACTCCCACAGGGACTTGTTTTATATTGGTATCAGAGTCATCCGGACCGTATTAGATCGCAGATTTCTCTGACAGCGTTATCTCTCTCTGACGACGCGACGTCGTCTCCCAGCTTTGACTTGTTGATGGGCTCATAACCAGTCAGACGGTCTGCAGCCTGGCAGAAATGATTGGATCATATCCTACGTGACCTTTACAAGCGTCACACCCTCATTTATCTCCCGCGGTAATAAATGCACCACACACGTGCGTGTGTTTTGCCATGCGTCATTGTCAGCGCGGCTATTAAATGTCCCTTTTTGTGAAAGATGTCGTAATTGGAATCGGGGAGTCACCCGTGTCTGCGTGCGCTTGATATTTTTCCCAGTTGTTTATCGCGTGCGTATCGAAAATGCTAATTTCTGCGTTTGAAGCGTGATTAACAAGCGATTCGATTACAAGAGGATTGGATGAGGCCCGTTCAAAAATGCGATGCGTTTCCCCCCGGCTTTTATGGTGTCCTTTTTCGCCCTCTGTAAATTGAGCGCGCCTCTGAGTTTTCATGTGTCTGACTGCGAGAGAATGGAAGAGGGAAGACGGCGCGAGAGAGAGGGAGAGGCACGCCAATAGAAAAAAACTGATACTACACAGCAACCAAAGTCCTTCATTAGCAAGGTAGCGCAACAAACACTCAGCAACAACAGCGCGAGCGAGGTCCTGCTTGATATCTTTGACAGTATACCACAGTTTAGACAGATTGGGGACTAAGTTTCAGCAGCGGGGAAATCAATCCGTTTTAATTAGGGTGGCAAATGTGCGTTTAGAGCCACCAAGAAGAGCGTGCGGCATGAAAAACAACGGAGATTCTCCGGGCTTCTGCTGCCATTTAGACTTTTTTTTTTTGGAGTGTGTTGAAATGGGATCGACACAAAACAACACTCCGAGAAAAGAGGCCAAATGTTGCTGTGTCATGCACAGTACAGACAACTGTCAGTCAAAAATAAAATCCCTGCCTCGACTTATTCTCTCTGTAGCGCCATTGCTGCGAGGTTCAATCCTTCTGTCGGGGTGAATAAGTTGCCAGGTACAGAGAAGGAAAGTCTGTTCTTTTATGTAAAGGGTAAAAATAGATCACTATCGGCTAAGCCAGACAGTGAGCGAAACATTAACCAAAACCTTATACTGATCTTAGTTCACCCAACTTTATGTAGAAAAAAAACCATTGAGACAGAGTTGAGCCAAACAGCGTACACAGTCACATAATTAATTTCCATGCATCATGTTTTAATCCCGAAATTTTTTTATTTTTTTAGCCAATCGTCCAATGGTCTTCATCTTGAGCCTTTTTTTTTACACAGATTCCACAACACTGCTGCAACAAAGGCTTGTCATCCACCAGTTCTGCTATTTCAGACCGAACCAAACGACGTTGTCATAATGGTGCCCCGTGTGCGTGACACACAGCGGCACGTGTGATGGCGGGCGTCCAGTCCTGCCGTCTCAACTTTATCACGCAAACTTTTCCGGAGCTGTTGCTGATGTTGCTGCTGTCTTAAAAGCAGAAACAACGCCCTCCTATCCCGTCTTGGTGCCTTCTTGGGCGGAGTAACGGCGCAACATCGCAGCCTTAAACAGGCACAGTGTGTGTGTGTGCGTGTGTTGGCAAAGCTAGAAAACTTCCACATGTCCATCAATGAAAAATTCACACTTGCAGAGATGTTAAAGAAAATATGGCTGTCGATTTCTTGAATGAACATTTTTTTTTTTTTTGCAACATCGAACACATATTTGAATTTTTACGTTTCGTACTTTAAAACAGACAAAGTTTTCTTTTGACATTTGCATGATCTGGATGTGAAATGTGCCACGTATAGTTTCTTTTACGAGATTTACATAAAGCTGTCTGTCAGTGCGGACTGGTGACAGTGTTGCCTCACTCACTCACTCTGAGACTCACTCCCACTCACACTGCCGTCACCCTTGGGCCGCCCCCCTCCAAAGTACGAGGCGAATCCGCGACATCCGGGCCCCCTCGAAAAACCTTTTCGCCTGTGTTCGCTAAACAATGCAGATGTGTTGGGGAGTCTGAACGCGTCATGTATGTCTGTCACTTTTGCGAGACTTCTGATCCCCTTTGTTGTCGCTGCTGCCCCCTCTCACAATAAGCCTGTCTGTCCCTCCGCGTCCTCCTGGAGGGCTTGCAGGGAGGCTGTCAGGCGCCGACCCCCTTTTGACAGCCACATTTGAGGGTTTCAAAAACGTGGTGACAAAGGGGTCTCGGAAACATGCGCATAAACGCCGCGTATGTGTGTGTGTGTGTGTGGTGTCTGTCAGTGTTTGTTTGTACGGCTGCATGGTTGGAGGGATAGAGGGTGACTGACAGACTAACCGAGCTCCAGAGACTCTCTCTTTCTTTCTCTCTCTCTCGCTGTCTGCCTGTTCCTCTCCCTCCGCCCACCCTCTGCCTTCATCTGTGGCTTTGTAAAGCCTCCACATAATGTGGGAGCATTAAAATGACAATGGAAATTATGGCTAATCTTTGTTAAGACACACTCATTACCGCCACGTTTCAGAATGAGAGTCCGATGATAAGAGTTGGTCTGCTTTTTTTTCCTCTCTCTTCTCCGTCCTCCCCTCTCTCTGAAGCGACAGCCTGACACGTTGGAGTGATGTGTTTTCTTTTTTTTTCCCCGCACTTTTTTTGTGTGTTATTTTTCCATTCCCGCTCAAAGTTAATAATGGTGGCGAACATATGAAAGGATGATAATAGGCTGACAACTTGGGCATGAAAGACTAGCTCCACCTTCAAACGAGCTTTTCATGCCGTCCTGCGTGTGGGTGTGTGTTGAGGGGCTGATTTTTTTTTTCTTCTTCTTCTCCCTCCGCTCTCTCCCTCTCTGTCTCTTTCCTCTTTTAGTAATCCCCTTATAAAATATTCATAGCTAATCTGCATTTACAATGTAATTACAGACGGGCTTTGAGTGATATCGGATATGGCCGGCGGAACACACACTTCACGCAAAATCTTTGGTGATTTGTGCGCCTGAATAAATACGAAAACCGGCTCGGGGTGTGGTTAAGGTTTACGGCAGCTGTTTATTTTAGCTAAGAATAAACTTTTTTTTAAAAGGGGCACTATGTCGTTTTGGAGAGTAAAGTCAAACTCCGATTTTTAATATTTACGATGTTATTGAGGAAATAATACAAACTCGGAAATATTGTTTTTCTTCCCCCATAACTGAATAAACAAGCTGTTCGCCAAGGGAAATCCAGAACACTGTTTAAAGCTGAAAGGTGGCGGGGTCCGCCAAATATAAACAAAGTATAACAGTATGAAACTGTGTTACAACTGTAGCAAAAGTTGCCTATATTTCATTATTTATTTACCTTCCGTCTGAATAGCTCCGGCTGAATGAAAGATGCCCCTCCGTCTTTCCGTCATGCCCCCTCTGCTCAAACCCAGCTCCCATCCTGCGGGCCCCGCTGGCCCTCCGCTCGCCGCTAATGGAGCGGCGTGCCCTGTATGCTATTCTTGCAGGTCGATTTTTCACTTGTGTTGGAGGAGAGGGAGGGCGGCGTCCTTTTAAATGAAGCACTTGGCGTTTGTGACCTGTAATAAATGAGTTTGCAGTCAGTCATGGCAGCTGTAAGGAGACATCTGGGAGCGAGGGAGAAGGGAGAGAAGGGAAGAGAGGGGGAGATACTGAGACCTGACTGGGCGGCGGTTTATCTATGCGAGGATGAGAAATGGCTGCACCAAACGTGCTATCACTTATACAAAACATAATAATAGTAATCCTGTTGGAAGATGTTAGCGGTTTGGTATAGGAAATGGCACAGAGAATGAAAGGTTATGCAGCGAAGAATCTTACTGTGAAACCATCAGGATTAAGAGACAGTGACTATAATCTCACCGCTGGATACCTTAAAGGGTAAGTTCACAAATTTTACACATTAGAGTGTGTTTACAGCTCCTGGGGAGTACTGCTGTGTATGTGGGGAAAAAAAAAAAAAAGTAGTGTAAAGCCTCTTGTGGCTCCAGAGGGAGCTGCGTGTAATCAGCGATGTCTCTCGGAGGCTAAATTGCATTATGGGTAATGTAGGCGCCATGTTTTAAGAAGGGAGAAGGATGTGTAGAATGACGACGTGACATCTCTGGTTCTGTTCGATCAAACTCTACATTATGCTTCCAACAGTGACTGCTGCTCTTCAAAACCTGTCGCATATGTTACACACAGTGCAACTAAGCCAGTGTGTGACATCACTGGAGGCAATTTTATCAGATGACATGCAGCTTCCTCTGCAACCACAAAAGGTTTTTTCCTACCTTTTTTTCACATATGCAGCAGTGCTCCCCATGACCTGTAAACACACTTAAGGTGTAAAATTGGTGGAGTTACCCTTTAAGAGAAAAATCATGTTACCACTACATGGCAGTGTAAACTATGCCTGAAGAGCACAATAAGTCTGAATATTAGGCAAAATTGGAGAATCAGAGGCTGCAGTAAAGAAACAAGATGAAAATAAAAAGTTAAAAAGTTAAATTTAGTGTTCAGTTTGGATCTCTGTCACCATGGATACATCTTTTTTCTAACATTCTAACAATTCCCTCTCATTCTAATATCATCGTCTTTCTATGTGCTTGCACTGTCTCAGCATTTATGAAGCCGTCGTTCTCATTTGTGCTTTAACGTCTGTCTTTACTGACCTGCTACCCCGTGGACGGCACAACTGCAGGAGTTACCGTCTCATGTGAACGCAACGGCTCGGCACATTATAAATGTCTTCATTCGAGGTGACGCTGCACGTTTTAGAGTGGGCTTTTATTGTGACGAGCCCGAGGCACACCTGTGTGATTATCATGCTGTTCAATCAGCCGCACCTGGATGGATTATCTCGCTCAGTGACACAGATTCAAACACAACTTGGTGATGAAGAAGCCTTTGTTTGCAAAGTGATGGTGCTTTAACTCATGACTAAAAGATCAGCTGATATCACTGAACCTGCTTGGGCTGTTCTTGTTGTTTTTTTATTTTTTTTTTTATTGTCGGAATATTGATTTTGTTCCAAAGCAACGAGTACAGGGCCGCAAAATAAACAGGAGTCTCAGTGCTCGCTAGAATAATCATTGAGTCGTTAGTATTGATCAGCAGCTTTTTCAAAGGCCACATTACGGCTTTTTATGCCCCTTTAACGCCAGTCAGGGGTACATTCATCTGCAGCTGAACAATGAATCTAATGGTGTGGTTTGTTTGTTCAGGGTTTTAGGCTTTCAAGCTCGGCAGATATGAGAATCTTTCTATTTTTAGGTTTATGAAAGTAAAATTGTACATTTCACTTTAAAGTAAATAGATTTCATACGTTTTTTCCCCTTCGGCGTTAGGGGGAAACGTCCGGGCCCTCTTTCTAGTCTGTATTAGCGTGGCTGTCACTGGTGTGAAGCAGCAGTCACCTTGCAGCAGAGCAGAAATAGCGCAGCTCTCTTTCCCTGGATGTGAAGGTACATAAAGCACAGGATGAGAGGAGCAGGAAAGGCAATTGACCTTGGCTGCTTTTGGGGGGGCTGGCTATATAGCCGTCCGGATGGATGCTATGGTTTTGCGGCTCGGCGGAGGAGGGAGGGGGGTGGGAGGGGTAGGGCGACAATGCTGAGTATGACACTTAGTTGTGCACAGTGTAGAAAGGCAGATTTTCAATGCATATTTGGTCATTTTGAGCCTTTCCTGGAACATCTTCCATACTCAAGCTGATGAGAATGGATTTTCTTTGTGTCAGCTTCACACTTGCAGTATTAAAGAACTCTAACAGCAAATTTAACACTGTTCGCGTGTGTGTGATGTAATGGGTGAGCGAGATGCAGGCGTATATATCAAATGTGAGAGGAGCTGACTAAGTGCAACCCAGGTCCAAAGTCAACGCTGCCATTTTGCCCTGCTGTGCTAGGATGTTTACCTGAGACAGGGGTGCTTTATCTCAGCCAGCCCACGAGTGCGCATGTAAACACACAGGGAGGTGGTGGTGGTGGTGGTGGTGACGGGGGGGCTACACTGCATATCATGCTGTTTTCACCCCCCCCCTCCACCGCCTTTGTTCCAAAACCTCTCTCCCACAGAGAGACATTATCCCCCGATGGCAAGGTGAACGGGGTGCTGATGTTAGATTATTTGTAGCAGCCAGAGTAAAACAGGAAAGAAAAAAAAAAAAAGATGGTGACGGCGCGGGGGGACGCAGGAGAGAGATTCTCCTAATTTTAGCCGGAGAAGGGCAGGCGAGCGGGCGGGTACACGGGAGGAGAGGTGTCTTTCGGCGGGGATTGGACGGTGGGTGAGTGTCTCGGGAGTCTTGGTTAAAGTGGTCGCTATCACAGGAGCTGGACGGACAATTAATCAGCAGCGGCCCAGAGGGGGAGCTGGGGCTCTGACAGAGACACTTCATTCTGCACAGGACACACACACACACACACTCACGCACACACACACACACTGCTGACAGGCTCACCCGTAGCTTCTTCTCACCTCGCTCTTTTTCCTTCTGTTCCCGTGGCTTATCTACCTTCCTCCTCCTTGTCCTCCTTTCTTCTCTCATCACCCTTCTCTTTTTTTCTCCTCTCCTTCCCCTGATTTTTATCCGTGCTCCCATCTCCTTTTCTCCTTGTCCTCCTCTCATCAAAACATGGCGTTTAGGTCCGTGAGCCCCTTGATTAGAATCAGACGAGAGTTCCCTCTCGTGACCTGACAGCTAAACTCGGCAAGAGTTTGAGACGGGGGGAAGGAGGAAAGAATAAGGTGAGCGAGGGCGGACTGGTGGCTATACTTCACCCTAACGGACCCTCCCTTCTTCCCGCCGCTCATCCCTCCATTTCCGCCTCTCCACCCCCTCTCTCTCTCTCTCCCCCACGGCTGGCGCTGAGTGATTGATGGATCCAGGTTTGACATGGCCCGGTTCACCCGAGGGCGTTAGCAAGGACACTGGCGAGATTTAGCCACATGCTGGGGAGAGAAAGACAGGGAAAGTAAAAAGGCAAAGAGAGGAAAGAGGTTGCACTCAACACTGTTGACCATCGTGCCTTGCCAGGGTTTCCAGGGTGAGTAAGCTTTCCCTCAAACCGCGCACCTGTTCCCAGTTTTCCATTGCATCACAAGGCTCTTCCACTCTGGGTAGGATGAAGTGAAATGATATGATTGTAACTGGATGAAGGCACACTAAACAAAATTAGTTTCAATGATAGATTTTCTTGCCGAGTGCAACATTTTTTCCCGATGGCATTAGAGCTCATTGACACAGCTCACTGTTTATAGGGAGACATCAGTGCAAATTGCATATGAAAGGGATTTTAAATGGGTTTTAACTCCTAAAGGCGACTCAAATAAGCAAAACGTTGGATAGGAAAGCCAATGGCCTAATGATGCAAGTGTATAAATCTGCTCCTCATCTTCAACCTCTGCCTCCCCTCTCTGAAACACTAACATATGACACACTTTTTTTTCCTTCATACCAACGTCCGACCATGAGCGTACCTGCAGCGCGTCCAGTCTGTGCGCGTCTCTAGGTTGAGTCGAGTGGAGGCTGTGTGCTGCTGCTGCGCTCCCCTCCAGGGGGGTCCTGGTCCTCCCAGTAAGCAAACACCCACTTGACACGGAGCCAGGCGAAGGGGAACAAGGCCCGCAGTGTCTCCCCGCTCCAAGTGCTTTGTCCTGGAGGAGGCTCCCGCCGCGGCTCCCGGCTCCTAACCCCACGTGACGCGCCTGGAGATGAGGGAGGCACTTGTCTCACGAACATTGTCTGCGCAGGGATCGCCACTTTCCCCTCTTGATTGATGATCGAATGGCAGCTGATGTATTTTCAAGGTGCCTTTTTCCAATTAGCGCCATGCTGCTATTTGTATGCATGAAAACATTATTCCACTGTTTTTTTTTGTTTTGTTTTTATTTGCACGCTAAAATGGAAATGCCAATGGAAAAGTAAGAAATAGGAAAAACAATATATATAGCAGTCAATATCCAGTATGGTGTTGGGACGTTTACTTTAGTAATGTACTCTGATGCAATTGCTAATAACCTGTCAAAGGTGCAATATGTCGGATTGATGCACAGCGTCGTCTGAAACTGCCTCAGCTCACCTTTTCGGTGTCAGAATTTGGGGATGCTGCGTCGAACAGTTTGTAACTTTCTAAACGTCTGTCTGGCAAGCACACCCGCTTCGCTCAGCAGTCGGCCAGGTGTGCAGGAACGCTGCTCCCTATAATTTCCCAAATGTTCCATTCCCACACAAAAACGCCGACGATTTTTCAGCCTCCCGCACTACGGAGACCATTTTAGACCACCTACATTTTTCGAGTGAGAGGATTCTCAGTGTCTAGACAGAAAGCCAAAATGGAGAGTAGAGGATGCCTTTTCAAATTTAGCCGGCCTAGTGTGGATGTACTCGCGGTTTCTTAAGGCATGATGCCGCAAAGTATAAAACTCCTTCAGGGATGCAATCCCGCCTCTGCGCAGTATACCTGCCCGCCTCGAGTCCTCCCAGTAAATAGGCAGTTTCATCCTCTCAGCGCCGGCAATATCTCCCAATCTCACCGTCTGCATGGTGATGAGTATATTGTGTATGTGTCTCCCAGCTGTCTCAGAGCTGTGTCTGGCTATCTGAGTAGTAAACACAACAACAACAGGTATCATCAGCTCTCCCTCTCACCGCCGCCTACCAGACTTCGGGCTTTTTGCTCTCTGTCTGGCTTGGCAGCAATGTGAAGTCAATAGGATGAATAAAACATACCTGAATCAGAACCCTCCACCCAGGGAAATGTCAAGCTGTCAGTATAGCTTAATGGGAAAACACAAGGTCGGTCCCCGGGGTCGGACAGTTTATCCAGTGGCAACTATTGTATCTGTATATGTTGCGATCGCTCAAGATTTAAGTGTGTTTCTCATTTAGTAATTACTTTTGTCTGAGGATTTTACTCCACGACGACATAATGGTCCAACCATTTAGTCTCGAGGCAAACATATTTTCTTTCTCACTTAGTTAGAGATTCACTTTCCACTGGGGCTCTCCAGTGTGAAAAACTTGTGTGCACCCATGATACTGCAAACCGCTTTGGGTAAAAACATCCTCTAAATTGCATATGGTTCGTGTTTATCAGTCAGCTGGCCCGCCGCTGAAAAAAAAAACTACTATTTAACACGCATTACTGCACATATTACACAACGCTCATCCCAGCTTTTGGTGGCGGTGGCTAACCCCTACAGCTAATTATCTTTAAATTAGGGCTGAGGTCTAGGTTTAATTAGGCTTAGCCACGAGGAGGTTTGAAGCTCAACACTAACTCCAGCAACTTCAGCTGCCAAAGCTCATCAGCCTAATGGAGACTCAAACGTGGAGGGCCCTCGGGGGCCCGACAGGCTAGCCTGACTTCCTGCCTTATGCCAACCAAGACACACACACACACACACACACACACACATCCACTGCTATTCATACACCAGCCAGATAATCAAGACATGATGAAGCTGGAGTGAGGCAGGTTGTGCATAAATGTGTGTTAAGCAGAGAAGTTTTTAAAGCATCATCTATCTAACTTTTTTAGGCATAAGGCTTAACTTCTGGTCTTCTCGTTTATCGCAATTACTTGTACTCAACCAAAAGGATGTGGAAAATTACAGCACTGTATTTAATTACAATTCCCAGTTCAATTTAATGCTATCTTAGTCTTTAACTCGTTTTCGGAGCAAAGTGTAATGTATCTGCTGTCTGCAGTTACAAGTTACTTTACAGAATAAGATTTTATTGACAAAAAACGTGATTGATTTATAAACTACCTGAACAATCATTTTCCACTCACTCGTTTGTTTTTTCTATTTATTTTCTATTTTACTTTATGCATATTTTTCTGATTCTTTTTCCTGTACTGTTGCAATTCGAGCTGTTGTAACAAGTGAATTTCCCTGCTGTGTGATAAATATAGCCAATCTTAATCTTAATCTCAAAATAAGATACTGTGCAACAAGATAAAACCATGTGTGCTCCACCTCTACCAGCTGTAACATTAAAATGCTTCCTACATGTTAAAGTATCAGTAATAGTCCAACCATTGGTGGACTCAGAGGTGGGGTAGGGGGGGCAATTACCCCCCTGGTGCCCCAATATTTGAGAAAGTTGCACAAAAGTGCCCTCTTGGATGCCCCCATGGTAGATAAAACATGATAAAATGCCCTCATAGGTGGCCTTTTCAGTCGACAAAGTGCCCTCTAGGGTATAAATGTATCATACATGTATGCACACAGGTGCACCACCACAAACAGCTGTTGTTGTTAGCTGTGCTGGGTCAGGCATGTGGGAACTGACCAATAAGAGCAGGCTAGATATTCCAGAGGGGGGAGTACAGAGCTGCAACTGATGTGTTGCTTGAGCATTAAAACATGTAAACCTGTTCTAGTAGTAACCCAAAATAAAATGACCAACCTGAAGATGTGCATAATATGCCTCCTTTAACAGAGTATTTTTACAAAGCGGAATTGCTTTTACTTCAGTAAACATTATGAGAAATGTTCCACCAAACAACAAGAGTTCAGCCAGTTTCAACAGCCAGTAAACTTTATGAAACAGATTTGGGTAATACTTGATTTACCATTAGTCATTAGTTGCTTTTTGTGTATAAGCACTTTAGCTCTTTATAAGTCAAAGCATTTATTAATGACTTATTCTTCAGCTACTAGACCGTGAACTAAGTGTTTCCTCCTACTTACTGCTTATTGATAGCTTCAAGGAAGTCGTTACACATGAATTACGATCTTAATATTATCAATCCCCGGTCAGTATGGGCATTATGAGGTGGTAATGCCACAAGAACAGTCATTCTCCCTCAATAAAACGTTATAAATGGTCTATCCGTATTAAACAAAACACAAAACAGCAAATCTTGGTAACTCACATTATGTTCCTCTATATTTAAGTGAGGTCTGGCTCATAACTAATTCATTGGTAGAACCTGTGTGGGTTAATACGTGTCAAACTGAGTGAATTACTAATGAGCTAGACCTCACTTTAGAATGTGGGTTGGAAAGACTTCATTCACAGAGTTCAATGGTCACTACTTAGAATTGTAGTTTTGTGTTTTTTTTTAAAATAAGAATAGACCATATTTATGAAGTGCTTAAGGAGGAAGGCCTCTTGTGGTGAACCAACTTCCTTACTTACTATAAGTATGCAGTAATTAGGAGGTGATTGGGGTAAAACTCTCAGCTAATGGCCTAGTCGTTAAGAATAAGGTGTTAAAAATTGCTTTATAATGACTGATAAGGAGCCAATAATTTGCATCCTCATAAGTAACTATGGTTAATACGTGCGCCATGATATAACATTTTCCCCTCAAACTCTCAAAACTCCAGAATGGTCTGTGGTCGTCCTCGGACTTGGCTTGATGCAGCACATACCTCTCCTTATTCAGCAAATTTGTAATACAAATTGGTCTGCTGGTTCCTTGCAGCCATCTGGTGTAAGGTAGACGGTCCGCCCTTTGAAAAAATCCTCTTGGATGAAAACAGGAGGCTGTAGCCAACCAGGGCCCAGATCTTCACTCTTCCATGCCAGTGCCTGTTTCTTACCTTTATTCCCCTGCCATCTCCTTCTGCTGTGGAAAATCGCAACTCTGCTGTTAACACTGAAAAAGGGAGGGATCGTGCGTGTAGGTTGCCTTTTATGCCTTAATGCCACTGACCACGGTAACATTTACATCGTTTGGGGGGGTCATATGCTGATGAGCATAGAAAGATTCACAAAAAACACAAAAAAACACAACTTGGTGAGCTCTGATCACACCCCATCTACTGTATATATGTTTCTGTTTATGTGCACACCCACGTGATTTGGCCCGAGACGTCAGATATTTGCTGCCAGGAGGGGATGGCCCATCGGATATATTGTCATTTCTCCTCCTCTTCCTACCCACCATCTGCCGCCAGCATTTTCCAAACTGACTTACTGTAACGGGAACAAGCAACCTGACAAATCAAGGACGAGAGGGAAGGAGGCGCAGGTTAAAAGCTTGGTCAGACAATGGAAGAGGAAGATGGGGACAAAGCACGAAGGCTGGTTGATCCTGCCGTAGGCCATTATCCACAATAAGCAGTAAATAATGCACGAATAAAGACAAAAAGAATAGTGAAGAAACCGAGAGTTGGAAGAAAACACAGAAGAAGGAGAAGCATGGTGAAAATGATAGTTGGCTTGCATGTGGTTCTATTCAAAGGATCTAATGAATACGAGGGGCGAGCTGAGGGCAGACCCCCGGGAGCCAACCTGTCCTTCAGCCAATCATTATTTTTTGAGTTTTGAGCTGTAGGGAGAGTCCCCGAGTCAGTCAGTATTATGGCATTTAGCAGACGCTTCTGTCCAAAGCGACTTACAGTAATTCCTCCACTGATGGCGGTGGCTGCCATGCAAGGTGCCGACCAGCACATCAGGAGTCCTCAGTATCATTCTTCCTCAGTATCATTCTTCCTCAGTATCTTTGGACACTTGACGTGCGGACCAGGGGAATCGAACCAGCGACTTTCCAATAACAAGTCGCTGGCTCTACCCCTGAGCCACAGCCGCCTCATCTTCTGTCACATTGCGTCCCTTCGGCTCCACCTCAGCTGCCCTCTCATTCTTCCTGCCTCAGCTCCAAAATCTGACAACATGGTAATGACTGTTATTGCAGTCTATAAACACAGTTATCACATAGCAGTGGTTTTTTTTTGGTTTTGGGGGGGTGTTTCATTAAAATTTGTTGGTATTGAGCTCCTTGCAACTTGACAAGTGTTTCAAGCTGGGACTGTCGCCCTGTTGATTTGCTTGTATTAAAGGTACAAAACGGGCATTGTTGATCCACCTTTATCCAGCGGCGAGGATATAGTAACAAAGCCGATGTCTGTGTTGTTCTGCGGCTGGCGAGATGTGAGCGGTGCAACTCACCACCCGGAAATTTAAAGAAGCAGCTAGAAGCAGTTGGCACCTAACTCGACCAATAAAATCAACTGCTGAAAATGTTTGCAAATTGGGGCGACGATCTCAGATCTGGAGGCTCCTTACCCTCCAAGGTGGGTCAAGATCAACCATCAAATAACAGAGATGACAAATGATCATTATTGCTGTGTTATGCCCTTGTAATGTTCTGAAAGCACTTCTGAAACATGTTCTCACTACAAACTAAGAAGCTCTTCCTACACCTCTAGTGTCATGGTGTCCTACTGGTTAGCACTGTTGACTAACAGCGAGAAGGTCCTCGGTTTATCGCTGGTTACTCTGGTTATAGATTCAGACCACTGAATTTGAAATCTAGTTTACTGTAATAACAAAGGTCAGCCAGCCTGCCAAATTATTAAAAACAGCCTTCATGTAAAGAGCCTTCCGATCCGTGACTGTGCTTAATAATGTCTGTTTGCAATTCATCCGTTAGCGTAGTTCGCCTTGCTACAGTCCTCTGGTCCATCTGTTTACCTGTCCTCTCTATTTGAAACACAGACGGACGGCAAATGGATAAATAAAGACTGAGCAGAAAATTGGCCGTGGGTGTGTTTGTTCTGCGGGGCATGTTGGCCGCCTCTCCGCGCTGACAGCCAGTCCGTCTCAGAGGATTGAGTGACGGCGAGGGGCAGCGGGGCTGGCAGGACGCTAATGGGCGCGATGCTAATGAGCTCCGAGCCAATAAACAAGCTTTTCCATCCCCTCACCTCACCTCTGATCTCCTCTCTTGTTTGTTTAACAGCCTCACAGGTAAGATGAGGCGAATTCAGCCACATTGCCAAAAAAAAAACAGTAAAAAAAACAAAAACAGGCTTGGATAGCAGAGGATGAAGCTCTTTTCAGTTTAGTCCCAACCAATTATTCCTTTTTTTCACATGAATTTAACATTTTTGCGAGGGACTGCTCAAATTTCCACCTGGAAAACGTACAATTTTCACAACGGAATGACGCACATTCATATGTAATTGGCCTTTGTGGATTAGAATTAACCTTGTTTTGACTGACGTTCTTCACTACATTTTAAATCCATCCCTCTCAGTACTTTGGCAACTTTTTATTCGAGTGGTTTAAAGTTCACGGCCTCAGATTTGATGTAAAAAAAAAAAAATGTAATGCACAAATTTGGGTGCATTTTCCGAGCTTTCCGGCGCACAAATCTGCTGCTCCAGATGATGATTGTTAAAAAAATTGCACTGCTTTAACAAGAATAGGACATTAGAGTACGCTTCACACCTGGGGAAATAACACAAAATTGACTCAGAAACAACCGTCTTGCCCTCGCCCCTTTATGCTTATGGATGCTTTTTCCGTGCTTTTTTAGCCTCTTTCTCTTTAACAACCTGTGATGTCTCGCGTTTTTTTGTCCCCCTCTCTTTCCTACCCCGGAGAAATGTCACTTGGGCCGGCATCGTCCGTCAAACTGGCATCTCTGACAGAGCGCTCGGCTAAAAGGCCATGCTCCGATTGGCATGGGATCCCCTGGCTGTGCTGTGTCAGGCCGCTGCCTTCTTCCCCTCTCCTCTCCACATTATTAGCATTCTCAAAATCTGGAAAGATATCGGCTCCCTCCAACACTCCCCCATCCACGTTTTGCTTTTTCCCCTCTTCTCCTCCCGCGTCTTTCCTCGGAGCCTCGGAGTGTTGCGTCAAGCTCTCAGTGGAGTTTATTTGTGGATTTCTTGTTTTTTTTTCTTCTTTCAAGTTGCACGTGTGTTGCTGAAAGCAAACAAATTCACCTTTTTCTTTTTTGGGGGGGGGGTTTGGACGCAGTAAAACGCAACCTCTGCAAAGTCAGCACAGTCTGTTTCACGTATTTGTTTTGTTCCTGAACAGATCGATGCCTGTTGTTTCAGAGAAAAAAAGATGTCTGCATTCCGTAGTGAAACTCACAATCGATGTGCCGATGAAGTGCGGCCAGGAATTCTCTCAGTGGGCTGACAACACTATTAATTGCTCATCTTGCTTTATCTGGAGCCTTTAGCTAATCACAATTCAGTTTGATAGGAATGAGAAGTGACCATGGGCTGTCTGAAGTGGAGAGCGGCCTCTTAGCTTGTCTCTTGTTTTTCCTTCTTTCTTTTTTTTTTTTTTTTTGTGCCAGTGATTAATATCGATTACTTGCAGGAACCAATAAAGCTGAGTCCCTTTGTGACTCCGAATGCAGGTTAGGGCCACCTCTTCAGGAATTCTCTCCCTTTTAATTAAGCGCAAACCATTTCGTCTGGCCCCGGGCTAAATGTAGTTGAAGTGTCACTGCAGTTTCCCTCAATTAAGTCTCCATCTGAACGAAGTTTGTCACACAAACGCAGCGGGACATCGAAACGGCGCTCGCACTCCGAGACACGCGCGCGCGAAAAAACATGTGGAAGACGGCTCTTTGGACGATATCCAGCTGCCCTCTTTCTGAGCGCGTCGACTCTCGTCGGCGAGATGAAGATGTGTCGGTTGTTTTTTGGGGCAGGCCGCCGCAGTGACATGCCCGCTGATTGTGCTCAGCTCCGTCTCTTCCCTCATACATATGGAGGAGGGACGACACCGCCGGCCAGAACTGGCACAGGCCACAGAGGGCAGTTTTTTTGCGCATGTGGGCACATTTGATCTACTGTATGTGTGTGTGTTTTTTTTCCCGAATTCTGGATATGCGCGCTTGTGGTCGGTGAGTTCACAAAGAAGTATCCTAAGGGTGGCTGATATCTCTGTTAACTGTGTGAGATCAGCCAAAGGGCTTTTTAAAAAAATATATATATAACCGTGAAAGCGGCTTGACCAGATAAATAGCAGAGCTGTTTGTGGTTTTGCCAGAGATTTCCGCACAGCGCACCTCCCAGGCCTCTTTGATCAAAATTATTTTAAAATGAGTGTGAACTCCGGCAGGGAGGCTTCCTGAATCTTGAAGGCTGCAAAAAAAATCCTACTTGAAGAGGAAGGACACATAAGAAAACATTTAAAAGGCAGTTTCCTCGGATTCTCGTAGGATAAGAGTGATGGGGTGTCCTTAGAACTTTATAACCGACGCTAAACGCCTTTATCTGAGCTCTCGTGGCGTAATCGTGCTCATTTTGCAGAGCTTATTGAATAATTGCGCGACAGCGTGAGGCGACAGAGCCAACACATTGGTGGGCGAAAGAATACGCTCAGCCGGATGTGCCCCCCCTCCCCGATTATGTCAGCCGATGTTTGCTCTGAGCCGAACTTGCTCATACAGTGCATTTAATCTGTTTGCGCCTGCACAGATGTGTTTGCGCGGGCCGACGCAACCTGAGGCATCTGCGCCGAGGAAGACCTCTGCTCCGAGCGCGATGCAACGCGCGCTCGCAGACGCATTGTTCTGCGTTTGCTGATAATGTAAGCTAACGTAATGAGTTCCGCATGGCAGGTGATTGCGCCCCCGCTTTGCATGCCCTGCAACAGCGCTCACCTCGCATAACCCGGTCCTGCAGCTCACAGAGGGACGGATGAGGAAGAAAAAAAAAAGATGACAATTTCCTTGTCTTTATGCCATTTTATGTTGGCTGTCCCTTGCGCGCACACACACACACACACATGCAAAGGGCGCTCTTGGAGGTGCGAGCGAAAACGTTTAACTTTGAAAGTTGGGCTCCTAATTAGCAGAATTAGTGGTAGATCAAAGAGGACAATTAAGGTTGTGGGGGGTGGTGTTTTTGGTAGCGAGGGCTCATTAGCATCACAACACATGGACACGGCCACGAGAAAGAGCGCGGCAGAAGGAGTCTCATTACGGAGCACTGCCGCGCGTACGCCGGGCCGCACGCAGGCAGATTGGCCGTCAGGAGAGAGAAGGGGACAGCCAGCCTCTAACACACACACACACACACACACACACACACGAGTAGGCATGGGCGCACTAGCACCTGTGGTCACGGGCCCAGATACAAGAGAACTCACTCCGTCTTTTTACGCACACGCACACACATTCAGACATACGGCGCGTACTGTTTGCCGGCACAAAGGAAAACAAAAGCTAGTCCCTGCCTGCTCTCATCCAATTTCAGCTTAATTAAGAGGGGAATTAACTTTGATCTGCCGCAGTGTAGTAGGAGCGCGGCGGCCCCGGCCTGTAGAAAAACCACAAACCCATAAGTATTCCTCAGCCTCACCCTCAAAGTCAGACTCAGAGTGTTTTCCATTCACTCCGCACTGTTTGAAGTCAATACAGATAAGAGCAGGAAAGATTCTATTAGGACTACCTGAGCCTTCCTCGTTAGCTAGATCTAACAAACTCCTGGCGGCGAGCCACCCCGCGTGGCTCTCCGCACTAATGGCATAAGCAGAACAAAAGATCAAAGGTTTTTTGGGATGGCCCTTTATTTCAGCGGCATCAGTCACTGGTTCCGAGTCCTCGGTCCATCGACATTAATGATGCGCCGCAGCGTGTGCTTTGAAAGGGGACAATTTTATTTCCTCTTTGCGAGGTTTAAGTATGTTTTAATGCAAACAATGACGTAAGGGATCTCTCTGCATATCATGGAAATATATGTTCCACTGGGATCGTCAGGAATCGCTTTTGTTTCTCCTTTCAAAGCATTTCCTCAATAATCACATAACACACATCTTGGCACGGTTCTGGTTGCTTTCACCATCCAGTGCTCTCAGTCTCGAAAAATGTTGAAACGAGATCTCTGCGGAGACTTCTGCTGAGATCATTTCACTCGTTTCCAATGCACATATTTCCGAGTTTTCCTTTAAACAAGGGCTTTTGTTTCAACCCCTCGTGCCAGAATAAATGTTGGCAGCGCACGCTCCTGCAATCCAGAGTTGTGTTGAAGCATAGTGTTTCTTAACGCTGCAACTTACCTTTTCTTCCGGTTAGCTGTCAATTTTATGTTTTGACGACACTGTGCATATGCTCTGGTCAGGTTTAGGCACAAAACCACTTGGTTAGGGTTAGGAACACGTGACGGTTTGAATAGAAATACTTGTTTTGGTCGCCACTGACTGAAGTCCTGACGTCTCATTAAATACACTCGGTTTTGCTGCGACAAACATGGCTGGAAATTGTCCAGAGGTCTCCTTAAAGATATACAAAAGTTGAAACTCAGTCTTGAACTGTGGTCACTGGCTTCATTCATAGAAACTCGACTTTGGTCTTCGCTCTCTTAGCAATACACTTGCACGAATCGGGATTTTTGCACAGTTTTTAAAATGTAATTTTATTTCCTGTCTAAATGTTGCAAGAAAACTCACGTTTCATGCAATGTGACCATTGATTGATTTGTACCTGCGTGAACAGCTTGGTTTTGTTTGGTCCTCAACCAAATTCTCAATGTAAGAAATGTGTTTGTCTGCATATTAAAGACTGAGAGAGGACAGAGGATGTTAAATCAGTAATGATGAAAGATTGCCCATGTGCCGAAGTTAGCAAGAAAAAGGCTTGATTCAAAAAACCGAAATGGAAAAAGTAAACATTCTGAGATGAGCACATGATGACCACAGAGGGCAGTGTGAATAAAAGTTAAAATAATCATGACTTGTTAAATATTTGCTGAGAGTTTCTGGCTAGTTGCTCACTACATGATGTCTTTCAGCTGTTTACCTCAGCAGACGCTCTCTGACAACACGGGCGACCACCTTATCCTCAGTGCTCGGTGGCCTTCACCCATACCACATGTATTCCCCTAGAAGAACGCCAGCAGAGAGCGGCAGTAACGTGCCTTCTCTCCAGCTCCCTCCATGCTTTCCTTTCCCGTTGAGGTGTTGAAAAGCTTCCTCTTCCTGCCACCGTCTCCCCCCCGTTTTCCTCCATCTCTGGGGAGCGCCAGATCCGTCTATCAGCAAAGCCCTGCAGGCCACACAAGGGTGGGACAGCGGGATTGGGGGGTGCGGAGGCCGCTCTGACTGACAGTACTGATAATCACTGTAATGGGCGCAGGGTGAGGAAAGTGGAGGGTAAGCAGCTGTTTCCTCAAATGCCACCACCAGCGTCCTCCACACAGGTGATACTGTTCGCTGTGAGAGAGGGACGCGGCGGGGCCGAGGGAGTAAAAACCATTGGAAGGGGAGAGGAAAGATAACGGGAGGGGACGCTCACCGAGGGCCGAGGAGACGTGCAGTCAGAGAAGATAAATCTCATTCATCTTCCTCTAGTGCAAACTGTCAAATATCTGCTCTGAAGGAACTAAACTCCGGTCCGGTGACAAAGTTCGGAGAGCTTTTTCAATTACGCCTCTCCAGACGTTTCATGCATTTATTTCTTTATTTCTTTAGATATTCTCTCCTCCTGTTTTGTGTGTTTTTTGGGGGTTGCGAATGTAATTAATTTGAACTTGCCATAGCTAAACAGGTCATTTAATTTGGGGCTTTCCTTCACAAAATTCCAATGAAAGAGCAAGTGGGAAATGCCAAAAATCTGTATGTAATCCAGATATGACACACACTTAACATGTGGAAACCTGAAGCTTTGAATTTTCAGCAAAAAAACTATTTCAGAATTGTGAATGCACAAATGTGTGAAGGGGATCTCAAGAAAACATTAGGAATCACATAAATTGCGCACATTTGTTTGATTCGTTGATCGCTTTCGTAACGATGAAGCAGAATAGTTTCGACCGAAATGCACGAGGCGACAGGCGGGGAAATGCAATGGGGGAAGTTTGAATCAGGATCACGGCACACGAGGAACAGGCCAACACAGCAGCAGGATCATGGAAACTCAACAGATGACTCAACAAAGACTGAACTGAAGCCTGGACTTTAAGGGAACATGGCTGGGCTAATTAGACAGGTGAGGAGCACAAGAACACAGGAGGGAAACTGCAAAAAGACACAACAAAAACCAAGAAAACGCGTAAAACACCGTGAAATGAAACTGAAATGACGGGACGACGGCAGACTGTGTCTCTAAATTGTAAATATAGCGCTGCAAATTTGGGCTAAGATGGGATTCAACAGACTGGCCCCTTAATCTTATTGGCATCTACATAATTTCGATGTTAACCAATTAATTAATCATGTCTTCATATGATTCATTATTTATGCAATTTAATGCAATGATTCTCATAATATATTTACCACAAGAGCAACAAGAACTTGAATGGCACTAAGTTGAGCACAAACAACCACGAGGCCCTTTAAAGCCAGTCCAGCCTTATCTAATATCAAACCCGATAGCCCTGAATTTTCATCAAGATCCGTGGATTATTCCTTCAGAAATTTACGAAAAAAACGTCTTATCTCTCAGTGTTAAAGAAAGTGCAAAGAGATTCCTGGACGCGTCCCTTTTATCCAGATCTGCACCAAAGGTTAATGGGGTCTATTCTGGGCCCAGACCCGTCCTCCATCCGAGTCTCGTGAAAATCCAATCAGTACTTTTTGTGTAATCCTGCTGACAAACAAACCAAAGAAAAGCAAAAGGTGAGAGACAGACCGAGGAGAGGGTGCGGAAGGTGAGACCAGGGTGGGCGGCGGCTGTGTGTGTTTTGGGACTGAATAGTATTGTGTGGCTTGTAAAAGTCACATGGGGCAGGACAGACATTTCACAACATTAATTCTGCACCATTATGATCTATTTATGTGATTTATTATCATTATGAAATATCACATTCTCTGCCATGGTACACTGTGAGGAGTTATTTTACTGCTTATTTGCTGCAGGTTGTCCAGAGTCCGTTTCGATTGACTGACCTCAGGTCAGGTCAGTGGTCCCAGCGTCCTCTCGTCGCTGGCATGTCAAACCTGTCCAGATTATACCACAACTCTACCCCGCTGTAACCGAAAGCATGTGCTCCTCATGGCTGTGCTTTTCTTGACTGAGCGAATCGAATATATTCTTTGCAGAAATGTAGTTTAAGGAGGCTGAAGGTTTAAAATGTTTGTTTTTTTGACTGTGACATTCCTGAAATGCTGCCCTTCGCTGCCTCGGCCCTTGCTTTTCATACAAGAGCACATCTCAGGATCGAGTGAATGTCCTGAGTGAACGCTGTCGGCATGCTGAACACAGTCATTTTCGTAAGCATGCTGCGGAAAAGAAGCGTGTAAATAGAATTGTTCCACAGCTTAGACGGCGTGCAGTCTGACGAGTGTGTGACACTTTCAGGACAGAAGGGAAAGTTGCTAATGACATTTCTTAAAAAAACAAAAAAAAGAAAAAAGAAAAGCAAACCTCCCCCTTTCATGTGCTTAATGTCTTATTTTTCCCTCTTTATTCCACCTTTATCATTATTATTTCTCTGTCATTCTTCTCTTCTGTGTCCCTCTGTTTTTCGCGGTTCCTCATTTTCTCTTTAATATCTGCTCATTACACTGAATAAATAGTATTTTCTGTGCGCCGCACGTCGAACATGGCAGTTATCTGTAAAAACACAGCTGTGAAGGTACAGATATGCCTGCACACAGCAGCCACACTTTGCGCCGGGCCTTTGAACTACAAGCACGGCTAATCATATTTTGTCCTCGGCACCACTTCCAGGGCTGGATCAGTGTTGATACAATACAAAAGTGCCGCTAAGTCCCTCAGTGTGTTTTTTTCTGGCTGTCTGTTTTTTTTTTTTTTTCTCCGGCTAATGGAGGGACAGCAAATTGAATGACTTTCATTTTAATTCTGTTTTACTGAATATTTATCATTAAGGCTTCGGTTTGCTTTCATGTGAGATGTGCTCACTGTTAGGAAATTACATTCTGAATCGCATTTTTTTTTTTTTTTCGCGAGGCTGTTTTGATGTTTTGTCCCTGATCCGAGCTGCGGCTCCGGCGCCTGACCCGGCTAATAAATACATTCCCTTTTTTACTTTTTACAGAGCCGCACATAAACGCCACAGCACCGCCGCGGTTATTAAAGGACCTTGTCATCGGTCATAACAGAATCCAGAGGAGGAGTGGTGTGCAGTGGTTTATAAAATAACCGTTTATAATATACGGTCTGTTCTGGCGAAATGGAAATGAGGACAACATGCAGAGAAATGTACAGATAACGCAGGAAATCACAGCTGCTGCAAGATGCCAACAGTTGTCAGCTGATTGAGTTGTTTATCTGAAGCGTTTCTAACCATCAGTCCTACTTTAATTGCCTCGACCAACCAGTTCCACCTGCGAAGCCGGCTGCATAGCACCTGCTGTCATGGAAAAAACATAACATAATTTAACTTTCAGGTGTTTTTGATGAAGAGCTTCCTTATGGCCAGCGTGCAGATTTGATCAGCTTGTGATGTTTCCCGCTCTTTACATTTGTTTTCAGACTCTTTTTACTCCATACATTTCTTTATTCTTTCCTTTCTTTGCTTTTTTCTCTCTTCTTCTTCTTGTTCTTTCGTTTTCTTTTTTGTCTTATTTTTAGAAACTTATGCACCAAAATAAAAAAAAATTAAAATAAAATACAGATACATTCTAAAAGCTGTTATTTAGAATTGTCCTGGTTTAACAGTAAAAAAAACTGTAATCTTTGTCTCTGCAACAGCACACAGAGTCTCACTTCAGTAAAAGTGAATGCTTTGCTGTTAACTCAAAGGGGCTAAACTCAGAATTTTAACATTTACAATATTAATGAGGTAATAATACAGAGAGAAATATGATTCTTTTTGTCCATGACTGGATAATCAAGCTGTTCTCAGAGGAAAAAGAAGCTCCCCAGAACGTTGTTTGAAGCTTGAAAGGTGGCAGGGTCCGCCGCATATAGACAAAGCAAAACAGTATGGAATTGTGTCGTCCTTTAAGGTCAGGTTGTCGAAAATGCTGAAAAGAAAGAGTTTGTTTATTTAGGTTGTTAAGGCATATAAATCAGTCAGTGATCTTTCTCTCTCGATTAAAATGAGTTCCCCAAAACTACACAGTGCACCTTTTAAACTTTAGGATCCTGCAGCCTTTAAAAGTTGACTCATACTTTAGAAGTCCGAATACTTCGGTCTTCTGCTGCCTGAATTTAACTCTGGAAATTTTTACCCTCTGCTCAAAAAATACGTTGCTTTGTTCTCTGGAAGAACAGTCGGACTGGAAACATCTGGCTAATTGCTGGTCACTTCATTCGAGTTTCAGCAGACCCGACCGACTGGCTGTCACATTAGTAATCCACCCGGCCTGTCAGTCTTGAATATGATGGCTGAAGCTACGGTATCCGGCTGAATGTATTAACTCTGATGGCTTTCAAAGGCGCATCAAATAAACTTGGAGTAAAGAGAGCGAGGGGAGAGAGAGAGAGAGAGAGAGGGGGAGAGAGAGAGAGAGAGAGAGAGTATGTGTGTTTATTTGTGCACGACATGTCCAAAATAGCTGTTGGTTACTTTGCACTGTCCTATGAAAATCAAAGCCTTCCGGCTCCCTCGGTTCCCCTTCTTGCCTGCCCTGTTTTATTAATATTTCCTCACAGTATTGCCCACTTTCATATACTTCAAACTTGTTATCCATGTCTTTTTGAATTTAATTTGCATCAATTTAGAAATAGATGAGATGCCAGCTCTCGCTATCTCTTTTTTGTTTCTAAGTGATGGGCAACTCTCAGCCCCCGTTTTCTCTTCTTTATCCAGTAGTGATTAATCTAGCCAAATAGCTGGAATTAGCAATGTAAAAATCTGCTTATCCACTGCCAGCTGGAGCAGATGCTCAAATTAAGCATCGGTGCCAGATTTCTCGACTGGCATGGAGCTAAGCTGGAAGGCCGACGCCGAGGAGGGAGAGGGGGAGGGGAGGGGGGCGAGAAAAATAAAAAAAAATAAAAAAAATAACAAGAAAACAGGTTGAAGAGCTGGAGAAGGAAAAACGTGCTCTGTGAGAGAGAGAGAGAAACAAAGAGAAAGACAAAATAAGAGGGAGAGAGAGAGGGAGGGAGAGAAGGAGGGGGTAGGGAAGAGCGAGCATGGGAATAAGAAATGGCAAATTCTTTAGTTTCAGCCAATTAGGCTGAGAAGCCACTGGTAATTAACTCTCGAGGGACCCACTGAACAGTCATGCACCTCGTTTACATAATGAGGATGAGAGGAGAGGCTCTTTTCTCCTCTTTCTCCCTGTTTCTCTCGCTCTCGTTCTCTGTCGCTGGCCTGTTGAACCAAAGCAGAACATCGCTTTCCCTCTCTTCCTCATGGCCGGTGTCAAACATCTCCCACTGACCCGGTACGCCAGGACGTGCGCTCTGCGGGATTCGACTTGAAACATTTTGAAACTTTGCATTGTTTGTAAAAATGGACATCAAACCCCAAAGGTTCCTCCGGCATCCCATATATATCAGACATGTCTACGTCTCGGACTTGTTTTCTGCTCCGCGCAGATTTCCAAACTCACCGCGTATAAAGCGGAGGGTTTGATCATGTAAATTTATGATAATCCCTTTGATTTCCTCCTTCTGGCCTTCGCCCCACTCCGACACCTTTCATTTCCTCCTCCCCAGATATGGGAAGCGATGGACTCGGACTTAAGTCCAGACGCCCTTTTTTTCTTCGCCGAAAAGACCCAGAATATGAAAGCAAAACCGCCAAGTGTTGGAAGGGCATAAATCTAGTTCTCATAGCTACAGGTTAAAGGGGCATTCCCCCTCCGTAATGCGCTGAACACACTAAATTATTCCCACCCCCCCCAACCACAAATTCTTTTTATCTACCCTTCAGGACGCCACCGTCCCAAATTGTATTTTCTCCTTGTCCATGAAGATTAAAGGATTTTTCGCAAGGTCTGGCTTCATTTCATATTCGGTCGGAAATCCTGTGTATGAAATGCAACAAATTCAAACTCATCAACCTGAAAATAAGGTTTTCCGAGCAGGTGCCGCTGGGAAGTCTCGAGTGTGCGGACCTCATTGAGCTGTAATTAAAACAACCAGGATTTAGTGCGCTCTGGTGACCTAAGAGTGGAGGAAGCACTCCTGACACATTCATTCACACACACACACACACGAGGCAGGGTGGGATGTGACGCACAACGTGAGTTTAAAACCACTGAAGCAACTGTGACTGCAAGGAGCCGCGAGACGGGGGGAAAAAGTTTGTCGCGGTTTCTCAAGAGTTCTGGTCCTCGTGAACTCTCCGACGGATCCTCCTCCCCCCCGCACGAGGTTGAACGTAGCTCAGGGGTAGCGCGAGTGTAACGTAACAGGAAGAAATTCATATCTCCAGGTTGTGTGTTTTTTATTTTTTTTTTTTCCCCGCTGCTGCCTTATTTTCCCTCTTCCTTTGATGGCGGAGTCGGGATAAAAGCGTTAAGTTCACTTCCTCTTTTATTAAAGGAGGCTTAATTTAATTAGCCTGCGCTGCGTGAGCCTGCTATCAGGGCCCTTCTGTTCCCATACCCAAGGTTTCTGACGCTCTGAGGAAGAGGAGGGAGGGGGGGGGGAGAAAAAAGGGAAAACTGTCGGGTGGTCTCCAAGGAGGAAGTGTCCTTTTAATCAGACTTCTGCTAAGATCCCATTGCCATCTCCTGAGAGGGAGGGAGGGCAACACATAGACAGATGGACAGACATACAGTAAAGGAGGATGGGAAATATATTCAAGAATATGCAACATTTAAGACAATAAGATCAGAGGGAAGCTTGGATTGTGGACAAAAAGGGCCTCAGCTACACAGGGATGGTAATGATAATGTGTAGTACGACCTGTGACTGTAACGGGTCTCCAGCCTCCTGACTTATTTTATTCTTTATTATGTTTACAGCAGCACTGTTAATAATTAAGGATTCCTTTTTTAAATTATGTAATCATTCCCCTATTTCCCAATTGATCCGCTATCTTAAAGAGCAGATAGAATATTAAAAGGTTGAAGTGCTGAGTCCCTGCACGTAGATTTCTGTTGATCTTTACATAAATCCACAAAAAAAAGCATTAAAGGGAAGCGTAAACAGTTAATTCTACGTTGTTAAACACTCATCACGTCTAAATGCAGGGCTAATGGAGAAATAAGAAAATGAGTAATGTGTCCGTCCTGACTCTGAAAAACATCTGGATCGTCTTAATATGTTTAAAACCCCACCCATGATAACGATGAGCTGTATGATGTCATGCGAAGAACCGTTCGATTCGCCCGAGGTGATGAACATCTTTGAAATAATAAGAAAACTTAATTAAAAGGACGTCGATCCCAAATGGTCGGACCACAGAGACAATGAAACTTCACATATATCAGATGTAACAAAACATACACTGAATGTATCAGACACAGCCCAGATGGTTATAAATGACATGAAAGAAGATACAATTAATGTTGTACAATGCAAAAAGTATTAAAAACTTAGATAAGTCAGTATCTTCGTAGTAATTTATGGAGCTTCACAGCAAAACGGCATTGCAGCATTCTCCTAAACTGAAACTTCTCCTGAATTCTTGTTTTAAAATGTGGAATAAACAACTCGTCCAGCACAATCCAAGTCTCAGAAAAAGACGTTATTTTCTAGTTTATTTTCTATTAACGTGCACTTTTAAAAGCACCGTGTGCAGTTTCTGCCAGTGGGGTCCCTCAAAGAAAGACGTAAGCAGCAGAGGATCAGGAGTGTTTCTCCTCACTGTTAAACAACCTGTTAAGTTCAAGTTATTCAAGAGACGTGAAGTCATGTTCGTTTGACATTCTGTACTCTCTGATGTATCGTCTGATGTTCTCACAGACGTTAAAGTGACAGGCACTGTCACATTGAATAAACCTACAGATTTCACTGCATTCAAACATTGTTAGAAACATCGGACACAACATAGAACAGAGGTAGGGTCGTTTTTAGATATTTGAATGCCGAAATGTTGCATATTATATCTTTAATAGCTCCGGCTAACAGTTAAAGAGATAAAATTAAGGAAGCTACGTTCATATTTTTAAATTCCACTTTATTCACGGTATAGCTTCTTGTCGACGGTCGTCTGCAGTGCTGTCAGAATGCATGGTTTGGAGTCAGAGGCATCTTCTCGTTAATAAAGCCATTCTGGCACCACTAAAGCAACAATTACATACAGTATGTCTTACTGCTAATACACGCATTAAAGCACGAGGTCGCACAAAGCCTCACAATGCCGTCTTTGCACAGAATTCACTAATCTGACTAATGTGTGTGTGAAAAAAAGTGATTGCATCAGTTATGCCTGCTCTGTGAATATTAATGCCGATCAGGATCAAGAGTCCACACTGTGGTGAGGGGAGTGGGCAGCCTGATTCTGTCAGCACATGGATGGCTATTAGAATACATGGCCTCATGACTGTCACTCTTAGCCCTTAAACTGGGCCAAAGTCATGAGTTCACATCACCGCGACCATAGGGAGATACTCGGCCTCGCGGCAGGAAGGCAGCTCATGGAAATTGTTTTGAAAAGTAAAAAGAAGTGAGCGGGGTCAATTATTTTATTTTTCTTTTTCAAACAAATCCGGATATTTGTAGTGGTTTCATATTCATGAAAAACCACAACGGAAATCACATGAAAACACCTTTTGCAAATCAAGTGCGCCGCATTTTAAACATTCCTCTTATTTACTTACCCATTTGAACTCGACGCATAATCAGCAAGTAATTTGGTTTTTCTCTCTGTTTTCTCTCCCCTGTAACTGATCTTCGGAGGCCGTGCTTGATGCGAGGAGAGCTCGTTTGATTCTCACGACAGGAAAGCGCACCTTTATTTGGAATGCATGAGGACGTAAAATCCATGCGAAAATCAGTTTAAACCTGTCGCGCGTCATCCTGCTAGAATATTGATTTGAGCTCCGCTGAACATGTCGGAAATCTCCAGATCAAACCAACGCGGTACCTCTTGAAAAGTGTGCTCGCCGGGGCCCACGAGTAACTTTAATGTGCATACGACATGCCGGTACAGTCATCACGGCCATTAAGTTTAAATCTGGGTCATGTTCAAATGCCGTCATTTTCACTGTCAGTCAAGAAATGCTAATGGTTTCAATGTCGGCAAACTGGTTTGTGTTTCATGAGTCACGCATGGAAGGACTTGTTTCTGTCCTCAGGTGTGAGGAAGTCGTTGAACCAGCAAGTTCCAACCTTACTTAATGGTGACCTGCTGGCGACACGAAAACAACTCTGTGATGTCCGCTGGAAATAGCGCTCGCTCCGAAAATATAAACATTAAAATAGGTGTGTGCTTCCAGGATTTTTTTTTTTTTCCTCCCACATTACTTCAGCACCGTCTGCGTCTTCCTCTTTTACCCAATTACGATTTAAAGAGAAAAGGGGAAAATAATGAGAGAAGCAACATTCCTGCACACCTTCTCACTCTGTGCCTATGCCCATGCTGGGGACCGTTCTGTCCGCGCTCCATTTTTGTCTAAGAGTTATTGATCGTTAATGAGTACAAATGTCTCCTCCGAGCGATGTCATTAAAGGACACCAAATCCTAGTTGTGTTAATTAAAACTTAATGGAATGAGGATTGAAAAAAGAAAAAAAAAAAAAGGAAAAAACAAGAAATCACGGGCCCCTCATTATAGGACGGTGTTAGGAAAATATGGGTTTCAAGTTAATTAGACATTTTATACACTTTGCTGAGGGAATAGATTGCGTTAAAAGTCTCATAAGTTCAGTGTTGTATCCACATATCTAATAAATGTAGGACTGCTGAGAAAGCTGTAACCGAGAGAGGGGACGTTTCAGGCGAGGAACCATATAGTGTGCAGTTTCACTACAAATGAGTTGCCCCATTTACTGGTGCCACAGTTGCTATTATTTCATGACCTCGCAGAGTTTCGCACTTCACTGGGGAACCAGAGAAAAGGATGCCCACTCTCTCCCTCTCTATTAGCTCCTTTTCTTTTAGAAAATCCAATAATGTCCACAACTCTGACAGCCCGCCGGAAAGTCAAAACACGAGTCAACTCTAACGCCAGGGTTAAGAATTGATGCTTTTTTGTTGCTGCACCGGTCGGGCAAGTGGATTAGAAATCTACCTGCCTGACGCCGATGTTTGCTGTAGTCATAACGTAACAACACGGACTAAAGTTAATTGTCATGTTTAAGCTTATTTAAGTAAATGAAGCAGAACTTTTACAGTGTAGTAGAGGCAAAAAGCATTCTTGCATATTCAATACTTTAAAGGACCTGCTTGTGCTTTTCTTTTCTTTTTTTCTTTCCTTCAGAGTTTGTATAGCTTCTTGCATGTAAAAGGTTTCGGGAGTTAAAAAGCCCAAAGTCAACGCCAGTGGGAGCTCCTCTCTCCCACACGAAACACTGCTCCTAAAAAGCCTCGTCAGCAGCCCCGCCTTCAATTCTGTGACTCTGTGACATCACGCTACGTCACACACTTGCCTAATATATGCTTATATTCAGCGTAGAAGTGAAGCTAACAGGAAGATGAAAACAAGACAGTGCGGAACCGGAGACACAGCGAGCAGTGCTGGCTCAGGCGCATGTGAGTTGACCAATCAGACGGGACTGAGTATTCCAGAGGGGGCCCTTAAAGAGACAGGAGCTAAAACACAGCATTTCAGGCAGAGGGGGCGAAACAGTGCTGTAGCAAACCTGGTGTGTAAATGTATGGGTCTAATTCTGATTCTTGGGAAAGTAAGTTGCTGTATTTACTAGCCCAACGTAGCTTTTACATGTTGCAGGTAATCAGACAATCCTTACTGTTGAACACTGAAAACCTCGTAAATACACCCCTATTTGCCACAACCCTTCCAGCTAAGAATCACCCTCCTCCACCACGTCACACGGGCAGAATAGTAAAATCTTTCAACTCTTTCTCTTCAAAGACCCAATGCAAAAGTTGGGAAACACCCATTCCCTGAATACCTAAAGCTTAAATCCTCTATCAGATCCCAAATTAACATGACTGACGATGCACTTCGCCTCACCTTCTTAAATATTCAAGCTGTAAAAACTTAACCTCTTAACTTTACTAATGTAATCCCACTTCATCTGTCCAGTCTCACACACTATAACACATGCACACCACTGCCCTCCCATACGTACACATAATATAAGCACCCCACCCTTAAACAATGCCCTGGTTAAGCAGATCTAACCTCTTCTTTCAGACTTCCATCATCACTTTTATAATAGCATTACATTGAAATACAATACGAGTGTTGGGAACTATAAAAGTCACCGCAGGTTCCTCATCTTCTAACTTCGCTTCCAATAAATCTGGCCCATCTGTGTCACCCTGCTAACCCTTCGCTGAGGCATGGTAACAATTAAAGTCACAAATCTCCAGTGTTATTGGACGGGCTGCAAGTCGTTTTATTTCCTCGAACGCAGCACGCTGAGTGTTTGTAGTGTGATATTAATAAAAGCTCGCCGCACCTGTGGGACACCGTGGCTCTGGCCAGAAATCTGTTTCTGGGTTTCGGTGTTTATAAATCCCCCTCGCTGTGAAATCTGCAGCCCGACGTGTCCGCCTCTCCGGGGATCTGCGTCAGGGGGTCAGCGACTCATAACAAAGATGGACCATGTTCATTTGGAGATGTAGACATTATCCATATCATCAAGACTTTTAGATTAACGATAGTCCTCATGACCACTAGTATGGGAAAGAGTTTGCTTATGGTGATGAACCAGTACGAAGCTTTATCGTGTCTTTCTGCTCATTGTTTTGGTGCTCAGACCCACAAGGTTACTGTTTTGTGTCACTTCCAGTTCAATAGGAGCATTGTTTCTGGCCACAGCAGGCAACTGACAGGCAAAATAAGCTACTAGCCAGTGAACACAGCGCAACATCTAGAGCCAGGCATTTTCCTGAGGGGGCGGTGGAGACCAAAACAGATCTAAAATGAGACAATATTGGACTGATATATTGGTCTTTTTATATATTGGTGTTTCTTTGTATTTCCCAAATGTGTAAATAGGCAACTGTTTAGACAGTGTGCCTCTGGTGGACTGAAACTTCTTCACAGCGTTCTTCACAGTTTGTATGATGTAAGGCGTAAAGCACCTGCGCCGTTAAAATCGACCGCTCATGTCACGAACACTGAGGCTCACTTCTTGTACATCTTTCTTTAAAGGGCAAGAGATTTTGTTTTATACCGCAGTCTGTCTTCTCAGAGTGACTTGACTTTTCAGCAAAGGAGTGCCTCTTTCCTCTCTCTGTATATCTCTCCCCGCGCCTTCAGACACCCCGGAGGCCCGAGGGCATCCTGTCAAATAGACGCTACTCCAGCATTTTGTCTTTCTGATGTCTTGCGAGCGCCGGGCTCCACAGCAGGTGCGATGCTTTTCAAGATGAGATGACGAGGTTGATAGATCCAATTCCTTTTTCTCCCTTTCTTTATTCTTACGCTGTTTTGTCGTGAAGCTAAAGGAGTTTGACCTTTGTGCTGGCTGTGAGGCGGTGAACGTCGGCACGCGAGGTCTCAGAGCAGCTGGAGAGGATAGGAAACAGGTTGCAGCTCTCGAAACAGGGTAGTACGATAACTTGGAACATGAATGTTGCTGGCGGTTAAGTCCGTGGGTGTGCAAAGAAAGTCGAGGACGAAAGAAAGTAGTCACCTACAAACAATTTTTGTTTATGTCTCTGAGGTGTGTCTTGTACTCTCAACATCAGGAGTATGTTGCACGTTCGAAATACTGTATCACCATCGCATCGTCATAAGGAAGTGAAAGATGTTTGTTTATTACAATATTTTGTGCCGTCCTTGTTTGACTAAATTGTGTGTGTTTTGCTGTGTGTTTACCCTGTATGTATCTGTGTGTGTGTGTGTGTTCGGTTCATCTGTCCCTGAGCTGTGTATATTCAGACACCAGCTAATTATGGGGAAGATCTTTGCACCAGTGTGCAGCTGCTCGGTCAGAGTGTGCAGCCGTTTTCTTTTGCTCGATCAATAATATAATTGCAGTGCAATTATTAATGCAACCGGGCCTCACCTGAAAGAAAACCAAAGCAGTCGTGACTCGGCTGGATGAGCTCCCACACAGTCCATTCAGTGATTCTGGGTGTAGCATTTCAGGCGTTAACAAACGATTTTGAGGGGAGCTGATATTCTTACACTGTCAGACGAGATCGAGTCTGCCTCCAGAAGTTTCGAGGAATGAGGGGATATTTGTGCATATTTATTCTCTTCAGTAAACACAAATAACGCTCAATGTATGTGAAAGTGCTGAAAAATGGATTCAGGTTGTTTAGCAGCTTTGATTTTGGGCAGATACTACAGGAAGAGTCGTTAGCTCAGACCAGTGGTGGAAAGCTACATTACTGAAATATTACTCAGTTACTAGGAAACTACTGGTATTAAAATAATACTTGAGCAAAAAGTACAAAGTATTCTTCTCAAACACAATTAACAAAGACACGTTATCAGTAGCAGGCGTTCAGTCAAAGGGGTTTCTGTTTCAGCGGTCATGGTCACCTCTCCAAACCTTAGCCCACTGCAGAGTTTTGTGTTTCTTGTCCTTATGTCACGGTTTTCATTGGCTGTTCCTGATCGGAAAGTCTTAAAAATGCAGATGAAAGGGGTTAAGATTATAATTCAGACCTTACTCGTGATTTAGAAGTAGATTAGTAGATTAGATGGTGCTATTCTTCCTTAAATACTAGTTAAATCACAGATTTGAAAAAAAAAAATACTAAATATAAAAGTACAGGTACCCAAAATAATGACTTAATTACAGTAATCTGAGCAGGTGCAATCAGTTACTGCCACCCTGGGCTCTGACAGCTAGTTTACATACAAGTGGGATTTCTCGGAATGAGTTTTTGAATGACAAAAGGGACTTTCCTTGATGTGAGAGCTTTACTATTTTTGGCGACAGCTTTTTTTACTTGTGCCAGTTTTTTTTCTTTTTATCCTCCATTTCTCCAATGTAAGAAGATTCAAAGGTGCTTCTTCAGTGATACATTAAACAATTGTCTAATGTGCTGTAAGAAATTAGAATTAACTGCTGAACAAGTTGACTCATTCTGAGTAATCAAATAAACAATAGATATTACACATGATAATGAGACACAATTATTTAATCTGATGTTTTGGATAAAAAACAACAGGATGCAGTCGTTATACAAGAAGCTGTAGACGTGATACAGTATTGCGCTGTCAACAACTCTAGTTGACAGATCAATGTTCATGTTGTACAGTGAGCGGTGTTAAACAGGTGAGTGGTCTTCGCCTGCTGGCAGTTGCAGCTGAGCACTATAGACATCATTTCAGCGGGAGGATTTCAAGCTGTGAGGGAACTTGGTGTAAGACCGTGTGCTGTGATGCTGAATGCTTTGTGGACAACCTATTTCTATCCAGATGAGTCCAGACTTCACAGAAGCACACCTGTGATCTCAGATCCGGTCAGAGGCTGAAACTTGTCAATGACATCCAGCTGTTTATAGACTTAAGAGGAAAATGCAGGACTAACGCACTCCCTTTTTCTCTCTTGATCGCTCTCGCTCTCTCTCTTCTTTCTTTTCGCACTGTCAGACCAGTATGGTACGAGTTATTGATTATTTTTCAGCTACCACTTGCTCTCTACCGCTTTTTTTCTCCCTGTGTGTCTTCTTCCTCTGTCTATCTCTTTCTTCCCAGGCAGGTCAGGTTTGTATAAACACCAGCGGTGTAACTTACTTAGTGTTTACTTAAGACACTGATTGCCACGGTTCAGTGGCTGCAACACACAGGTCCTGAAATTGGAGGGAGAAAAGTTGGCATGCTCTCTGTCTGCAGCTTGAGAAAAGGAAGGAATACAGCACTGCTGTTTCTGACTGGCTGACGAACACAGTCTTCATCCTTTTTCCTCTATGTTTTGTTTCATTGTTTTGTCTTGTTGGGTGTATATAATCTCACACGCGTATTTTCATTGTCTTGTTAGCTGACGAGGAGAGTGTTTATGCATTGCTTCGCTCAAAAGTAATGTCATTTTGTTTAAAATGGGATTATTTCTTAACTTCGCAACCTGAGCCAGAAGGGACTGCTTGCCGGGCTAACGGTAGCTACATTCAGCAGCAGTTAGCGCCCACTTTAGCATCAAAGCTATTATTATCTGTCTGCCAGGAAACTCCATGGAACGCCTCGTTACTGTAACTGGCCTCCACTGTCATTCTCAGAGGCCACGTCATCCAGAGCTGGTCATCGAAAGGCTGCTGGTAATCAGTCGTCGCTGGAGTTGCTCATGGCTCATGCGTCTTCAAATAAAGAAAGCATTGCATCATAAATATTTTTGATGAGTCCTGTTTTCAGTTTTCTGGTTTTGGTTCACGATAACATATGATGACATGTTTTTGGGACATAAGGAGGATGCACTTTGAAAGGCTGAAACAGACACTGGATACATCATTTGTCAGCGACAGGAACAATGTAAACATATTCTTTTTTGTTGTGTCTGTTTCGAGAGCCGTTGGGACACTGCGAACGCAGCCAGCGCACCTCGTTTTTCAATGATTAATTTGAGTAGAGCGCTTATGGCAACATGGAAGGGAGACAAATGAGTTCTGATATGTGTGCATGTGTGTGCTCGTCAGGTGGGCTGCAAAAGGCCCCGGTGTGTTTGCTGCATTGGCATAGGATCAAGTCACCTGCACCGCTGAGAACTGGAATCCACCTCATTACCTGCAAGCAGCAGAACATGAACGCGACGAATCCAAAAACAGATTTTCCTGATCATTGGCCTCTGCAGAAAGCAGCTATTCCATGTGTCTAGCCTGCGCTGATAAACTGTGGGAATGGAATGTTAAACAAATGAGCTAATTTGGAAACATTTCCATGCCATTTACCTCAGCGCTTTGAGTGACATACCTTACAATTAATTCACTGAATTATTCTGCATCTGTAGCACTTATTTCTCTTAACACTGCTATTTCATTCCACCTTTATTTTGACTGAACTGAATGAGCTTTTCTTATTTCTGTTGTGAGATGCAGATGAAACCACCGGCATATAGAGTGCATCTGTGCACACGCTGATGCGCACACACACACACAAATATACAAGCACAAGCACAATAGACAAGGGTATGAAAAACAGACTATGTTTTTCATACCCTTGTCTATTGTGCCTGTCCGTAACTTGCACTTGCTGGAACCGACAGCAGCTGCCAGCTGACATAAAGCTGCAGTAAGAAGTCTCTTCATTGTGCCTTTATGACCACTGTAAAGATATTCTCAGCTTTGCCTATCATACGCAACCGCCTGCGGCAGTGTAGAGCAAGCTGGCTGTGCCTGTGACTGACAAAGTCCACACAGTCGGCATCCAAAAGTTTCCTGCCAGCTGCAGCTCTCAAAAACAACATAAGAATAAAGAACAGAATGAAGATGGAAGATACCCAAAAGGTTCAGCCCTAAAACAGAGAAGTGAAGCTATACAATGTAAGAAATATCCTAAAAAAATCCCACCTGCATTGTGCACGGGATGAGTTGCAACAGAGACAGCAGGCTTGTGCAAGTGACTCAGAAGGACACACCGAGAATGAACCGTCATTTAATCTGTCTGCGAATGGTACCAGAGGCCAGCCTCGCCATCATGCAGAATGATCGCCTTTACAGATTGCTATGCCAACACGTCTGGCAGTTTCATTCCTAACAGCCAGTCACACAAAATAATGGTTTGCGTTGCCCAGCAGTTATGATGCCATTTCCTCAATTGCAGGCACACTCGACTGAGTGTCTCGAGTTGTTTGTCACCTAGCTTGGGAGGCAGCAGCCCTCCTTGAGCACCCTGTGAGCCCCTCCTGGATAAAACTCATTATCCCAGTCTGCTGCTCTTCAGGAAACTCATTATCCCATCCATCACCAGTGGACTCTCAGACAACAGGATGAATATGCCCTCTCATCGTTTAATTAGATAGCTTTGCCTAGAGTTTGTGGAGGAGCAAAACAGTAGCCCACGCTGCAAAATCAGATGTAATTATCTATCTAATATGACATCTTTCGTCTGACATCTGATACTACTCTGCTCCCTCTTTTGGGGTATGCAGTCATACCTTCTGACAGCAACATTCCAAGTCTGTCTGGTAGTTAGAGAGCTAGATGGCTTTGACTCAGTCCTTTTTGCCCCTGTCTTAGTCTATTAATCTTCGGACTGACTGGACACTGAGCGGATGGAAATGAGGCCTTAAAAGTAGGGAAGGCAATTCTGGGGAAAGATAGTTGATTGTTGGATTTCATTCCCTGGTCATCAAATACCGATGCTTTGGGTTAGAATTTCAGGCCGCATACCAACCCAAAGCATCGGTACTTCATGTTCTGGGAATGAGACTCAACAATCAAATACCTTTCCCTGGAATCGCCTTCCCTACCTTTAACATCAGTCAAGAAGTATTGTAAAAGTCTGTGTAGAATCTGACCATTCAACAGGCACCTTTTGTAGATTGTATAACTGAGAGATCCCAGCTCAGGGAAACAGAAAAAAATGGAAAGATTTGATCGGCATCACAGATATTCTTGATGTTAATCCCAAAGAATCTTACAAGCTTTACATCTAGCTGTCTCGAAGACCAGTAAACACAAGAGGCTTGGCAGGGGGCCCCAACCTGACCTTCGCCAGAGCATTGCACAGGCTTAACGCTGGTTATGTGTGATGCTGGGTTGCACTACGATCCATAATGAACTGTGACCACAAGTCGTTGGGTAGATGGATGGCTTCTGGTTTCTCAGCCCCCATCACCTCCCACCACTTCACTTTCTCCCTCTTCTATTCTGTTTCCCCAACCCCACCCCCACCCCCACCCGATTCATCGTTCCTCTGCCAAACGGCTGTCTAATGACAATGGAGGGCCCTTGGACGAGTTGGAGAATAGATTATTGACTGGGACCAGAGATTTACACTGGAGCCACGGGGCCAGGCGGCCCCAGCGGAGATAAATGGGACATGTAATTGAGTTTGGTCACTCAGTTGTGTTGGAGTGGCTAAGGCCGGTGTCGTACCCACGGTGGTGCTCGGAGGATGGTGGTACTTGCAGGAGCTTGAGAGGCGTGGAGGTTTATGAGCCATACAAAGTAGCTGTGGAGGGTCAGATAGAGGGCAGTTGTAGGCTCGAGCTGCGTAGACGTCAGGGCACTGTCGCGAAAGACAGAGGGAGAAAATGTGGCGTATAGATCTTAACAGATCATATTAAGAACAGAGGATTCATTCAGGACAGTGACAGGACTGGAATTCTAAATGTGATGAAATGCCCTACAGTGACATGTTAAGATATATTAAAAGAATGTTCATGTGCATTCCAAAAAAACACTGAACAGCAGACATGTTGTGTCCTTTTGACTTAATCCAATACCAAAGGAATTCAAGCAATTCTGACAATAAATCAGACCTAAAGTTAAACAACAGGAAAGGAAAGGTTTCTGGCATTTGCAATGACGTCAATTACTTAAATTCTACATCAGCAAATAGCAGGTTGAGAGCAGTGTACTGTAGTTAAAACATTATTTACTGCCGCAGAATTGGCAAAGGAAGTGAACTCATATTTGATTAATCCTTTAATTACCCCCTTTGAAAGAGGTATGCGTGTCTACAAGGCTTGCAAAGCAATAAAATAGTATGTGCAATACCTCTACCAACCACAATAAATCAGTTGGACGGAGACAGCGGCTCTTATCTCCTGTGCCATCATCATCCTCTGTAACACTGCCAGATCAGTGAAGATACACTCTGCTTTTACTCTGGCGTGGGGTTCAGTCAGGACTGAAGAGATTCGTCGTTACCACAGTAACCTGTGTGTGAATGTGTGTGTGTGTGCTGGTGGTGGTGGTAGGGGTAGAGACTGTCTGGGTAGACACTTGGTTGGGTGAAAGATGGAGGATGATGCTCGTAGCATAACAATAAGCCCAGACACCTCTTCCCCCACCAGTCCTATAAGCACGCGCACATTATGCGCCGACACACACACAGTGATTTGACCTCATCGCCTATAGACTTCTTGGTGTGAAGTGTTTTTAAGCTTCGCTGCAACTTAGTGATGTTTTAGAATTTAACTTTTTTTTTTGTTTAAAGGAGCATATGTAAGAATTTTAGTTTAAAACATTCAACAATTATCAACAAGATGTAAAAAAGGGACAATTTTGACCTCATGGTGTCGATTTATTTTGTTGTGTTGCAGAGATATCTACTGAGGTTAGCATGCTAACCAGCTAGCCCCTTTCCATCCCTGTCCAAAGGTCCTCCTTCCCCAGTGCTCAAAGCTGCCAGTCCAGACTGCTAGCTGCATGGCTAACTGAGCTAACTAGCTTCAATCAGTAGCTGTAAGCGGTTACTCTGGTGATATGCAGAGTATCATTTCAGCAGGTGGACAATTCTTACATATTGCTTCTTTAATGTGCACAATTCATAACACATTAATCTTTTAGCAGATTACACATATGTGCTGCTAGACGATATTACACCTACGTTGGCAGTGGGGGAATCCGATTCAGCAGTCACATTTTGCTTTTATCTCTGATTGGCTGACTATTTGTAGAGTATCATAGGAAGCTCACTGAATGTGATGTAATGTGTCTCCTTTGGCCCCGTCAGCTCCGTCACCTGGCATATGTGTGTGCTAGCATGTGTGTCCTACGGATATGAGAGAAAGGATTATCTGCCGGCCCACTGAGACCATATGAGCTCACCCTGTTCCGTACAAACTCTTAAATTAAATGCAACACTGTCAAAGTTATGACACATGTATTTATGATTGCAGACAAAAGTTACCCGTCGCTCTGCAGACGCTCTTTTGTGACTCTTTTGTAAGAGCGGCAGGCTGTATCCTAATGATGAATAAAGCCTGTTGAAATACAATGAAATCCACATTAATGACGTACGCTGTTTTCCTAAATTGTTGCATTACGCATAATGAGTGATAGTAACCCGGCTCTCAACAAAAACCATTTGCTCAGGCTCTAATACACAGCCGGAAGGATGAGTACTGCAATCCTTTTCTTCTTTCCCACAGGACTGTGCTCATACACTAGGGCTGGATAGCGGCCAGGCTCAGACGTGTGAATACAAGTCACGGGTGTTATTACTCACCTAGATCCTCAATGGCCACTCTGTTTGCTTGGACAGTTGCCCCCGAGAATGCTGAGGCCTCTATAGAGGCTTTACAGAAGCATCCTAGAATCCCCCAGTGGCTATGCTGGGAGACAAACACTAGACAGTTTTTTTGTGTGGTTACCTGTTTCACTTGGGCAAAATAGAAGCCAGCAACCAGAGCAATATTAAACACACTTGCCCAAATCAGACAGGTAAAACTTTCTACAAATACAGATGTAAAAAAGACCAAATGGTCAAGAATCGTCTGTTTCTCATATCATGACAGGGATCACTACGAGAGAGCTTTTGTGCACATACCGTAAATAGTTGGATGCATGTAATTATGTGCTCGATAGTGTTGGGGATGTTTCCCTCGTGAGATAAGAAACATTTTCAATAAATCACTTCTTAAGATTCCGTGTGAGTATGAATATCATAATGGAATCGCTGGGAATACCGCCCACCCGCGAAGCTAAACGTAAACAGTAAGTTTTACCGACTTCACAGAAGAATATGTAAATCCTCGCTAACAACTCAGTATTGCAGCTTCTGAACAGCTGTAAAAACTTTGTCTTTCCAAGCATGAGTAATGACTCAGTGCCAGGTTGAAGGTGTCAAACGAGCAGCTTTTGCTGAACAAACAGCTGCGGTCTTAAATCAATGAGCTCCTTTTTTTTTTTTGTTTAAACTCATTATTTCAACCAGCTGGAAAACAACACTGACATTATTATCACCGGTTGATATGGCAGGTTCATTAGCAAACAGTTGCCTCTTTACACATCCAGCAAAAACTGTGCTCTTTGACACCTATTTTGGTCTCCACCATCTCCTTGAAATGCCTGGCTCCTTAGCTGCTGACTCTGTCTGCTGTTTGGTGCTTGGAATTAAGCATAAATTAGATTTATTAGAGCTGCTGCTGGAAACATCAGCCCTGATGCTCCTCCTCCTCCTCCTCCTGCTGCGGGAAATAAGGATAATGAGAGTGGTGAGAGTGAACTAAAACGGTTAAGTTGTGGACTTTAAAACCAAAACAATATGCTGAAAGGTGCTAAAATGCTGCCGGGGAACTGCAGAGGAGGGGATATTAGTTGACTGCACGCCACAGCTTTCATATGACATTTATTTAAAGCTCCTATTTGTAAGATTAAGTTGATTTTTAAGTCGGCCTCCATCTGAAAGTGTCAGTATTCGACGCTGAATGAATCCACTGTCTTACAAATAGGAGCTTTCATTTACAAATACTTCCCTCGTTAATCAAACTTTTGACTATGCCACCAGTTAATGGATTTTTATGCAAATAATATACTGCAGCACAGTCCTCTTATTAAACACATCAGCACTCCCTCCACCCCTGTTGTGATACAAACTCTCAAATTGAGTTTTTCATCTGTTTGTTTGTTCACCACTGGAGCTTTAATCACAAGCTGCTGGTTGTTTGTTAGTGAGAAGGATCACTGTGCTTTTTTTCCAACAAAGGCTCCATTAAGTCCACAGTGTGTGTGAGTGTGTTGATGTGTTTGAACATCCCTGGATGTACTGTATATGCAAGACAGAAAATGCTTTGTTTCTGCTTGAATGCGGCGTCAGTCGGCGACAGTGTAATGCTTTGCGCTGCGTCCTTTTCCTCGAGTCCATGGGTGAATCACGTGGGTGCGTGTAAATCATGTCCACCTGGGGATTTCTAGTCAGACCTTTTCTTTTCTTCACGGCTCACCTTCCTTGACAGTTGTAATCCAGGAGACACTCTGAGGTGCTTTGTGTAGTCTCATCTGCCGTGGTTTGATCATCAGCCACCGCAAATGGTCGTGTGCTTTATAAAACGATCAGTTTTGCGCTGTAAGAGAAGGCCAATAAGCTGTCAACTGAATGGAGTGAATGCCGTGCAGTTACAACCTCTTCGTTTTGATGTACTGTAATTGGTCTGTACAAAAAGTGTGTCGAGGGAAGGCCATAACGGCACATATTTTAAATTACACACAGCAGTTAAATGGACAGTAGCTTGCCCTTTGCAGTGCTGAATGTGTAGACCCCTCAGTGTCCTGACTTACATCACTGACGTCCAAAAGACAATGCCACAGTCAAGTGTGCTGGATAATGGAAAGTGAGTGGATTTGTGGGTACATTTATCTGGAAACCTTGCAGAGGCCAACGAGTCAGCGTGGGTGATATCCAAAATTTTATATCGCCATAATGTCCCGACCAAATATTGCGATTGACGATATTATTGTTGAGACCAGCTGATCGACCACAAATTTGCAGTCCCACCACGGAGTCCAACACCCATTATAAACCCAAAATACCACTGAATAAGCGAGCTGGCGATCTTAGAAACTGAGTTCTCCTCATGTCTCATGTCTGAATGTAAAGGCGCTACCTGCATGCCACTGCATCAGGCCAGTTAACTTGGAGTAACCTCCCAAATATAGACGTGCGCTGCCACCATTGTCATGACAGTTCAGCATGCGTTGTCTTTTTAAAATAAAAGCCCAAAGATCCCGTAACCTCTTTTGCCAACCGGCGTCCAGTTTGGCCTTACTTCCTTCCATTGACCGGCCATATTTCTGGGGTTAACAACTGAACAGCTTTACAACTTTAATTGCAATGCAAACTGCAAAAGCTGCTTCTTTGAGGGGCTCTTTGCGTGCACTTTGCATTACTTATGCATTGTGATTTAGTCTGAAGGGTGCCTCTCAGGATGCCTCTATGTTTGCCACATTGCCTGCTTATTGGGTCCAATAAGACGCCGAGGTCTGATTTTATTCATTCACCACGACTCCCACACGTTTCACGCACAAGCCCTGCGTTCCCCTCTGCAGCCAATTTGCATTGTCCTTTCAACATGTTAATTTTGATACCTCTTAACGGAGCTGATTCTGGATTAGTTTGAAAAAGGATGAGGGACACGGTAATGGAGTTGCTCCTTGACATTAACCTGCGTCCGACATGCATACTGAAAATGCATCAGCCTTGAAAAAAAACAACAAAAAAAAAACATATAGGAAGTCGCTTGGATTGCAAGTAGTAGCCCCCTTCGATTCACAGAGGCACTTTGTTTTATAATATTGACCAGTTTTCAGACTCGGCTGACTTTTAATGAAGTGCGAACCAGCACTATTGAAATTCGAGTCAATACAGGGAAATATGTAATTAAACAAGATGAGGTTTTTATTTGTGAATTGAATTGTGCTGTGCATAGAGATTTAGGAGGGGAATGAGAGAGCCAACAAGCGCAGACAGAGACACGGCTTAGCTCGATGGATAGCCTTGCAGGGGTTTTCTTGCACTGACTTAAAGCTTTGGGTGAGTACTGCCGGTGCTCCTCAAGCGTCTTCAAATGTTTTTCTTTTAAATATATTGTATTGTCTGGCGCTTGGGGTCATAGAGGTGCTGACTATGGTTTAGTGCTTAAATGATGACACCAAATCACGTCAGCTGACTGCGCTTATTTCCAGCCAGTAAAGACAAATGTGGGATGATGTTTGAGTCCATATTGGCATCGACCACACTCTGCAATTAGTCATCTCAGTCCCACAAAAACATCATTAAGAAATCATTTCCATCTGTCTTTTAAGGTCCTAATGATTATTGCAGCATCGCTCAACGCGAGAACAAGTGGTCATTTCCTGCAGGTGAATTAGTTCCAGTCGAGAAAAAAAGGATCTTTATGTCAAAATGTTCTTTCTTTTCTTTGAAGATCGCTTTCACGGAGTGTAAATATTCATCAATGTGGAATTCAAAAAAAGAAAAGAATACAGTGGCAAAGTAATTCCCCCCCCGAAGACGTTCCCTGGTGTGAATCAAAAGGAGTGAAACTGCTCAGCATTTCACACAAGCAAAATTACTACGCTTTCTTTTCCACAGCGTCCTCGCTTTGCACAGATAATCTACGAAGAGTAACAGATATTCTCTCTCCTCTTGCCTCCTCCATCGCACAGTCTGTTTTATCCTCTCATCTAGCAGACAGGACCTCATTTGGTAGCATTAGAAGTGTTTTCTCCTCTGGTCTGTCGTCGGAATGCTTCACCAGGTGGTTTTATACATAACTGCCTCACCGAGGTGACTAAATTGGTCTCAGATATTACTCCTCTTGTCAGGGTCTCATTTACTGTTCCGGTACCTAGCAAACGCCTTGTTGCTTACTCAACTGAATAAGCTGCCCTTATGTCTTATCCCGTGCTCCGAGCTGATTGCGGTTCCTGCGGCGTGCCCTCAGGGTACATGTACGACACATGCATGGAGCCGGTTGCATGAAACCGAGTCACAAGCTGTGTGGCGGGAAAGTAATGGCCCAGTCAACGGTGGATAAAAAATGTACTGTACGAGCACCTTAACGGCTGCTTTGATTTATTAAAATGGCAATGGCTCAATTGTGTTTCTTGTAATGTCTCGAGGGCAACACATGCGAGCAGGCTAAGATACAGACCAACTGTTTTTCGCCTCCCATTGGAATTGGATACGAGGAGGAAGAGGCAACACAGCTGGTGAAATGATGCCAGTGTGAACATGTTGGCAAGGCACGGAAGAGCCTAACTGATGTCTTACTTGGCTTGTCCAGGCAGCATGTCGATTAGATACACACCATTCATGATCACAATCTGGCCGCAGATCCGTGAGGTCTTGCAGACTGCTCAAGTGCGAGTGGGCACAGAGATTAATGTTGCAGTAAAGATATACTAAATATACGACCTTACGTCTGGAGAGAGAGAAACACAGAGTGAGAGGGCGGTCAGGCGTCAGTCAGCATGCTGAGGCTAGCTGGTCAGGGTGCTAACTTCAGTAGCTAACTCTGCGTGAACAATAGACGTCTTTGGCGTAACGTCAAAACGTCTGCACATTCTGTTGAACACTGATTTGTAGTTACGTTGCGATTATGTTAATTTAATGCAGGTGTGAATTGTTCTGAGAGCAACAAAAGATTTCCCAGAATGAAGGCTGTCTACCATCAACAATACACTGGAGATCTCTGAAAATGTCTTTCGCGCAGTGTGGAAGATGTCTACTGGGCGAGACACCCTGCATGACTTTAAACACTGATCCAAAAAATGAACCAAACACACCACCTCCCTTTTAAACAACATCTCCTGCCAATATGAGCCTGTGCCCCCATCTTCTCCTCAGAGGCCACGAAGGCAGCCCGGTGAGATCATTGCTCCCTGCAAAAGATGTTATAATGATCTGAACGGAGCCCAGCTGAGCGGAGAGTGTTGTAGGTGTGTAATTTTTGGACGGAGTCTGGCACTCTGCCTCTGTATGCCTTTGTGTCCAGCTCCCCTCGGGAAACAGAAGAGTGCATTTTCCTGCCCAAATACTCCAGCCTAAGAGACTGAAGATGACATGGATCTGGGTGTCTGTTGCAATGGCAGGCTCGTCTGCTGCGTTGCCAACTGCGAGCCGCTTGGCATCTCTCAGGCACATCCACTGTAAATGCACTATCACCATATCCATCTCGGACTCACATCGTCGACACTTGATGCTGTTCCAGGGTCACCAGCAAAGAGGGAATCAATAGTGCTTCATTCTTGCTTTATTGCATTCTTGGTATGGTAAACTGTACAGGGCAGATTTGCTTTGGGCAGTTGTGAAAGGTGGTATGGGAGGCTTGGATGTATGTTTTTTGAGGTAAAGAATCAAGGTCAAACTGGCTGGGCTCCCTTTGCTCTTCACCACTTCACCACCACAATTTCTACTTTTAGACATATTTGAGCCTCAGTGGCTTCCATGCTGCTCACTCCCAGATTTGCTCAGTTAAAGAAATACCCAATCTGTCACTACTCACGGTTAATAAGTCTGTGTGTGCGTGTGCTTGAATTATTGTATTTATATAGTTGACGGGAAATTATCCTCTCGAGGGAAAGGAAGATGTGGCGCATCCGTCATTTGTCAGTAATTTGGAGTCCAGCATGACATTTGGAACGGCTCATAGGGGTTAGTTTATATTTTGATAGGGGTAATATTAGAATTGGCATCGAGGCTGCAGCGCAGACCCTGTGCCAAATCATCACACACACCATCTCCACTCGAGCTGTAGCCACACTTTCTGCGTGGATACAAAGGGAAGTGGCATTCTGCAGTTGTCGCCATTGCTTTCCGACTCTTTAGAGGCCATTGTGGACGAATCTGAGGCGAGCGCGGCGGAAGGCCGAAAAGCAGGGAAAAGCTGCGTTCCATGTCTCTTTGATAAAACTTTCACAAGAGCTGCGTGGTGCCATTGTCACCGCTTTTGTTGTTTTCTTCCACTTTCGTCGTCGTTCTTCTCTTTCTTCACAGAAGAAGTCAATGGCACGGGGATACCAGAGATCAATGCAGCAGGGGAACTGCATGGAGATCACAGTCTTTTACATTTTGAGAGGTTTTCACCAAGTCCATGTGTAGACTGCAAATACATGATAGTGGACTTTTCTACAAGCTTGCAGAGTCCATAGCAAGAATTACGTAGTGGGTCAAGATGAGCTACAGTAAGGTTAGGGGGTCATTCAGAATACATTTTCACTGGAGTTTCTCTCTGTTGTTGGAATACAAATGTGTGCGCAGTTGTGTTTACACTGCACATGAATGTGTGCGCAAGTGTGTGAGAGAATCCCGCCGGGAAGAAAAAGAATAACCGGAATCACTTTTTGATGCTGATGTGCATCCAGATACAATCTTTCTCCATCAAATTCAAAGCTTCCGCCCTCCCTCCCTCCCTCCCTCTCCGCCGCCTCTCCCTCTCTCCTCTCTCAGAGCGCTCAATGGATGTGGTTTGTAATCTGTCTCGGGGGAAACCGCATGAGTTTGCTCAAACCCCATCTGTTTAGCTAGCGAGTAAACCTGATGAATGAGATTCTCTGGTGTCTCATGCTTACTGAGCTAAGCAGAGGAAAAAACAGAAGGAGAGTTGTACAGTGAGCTCGAGAGTGGGTGTCTCTTTATGTGTGTGTGTCTGTGTGTGACAGTGCCTTTATTAGTCTGTATTTGACTGTGTAATTACTGTTAAGGTGACGAGGGTTTCGCGCACACACGTTCCGATACGACATCAAAGTTGATGTTCTGTTTAAACGGTGCCGTAAAGAATGATAAATCTTTTTTTTTTGGTTTTCACAAAGTCGTTCCCTCTCATCTCTGTCAGGATTAGTAAGGCATCAGTCGAATCCTCAGCTGTTCAGCTGTGCATCGACTGATTTCATTCAAATGTCAGAAACTTGTAAACAAGGCTTCTCGTTCGCCTCGTGTTAGTAATATGCCTGAATGAAGGAAATTCCTAAAACTAGTCAATTTGCACGGAGTGAAGCGATCGCTCATTAATTGCAGGATCTTCAGGCAAATCGATTTTTCAACAAAATGCATGATTTCCTTTCAGTTTATATACTTGTTTGGTCTGCCTCTGATTCTCTCTTATCAGTGACTTTTGTACAAAATTCTCTCGCCCAATTCTCAGTATAGACAACATTATTGTCTATCTGTAATTGTTATATTTTTTTTTCTTTAATGCTTCAGCCTTTTTACATTTTTTGTGGTCTTGGAGATGAGACCGCAAATTTGTGGCGTTGCCCTGCTTAATTAAAGCCTCCTCGTGAGGCTACATGTCGTCTTTGCCATAACGAGGCGCACATCGCGTCTGCTGCCTCGACAGGTCCGGGTGCATTTTCTTTTCAACATTAAAATTGTAGAAAGATGGCTTAAGAGCTGTTCAGTATTTGAAATTGTGTAAAATATTGCATATGACAAGCAAATATGCCGATATTTGATAATATCTCGGACCAAGCCTATTTGATTGAAAGACCTCGACATCAATACAGGGCGTTATGGGACCTGACCGTGGGAGGAGTGCTCATATTCTGATTCTCGACTCTGGAGATTAAATTAACATCAAATCAATTTTGCTGTCTCATAGATGGTCCACAGAAGCCCCTGATCTGTACACTACAGTATCGGCAGATGGGATCCTCATATCAGCCAAATGCCACCTTTTTCCCAAACCTTAAAAACACATGATGTGATTGCAGTCTGTTTCGAAAAGGGCACCATAAGCCCGGGAATGAAGGAATTTTCTCAGCCTATCTCATGCATTTACATCACATATGGCTGCTCATAATATCTGTCTGACTGACTGAAATGTGGTGGTTTTAAGGCGCAGAATTCTCCAGTCACATATTTGCCCCGCTGCAAAACATCGAACTACTAAATCGTGTATATATATTGACTTCGAATTTTTGCCGTCGACTGTCAGTTTGATCATGCTATTATGGAACAAACTAAAACGGAGCTCAGCAATGCCACAATTTTAGTAGTTCAGCATGTGTACTTTCTTAAATTCCATTCATACAAACAGTCTCGAACCAACCAGCAACAATCAGAGGGCTTCTGCCTCACTAACTCAGGGAGGACACTGTAGCAAAAACACAATGATCTGGTGCTTCATTACATAGAACGTAACGGTTAAAAAGTTTTATGACAACAAACCTTGTTGTCTTACCCTTTCCATTTACTGCTTTTTTTTCGCATTATGCATAAATTGTGGGAATATTGTCTCACAAAATGACCCTGATAAGGGAGAGAGGTCCTGGATTCACTATGTTGGACTTCATCTCGGAACATTAGAGCAGATGATGCTGCAGATGGCTGGGTGAGGGGACAGGTTGGTGGGGTTTTTGGGGTGGGTTTGGGGAACCGGTAACAGACCGGTTTTCTCCAGGGCCCCACCGGGCTCTGGCCGCAAACACCATCGCTGCCTGTGACCCAGATCCCCGGAGACAAGCATGCAGAGACGGATGCCATCGTGGGCTCTGTGTTGTTAGTTGTTTCTCGGATTCCAGTTGGCAGGGGAGTGTGTGCGTCCCTGTGTGTGTGAAGGCACTGATATTAATAGCACAATAGTCTGTGATAAGCCTTTTGACTCATACACATACAGTGAATGCACACACACACACACACACACACACACATCCCCCTCTGTGACTTTTTGTTTCTATTTTTCACTCGTGTTTTCTCCTCAACCTTCGCACTTATCAAAGCTTATATTGCTTCGGCTCCATTGTCTCGGGCAAAGTGATTTGTCACGATTTGTGTGGACACAAGAATTCTTCTCCCTCCATGGATGGGCTGTCTAGACAGTGCGTTCTGCTGCGGGAGCGTTCGTACAGCTGGGGCCGCCTCTATTTTTTTTTGCAGCCGCTCTTTTCAGTTTATGAAAGCAGAGCGCAGATACTGTACACCCTGGAGGGAACTCGGAGAGCCGCGCAGACGGCACGCGGTAAAGAAGGAGCACAAACGGGTATCAGTGAGTGCCTCGTCATGTTTTTGTACAGTTAATAATTTGGCTATGCCATGTGTCTTGTCTCAGCGTTATAATATCAGAATATCTTTGTACATATTCTATCATAATGATGAGAGAACTTAACTGTACAAAAACATGAATAACTTAAATTGTAGTTTGATTGAAATCCAATTAAATCAGACTTCTACATTATAATGGTTCTTTCCTTTTTGTGAATAAGGAACATAATAACATTTTTCAACTATAGTGCATTGTGTGTGGTATAATGTTCTTTATGGGTACAAGGCACAGGGTAGTTTATCCGTCATTGTATAGCACACAGTTGCATAATGAAATGGAAGTTCACATTCTCCTTCACGCTACACAAATAACAGAACATAGATACAGTTATCTATATGCAAATATACATTAACACGTAACACATCTTTTGAATTTGAATCAAGTTAATTGTAAACAGTAGCAATTTGATGCCGCTGATAGTAAAGTCGGCATCTTGGAAACACTGTCCACCCACTGAATGTGAGGGCCAAGCATCGATGATGTAAACACATAGTCCACCTCTCCTCGTCCGGCTGTAGTCCTGCGTTCTGTCGGCCGAGAACACAATATGTCCGTCGAGTGCAACATCTTGATCTGAGCTGTTGTGGTGGAGATCTCTGACAAAGATGTGGGCAAAACGTTGTATGGCCAGCCCGAGTCCCGTACGTCCATTTCCTTTTCCTGTGAGTGATAATTAGCCAGGAGCCGCCTCTTATTCCGACTCTCTTCCTCCCTGGGGTGGTCTCAAAGTCCACTGCTGTAAAATCCAAAACATCAGCTTCATTCTCCAAAGCTGATGACAGTATTTCTGCCACAGGCTAAACGTGTTTCAGCAATAAAGCCGCAAAAAATGTCAGTTAAAAAAATAGAAGTGGAGCTTAAATTTGAGGAGCTGCTGGCCGCTGCATCTTAATTTTATTTTCCCCTAATTAATTTGTACCGACTTTACCTCTTTAATATCCACACCACTAATGTTTAATTAATCTGATGTCTCATTTGTGCCATTATTAATGACACACATTTGAAAGACATGCACATCTTTGATACCCCACTAATCACAAAAGTGGAAATAATTTAGTTTCCAGCATAATTAATGTATTACTCTTACATTCAGGCAATTATGAGATAATGCTACTCTGTCAAAACCTGCATGAAATATTACATCATCAATGTATGTACACTTGCTGTAAAGTGCTACTTTTTTTTTTCCAAGCAAAACCTGCTGCATGGTAATAGAAAAAGGCCTTGCTTCTTTTCACTGTGGACAATCAATCATCTTCCATCATCATCAAGTACAAAAAAAAAGGCCTTATAGTCTTTTCTGAAATATCTTCTGATTGAGAAAAATGCTTAGATTGTCTTGGAAGTGCAAGAAAATGTTTTAAAATTGTTGAAAAGGAGCGCTTATTCTCTTTTCCTGAAAAATCTTCCACAACATCCTCTGAAAGCTACATCCAAAACAGCAAGCAGGCAGAACAAGCCCCATGCTGTAATTACGCTTATTAGTGAGTAAGACTGCACTTCCCACTGGGACTGGATCCCTGCTTAACATAACTACACTTCTCTGTCTCAGTTTCTACTTATTGATTGACTACCTGTAACTCCCAGGACTCCAGGCCGAGGTCTGATATGATATGACACGATGCACTTTCTCTCTTTATCCAATCTCTTGCATGTAGCCTCTGCTGGGGCCTGTTGTGTGTGTGATTACGTGTAGGCTTGTACATGTGTGCAATTTGTGAGCGTGTGCGCAGACATGCATGCACGAGAGTTCCGCTGCACAGGAATCAATAAGTGTCTCTGCATGACAGCACGGAACAATAGAGGTTAAGTGAATTAACACAGCACTTCTGCTGCTCACACCTCTGTGGGAATGTTTTCATACGGCAGATAAATCAATCCCTGGCTATGTCTGTGCTATTGTGTTCGTTCAACAGTTGCTGTGCTCAATGCTTGTAAGCTGTTATAAGATGATGCACACGCCTTACCTACATCTGTGAAGGCAGCATTTTTAGATACATTGTTTTGGTAATGAATGGATTACAATTTTGATAATATTCGCAAAAATATATAAACAGTATAGGTTCATGTAAAAGATATTAAAAGTTCACCAAGTTCTTGTGAACTCCTCTCTCCCACCCAAAACAATGTTCTTGAATGCCTCGTCAATACTCCCGCCTTTAATGACGTGTCTTTGTGACATCACACTACGTCACCATGTCGCACATTTCCATAATTTTCGCCTAGCGACTAGTTTGGCGCGCAAGAATTGTACATTTGGCACAGCTGCTCTGTTGTTGTCCGGGCTGCTGGGTCAGGCATGTTTGAGCTGACCAATCAGAGCAGACTGGGTTTTAAGGAGGGGTGGGGCTTAAAGAGACAGGATCAGGATCTCAAACAATGCGTTTCAGACGGAGGGGGATACAGTGCTGCAGCACTGGACAAAATAATAAAATCGATGTGTTTTTTTTTAGAACTGAAGCATGTAAACCTTCCTATGATCTAGTAGTAACCCAACCTGGAACCCAGAAATGAGCATAATGAGTCTCCTTTAAGATGTGAAGGACAGGCTGCAAATAATCAGTATTTTGGAGAATCAACACTGTGAATAATGGAATCTCATGTGTAATCAAGCAGATTCCATCTCCCATTGGCTGTTTTTTTTTTCTTTTTTATGCCACCTATCATTTGTTGTCACTTTCTATCGGGTGTTCCCTCATAAAAAAAAAAAAAAAAAAACATCTATATTGATTTTGACACAGTCTGTAACTAATTAAAGGAAAACTTGTGAGATAATGCAGGTTCTGACGCAGATTTTTCATCTAAACACAAACAAATAAAATAGGCCTCACGTATTATATCTTCCTTTATGTAATTACTTATTTTAACTTGTCTTCCACTGCAATGCCTGTATCAGCCTTTGCGCCTGTTTCCTTGTAAAGGCAGCAAACCCTGGGAGTCCCCTACGTACGAGATGATGGTTTATGACGACTGTTGAACCATAAAGGAAATCTAGTTTGCTGCAGAAGCTCCAGAGAGTGTTGTCTGCTCCTTTTTTATCTGCACTTGTGTTTTCACAGCATATGCTTCCTGACATGATCTACAATAACAATAATAAGAGAGTTCGACAAATGGAGACTGATTGGATTTTCTATCCGTCTCGTGGGGATTTGAGCAGCCGCTCACCAACTGTTGTAAGAAATATGCTAATTTGCAAAGGAGGCTGTAGTTACAGTGACAGAACACACCCCGGCAGCTACACAAGCCGGGGCCACAAGCGTATGTCCTTTGTGTTGTTTACCAGGATTTTTAACCTTTGCCGTTCTCTGTGGAGTTGGGACTTAACTGCTGCGGCTTCGTGATTGATGCAGCTTTAGGGTTTCACTTCTAAATGCCACACCTTTCCCCAGAAATAATGAATAGCTAACCTTTCCGCTGGAGTTACTCTTTATAATGATTGTGGATTATTGACACTCATTAGGGAGACCTGCTCATGAGTAACAGTGTCCATTTTCTTCATATTGGAGGAAGGGAGACACGGTGGCAGTTGCGGGCGGCGTGAAAAGGATGACCTGGGGTTATTTAGCGAACCTCTGAGGGAGAGATTGGTGCAGTGCTTTGTAACGACAGAGACCTGAGGGGGCAACAGTAGGTGGACAAACCCCTCTCCACACGCCCCCTTCAGCCCATCCATTCCCCCAAGAGTACGCCCTGCCTGTCGCCTGCTCGCTGACTGTCTGGAACGTACAGCTGGGGAATTCACTTTCACCTGTTCCGCTCTGTGTGAGGTAGGTTGACCTTGCCAAAACATTCCCATGTGCCTGGCTCCAGTACAGTTCTTATGTACTATAAACATCCAGAGCCAAAAAACACAATACTCCGCAGAACAGGACGGAGGGAGGCTCACAATGACCGGGACAAAGCAAAACATAATGTAGATTTTGAAGATCTTTGTATTTATTTAGTTTGACAATGCAGAATATTGACTCTCTTATCAGGTAAATGCTGAAGTTGCTTCCCTCAGCAACCTCTGTTGTGATGTCCTTGAGTAAGACAACAAACCACCGACTGCTCGGCGGGGCTACAAAGTGGCCACTAGTGTAAATACGGACATATTGAACAGCTCCCTCAGGCCACAGGTAAAGAAATGTGAGGCACAGTTTGCCTTTTTGTAGCCTCATGTGGTCAAATGTGTACACAGATGTGCGCTGTTTAGCTTGGCAAAGATGAAGGTAAAGACCGAAACATGCCAACTAATCCCAGATCTTATGAATGATACAAACAAGAACCAAATGTAAGCTGCGGGTGTAACTAGGCAGTAAAGCTCAAACACAAAAACACTGCAACCAACTGAAATGTTATCAAGTTATATTCATGCAGTGGATACATGTGAAAATAACCACTTTTGATTTTGCCATCCGCAGCTACGTGTTGCCTTTGTTGATTCGTAATTAGCCGTTAAACATTGATGTTGTTCCGCTGAATTGATTGGGCACATCAAACATACAGCAGCACAAATTTAACAATCAGAGCGGCAGTTTTAAGCATTGCTTTTTTATGATACAGACGCTAACTCTGCAAACAGAAAGATTGTTGCTCAGGGAGCATAAAAATTGCATTAGGAATTTTTTACACATTTGGACACAAGTCATTTGGATTAATCAGCATGGGAATTTAACAACTGAGTTAATAGACATCGGTATTTAAATGAGTTCAATAAAATTGGTAAGTTAACTGTAGGTGCTCTTTCAGACGATGGCTGACAGGAGTTCTTTGTAATGACTGTAATATACTGTACAGTTTAAATTTAGTGGATGTGGCGGAACCGTCACCGTGTCAGACAACGCTATGAGACGCATTTCTTTTTTAATACGGACCTGATGGAGTTTTTTGTTGCTGCCTTGTGGCCTTATAAGGGAACAATTTCACACCTCGCATTCAACATTTTCTGTATTTTTCTGTATGTTGTCTTCAGTGGAACCTCAATTTCCGGCTCGGGACTCATCAATAAATACATACAGTATGGGGATAATTAAAATAGATTCTTTGGTTTTAACAGTTTCACTGCGTTCAGATATTGTATATATTCCAAGATTCAGCAATATTTTGTGACTCAGTATGTTTCAGTTTACGCATATGTAGAGCATCTCCAGCTCAGCAGACAGATGATGGCTGCTGATGGCGTGGACGCCAGGATCGATGTCTTTGCTCCAGGAGTAAAATATGTTTTGAGGAAAAGTTAATGATATCATCAGTTCACCATGGTGTGGTCATATTGAAGAAACCGGGCTAGTCAATTTCTCCCAGAGACATGACAGCTACTGCATTGATTAGTCAATATGACGGCTGTGACTCTCTCGCCGGGGAAAATAAAGTAGACTCGCTGGATGTGCAAAATGTGCCGAATGTACTGCGAAGAACTCTGAACGTGTAAAATGGTCTTTGATTTAAAATAACAGGGTCCAGGTCGTAACACGCAATATGATATCTCTTGCATCTTTTGCCTTCAAAGATGTGAAGAGGAAGTAACACTAAAAAGATCACCATACACTCGGAAAATTAATTATGTTATGTTATTAAGTTCAAGGGTCACATCAAATACAAAGTTCTTCTATAATGTTGAGTCGCTGAATAGATAAAGTAACATAGTCAGATTTAAAAAGGTTAATGCAAATGTGTACATACACATTATTAAGTGGTTATTCTGTCTCCTGTATTGCATCATATATACACTTATTATGTTATCTTACATTATTAAGTTTGACCCTTAACATTGAACCTATGCAATTACATTTGATGAACAATGTACATATAATTAAAATACAACTTTTTTCGGGTGGGTGGGTGTTGGAGGAACCAAACTGTCATTTAATGTACAGACGTACATTAAATGACAGTTTGGTTATTATATTTAGCTGAGGGTAAAGTAACAGTTAATATTGTTATTCTTGTTTACAACGAGTCATTCGAAAATATTTAAATATCTTGTCAATATCAAAAGAGTGGTCAAAGATGATGATGACTTTGAATCAACAAGGTCCCACACGTTTTGTTTTTCACACTCACGCTAGTAATCGATGGTGTCATGGAAGGTGACGGATGGACCGACAGATCTCGACTTGTATTAATACCACACCTTTCGGATCGTGTGCCTCGGGGCCTAGAAAAACAATGTGTGTGTGTGGTGTGGCTGGTTGTGGCTTCTCCAGGAACCTCAGAGCAAGACAGAGACAACAGATCTCTCACTTTACTTTGGCAACTTTGAAATCTCAGTCCTCAAAGGCATATTTTATTCATGTATTTATTGGGGGGGAGGCCACACTGAGAAAACATCTCCTGAGATATTTCCAAAATACCTTTTGTCAGGTCTTTGTCTTTCGCCTTGTGAAGGCCTTATTGCTATTCATGTCATCTCTTTGCGGCCTGTCACATTTTGCCATATCAGCTGTTTGGAGAGACAGTGTTTCTGATGTGTGTGTATTTGGAAGAGGCTGTCTTCCTTTTCCTCTTGATGTTTCTTGCCAGTTTTGTTTTCAGGTACCCCGACTGTAGAGAATTTTGCGGGGCCTGTCGAAGCCTCCCGGATCTCTAATGAAGATGCAAACCTCGATTCTAATTCAAAGCTAAAGATTCCTTTGAATAATGAATGAATTAGCGCAAGTGACCTCATTTTGATTCCGTACATGTGCACGGGTTATCTCTGTTTAAAGACAGACTTTGAAATGTGGTGTAGATATTTGACCTGAGGTCTTCTGTCAATACTAAATGGACATTTTTCGTGATCACATTTTAACACAAATTATAAGGTTTCTGACTTGTCTCCTTTGGCTCTGAAGTTAAAAAGGACTCCATCTCCACTTGATTTATTGGTATATCGATATTCATTTGTACTCGTGTGTGTTGATCAAAGCGTTTGTGCGCCTGTATTCTTTCCGCTGGGATGCGTTTGTTTTCAGGCACAGAGCATCGCGCTGATTCGATCAAAGCAACAATATAGTGTGATTGCATGATACTCAAAAGCTTCTAATGGGAGATACGACCTCTGGTGTGTGCTCTTCCCAGAATGATTCGAGTGGATTTCAAGGCTCATGTCTTCCCTTCAGTACCTTCATCATTGGGTTTTTATGCTAAGATCCGAAAATGGATAAAAATAAGAGAGTCTCACGAGGTCAAAAAGCTGAAGTCAAAAGCACATCACTAGTGCTCTCCTTTTGTTGAATATGAATGCAAGCAGTAATACAAACTGTAGCTCATTTAAGTGCCTTCATGCTGCGTACACATACAAGATGCTAACAGATAATTCATATTTGTAAAAGATAGAATTAAATATACCTATATAACCCTACATACAGTTATTTACATACATTCTGGGTATATGTTTTCACCCATGCCTAGCTGGTTTGTCAGCAGGATTACACTAAAACTACACAACTGATTTCTACAAAACCTGAATGGAGGATGGGTGTCGGCCGAGAATATACACCATTAACTTTTGGTGCGGATCCTGAATTTTCATATCCACATATCCAGAATTTTCTTTCTTTCTTCTTTCTCACTTTCTTCAACATCGTGTTTCGTAACATTTTCCTCAGCTTCTCAGGGAAAAGGATCAAATCACTCAAATGGAAATCATGGATCTTGATTAAAAAAAAAAAAAAATCAAGGGTATTTAGGTGGCTGTGGAGTGTGTGGTTTGGGTTTGGCAACTCAAACAATTGGTCAAAGGTAACGAAACCTTGTGTTTATGATTACCTAATTTGCGAATGTTAATTGGTGGGTGTGACTGGATGTGAGCTCTACGCCTTCGCAAGGAAGTCAGACGTGCTACTTACAGTACTTTCCGCCTAGCTACACGAATGGTACCCTACTTCCTGCACTGAACATTGACAGTAGACGTAAATCATGAGATCACGAGTTGATCCCTGTTCACTGTTAATCTTGCATCGGCAGTTGATCTGAATGAGCCATTGTCTGTCAACGTGTCCGTCTCACAGCATTGTCTGAAACGGTGACAGTTCCATCGAATCCAGTAAATTTGAATTGTACAACATAGCCACGTCATTACAAAGAACACCTGTCAGCCATTAACTGAATGGCACCGGCAGTTGACTTACCATTTTATTAAAATCTTAATTAAATATTGATTTCTATTAACTGAGTTGTTGAATACCAAAGACTGATTAATATTGCCAGCCAGAGCCCGAAATAATTTCCCAACTTAAACAGAGTCATTGGTGATAGATGTACTGTAGGGGTGCAGCGGCTGCATGCTTGTGACCCCAAACACAAAAGAAGTGATTGTAATGATATATTGAAGCTGGCAGACAAGGAATCAAGAATGTCCTCCTCGAAAATGTAATGACATGGTGTGTGTTCACCTCCATGCTTGGAAGTATGGAGATACAACTTCTCAATGATCTCGCTCTGCATAATTGTACAATGATAAGACTTTCCACAGCAAGGATCATCATCCTCTACCTCTGCATTATATGTTTTTAGCTTACGTTACCTTTTCTGTCTCCTTCTCATGCCGTTACCTACTTCCTTCAGCTTCCTCCCCCATTCCTCTTTCCTCCCGCTTCCTCCTTTTGTCTTTCTCTTCTCTCTCTCTCTCCTGTAATAACCTCCGGTCTTGTTCCCCTTCACCTCTCCTCTGCTCTCCCTCACATGTTCCCCACCTCCTTCTTTCTCCCCCTTTCTCTATCTCCCTCCCTCCCTGCCCCTCTGAAAGACGGCGATAACACCTGACGCTGCTCGTCGCTGCTCAGTCAGTCAGGGTTATCTTGTTCTTCGCCCCCTTATCGCTGTAAAAATGACACCGCCTCTTATTCCTACACAACAACCTCCACGTCAACGCAAATGGCTGTGATTCTGCGCCATGCGCCCCATAAGACTGGAATAATTGTTTACGATCCACTGCCCAGTGAAATTTGCTTTCAGAGAGTGAGAGCCATTTACTGAGGCGCAGCCTACAGCATTGATATTTCTCTCTAAACCGGCAGTGTGTCAGAGGTGAATTCATTAGTGTAATTTTTTTTCTTTATGTATGCTCGCCCGGGGCTGTTGGTTGAGACACCCTAAAAGAGATTGAGAGATGAATTGATTAATCGTAAAAGTGAGTTGCTGTGCCTAATACAGCTTTAGCTGGTACATCCAGTACTTATTGGAAAATTTTAACATGGAGTTAAATCGAAGCCAACTGTGCATACAAATACTCAACCCTGAGCACAGGAGTAAAATAGTACTTTTTAAAATGGAACAGAACTCTGCAGCCAGCACAGGTTTGGAGCTCCGACACCATGACCACTGAGCAGATCAGCACAGGAGTTGAGATCATTTAGACTGAAGATTACAGAGGAACAGAAACCCCTTAGGTATTTGATTATATATATAACTGTACTTGTACTTGAGTACAGATTTTCAGTACTCTTTTCATCAAGGTTGTCGAGCCACCAACCACCCCCAGAACAACTTCTCCAATTCTGTTTTTCCCAATAAAGATTTGACCGATCCGTCCAGTTGGTGTTGAGATCTGGTGAGGCCATAGCACATGATTCACACCATTTTCGTCAAACCACTCAGTGACCCCCTCATGCTCTGGGAATGCACATGTTGTCATCCTGGAAGAGCACCCCCCAATCGGGCTACAAATGTAAGGGTAAAGGTGATCACTCTGAATAACTCTGTATTCATTTGCAGTGACCTATCCTTCTAAGTGGACGAGCAGAAATAAACATGACAGGATGATGCCCTGAACAGAATAACATTGCTACCAGCTATTCTTAGATCTTTTCATCCTGTATCATGCAGTACATCTTTAGGGAATAGAATGGCTTCATACCTAAGGAAAGATAGGTCAATTGCCATTGACTCCCGAAACGAGATTCATGACTGTTCCCAAAACCACATAGCCTACCATATATGACAGTTGGAGAGTACTGGCAGCAGGGGCACTGGACTTTTGTTCTATCTGACCTTTGTCGCCTTTGGCACCAGGTTTTGGCACCATTATTAATCGGTTAGGTTCAGGAAAGGATTGTGGTTTGGTTTTAAATATGTTCAAACAACATCACCTGACATCCTCCTTTGCTTATGTCATAATTACTATGGCCACTAGAGGTCTTCACTGATCAATAAATGTAAACATGGCTCGTAATAAGCTGCGTGAAAAGATTACCTATTTCTGGTAAGGACGGGCTGGTATCATACATGCCACAACACTCTTGTGTCTCCCAATTTTAACCCTTTCTCCTGCTGGGCTCCTGATTGGTAGATTTTCCCGTTAATCTATCAAAGTCATATGGGAGTGACTCAGTTTTTTTAGGTTACGTGTGTCTTGGTGCCTGGCAGTCTAACCCAAAGAGGCAGATCTCAATCAGTTGCTCAAGCAGTCTGCTCCGCTAGGTTTGCCACTGAAAATGGATGAAGCAGCTGTCAGAAAGAAAAAGTTACACTTCCAAATTTGACTTGGTGCAAGACTTTTCTCTTTATTGACATTTGCCTCCTGTCTCACTCGCTTGGGTTCTCGCCTCCACTCCTCAGACTGTAGCGCTGCATCATTTAATCCATCCTCCTCTTCTTTTTGAAGGACTACCTGGCAATGATGGCTCCTCACACACACATTCTCTCACAAGGTTTTCACTTTTTGGGATGTAATTTTTTGTGATGGTATGATTGGTATATAATCATCTTCATTTGTTTCTTCACTCAGTATTTCAAGACATTACTTTAATACGGTTGTAGTTTAATCTAAAAGTTGCTGGTACAACAAAATCTAAACATTATTTACTTCACAAAGTTTTTTTGGAGGGTGATTGTATTGTATTGCATTAGACTATACAGGTGCACTTAAATAATCGAGTCTTAATAATCAAGGACATCGATGTGATGCTGTTGTATTCTGCATCTGAAGCCGTCTTCACTATGAATGCTACCAGAATACTGGAACCCATGCCTGGAAGAACAACCTCACAAACTACTAACTGTTCCCTCTTTCAACACGCTGTATGTTTTACAGAGACTCCAACAATAGTCTTGATTATGATTGTGGATGTGACCTGTTCATGTGAAACCAGAGTGTGCACGGTCATATCACGCTCACATCCAGCCCGCGGGATGATTTATCTGCCTGTTTGAGGTCTGTCAGCCAGGAAAGGCATTTGGTTATGGCCTCCTAAATCTCAAGGGAGCGTATTGACTGCCTATAGTGAGCTAATTATTGACGCTAACTGCCTGTAATGCTGCCAATGTGTAAGGGATTACTGGCGCTACACAGATAAACCTCTCAACCTTTGCTGCCTTGTCACTGTCTGACACTGCAGGCTCATGCACCCACGTACAGTACATATGCACATGTGGGCAGACACACGGGGAGATGAGACTGACGAACGGAGACATACAAGGTTTAATCTAGTGAAAGTCATGATCATTGTTCGCCAAATATGACATAATCGCATACGTGTAGATGCCAAAAAATGCTTCTGATTCCCTGTAGGAGGTGTCAGTGCTGCTTCAGTGCTGAGGAAAGTGTTAAAAAGTCTTCGATGAATCAGGAAATGTTATTCAAGGTTAAAAGAAAAACCTTCTCTCTCTGTGAGCTACAGACTGAAAAGGTCAAAATGTATAACGGCTTTTTGTTTCATCCTACAGATGGTTGGATTCTCGCAATACACATGGGTCATTTTTCACATGTCAAGATCTATTTTACTGAAGAGAAGAGCTTTTATAAAAGTTTCCATTGAATTTTGAATTATTAAAAAAAGTGTAGCTCCGGGTTTGCTGGCTCGCTGTGATTTTATTCAAAGGGATAACTCGACAGAAAATGATAATAAAGACAACTCAGACCGAAACTCAATAGAAGTTTCCGACAACAAACTTTCCGACAACGACAACAAATTGCAGCATCTCTAGTGCTCATAAAAATCATTTTACAGTGAATGATTTTCCTGCACTTCCATATTCTTAACTGGAAGTGAACTGCAGGCATGAAGACATCACAGAGGACCCACCTTCATTATTGGAAACACTGAGTGAGACAGTCTCTTGTAATCATCTCTTTTATATCTTAAGCGTTTTAAATCTGAATGGAGAGAGAGGAGACATACCTAGACATATCTCTATAGCCAGATCCAGCCAGCTCCATACACATGCACTTTCTCTCTCTCTCTCACACACACACACACACACACACACACACACACAGACACACTGCTCATTTCACACTCAGATACCCCGGGTGTCGTTAATGGAGGTCACATTGAGATGGGCCTCCAGTGGGGCTTTTACCCACAGTTCCCCTTTATGATGATGAGAACCCCCTTTCTCACTCTCATCACACACACACACACACACACAGCACACACTTTTCTAGACTGCTAGCTACATGTATGAGAGACAGCAGAGCGTGACTCAGTTTTCTTTAGATATTTTTTTTCTGTATTTGATTGTGTGTTCTGTGTGTGTGTGCGCGCATTTGTGTGTGTGTGTGTGTGTCTTCTCTTGAGTCAAAATACTACAAGACTACACAAGTATAGTATATCTATCGACGTGTTTCCATCAACTTATTTTTCTATCCAAGAGTTTTTATGCTGGAGGTGGTGTTTCGTCTGTTTGAAAAATGAGTTCACACACATTGTGGAAGAACGAAATGCCTTTGTTCATGTAGCAAACATTAACTCGACGGGCAACTCCGGAAACTTTACCCAATAAAGTCTCTTTACTGCTCTTGGAGAGTACTTCTGCATATGTGAAAAAAGTAGTATAAAGCCTTTTGTGGTTCCAGAGGAAGCTGCATGTAATCTGATAACCTGTCTCCAGTGATGTCACACGATGGCTAAGTAGCATTGTGGGTAACGTAGACACTGTTGGACTCATTATGGGCAGTTTAACAAACCACTGATCAGAATCAATACAGCAGAACCAGAGATACTGTCATTTTGATGCCACGCATTCTTCCTTCTTTTCAAAACCTGTTGCCTAGATTTACCCACAATGCAACTTAGCCATTGAGTGGCATCACTGGAGGCAAGTTATCAGATGGAACGCAACCTGCTCTAGAGACACAGAAGGCTGTGCGCCAATATTTTTTGATATGCAGCAGTCCTCCCCAAGACCTGTCCACACAGTCGATTGTGTAAAATTGCTGGAGTTACCCCTTTAAGGTGACTGATCAGCTGTTTTCTGCTCCAAGAGAAGAAGAATCTGTATCCACTGTCAGCGTTTTCCCCGGATATTCTCGCAGGATTCCCACTGCATGATTAAATCCCATATTTTGTCGTCGACTGCCGAGGCACATCGTTTCTCCTTTGAGGTTTATGGGCAATGAACTGTTTTTGTTTCTGGTTCACGACCTCCATGTCTTCAACCTTGTTTATTAGAGCCATGCATAATGTAGCCTATACTGCCTCCTTCCGAGGGAAGTGCGTTGATGGACATGCTCCTGAAATTGCATTTTCTTTTTTTGGGGTGGGGGTGGGACATCCCAATAGTTTGCTACAAACACGGCTACCTGTTACGTTGACAGCCCAATGTTCAATGTTCCACTGTATGCTTCCTTTCTCCTTCACTTATATCTGTCTCTCTGTCTCTCCCTCCCACTCTCTCTGTCTACCATCAGTGATACGCCAGACTGATCTGTTGGCCCAGCAACACGTTCGACCACCCCTCCATTTGACACCATTGACAAATAGATTGCCGACCAGTGAGTCAAGCCTGTGACCCTGTCATTCCTTAGCCAGACTGATTGGATTCCATTTGTCCCTGCAGAGGAAAGGCAGCGATTACAAACAGATAAACAGAGTGGGACTGCATGGCGGTTGGCCAGCGCTGGCTGCCCGAATCCCCTGTGACAGGAGAGGAGATTGAGAGTGTGTGAAAGTGGTAGGGTTTGAAAACAGGGAGTTTCAAGGCCAGGTTGTTTACTGCGGCGGTGCGGCAAGGATGATGGAGGTAGCAGCGGGCATGATGTGACTGGGAGGTTTTTTTTTTTTCTTTTTAGTTTAGAGTTTGTTTGAAATTCAAGACTGTCTTCAACACATCTCAAATATGGCACTTGAACAGCTCCAATCCTACAAACGCAATGAAGGGGAGAGTCTTACTTCACTTCAGAGCAAACTGAGAAGTGGCAAACTGTGAGGCTGGTTCAATAAAGAGGTACTGAATGTGGTTCAATGTCCTCAAGTCTGCATGTGCTAACATGATAACTGAGGTGAGGTGCCGGATCGATAAGTTCTCGCGGAGATTCATCTTGTTGCAGCATTTCATCGTTTTGAGCCACAACAGAAACACGTTCGAAACAACTTTTATCTGCATGATTTATAAATGAATGTTTGCAAGGTCGAACATAATCAGTTTGCAGAGTGAATATTAATCCCGCCCGGCCTGTATCAAAGTTTGTTGTGAATCTACCGAAAGCTTTCATTTCGAAGGCTTCCTTTTTTTTCTGTCACAGCCTCGTTGTGGCATGGTCTGAACACAGCAACCATCTGCGCCTTGACCTTGTTTCGTTTTCTTTTTATGTGATCATCTTGTCATTACGAGTGCCACGAAAGAGCAGCGTGCTTAAGAACTTTATTGATTTTCTTCACGGGAAAGTAAACAAAGAGGAGATTGCGGTTCTCCTTTATATGTAATTGTATCTTCATTTTAAGGTGGATTTGCAACAGTGCCCCCCCAAACCCAGCCGTATTTTGAAGGATTGCTAAAGAGTCCCCTGAAAAAAATCACCCATCCACTGGTCTGTTTCGTCAATGAGCCAACTTGTCTTAGTACCCCATTATTGTGGTCATTCAATGGATGGTTAAAGGTCAACTCCACCAATTTTGCCCATTAAAATGTGTTTACAGGTCTCTTAGTATACTGCATACTGTATGAAAATAGCCTAAACCTTTTGTGGCTCCAGAGGAAGCTACATATAATCTGATGAATTGCCTCCAGTGATATCAGTCATTAGCTAACTTGCATTGTGGGTAATGTAGGCACCAGATTTTAAAAAGCAGTCCAGGGTCTACACATTGCACTCCTATACCAGCGTTGGGCTCGTTATGGACAATTTCAAACAAATGATCTCAATCAACAGCAGCATGAGAGATGTCATCGCTTTTTATTCCAGACACTGTTCTTCCTTTTCCAAACCTGGTGCCTACCTTACCCACAATGCAACTAAGCCACTGAATGACATCACTGGAGGCAGTTTTTTCAGATTACATGCAGTTTCCTATGGAGTTACAAAAGGCTTTATACTACTTTTTCATACAGTTTATATAGTAGTACCACCCGCAAGACCTGTGAACACACTTTAATGTGCAAAATTGTTGGAGTTGCCCTTTAATTCAAGGCAATAGACAACATAGACTGTGTTTTTCTTGTCTTTTTTAAGGCATATTTAAAAAGAGAACATTGTTCTCAAGCATGATCAGTGACAACCAGAGATTTTCTTGACTGCATGTTGGCTTTTTTAAAGACTTCTTTAAGCCAACATGCATTGCTTAGTCCTGTGATGGATTGGAAACTTTATATATTACTTTATGTGGGTTTTGAGTGTAGCATTAATAATAGGACTCCTACACACGTTTGTTTGCTGAGGCTTGAAGGTGCATAATCGACTTTTTGAGGTTTGCGTGAACCAAACCGTCTGCATTTGACGCCCTGGGCTTGAGGTTCAACTATCTGTCTCCAGAATCACCTGCTGCACCTTCAACGCACATCGTAACCTTGACAACATCTCTACACGGCTCACTGCATGATCTGCATAACGTCTATTTCTTCTTACATAAGCAGATAACAAACAGGCCAGGCAGGTTACCCCCCTTTTTTTTCAGTTTTTATGCTTGTTGTTTTAACTGTGGTTTTGTTCTGGAGGTGTTTTGTACTTCAGCTGTGTACTCGCATGTCTCTAAGGTGAGTTAATGATAAAGAGGAATATCTCTGGTGCTGGTGGGGCGAGGACAGGCCCTGTTAACTTGGCTCTCTGGCGAGTCCCAATGACAAGAGGCTTCACGGGCCATAAACCCAGAGGGATGAGGGAGAGTCGAAAATGGCCGACCGTCTCAATTTTCTGCCAGACTGCCTCTCGCCTGCTCTCTCTCTCTCTCTCTCTCTCTTTTTTCCTGCCTTTGTGTGTCTGCTTGTGTGTATCACTTATTCAGATTATCCCGTCCTCTTCTGTAATTCAGATTTTCTGTTCAGTTCGTGATTTCAGTCTCTTTGTCTCTAACACACACACACACACACACACTTGTCTCTGTATTTCATTCTCAATAGACACACACCACATGACACTGATCCTGACAGGCACATATTGAAACTCCACCCTGAAGGTTAGGATAAGCGTTTGTAGAGAATGGATGCAAAGTTCGAGCTAAGTGGTGCATGTTACCGCACACACACACACACACACACACACACACACACACATGCGTTATCTCGCGGTTGCTTGTGGAGCATCACTAAGCCAGCAGAGCAGAATGGCAGCTTCATTATGATTGCTGCTGGCATATCAGGTCGCAATTATCAACGCTGGCTTATTCACTCTTTAATTGCCTCATTTAATTTGTTCACATTTGGTGCCGAACAATGTCAACCTGCTGCAGTTGAAAGCAATTTGCTCCAAGGACATGTAACATACACGACCACGAGCCCTCTGTGTGTGCGCACGTGTGTGTGTGTGTGTGTGCGTGTGTGCGTGCATGGGTGAAATCATGTATCATGCGCTAAGATGCTTGAGCTCACTGTGAAGAGGACAAGAGTTAATTGTGACAGTCATTTTGAGAGACTTACTGATTCATTTTTCTTTCTTTATTTCTCTATTTTATTTTTTTCTTGCAGACGCGCTGTTTTGAGACCAGACTAAATATTTGCTGAGCCCACGTACACATGTTCAGGGCCTGCCTCCGTCTTCCTCATCAAGCGCAATGGAGGTTTTAAATTTAAAGGAATACAGTTTATATTTGGGGTCTGTCTATAATTAAGTCCCCATGTGAACGCTGAAAATGTTTACCCGCTATACTCATTCTTCCCGTTCCCTTAGAGATATTCTAATGCAGTTCAGATGTCTAAGAGGGAGACAAATACTACTTTAATTGCAAAAGTGTATTCCGAGTTTTATCTGTGGCTAATGTGCAGCTTCAGTAGTTTGAGTTAATCAAAATGAATATCTTCCAATGTTAGTCTTTTTAGTACAAAATTCCCTCTCTCCTTCCCCTGACACTGTTTGTAACAGAGATAATTTCACACTAAAAAGACTATAATTCTTGATTTGTCTAACCAAGTAGTTTTAGTGCCTAAACTTAACCGAGTGCAGGGTGCATGTTCCTTTAGGATTAGTGATATAAGTCATTTTGGGGGTCGCTGGCTATCGATCTATTTAGTTGTTTCGGTATGATGATGTGCCTGTTAGGTGCACTTCCCTATTTTCACCTGCAATGAATCACAAAAGATTGAAATGATTCGACTTTGAAGATCATACCAAAGGGAGCTCTTTCTTTTACTTATGAAGTGAAAGTACTGGGTCATTACAGACTTCTATAGCAAAGAGAAAAAAAACTTTTCACTGTTCACCTGAAATAGCTCCGGGAATAAACACTGAATCCTGCCACATCAGCTAGCTTTATCTCAGGTTTTCAGTATATTAATCTATAAAATTTCACTAGAAGAGGTTAAGAGAGTTGATAGTGAGAGGGAAAAGGCAGAACTCTTTCACATACTGTATCCCTGGCATATTCAGACTCCACGTTATTAGTGTGTGGTAATATATATCTATCTACAGTTTGAACTTGAGGACGATTATAAAGCCATCTCTCTAATCATTTACTGTTGAGTTAAGGCCTCCAGTTAGAATAGACATAAGCTGTAAAGGTGGTTTGCCAAAGTATTTTGATGGGTGCAATTTGACTCTTTTCAATTATGACAGAGGTCCGTGGTGTTAGCCAAAACCCATTCTACGGACCAGAACACATTTTGATGATTATCGCTCTTGTCGATTGAAACAGAGTGGTGTCATGGATGTTTCTTGACAAAACTAAAATAAAAGGTGCTGAACTGAGTGTGAAACTGAAGACACGGCTGCATTGTTGATGAGGAAGTTGGTACTGAACTGGATTTGTTTGTCAATGGCTTGGCTCATAGTACTGATGTAATAAGACTGTCATAGTGCCCTGTATCAGAGCTAACCACACTGGTTTTACCAATGTAATATTCTTTCTTCGACTGAGTAATCCTTAGGAAAACACTACACACAGAATGTTTGTCGACCACACATTGTCCCTCAGTGTGCGTATTGACAACAGCAGAAGTGAAACCAGCACATTTGTGTGTTTTAAAGTGTGTTTCTGGACGTAAGTCAACAATGTATGGATGTACGAGTTTGCCACTCAGGCCTCTGCGTGTGTGAGTGGGTCTCATTGTTAAGTCCAGTGGTGACGCCAGCCTCATTAAGACGGATGAGGAGCGTCCAATGTCATGGCTGGGTTAGCAGCCCACTGGCAAGCCAAGAGGAGAGTGGCCCTGCCACCGAGCTCTCAGCTCTACGACGCACCACGTAATTATGTGGTTAAACGTCAAATGAACAGGGTAATTTATTCACCTGGGTTATTTATGAGCGGTAGGAGGGGTAGAGTGAGGGGGGGATAGAAATGTTTCTCACCTGCCCTTTTCAAAAGGTGAGACAAACTGCTTTAGGTTCACCTTGCTAATAAGAACAGCCAGAAGACTGGGGGAACTACTGTATTTTGGACTGAATTTAGCAGCGTCATCTCACTTAAATACGAAATGACAGCTGTCAGTTATTCAGCTCGTCCTTATTATTAATAGTATCTCTTTGTTTATTGTGTTGAAACAAGTCTGATCCAATAATGGGAGAACTGTATCATTGTTTTTGGTCTTAATAAGAGCGATTTCATAATAAGTGTATCCAGAGAAGCAAAAGTATTTTTCAGGGTTTCAAGTATTTATGCTATCCATTTACTTTTTGTAAATATCAACACATCCTCACACCTAAATGACTGACAAAGTCTATTCTCAGTGTCATGTAGACGTGGCATAACTTCACTACGTTAGGAAATGAAAAGAACTATAGTTGACTTTTAGTTTCACACTCGACATGAACCGCAGTCTCCTGGATCCTGTAAGTACTGAGCTTGTTTATCCCTGACACCCTCCCTGTCTGGACTTTTCACTCTTCATACTACTTTGCAAGAGGTTGCTTCCATTTTTGACTAACATGGCTGTTTTCCCGATGAGGACAGGTGATAAATGTAATTGCTCATTTGGGTCTGTTAATTGGTATTGGTATCATTCATTCGCCACGCAATGATACACTTTTTCTCATTATACTTGGTCCAAAGATACAGCAAGACTGACTAACTATATACGCGTGTGTGTGTGTGTGTTAACCTTTCAGTTCCCATTGTTCAAAGACTGACCCCATCCATAATAGAAATACCTGAGCAGACGTGAAGCACATGTAAAGGAGATATTTGAATTTCAATTTTGATACAAAATTGATTTTCCATTTTCAGGCAGGAGACTATTACACCTGCATAAAATGTGGCCTAAACCGGCCTCAAATAATTCACATGTTGGAATCGATCTTTTCAAACATCAGTAGCATCACTGTGTACACTTCTAGCAACTTTTGAATTATGTTAAAATAATCCTACAACAAAACGTTAGACGGTGCACAATCTCTTACAAGCTCTTCTAACCTGGATGTGCACCTGAGTTACGTTGGGGGTTAAGAAAAAAAAAAAAAACAAGTAGACGGCTTTGGACAATCGCTTCTCTCTTACTTAAATCCTCGTGTAATGCCTCAGCTTGGCTAATAAGCTTCCCACAGTGCACAGAGGATTGACTGAAACAGAAACCCACAGCTTCAATGATTCAAGGATACTTTCTTTTACAAAGTGGGCCAACAATGTGCAGCGAATTCCTTATGAGCTGGGAGGAGGTGGGGTGGGGGTCTTCCTGTGGGGAGAGGAAGTGAGAGGAGAATACTGATACCAGCACCCAGAACCTCCTCATTAGGAAACACCATATGGTATTGCCACACAGACGCCTGTAAGCCACTGGGCTGAAGCCTGCAACTGGGTGCTTGTTTTGCTAACTTTGAAATCACAGTGGTGTGGTTTCTCCATAAATGAGGCTTTTTTAAAAAAAAAAAAACAGTTTGTTTTTTTCTTCTGCTTTGCTGGTCAGTTTAATTACAGATGGTTGGCTGGGGAGAGCAACGTGGGTGGAGAGCGAGGCCGTTTTGCCGAATGAGTTGTTTCATCAAGGAGTCTTTGTTTATTTTGGAGTGAGGAACTTGATTAGATGTGTTGTCATAAGTCAAGAGTCCTGAGCTGTTTTGATCGGGATTCACACTCACAATCAGGATCACTGCTCAGTGTTGAGTTTTCCTTCCATATTCTATTCATCGATTATTTGTAATGATGGTACTGTCTTTAATAAATGAATTGCAGTATTCATTTGCAGGTGAACCATGTGACCTGTAGCTGAACTGATACTAGGGGCTGTGTAATGACCAAAATATCATATCCAGATAATGATAGAGTACATATCAAGATATAGCACATATTCTGTAAATTCAACGATTAAATAGTTTATAAATGAGCAACTTGACTTGAGTGAAGTGCTTCTGGCTTTGTGCCTTGGTCGAGTGTTAGCATCAACTCATGGAACCATTCATTCTTGACTGTGTAAACTGGGGCCCTGTCTTTGAAATGCAAGTGGCGATGGCAGCCATTCTCTCCTACCGTCATGTATCTTTGCCATGCCGTGGGAAAAGGCCTCTCGTAGCATCCGAGTGTAGGTTTTTCTTTTTGTTTACTTGAGCACTATTGTGCCATTTTCTTTTGTTTCTCTCATCTGTAGACTCGCTGTACTGTTTCACCACGTTTCCACCAAGCAGTCCGGTTCACTTCAGTTCGTTACACATTAAAAGTATCGGTGCATTTGCAGTATCACAAGTTGTGGACGGTGCCAAAAAAGAACCTCTCTGTGTCGTCCTGTTTTTTTGTTACCCTTATGTTGACGGCAACAATGATCCCACACTAAAAGGTAGAGTTATAAGGCAGAATATCCAGTATGTAGGATTTCCCAACCTTTTTCAGTAGTCTTTTGTCTTGCTGCCTGCAGCGTTTTCTCAAGCAAAAGATGTGTCCTTGTTGTAATGAGCAACCATGTATTCAGTGAGTAAGGAGTGTGTGGTTGAGTCAGCAGCAAAATGGTACTTTACCAAAAGTATTTGGTGTACAAGGCTTTTGAAAGAGATTCTTGCATTGGTTGTAGAAGAGCTAAGTGGTGTCTGAGTCTGACGTAGGGACCAGTCTGCTGCATCATTTGCAAGAAAGCAGTTTAGGAAAAAGACTTTTCTTAAACCACATAAAGTCAACATTCAGGTTAAAGCTTCGTCTTTTGTCTTGACTGATCTCAGTCCTTCTCCTGTTTGGAATGACCCCGCTCTGTGACACATTCACTCTCCTCCATGTTTTTCTGTGTTATGTGCTGTGCATAAGAATTGCATAGAATTGTTCAAATGACAGAAAATATTGCTGTAAATATGCATGGGATATGCATGACGAGATACACCATCTTGCATTATATGAAACAACACCCGTTCTCTATCATCATGTGATCTATATTGTCAGATCGCACACCCCTAATTGATACCCCTTGATTAGATTGGACAGCCAGATGGGAGGTTAACAGTGCGATGCAGCGGCAGCGTAACCTTTTGATCGGAGCTTACTCTAATGATCACAGACACAAGGTCATGTGGAGGGCAAAGAATGATAGGGAGATGATGCGCAACCTTCTCTTTCAAAACATGTCTGAATGTAAAACAATACCAAATCAAACTGGCTGGAGAGAGGAACAGGGCCGAGCGTTTATTTGCCTTTGCCCGGTGCTTTACAGGACACACTTCACCGTACTGTAGAGTCTTGGATGTTTTTCTTGGTTTCTGACTACGCCGTATGCAATTGTGAGTAAGATTCTGTGATTCTGTCTCTGACTGATCCAGAGAGGGAACGTGGCCCACTATGGCTGAGAGGTTGAAAGGGAATTCTTAACACAATTCATGCCCTTCAGCTGTTTTTCCTGTCGGACAGAGATAGGAGAAAAATAATAATATGGTTGGCATTATGTCTACATAACTCTTCTTTTCATGGTTTGACCCAGTGGCTGTCAACTGTGCAACAACTCAGCCTTCCTCTGATAGATAATGAGACTATGGAGTAAAAAAGAAAAAAAAAAGAAAAAGGCCAATCTTTTTCAGCATGATCGCAGAGGACGTAACATCGATCTTAGCTGACCGGTGTTGCAGTAGGCTGCATCACTCAGACATGATGGCTTTTGGTGAAGTCTTTGTGTTTCATTTTGTAACTGTGAAAGTAACATTCAGAGTTGCGGCGATCAAAAGCTTATCAAATGACTTTGGAGGGAACTGGCAGCCAGATTGCTCTTTTCTGCACAGCTCCAGAAAACGATTGTCCATTTTCTTTTTTTCCAAACCATATTCATAAAAGCATCTGTGATATGAAAAAAAAAAAGTCAAATAAGCAGGTAAAATAGTGCGTGTACTTTAATGAGACTTGGGTTTGCACCAAGTTTTTCTAAATGTTTCCAAAAATGGCATACGGTAATGTTTATTTTGACGAATCTCCAGTTTTATTGTTGGCCAACTGTTGTGCTGATGGAATTGAAGGATATCCTGGAATCACAGTTAATTTTGCAACACAATAATAACGAAATGACATATGTACAGGAGGGCGTCTGTGGCTCAGGGGTAGAGCCAGCGTCTTGTTTCTGGAAGGCCGCTGGGTCGATTCCCCCGGTCTGCATGTCGAAGTGTCCTTGGGCAAGATACTGAACCCTAAACTGCTCCTGATGTGCTGCTCGGCACTTTGCATGGCAGCCACCGCCATCAGTGTATGAGTGTAAGTCGCTTTGGACAAACGCATCTGCTAAATGCCCTAAATGTAAATATACTATTCTTTAAAACAGGACATCATGACATGGTAGAGAGAATGCATTACCATAAATATTAAGTGTGCTTCCTCAACACAGAAGATAAAAGGGTATCTTACTGATGAAGGTTTATGTCTCAGAATTTCACATTTCTCTGAAAAACACAGCACGATGGCTGCCAGCAGAGGAAAAAAGCATGACCGCCCGTCGGACTCCTCAGATGCCAGGCATTCCAACGGACTCAGGTGGGCAGAGAGTGGGAGGCCAATTGTAATCTCTCAGCGACTTTCTCTCTGTCCGCCTGTGTCTCTCTCACAGCGGAGAAGTGATATTTTGGAAGATAAAGTTTGTGTTAGTGTGGGAAAGTGACTAACCGGCCCCGTCTAGTTTCTTATCTGTCAAGATTGTTTGTCACGCTCAACAATGGCATCACAGTTCAGTGCGATCCCTCTGTGACTTCTGTCAATCAAGTTTGTCAGTTCCACATTCAGAGTATGATGTATTTATGATCAGTGCCATAAACACTGACATGTAGTAAAGATAGACTTGGATTGTTTTGTCCTGAATTATTAAAGCATGCGAAAAGAGTTTGCATGGATACAAAGTTGTTGTATTGAATTATACATATACTCACCCAGAATTCAGGCAAATGTTCAACACAAGTTTCAACCCAATAACCCAACCCAAAAGAATGAAATTTAGCTCACAAGGCCAAACAAAGTTCAGAACTCGAAAAGTATCATGAGTATGTCTACATTACTTTGAGGTTTTTACACAATTTGTTTTTTGTTCAAGAAAAACCTAGAGGTCCTGCGTGAGTTGGCATGGAATGGCTCAAATACAAGCCTGGTTCCAAAAATGTTGGGACGCTGTGTAAAGCAGAAATGGACTGTGTTCACTGACACACTTTGTAGCAATATCCTTTATAAAATCAGTGGCGAACCTCGCCCCATCCTTACCTGTGAACGACTGAGCTTTTCAAGGATGCCCCCCATCCGCACCCGATCATGATACCATCACCTGTTACCAATGAACCTGTTTAACATGAAATGTTTCAAACGGATGTTTTTTGTTGCCCCTGTCCCAACTTGTTGGAAAGGTGTTCCTGGTATCAAATTTACAATAAGCATGTATCTAACTGTAAATCAAGGAATCTCTCTGTGTTTGTGTGTATGTTGTTTCGAAGTGCAGGTCGAATGTGGTGCAATTTGGACACTCAACAGGCTCAATATTAATACATTTTTAAAAAAACAGCCAACACCGCTCTGTGCATGGCTTCTGTCAACAGTGGTATGCTTGCTAGTGTAAGTCATCATCCAGATTTTTAATTACATTGTCTCTGTACTAAAAAGGATTAGGGAAAATGATGCTGTCCTTTTTTATTAACGTTGTACATGCACCCCTGCCTTTTTGGATGCACCCCTGCCTTTTTGGAGTTGTGTATGTATTTTGCCTGGGTGAACGAGTGCGCTTGCTTTGACAGCCTGAGAGTCCTGTCTAACAAGTTTTGTAACTTGCTAACCTCACAAAGCACCTCACCGTGCTGCACAGTTAATTTAGATTTGAATCGGTTAAACTTTTAATGATCTCCACAGTAAAGTGCGGTCACTGCAGCTGAAAATGCATAATTTGGCTGTAACTATAGTGTCCGTATAACCCGCCATTTGTCACAGCTCGTGCTACATAACTGCAGCGATGAAATAAGTGCTTCTTTTCAAAACGGGCGAGTTCCCAGTAAATGGGAGGCTGTGTCTAAGGTGTCCTTTGGTAATGCCACTGCAGTCTGCGCAGCCTTGCCTCGGGACGAGCCCGATCCGATTTGTGGACGCCAAGAGCGTTGGGCTTGCTCCATCATGCAGGGAGTTTTTTATGAAACTTAATTGATTTCCTTAACACCAAGACCTGAACTAAGAATAGATGCTCATCATTATTTGTCCCCGATCTCTCAGGTGCACCCACAGTCACAGAGCTGCAGAAAGGTCAGATAAATTACCTCCCCTGCCTCTGTGTCAGAAGGATTTGTCTGCTGCTGCGTATTGATTATTGAATTTGATGAATCTTTCAATATTTCAGCTCAGCTTCTTTTTTATTTATTTATTTTTTTGTTTTTTGGCAGGCAACACCTATCGGGGCCCATTTGCATTCCTGTTTGGCTCGGGCACCCGCTGCGCAGCTGATGCTTTGAACATGCTCCCAGATGTGCTTATTCCAGCGTAGTGGTTCATTTGAGAAACTTGGTTAATTAGTGTGTCTGTATTTGAGAGGGACTCCTTTGTGTTTTATTCCTTCGAGTCTACACACGTCTCTCTGAATGTGTAAATGCGTGATTGTGGATAATATTCCTGCGTGTGTGCGTGTGTGTGTGTGTGTGTGCTTGCCTGCATCTTAAGCTTTCTGACTGAATCCATGACAGATTGGTTTTCCTGTACCATGAAGCATCAAAGGACGAGGATTCATTTTTCAACAGTCATCTTAGCGTGCCTCTGTACTTTTTCAATAATGCATCATGTATGTGAATATACACACCCATTATTTATGTCCTTTCTTCTTTTATGTTGATTGATAAATTAATTTACCGATGCCAAGCTGCTTCTCTCGGAATAACCCCTGCCAAAAAAAACTGCAGCGCAGCAGAGGGTGATACAATTTTTAAGATCCTTTCAATCATGGTTGCTGATTTCATATTTCTCATGCTGTAGGTGGCACAGTATTGGTGGCAGCCGCAGTTCACATAAACTACGCTGCTGAAATCAAATGGTGGCAGGAAAACAGATGTTAGTGCAGCAAACATTCCCTGCAAAAACTCCAAGAGGAAAACTCACTTCGGTTTTTCTCTAAATTGCAGCAACGGCAGGGTTTTCACATGCTGTTTTGTCAAAGACTTTGACACTGTGCGTCATCCGAGAGAGTTACTCTTTCCGAGCAGGCTGAACAACATTCTGGCCCGAAGCAAAGTTTGTTTAAGACATGTGGAATTTTACTGTGGCGTCTTCTTGTTTTTAAAGGCACTTGTGGGTAGAATATGTGCCTTTTGTCTCTGCCTTGTCAGTCTGTAATTAAAATGAATATATTGCGCCCGTCTTACCTGCCCTGCACACTTCTGACGTGTCCAACCGAAGTCCCGCATCATGCAGCGGCAGTAAATACATCTCTCACCATCTCCTGCTATGTCTCGGGGAGGAAAACGGTGGTGGGTGGTGTGCATGTGTGTGCTTTTATGCGGGGGTATACTCGCGTCCCTAGGAGTTGTCTCAGATCAATAGGTGGCGGACGGGGCAGTCATCGATCAGCTCAGTGCATGGAGGCTAATTTATGCCACTGCTCCGGCGATCCCTCCGCACCGAGGCACCAGGGCGTGAAATTCAAATTATTATTACAGCCAGGCAATTCCATTATCTGGGGGAAGGATATGTCGCTCTGGCACATATTGGCTGTCTTCCTTGTGTAAAGGGAAAGAGAAGGAGAGGAGGAATGGGGGCCAAGGCTGGCCCTCTGTGGCCATGGCAGTTGGTGGGGGGGGCATTATTACCCCACTTTATCATGGCGGCCTCAGTTTCTACTCTTAAAGTATACCGCCTCTAGCCCCCTTCACCCACAATAAACAGAGTTAAAGCAGCTGCACGGCCATTTTGTGGCTGGTAATGGTGTTGTATTTTAATATGAAACTTCTTTTTAACCTTGTGGAACATTAATTTCCCTTTTGTAGAGAAACGTGTCGATGTGAAGCTTTAAACATCATGCACAGAGGCTAACGGTGGCTGTCTTTACACGGTCATACTATATGAAATGTACATAACATGCAAACAAAAGGCAGACTACATCTCCGAATGTCCTCATAGAAGGCCTCTAACAAGCGGTGCGTGGACCTCATCATCATGGCTCGGGAACGTTCCCCGCACACTGCGCCTTGAAGAGTCCCGCCGCGAGAAGTAATGGTAATGGATAGAGTGATGTGTGTCTCTCAAGGCTTCACATCACTCCTGATGCCTTGGGGGGACACATTTTTAAACCGACGGTAGGGTGGTGTCTAATGTGGGGACTCTTTTCCAAGGCCCTCTACATCACTGAGGTTCGAAATACTGTTTTTTACCTGTCAACGGTGAGACCACTGACAGACAAGATATCCAAACATTACAGACTACATTTGGACTTGCCTCGGTTGAGTGGATATGGATCTTTGTGCCGTATGGAAGCAAACCTTTTGCCCCTTTTGCTGGCACAGGAACACATCCTGAGAGCAGACACAATCTTACACGTGCCATGGACAGCAAAGTCATATGCAGAGTACTTCTGCATATATGCTAATTGACGAAGCAGTGCTCTGACCCGACTTGTATTTCCTAGAGACGGTACTTAAAGTCTATATTTGAGGGATTGATTTATTGACACTTGACATCATTTAACATGCCCTCAAGGAAGCTGCTATGGAACCTCCAGATGCCATGACTGCAGAAGGGGAGTATAACTGCTTTAAAAAAAGTATTTTTTCTGCTGAAATACTGGTGCTTCTGCCCGAATGCACGGGAAGGTTAAAGTCTAAGTTTGGACGTTTTTTTGGCTTCTTCTACAAGATGCTTTTGGTTGCTTCCTCGGATCCAGATCCTGAGTTTGGACCTTAATGGCTGCTGGTTTTGTGGTACCAAGTCTTGATATGTCGGCAAGATAGAGCATTGTAGCTTGTTCTGTGAACGCGAACAGAACCTACTCTTGAGATCTTGCTGATCCTTGGTGTCCTTATTGTCGTTGCTGTGAATGTGGGGTTGGGATAATATCACCATTTTTAAAGGTGCAATTTGTAAGAAAGTACATTTTTGAGTGTCATTTCCGACTTGTCACATGATGCTTTGGTTTTCCAATCTCCCGATGCATCAGTAAATGACGAGTCAGGAATGAGACTCCAAAATCCAGTTTCTTACAGACTAGACCTATAAAGCCTTTTACTACATTAGAGTTGGTGAAGGGTTCGTCCTGATCACCCACACCGGTACTGCATATGCAAATTCCAGTGCCCTGTTCTGCAGGGGAAAGTGGACAGGCCTTCTGAGCCAATCAGACAGCCCCTGTCTCTGCTCATCCGAGTCTGGTTAATATGTGTAACCTTTGCTCTTTTAAATGGCACCTGGGGAGATCTAACTGGCTGTGCGAGGAGTATACTGTGGCTTTTACAGCCAGTGATGGGCCTTTAACATCAGCCTCATATTTTCACTTTTGTCAGTGAGGAGCAATGTAATAAAATGCATTTCCAATTTGAGTAACCAATAAAAAATTAAGATAATGTCAGTTACCCTTAGATTTATTGAAAGTTTCCTGTCTGAAGGGAATCAGCAATATTTCAAAAGTTTACCTTTGTCATGAAACTTGCACTGTGACCTTCAGTCCTCAGGACTGTATGAATTGCCCCGGTCCGGTTTCCCTCCTCTGTTAATTACTTGACTAGTAGCCATGTTTTTTGAACAGCTGCTCTGAGTTAATTCATTAGTTCCCTACCTCTCAATAATATTGCACAGGCATTACATTCCTGCCATAACTCAACTTACTCTGCCAATGTGCATTTGGGACTTAACTCCTGTTGCCTGCATTCATTATTTCACAATAATCTCCTTCTCATTCAGGAGAGGGCAACCTTGACTTTGAAGCATGGTATAAGTATTAACTCTTTCATATCATAAGCCAAAGTGCAATCACTGCCCATGCAATTGTGGACGAAGTCGCCCTGCTGATTAGGGGCATCAGTTCAAAAAAACACTCATGGGTCATTTTGTAAGGCACTATCAAAGACATCCAACGGCAGATGGAGATATACTGAGGAGAACCAGGAGGTTAAATAAAAAGTAGAACAGATGAGGAAACTGTAGAGGTGGAGGGACTTTGGAGAGACTCATTAAAACCAAGTACAACGAGTACCGGACAGTGGGTTGCTCAGTGTTCAAATGAAGGGCTTGTTTCTTGGCCCTGAGTCACAATTAATTAGCACCACAAGGGGCATCAACACTCCTCCGCATCTACAGCATTTGTGTGTGAAAAGAAAACGAGTCAGAGATGAAAAAGAAACAAGCAAATGAGAGAAACCAGACTCATAAACAGAATTCTGTAACTGCTCAGGGATGCATATCATTGATGGTGGGGCTGAGGGTCATGGCTATGTTGTTTCCTGATATTCCCCTTTTATTTGCGCAGCTCGTCTTCTCTAGTCGAGTTTCTAGCAATCAGAAATCTCATATAAAAATATTTCCCGGAGGCGGCTTTTTTTATAAAGTGACAGCATGCTTCAGAGGGTTTGTTTTGTCTCCACCTCAAATAATTGTCAAGTCCAGAAATTTTGGAGGACGCGCCAAAAGGCAGCAATCCTCAGACAGCGACATGAGGCTCGGAGGCAGAACATGTTGCCAAGTGCCTACAGTGCGCAAGGGAGGCGCTACTTGTGGGTTATCTCGCTTGTGCTTTACGTTTGAAGCTGTTTAAGACAAAGATGGAGCATTTAAGCTCAACAGACATTTCAAAGCACACTGACATATATTAATTTATACGTCTTTCTCCACGTGTGAGTGTGTTTGTCAATCTATGATTTACCTACATGCTCCCACTTTACAGTTATATACATATATTACTTAAAAGCCGCTGGAAATATTCAAGGTAAAGGGGCGAATCCCTTGTTGGTATGGTGGTTTGTCTCTTCCTCACCTCTCTTTCCTCGTCTCTTCACCCTACTGACTTAATCAGAATTAGTCGCCTCTGGCTTTAAAGTCTGCTGGAGCAAATGGTGGAGCCATTCAAGGCTCACCTAGAGAATGTATGAATAAAAATGCTTATTTGTAGATGCTTGCGTGCATACAGGCCTAACATAAATTATGAATGGTCTTATTGTGAATTTAGCCCCTTAAACATTTAGATCATAGGACATCTAAAATGTGATATCCAAACCAATTATAATGAGATGGTTCAGCTGATTATTCAAGGAAAGGTTGACCCCAATTAAACATTTTTCATCCTTTTGGCCAATCTGTCATGTCAATCAAATTTCCATATTCACAGGATCACTAACAAACTTGGCCTTTCCCCAAACTACTAAATATACTGTAACAGAGCCACCTTTTTTGTCTGGCCTAAAACAACAAAATACATTTTTATTTTTTAATTTGCTACCAATTTTTCAAAAATGGCACATTTCTTTATCTTACCGTACCGAAATAAATGTGCAGGAAAAGTAAACTTCTCAGGTGACATGTATGCTTTGTGTATGAATTTATTGAGAGCTATTATTTTCTTTTTGGTTTACCTGTTTATTATTACCATTGCATGCATTACAGTACTGACAGAGCTTACTTTAAAGTTTATGTTAAATTGGAATCTGTTTGAAAAGGTTTTGCAAAAAGTTAAGGACTCAATTACAGACACAAAGGACGGACATGTTGCAGAGACAAAAAGCAACCAAGCTGAAGGCCAAAAACAGAGGCAAGCCACAAAAGCAAGAAATAAAGAGCAAAAAGTTAAGTTAACTGCAAACCGGGATAACACTAGGAACACAAGCAACAACATAGGTACAGTGATACGCAAGGAGCGAGTCAGGACTGAGGAACATACATGAAGAACGCGGATGACCCGACAGAAAGTGAGGGAAAACACTGACTTAAATACACTGGGTTAAGGCAGGTTAACAGGAAAAAAGGTAGAGACAGGAAGCGTAAAACATGACAAAATCATGCAGTAAAAAAGTAAAGAAAAAATCATCTCAAAGGCATAGTTATACACAGGGAGAAGCTTCCACTTTGTCATTAGTGGGAAATATTAGCCATCTGGTCTGATCATACATAATACTGAAATAATATACTATATAAGTCAAACACATGTTCTTTCAATAGGTGATGAAAACTATTTGTCCATGCAGGTTACAGCCAGGCATTTTGTACTTGCCTTGTCAAAACATACACAGTGAGCATGCTGCTTCTGTAAAGTGGCACGGTGAGTTCTAGCCGAACAGTACACGTAGAGCACTTAGTAGGAACTGATCAAAAATACGGAATATGAGCGGAGCTTAACTCATCTTAGTTCCCCGGTGATGCTTCACCTTTTAAACCTGCGACGGTGCTTTGAAATGGCATTTCAGTATGCGCACTGTCTGTCCGCTTGGATAATGGTTCCTACGTTTCTTAAGACCAAAGAACGAGCATTTGAAGGGGTCAGCCGTTTATACGCATTGTTTTTGCGCGACATTTTCCCATGGTTGCCTTAATGGGTTTGACCTCCTTCTCACTCCCATGGGTTTCCCTTCCATGTCAGCCAGCCGCAGGAATAGGTGTTAAGGCGGCAGCTGTGTGGACAGGCCTTTTTTTTTCTTTCTTTTACCTGGTGATTGATTCCCCTGTCTCACCGCCCTGAACGGGTTAAACATCACCAGGACCTCTGTTACAGAGAGATTGCATTTAGCTGCTGCTGCCAAACCAAATAGGCAACCAGTCTGTCTGGTAAGGGGAAGACTGAGAGAAGGAAGCAAGGGAGGCATGAAGAAAGAAACAAGGACGAAAAAGGGGGGACATTTGACTGTTACCTGCCCTCCGTCTTCCTGCTTACTCTTTCTTTGCCTGTTATGAAGATAAATCCTGGCGAATAAATAGTCCAGATGGACTTCCTCGTGACACATTTTTGCATCAATTTACTGTAACAGACATTTAATCTGCCAAGCCTTGTTAGCTATCGTCAGCAGATGCCTGTTATCTGCTCTTTTTTCCCCGCGTGTTTTACATAAAAGACAGATTACAGGCAGCAATGTGTTATTACATGAATATTATAATCGGGCTGGAATGCATGAAACAAAGAACGCGCAAACTTGATCTGTGTGTCTGTACCGGTCGCCTAGCAGAATTGCATGCGAGCGAAAAGCAAACGCACAATGCAGAGCACAGCCCAGTCATCTGATTGTCATTGTCTTTCTCTCTCTGTCTTCGCAGGTAATGCGCTTTCCTCATCCCCATGGGTGCAGCCTCGGCGATGGCCGCAGATGTGATGAGTAACAGAGCTTTGCTTCATGGGTCACAGTTGAATGTGCACACAGAGCAGTTGAGAGACGGCCTGCTAATCTCAGACGCTGCGCATTGACACCGCACGCATACACCCATACAAACAGTGACGAGCAAACAGGCGTAACACACGCATGAGCGTGAACACGCGCGCACATACAGCACGCAAAGACAAATGGACGCATTAACGTGTCATGTCTTGTCTCGTGAGGTCCGTGTGGGAAAATCCTTGACTTCACAATGGAACTTAATGCAAACGTTTAGCGTTCACTGTATGCAGCGAATGCATTCGCTCAACTTTGGACAAGCTGTTCTCGGAGGAAAATAAGGTCCCTAGAAAGGTGGCAGGGTCCGCCAAATATAAACAAAACAAAAACAGTATGACGTTGTTTTCCTTTGAGGTCACTTTGTTTAGTCAGTCACAAAAACGACGAGAGTTTGTTTACTTTGTTTAGGCGTGAAAAACCAGTCAATGGTCCTCAAAACTACATAATGCCCCTTTAACAGACTCCAGTGATTGTGCTATCATACAACAACACCGAGTGCGCAGATACACCCACGTATATTCTCAAACAACAACCCGACATAATGCACACGCATCTTTTATTTACGTTGGCGCGAGCGGCTGTGTTTGCCTGACCCGGTGAGGGCGAACATGGGCAATCTGTGAGCAAAGCCGCTCTCTCCGTGTGGGTGGCTGGAGAGATATTCGGGTCGGTCCACGAAGCTTTCACTTAAGTAAATAATGTAATCAAATGCAAACGTATGTGCCTGCGTTTTCTTCAGCGCTTGCACTAGTATATTAATTACATAACACATGCAGAAGTGTCAGAGACGGTTGTGGGAGTGCCACACATTGGAGGAGTCAACTGCCAGAGTTCTTCCTCGCTCTACAATGTGGTGTAACTGGTTGAATGTACTAACAGTGTGGTTGGCTTGACTTGCACAAGCTTGACCTGCAGATTTTCTAGGTCATGTGTACCTTTTGCTTTTGCTTTCTACTCTTTTTACAGCTGCCTTGTAATTGTTCACTTGGCCGTGTGGTTTCCGATACAGATGGGGCAGGCGTGTTTTTTTTTTTTTCTTTCTCTGAGTTGTAAGTGCAATAAAAATAGGTAATTCAATATAGGTGCCCGGGAGAGATTTGCTGATCCAGTTTCTATCTATATATTATTACATGTAGGCGCGGCTGAGCACACAAGAAGGCGTGTGCACGGAGGCCGACTGTTGGTAGATGCAGACAGGCAGGGTGATTACAGTGAGCTGAACTGAGGTCGAGCAGCATCGGAGGTTGCCGCGGTGTCTAATAGGGAGCGGATGAAAGAAATGACAGGATGAAGGACGAAGCCAAAGAAAGGAACAGGATTCACAAAGAAAGTTGAAAAGATGTGATATTCAAAATTGGCACATGCAGCCGGGGAGAACGTTTTTGTTAGCCAGCCTCACTTGTTAGTTGAAATAGAATTTCGCTAATAATCAAAAAAACTTTCTGCAGCTGATACAACTTAGAAGAGAGGAGTGATTGCCAGCTGAATTGCCGCGACTACTTTCATGTCTGTGGGAGAAGTGTGGAGCTTGAACCAGCTGGGAATTAGCATTAAATAGCAAAAAGGCCGGATGCAATTACAATGAATTTTCTGAGCTTCACTAATCGTAGGTATTGGCAGGTGTATTTCTTTCGTTTACTTATACTAGCTGTTTCCTTGTGTTTTCCAGTTTTTATGCAAAGCTAAGCTAAACCCCCAGTGGCTCCAGCTCCGTACTTAAAGGTGCAATATGGAAGAACTGGGCCACCTGTCAAATTCACACTCAAAAAAAATAAAAATAAGGGGCAGTATATATCGCCAGAGTACACACTAACTGCTGCTAACCATAGCTGCTGTTAGCTAGTTAGCTCAGTTAGCTGCGCAGCTAGTGGTTCAGAATGGGAGCTTGGCTTGCAGAACCAGGGGAGTGTCAGTTTTTATACCAAGCACCCAGATTTCATATAGTGGCCAAACCGTGTCACTTGATGCACTGACGTCCAAAAAATACCTATTTCCGTAAGCTTACACTGTGAAAGAAGCGGCTGAAAAATGGCGGATACACTTTTTTGAGTGGCACGACCTCGAGCAAAATGACTTGGTTGACTGTCATTATTTGCGCCATTCGGTCCAACAAAATGTAGAAAGTTTAGAAGAGCCAGAAGAATTGAATAATTTCATCTCTATTCAAGCGGTGCCCTTGGCTTATAACATTATACACCATAATGTCAGAACTACACTGAACATTTTCAACTAAATTCTTACGTACTGCCCTTTAACGCAGCCGTAAGTGATATATTTGTGATAAAATAAGGTTTAAGTAGCTCTATATTCCAGCAGTAATCAATGTTCAAAAGAGTGTGTCAAAATACATTTTCTGGTATCCCTGCCCACTTCGTCCAATCAACAGAGAGATCTGCATAAAGAGGCGCTCCTGTCTGCTCGTGACTGTGCAGAGAGCTCCTGTTTATTGTCTGGTGATCACTGCTGCACGTTCATGCGGCGACACAAAGAGGGGGGAATGAATTGCTTATTGCAAAACAGACATGTAGTTAACTCAAACGGCAACAACGCTTACAGCTGATTTGACACAGACAGGAGAGTGCTGTGGTCCTCCCTTCTATCTGCAAGAAAGAAAATAAGTTCATGCATCTGAAACTGTGGCACGATTCTCTAAACAAAGCAGCAGAAACTCTGACTATAACGTACGAGGTGACACGTTTATGGCCTTCCACAGTGCAGAATTGAAAACATAAAAGAAACGGATTACCTTTAGAGAACTCTGTGGAACAGTTTGTACACATTTGCATATAATACACGATACACTACATTTAAATGTTTGCTTATGCAATTTGCCAATGATGGGAAGTCAAGGCAGGCAAATCCCCACTAACCTTCTAAACTGAGGCCTCCTGCTCTGAATATTAACTCGAAGGGGGATGAATTGCATTTTTCATTGTCTCATAACAGTAGATGTTGCCTATCCTGAATCCTACCTGTGTCCTGCACCAGCTGTAGGCGTGACAGAAACGCGTTGCCATGAGTCCCATTACGCCTACGCACGCAATAAGTCACCGTGTCACATGCTTACTTCTCCGTCCGATGAGAATAGCGTTTACTGAGTATCGACGTGTCGTGCAGTTTTTGCTCAGTGAATTCTGCCCGTGCCGCCGGATGGACCGGCAGTTGCAAACGCGTAATGGATTCGACACACATTATCGAGAATTAATTTTCCTGGTGGTGCAAAGCAAAGATGCAGTTTGGTGTTTTTCCTTTTAATGAGTAAGCCATTAGTTTACAAAAGGGATTTGGTTTTCTTCTTTTTTTTTTTTTTTTCAAATATTTATTCATACACAAGGAAAATCAATGTCAAAAACAATGTGCGACGTGCCTGTGTGTGCGTGTGTGCGCTCGCATGTGTTATGCAACGTGTTGAAGTGGTAATTCCAGTCGCTCATAAAGATGTCACAACACATACATACACCTTGCCATCGCGTTGTTGACTGACGGCATGGTTACCTGGCGGTTAGCCAGCACAGCAGACTTTTGTGTGTCTGTGTGTGTGTGCGTGTGTGTTGAAAAGTAAACAGTGAGCGTGCAAAAGCCCCACAGCTGCAGCAAAGGCAGTGAAGCAGAAAGAGATCTGAGCAGCGCTTTACGTCCTGCGAGAAAAAAAAGTATGTATAAAGAAGGAATGACTGAGAGAGAGAGAGAGAGAGAGAGAGAGAGAGAGAGCGAGGCCATAAAGCAAACTCAATCATAGCGAGTCAATTTGCTTTGATTTGATCGTCAGTCTCATCTGCAATTTAAAGCACACTGTAGTCGGAGGTGATTTTTTTTTTTTTTTAAAACCGCTGCGTGGTTATGACCGCTATATGGTGCGTCGGGAACAACGAGGGCCTTGTGTGTTTGCTCATATGGGTGTGTGTGTGCTGATTAAATTAGTTCCTTATTATGCTGAGCTCAGGCGAAATCCTGAGGTGATTAACTGCACGTTGGCATAAAAAACAGTGCAATGGAGTGAGAGCTGGCAGAGCGACGCAGATCAACCAGTTCGGGGGGGAGAAAAGATCTGTGGGAGAAAGAAAGCCAACATATATGCTCGCATTCACACACGCTGCAGCCTGAGCTTTGGTGTATTTCATGACAACCTGACACCTACACACACACACACACACACGCCTCTATCAAACACGTCACGCAGGCGACAAACCTGGCGACTGTGAGCTGAACCGGGATCAGTATTTCGAGCACACGTGGTGTGAAGACGGAGCTGTCAAATGATTTAAAAAGGCCTTTTATGCCTGACCTACAGTCTCTCTCTTCGCCTCACACCCATCACCTGAAACACACACTCACATACAGCTAATCAGCCTTCTGGGGGCATCGCTCTTCTTAATTTTTAACTTTCCTTCAGTTTTTTTTTAATCAGCCGCAATTTCAAAGGGGTCCGGCCTTCCCGTTGGCAAGGAGAGCGGCGTCTGCGGGGGTGTGCGTCTGTTTGTGTTAGTAAGAGGTCGCCGGGACCTCGGGTTGACCTATCCTCCCGTTCGACCGACCTGCCACTCATTAGCGCCGACCTCTTGGCTGGCTGGCGAGGGTGTGAAGGGAGAGGTCGCGACCCCGAGTGACAGCCGGTTGTATGTCTGCCTGGACTGAATAACCATACGAAGGGACGGGAGCAGGTGAGAGAGGTAACGGCCACACGGCTTCAAATGAGACCCGAGAGTGAAAACACCCCCATACACACACACGAACGTACAGTATATGCACATGTATACCGTGTGGCTGACATGTTTTGGTACGTGCAGTTACACATCCGACGCGCACATTTACATTATGCGCCCTTGAGTGACTCGTCCGTAGCAATTAAAGGTGAAGTCGCACGTCCAGCAGAGCATTCACACAAACAGGCACGCGACAGCTATTTATAACAAAGTAGTATCGTCGGTTTGCATCAAAAGTCTCCTCTTGCACAATGTTGTGGACCTGACGGAACATGTCAGCGTCTTGGGATGGTAAGGTAGGAGGTGCCTCATGATTCCACCTGTGAAAATGTTTTATCTCTGTTATCAATGAATTGGAGTTGAAAGCTATGTTGTTGTTTGGAATAATTAGGTCTCATTTTGTGTGGTTTGGGCCAGTGTTTTTTTTTTGCAATTGTATGTACCAACACAGGTGGAGTTTGTTTCATCACAGATTCGGTCTTGTCCATTTTGTGAATTGTCAGCGTTGGTTGTTAAATGTGTGCACAGACAGAGGCCTCGTCTTCTGCCGCAAACCAAATCAACCTAAGGGCACAAACAACGACCTAACTGCCAGAATAAAAGTTGGCAATGTGCATTTCTGCAAACGATGGATATGTGACAACTTTATGTTTCTTTAGGTTCTATTTACAGTTTTCTGTTGTATGATTTGGTTGTAGTTCAGGCACAACAATCACTTGGAAAGGGTTAGGAAAAGATCATGTTTTGTCTTAAATGACCTCTTTTGGATTCCACAAACAACGGCTCGAGATCTCCCGATTTCTTCCCAAACACACCTCTTTTTTGTCGCCACAAACCCGACTGGAAATTGTCCTGCGGCCTCCTTCGAGTTTTCCAGTGGTTCACACTTACAAACGCTGAAACACAGTTTCAGTGTTTGTGTTTGTGGTCCCTGGCTTGGCAGACTTCTCTGCTGTAACTTCCCCACCGCCTCCTCCGGCTCCTGATATGAAAGTCAGGTCATAAAGATGTGAAGTAAAAAGCGATGCGTCACGTCTTGCAGAAAGGTCGATATGGCGCATGCACGTAGGCCGACGACATGTGCAAATGCAAATTTAATGCTTGTTTGCGAAAAATGTTAACTGCCAGCATTTTAACATGCCAGCTGAACGGCAATGAAAGTATTAAAATGAATCTGAAATTACCTTTCCTACAGTACGGTGAGGGTTCGGAAAGTCCCCCCCTCTGTTGCAAGGGAGAGGCTACCAAAGGGAGAGCGTAGCTGCAAGAATAGATCTAATAGCTATCTCAAATCTGCACACATGCTCTATCCTGCGAGCGCATTTCTCTGATCTCTATGATCCACTGGCTCGCTCTATTAGTGTGGTGGGCTACGGCGTTCTCTGCTACCCATTTATCTTCCTCTGCTCTTTACTTTTATCAGAAGAACAAGGGAGAAAACTTTTCTGTATGATATAAGCGCTGCCGTGTGTTTGTGCGAATCTCTTTACGCCAGGGATTTTTTATCACACACCACAATTCCGCTCTTTCAAGCTGTCTTCCAGCTACCTGGATTTAATAAGGAATCCGCGATCTCGGATAACCGGTCTCTCGAAGATGGTTATCAGCTGCGTCTGTTAACCCTGAGTTAACTCATGCAGCTATGATCGAGCCCGCACGTGTGGCTTGTAATTACAATCACATGCAACGGCAACGGATCAAGGGGAAGCACGTTTAATAGGAGATGAGATAAGAGTATATGTCCCTGTGGGGAAATTAGGTCAACGCGTGAGCTGCGAGTGATATTCAGCAAGATAAAACACATGAAATATAATCAGACACCTGGAAAATAATTATGTACAATTGAGGACGAAAATGAATAATTGGCTGTACATTGGTGAGGGTTAGGTTTAGGGTTAGCCCTAAATCAGTGAGGAAAGTTTTCCCTCCATGTTTTAAGGCAGAACAAGAATCAAATACAAAATATTTATTGACACTCGAGCTCTTAAGTCTGAAGATGAACGGACCAAAAGAAAGGAAAGACTGTGAGCGAAATGAATGTCAGAGATAAAATAATATGTATGCCACTGAAGCTTGAAAAAATGATCCACCTGTTACAGTTACTGTAAACAGAATAACTTAAACCAAAGACAGCATGAGTAACAGATCTGAAATGCTATCAGACGACTGAGTGTTCGCATAAGCTCCTTCTTCTGTTGAATAGCGGCAGAGAAAACTGTGCTGTCTCAGTTATTGTAGGAACCGAAGATCCCCTCCTGATCTCTAAAAATCAATCACACATGAGCTCATTTGTCACTGCAGCACGTCGACAATAGTTAGGATGTCCACGTCAGGCTCGCGCAGGAACAATGGCTCAGTTTTCCGGGAAGTTGATTGATTGGCCGGGGCGGCTGTTGACACACATTTGATCTTTTGAACTGAACCTGGCCCCGGATGAGTTCAGACAGGCATCGGGCTGAAAGAGTGCCAGCTTTGTGATACAAGAAAACACAAAGCTCGCTGGCAACGCCGCTCATCTCTGTTTGCGGTGTAGGCCGGCGCTCTGGGAAAGTGTGCGAGTGCGTGTCATGGCATGTACATGCATCCACGAGTGTGTTTGCATGTGCAAATGTTTGTTTAGTCGTGATGGAGTGTGCGACTGTGTTTGTCCTGCGGTGTGAAATCTACATGGGAGCACAATAATGACATGGCACGACGCCACAGGCCCCGTAATCCCAGTGTGAAAAATAGGCATGTGCGACACCAGTAATGACGAAGCCGCTCGAATATGTAGAACTGGATTAATACCTTCCAAAAAACACTGATTGTAATTTAAATGCATTATTGGTTTAAGCCCCCAAGATATTTTGGTTGTTGTTTGTGAAATAAACATTTTTTAAAGCCTTGAAGGCTTACATTTCTCCAGTGGCCAAGTAGTGGAGAGCTGTACGAACCTTGACTAAATCTAATGCTACTGACTTTTTATTTATATTATATTATTATTTGGCGAAGTGATCGCATCTGAACTAACTTGTCAGGTCATGATGGGTCCTCTAGAGTACTTCCCAGAGATTTTTTGTTACACTTTGAGAAACAGTTATTCTTTCGAGTTTCTTCTAACTTGGCCAGGTACAAGCTACTTTTAGCTTTAAGATTGGGTTTTATTTTGTTTCTTTTAAATACGGCCGCTGGCGCTGCAAATGGGCTCTTTTCCACCCACAGGAGCTGCTGAATCACTGGACTGAAGTATAAATTCTAAACAGCAGCGGGCTGTATCCTGAGAAAAGCTGGACTTTCTTGCATTAGATATTCCCAGGTGTTTTGCCTCTCTCATCCCTTTGGTGAACACCAGTATTAAACATCACAGGACAGCTTGGTGGAGACATTTTGAAGTTCAGCTCTTTAAATCCGTTACCTCTGGCTGCTGTCTGGAGCTTCCCCGCTGTGCAAAGTTTCCGAAACTGTTAAAAGGAACTGCTAAAAACTAAAAAACAATCAGCAGCAGGAAATTATTTCACACAAAATAGAATGAAAACGATATTTCTGACAGTAGTGCTGGCAGAAAGTCAACACAATCACCAAAATACATTTTGGAGACGTACGCTTCTGCAATCCACAGATACGTTGAAACTTTACATTTCTTTATGTGGACGCTTATTTTAACATTTCTTTCTTCTTTCGGGTTTAATTTCCTCTATTTTTTTTTCCGTGACAGCGCAGTGCTTATGGTCTGGTTAGGTTAAGGCAGAAAACCCACTTGCTTTTGGGAGAGGAAAATATTCTGTTTTTTTCTTGAAATACCTGTTTTTGTCACCACAAAACAGGGCCGGAAACTGTCCCAAGGTCTCCTTAAAAAAAAAATATTCCAATACAAATACTGGAAACGCAGCTTTGAAACATGATCTAATACTCGTAAACCTGAAAAATCTGAAAGGTCAGAATATTCGGAAGTCTGGAAATGGGTGCACCTAGGCAACAAAACACTACGTTCCATAGACGTTGTGGGTCTATATCATCCACAACAATCGCCGATATCATCCCTGTCGCTCTCGTCATCTGCAGCAGCTCAGTTCACTTTAATCATCATCTAATCTATTGTGATACCAATTGGCAGACTCAGAAGGAGCGCTTGGACTCCTTGTCTTTGCATGGGCGCCTCACCAAAACTTGCTCAGCTACTGAAGTTAGGAACTGCACTTCGGGCAGCCAAACAACTTTTCTCTGGATATACTGTATGCACAGAGCATTATGGATTGTTTCGCGTTATGTAACGCACAGTCGGTGTCAGAGCTGATTTTAGTCCTCACCTCACACAATGCTGCTCATAATACATCAAAGCCAGACAGAGCAGCGAGGCTCAGACTTGTACTGTTAAAGCTGCCGCCCGGCTCGGGTCTGTGGTTGGCAGGAAGCAGCAGCAGCGCTTACTCGCATGATAAAGACAGAGCCACCAGGAAAAGGCAGCGATGGCCGCTCACAGGAACCAAGTCGCCGCGCTGCAGACAGCTTTCGCCATGGCCTGTTTGTCTATGGATGTGTGTGAGGCTGCCTCTGAAGAGTTGAAGGAACGGTTTGTGATATAAGCGAGGAGGTCACTTCCCCTTCCAATGACGCATTACGGTTTCAGAAGAAGTATAATTTCTTTGGACTGTTGACGTCACAGTGAGGTCACGGGGTTTTGGTGCCATTGTGCATGTGCAAAGGACGGTCTCGCTGATCCCGTCTGGCTACCCACGCTATACCCTTGAAACGCTGCACACATGCCCACATACATTGATTGGGGATAAAGGCTTTCTGCATTGTTAAGTGCCACTGGAACAACAAAGAGAATAAACCCTCACAACTAAAAATGGAATGTTTTCAGCACCTCCACCACCTTTCTCACCGGCTGCTGTTTTTTTTCTTCTCTCGTCATGTAACCTGATTGTTTGGTTTCAGGGTTCTGACAGTCCTCAGACATTCGCGTATCAGAGTCTGCTATTTGAATCTGATAACACCCGGCGTTGCCCACAGGGGCTCTAAGGTAGCGCTCCTCTGAAATGGCTTACGGTATTCCTTTAGATAATGACGCTGTCATTATTATAGAGAAAGTGTCAGAGATAAGGCAAAGTATGGAAAAACATCACCTCCCGTACTCCCCTGAATGACCAAGGTAAAGCTTAACAAGAGGTTGGATGTGGCCGACTGCAGCTAAACACCTTTTTCAACATTATTTCCATGACAGAAATCGCACCGAAACATTCAGAGCCATCTGTTGAAACCTCTTTATCTACAGGACAAAAAATAAGCCCTTACAGGAATCAATAACAACAACCTGTTTTTTTAGATTGAGGACCATGCATTTTTTAAAACCAAGCCACGGGTTTTGAATAAGCCTCAAGGTTGCGAAACTCCTCTCTGATCATAAAGGACAGCGTGAGCTTTTCAAGACATGAAAGGTTCTTCAAAGTTGGGGAACAACACAGTCAAAAAAAAAAAAAAAAAGAGACATTAGAAAATCCACACCAGCAGCAATCGCTTGTTCTAGAAGAACAAAAAAGCTAAGGGGAGAATCAAGTAAATAGTGCATAAAGCAGAGATAAACGTGTACACATCAGAGCGAACGGGAGAGAAACCAAGAAACAGCTGGATGGTGAGAGCTCATTATTTAATAGCGAAGTGCAGAAAATCCATTTTACGTGTGGGCTTTAGCATGGGGATAAATTAGCATACGAGTAAACAGAACACCTAACTTGTGCATATTCTAAGCCTCTCTCGGGACTCGTCTCCTCGGGTTTTTTTGCTTTTAATTTTTTTCCTCACCTTGTTGTGAAAGTAATGAATTACTATGGATACAGATGTGTGCAGACACCGATCCGCCACATTAAAATGCACACCGAGGACTGCTTGGAATGCGCTTTAATGCCCATATTTCTTCACACCTGCACCTAGAAATTGAAGCATAGAGAGGTTAGATTAAATAGCTGATGTTGTGTGAACGTGTGATCGTCAACTGCATAGACCTGCACCTACACACACACACACACACACACGTTCCGGCTTACATTACACAATCAATAAAATTCACTGGCCCAAATAGAGGCAGCCTCTTTTTTTTTTTCAGCTCTACTTGCCTTTACAAGGACAGACACATTTAGATACATTACGTGAGATGACAGACAGTCCGGCCCTTCAAGGCCTTGCTCATATGTCCCCTTTAATGAACTAAAACAACGCGTTGTCTCGTCTGATGGAAGACAGCACGGGGCTGGAAGGAGGCTCAGCAAGTCATGCGCATCTGAACCAAGCGGAGGCTTAGGAGGTGTTGGAAGTGACACCTGCAGGAAGAAAGAGTGTCTTAATTGGGTTTATTAGAACCCTCATTTCCCTCTAAACGACACTCCTTTTGACATTTCCATTTCCATATCAGTTCGCTGCCTGTCACGCGCCGCCGTAACTTGCCTCAACTTTTTCATAGCCCTCTCCAACACTTGTCATCTCTTCATCTCCACTGTCTGGCGTTATACAAGCTCCATTTCTCCCGCTGCTAGCATGGCGCTTCCTTCCTTTCAGCAGCTCTGTACTGCCGGGTGGTACTAAATTACACTGTGCTCCACATCAAATGTTCTTTATAAGGTGGTCCATTTTACAAATGGTGCTCCTTTGTACTTGGCGTGGGCCTCTGTGGCCGTTGTTCAGCAGCTCAGGTCTTCTGAATTCAAGTCCGTTGTTATCAAAGATACATTTCAAATGTAGCCGTTTACCGCCGGTCCTTTCATGCTTTCATTGGTTACTTCAGAGAGAATCTTTCCTGGGTGCCAAGTCATTATAAAGAAAGAGTGAAAGGCATTACATAGATCTCCCCGTGCGGTTCCTAACTCAGCATCCGTGGAATATGGAAACAGGATGCTGTGAAACAGAAGCAGACTATTACTGCTGATTTCTTCGGAGCGGATCCAACCTTGGATATTTGCACATAGTGTTTCAGGAATGTCATAATAATCGGAATCCTTCGTGAAAGCAGCCCACTTCCACGGAACCTCTGACTATAATGATTGATGACCTCCACTGAGCTAAAATCAGCGGGCGGGGGCCGGGGGACGCCTGGGGACATGTACACGAGGAAGGTCCACAGGGAAATAAGTGCATACAGTGCAAGACAATGTGTGACAACTGACTAATCACACAGTCGTATTCCTGTCACACCCCGCTAAATGATGTATAGATTTTCAACTGGAAATTTGATTTGCGATCGGTTTAATGATCTCAAAAAAACGTTTGTTTCATCATCGGCGATGCCACAAGAGACACGTCAGTGCGGTGAAATGCAGTTAAGGGTCGGTGATCCACGCGAGGTTGATCCTCTGAGGCATCCCACGGCTGACCAATTGATGATGTCCACACATATTACTAACTGCAGCGTGTAATCACTAAAAAGATAACACGATGTTCTAAATTTCAAAATATATACCGTTCTGTTCTCATATTAAACTTTTAGATCAATACATCAACAATGAATCAACACTATGTAACCGTTGAAAATGAAATTCATAAGCTTCAACACAGCTCCTCAGTACTTTTTGTCTTACTTGGTCCGGTACAACCAGTAGTTCACGGTAGATAATGTTAGCAACCTTAGGACAGATTGGATTAGATCGGTGTTCTGACTTTACAACCCTCCTACACGTGTGCGACTCTGCATTTTATAATTTGTTGTTAGTCTGTACTTGCCACCTTTAGTTGCTTTTGGCCGCTGCTCAAAGGTGAGAGAAGAAAAGAGAGTCTAGTGCAGAGCCGGATCGTCTGGAAGAATAGACTTAAGATTAAAATGCATATTCATCTCCATCCTGTTTATCAACCTGACTGCAGCAGCGATTTGTGGAGGTGCCTTCCATTGCCGGGTGTTTATGTTCCGTAAGGTCGATTGCTGACCGGAGCTGGAGGGGGAACGTACTTCACTTCATTAACGTAACGTAACAGAGCGGAGAGGAGGAAAAGAGGAGTGAGAACTGGAGTCTCTGGTGAGTGCTGAGTTCAGTGGGCTCTGGGCTTGGAAATTGCTGGAAACATTTGGGTTGATCTGAGCAGCCAACTCGTCAAACTACATAGCAAAGGTCTAGTCACCTTCATATTATATATTTAAACATTTGTCACATTTACAAATTAAGTCGGAAGCAGCTCATCCAGGTGATTCTCCATTAAGGGAAAAAAAGTCCTTGTCATAGATTATCACACAAACTTTTTTGGAGTTTTTTAGACTGTTAGACCTTTATCCGAGGGCTGGGGGTTTGCATGTGTGTAGCAGCACAGAAGTACCCAGGGCAAACACCTGCACTGTTAATATTAATATGTCGTTGTATTTAATCAGATATGGTGCTTGTGGCAATACAACTGAATGAATGAAAAGACACTAAAGGACATTCAAAGGACAATAAAAAAAAAAAATGGTACAAAAGGAGAGTAGAGTGTCGGATTGCACAACCACTGCTCATGATTCCGAATCGCCTGAGGGCAAAAAACTGCGTTTTCAGCGCCGTGATGTGTGTTTCAGTGCTGTGGTTTTTATTACCGCATTCATTACTCGTGGTGGTTTGGGTTGTGGCAAGAATGCTGAAGGGATGCAGGACGTATTGTGGTTTGTATGAATTTCCCAAATGCTTAAACTAAACACCAATCAGTGATTTTGAATATTGTATCCCCTTTTTTTCCCCTCAATTTCAGCACACAACTCTCAACCAGAAAAAAAGTTTTCTCTAATATTATCCTGTCAGGAAGTGGGCCGGGTTTTGTTTGAATAGCAAATTGAGCCCGTGATGATCCTGTCATTTCTCCACTGTTGCATGTCCAAAGCTTGCCGTCTCTCCCGGTGGCGTTAATTTCGTGCTAACCCCCCGTTTTGTTGCCGTAATTACATGTGAAGTGTCTCGCGTCCCGTCCCACAAAACGTTACCGTCGTCTCGAAGACGCGCTATCGCAGAGGCGTGTGCTGCCGAGCCTCGCGGACGGCTGGCTGACATGTTTGTCGTTGTTTCGTTCCTTCCGTCTGAGCGAGGCTTAATTTGTTCTGGCTTCCCTCCACCCTTTTAATTTCAAAGGCGGCCCGGCTGACTCTTCATTGGCTGCTGAGATGTGACAGTGCCCACACACAGACACGAGATGCGGCTGGCTGATGGTTTGATTCAGCGGCTTCACCGTCGAGATTCATCATAAATTGCGCATCTTCGTCTCGTGAGGAACCACAGTGCGTGCAGCCGATATGACCATGCGTGTGCATTATGGACCGCGTGAGAGCGTGAGGACTGCGTGATTGATGGCGCGGAGGCTGGGGTTGTTAGGCGGCAGGTTCCGCGTTGACATGAATAGTCGCCCGCAGTCATCAAACATGATGCATGTTGGGTGTGATGCGGAGGGGAGATAACCCCCAATAGGGAGGTGGACAAGTGCGGTGACACTAATTTATCCATTTGACTGACTTGCCTGTATTACAAAAGCTCGGGGGCGGGGTGGTATTGTCTGCTGAAGATTACCATACACTGCTTCTTTTTTTTCCCTGTTAGGGAACGTGTGCGTGGAGAATGATATTAGACGGCGAGGAACTTTGATAGGGCATCGACAAAGGCTGCATCGTACAGCAGAACGAGGAGTAAACAACGCAGAGCGTAGTTTGACTACAAAGTGGCGCACTGCACTGAAGGGATACAAACAAGGGGGGAGAATATTCTATGGGCATCGAGTCGGGGGGGAGGTTGTCTCAAAGAGAAACAAAAAAAAAATAAAAAATCAAATGAAAGATATTACTTGGAAAGTGCTTCTTGATTTTATTGCCTGGAAATACGGATGTTTGGTTGAAAAGAAGCAAAAGCAAAAAAACAAAAATAAAAAGCTGCAGGTCCTGGGTTATTTCTGTAGCTGCAGAAAGCTAAGTGCTGGAATTGAGTTGCTTTTTGATGTGTGAGATTAAAGGGATTTAGCACTTGAATACCTTCTTCGTCTGGACGCTCCTGAGGGTTGTCTGAAAAGAGGCCGGTAAGCTGAAAGCTCCTCTCTTTCTCCTCTCTCTTCCCCGTCTGTCTGTCATCCCGGTGAAGTCATCGCCTCAATTAAAACAATTTCTCTCACTTTAACATCCTCCAATTTAAAAAATGTAAGCGGCTTCGGAATACGTCGCGGGCTTTTCGCGGGCTGCTTGAAGGTGCGATTATCACATCAGTAGCTTTCCCTTTTTGTTGGTGGAGCTGGACGCGCTGCGAGGATGCTACCAAGTCACCCTGGCAGCGAGCGAGAGATGATTGTGATATGAGTTTTCATGAATTGGATTTTCCACATTTCAGCGTTCTGTAGCCTACATATCAATCGTAAGACTGCTCATGTAAGCTCCACACCTCACCACCTTGTGCAAATTGTAAACAAATGCAGTTCATGGCGGCCGTTAAACCCGATACCTGCAAAGAGTTTGGGGCTTTGTCGCAGCAGAGGCGGGGGATGGCGGCGGCATACGCGCCAGCGTGGCTGAAGGTTAAGAGGCCGCGAAAGGCCAGACCGAGAGAGCGGCGCCGTGCTTAATCTGTGAACAGAGGAATTAAGTTGAACACATTGGTATTCTTGTGAAGCCCGTACGAAATGCATTAAAAACTAGTTTATAATCTCTCTGTCATCCTTATCTCTCGTCTGATCACAAAGAGCAAACAAAGCTTAGCAAACTTCAGAAAGATTCAGAACTCGCAGCCAAGCCAGCTTTTGTTGTGTGTGTGTGTGTGTGTGTGTGTGTGTGTGTGCGCAGAATCCTCACCAGTATCACACTGGTTTGGTGAATAAAGCACGAAAGTTTCATCTGTCAGGTCAAGCGAGCGCTCTGGAGATGGCAGAGCTTTGAAGATTTGACTCGAGGTAAAGCGATTGATTGCGCCCCTGTGTTCTGCACCCGTCTTTTTCATCCCCCGATTGATTTATTACTGATTGATGAAAGCGCTCTCGTCTCCTCCCTTATGAGAATGGATCATATCGAGCGGTACGGTCAGTTCTCATGGCCTATTTGCGCACGCATATGAGCGGCGGACAAATGCATCTTTGAGGTTATGAATGCATTAATGCATACGCGACGTGCGCTCACTGAAGGGGTTGAGCGTGCGCATCCGTGTGTGCGTACGACGCTCGGTTCCTTAGTAACGTGCTTTCCCTACACTTTAAGTGTGGTGTTCATGTATTTCCCAGGTTGCCCGGTGCAGGCGGTGGTTGTAGGATGAGCGGCGCTCGGCTCAGGTCCAATTGAGAGGATGCCAGATGGTCCAATCTCCGTGTGTGTGGGTGTGAGAGGAAGAGCTTGTGTGTTTGCAATTACAGAGTGTGTGCTGAACGGCTCGCTGTGTGTGCGCGCTTGTGTGTGTTCCTTCACTTCTGTCTCCGAGTTGTAGACCTTGAGAGTGAGGGTATTTTTGGAACCTTGCACCAGGACTCGGTTCATAAACTGCTGCTCTGGATGTTAAGACTCGCCCTAAAGTCTCCCCTTCACTCAGAAATGTGTTTTTTTTTCTCTCGTTCCTCCAGTTGGATGTTTGAACTTCACTGCGTGTAACGATGTACGTGCCGAGTTTGACACTAGAAGGCTGCTTTCACGTTCGTCTGCTGAAAGTTTACATTTTCTCGTCGCTCCTGGAAAAATCTTGATCTGAAGAGGAGGATGTGCGGCATCACAGCTCGGTTTTGGAAGCCACTTCTGGTTCAACATTCAGCATACGCGAAGCCTCCAGAGGAAAACATACGCTGAGACTTTAAAGTAACGTAGGAGAACATCTTGTGTCCGGCAGTTAAACTTGTTAGGTGGGAAATAATTGCATATTCACAGGTTCTCCTTGTGTTTATGTGTCTCTCGTTGTTCATCTTTCCTTCAGTGACAAAAGAAGGAACGATAAAGATACATTCTGCGACAGGGAGGTGAAAGACAAACAACTGGACATGCACGTAATGAATTCAGCAATTTTTCAAAAGAACATTTACACACCGACGAGGGCTTTAATTTCCCTCCGCTGCTGCTCTCGTGGCAACATCAATACTCTCTGATTTTGTCGCTCCACTAACCTTCATTCTGCGCTGGGGTTTTATATCCTCCCCCGTTGTTGCCGCCTGAAGACTCTGTCATTCACACGTTTTCTCAATAACTCATTCTCTCTTTACGTATCCGCGACAGATCCGTCGTCTCGCCCTCCGCACCAATCTTCACTTGTGCTGCATGGCAAGATCTCCGGGGATTTGGAATTGTACTTCACTCCGAAGTTATACATGTCTGAGAATAAACTATTACATTTTACCTGTCAGTGAACAAAGGGTAGTGGCACTTTACATTTCAGCCATGCGGCGTGAATGACAATTCAGTGGAATACCTCAGGGCACTCGACGGGGGAACTGTGTTGTGTTATTATGTTACTGAGTCACTCAGGAATGATGCATCAAAAGCCATTTTTGGATCTTAGCGGGGTTTTATTTTCAGAGGTGTGATACTTTTTGCAAAATGATGAACGAGAGGAAATGAGAGGAGAAATCGGGCTCAGGCTACGGAAAGGGAGAATTATCTTCAAATGAAATTTGACGCTATAAACAGCAGTGAAAAAATAACAGCAAAGGGAGATAAAGCTGAAGTTTAAGTACAGGTGAACAAGAAGTTAAAGTGAAACTGGGGAGAATACGGATCATTTCAGTGCATGTTTGCTACTTAAAGCGACGTCACGTAACTTTTGTACCTTAAAATAATAGCTTCAACACCATGTGGATGCTACAGTGTCCTGTAATAGGTTGAATTGTGTCTCTGTCTCAGCCATCACTTGTTTCTGCACTATGTAACTTCAGTGAGAGGGTCGGATCACAGCGTTACGTACACGTTTACTTCAACACATAACGTGTTATGAAGTGATGAGTTTTCTCTGTAGTCGGCGCCTACAGTACATCTGACAATCTGTGGCAGACCTGGGATCTGTATTTATGACAGCTGTGTTCCACCTAGAAACTGCAGGGGGCGCCAAATCGCACAAAATGGCAATTTCTGCGTGATGTTGTTTTTCATTTAATTTTTTCATTCAGACATTTTTAAAACATGATCAACGCACCATTTGTTCAGGAAAAACACATGTCAATTGTCACTAAACATAACTGTAATAATCAATACATCCATAAAATCAATATCCATGTTAACATTAAAAGTAATAATCAGGATGAGAGTTATTAAAAGTGCCTCACCTCTGTACTTAGTTACTCCAAAAAGGACCTAAATAAATACTGAGAATAAACAATGCAGGGTGAATTTTATGGCGATGAAAACAATACAGAACCTAAATTCTCCAAGTCAACCACCGCCAGAAACTCTGTGTATTTCCTCTACACATGTATTTAGACCGCTGTTCTAAAAACTGTTACTCAAGTGTTACTATTGAGTCGTCATTGTTCTGGTAGAAGACTCGATCTTGAATTCTGTGTGAAGTCTTTCGGTTCCGTTCATGCATTTCCGATGTGATAATGACTGTTTTGCTCAGCTGCATGCTGATAAAGAGAACTGTGTCAGCGGAGAGGAAAAAGTGTAACTCAGTATGGAGAAATCTGTGTAACCGATTTCCTGAATCTTAACTCTGATGTTAAACCCGAGCCGTGAAAGTCTGACTTCTCTTTGCCCTTTGGCCTGTGGGTGCATTGGAGAGCATTTGTCTATTATTCCCAGGGCGACATTCGATCCTATAAAAAAAACAGACCGCACACCTCCTGTCTGTTCACACAACATGAAGATGAGATAGGACTGTGCGCTCCAATCCTGATCAGGCAGTTTTTCTACTTCAGCAAGACCGGGCATGCACCTATCAGGGATGTGGGTGCCAATTTGGGGTTTAATGTAAAAAACGGTTTTGCCTCAAGCTGACAGGGCGATGTGTCTAGTGTGTGTGTGTGTGTGTGTGTGTGTGTGTCTGTGTTATAAATGGTACTTGGAGCCTGGCCCACTCCTTTTGTCTGTTCTCAGGCCCTGCATCTGTGACCTGTCTGAACTGCAAGTTTATCTTTTTCTATCAGGCGCATGTGTGTGCGTGTGTGTGTGTGTGTGTGTGTGTGTGCGCTGGTGCATGCGTGCGAGACTTTAGTTGGGAAGTGAAACAAAAGTGCAAAACAAATGTTTGCTCGTTACATATTCAATATGCAGTTTTACTGATTTATGCCGTAGAGTACGTATACGTTCAATAAGCAGCAGATTTGTGGAAACAGATTTTCATCCAGATATTATGCCCTCATGCATCCGAAATACGTTGCGCTCCCTGTTGCAAGGAAACTCCATGCACCGCAGTTTCAAGTAAACAAGGTCCCCTACAAGGACGTTTCAGCAAATAGGTCTGTTAATAGAATTTTTAATATAAAAGCAGGAAAACAAGACTAGCCGAAGCTGAAGTACTACAGAGGAAGCTAATGCTGTTACCGCCTGATAGAGTTGGTCTGGCTAATGAGACAGTCGGCAACCGGTTGCTTATTTACACATCCAGCAGACAGTGGAGCAACACATTTATTTGTATTTAGCCACCTGTCACATTTCATTCCGGTACTCTCTCCTCTGTAAGCTCTGCTTTTTTACTGTTTTCCTTTGGTGCTGTGCAGGTAGCATGATAAGAGGCGTAATGAATTGAAATATATTTTTCTATACCGTTCTTTTTCTTATTTATGTGTTCAGCCGACTTTGTTGCAGTTCATTTGATGCACTTTTTTCCCCACTCAAACATCATGTCTTTGCTACAAAGGCACACACATACGTAGCACTGTTGAAGGTGCAATATGTAAGAACTTTAATTCAAAATGAAATCTAAAATTAACAGAAATGATCAACAGAATGTGAGGAAATGAAGAGTTTTGATGTGACAATGTCTGTGCGTGTTGCAAAGATGTACTGAAGCTAGCGTGCTAACTAGCTAGCCCTGGCCAATCCTAGTCTGAAGATCTAGCGCTAGCAGTGCAAACACAGACACTTTTGCGGTGCTCCGAACCCCGAACTCCTGGTCCAGACTCCTGACTGCACTGCTAACTGCGCTAACTAGCTATCGGCAGCTATAGTTACTCTGATCCCTTTACCTTTACTCGAGGCTTTAATATCTGAAGGCTAATTTTGGCATACCAAAACAAGCAGAACTGCCAAAAAACGAAAGGGTTTGATGACATACGGTACCCTCAATGTCTTTTTCCAAATAGGCTGAAATCATATTTTTAAATAAACACAACTCATTAGCTTTCTAAATACTCTATGTACAACACAAGCTATGCATGGTGTTTTGTGCTTCCCAGAAGCTGACTCACCGTTCTCTTCAGGTCATGGAAAATGTGGACCTGCTGCAAATATACTATTGTTTGAAACCATATTCTTATGCCGGGCTTAAAACCACACGAACAAACAGCCCCACTGAACTGCGTCGAACGAGCTCGGGACCTAATTTCCTAAAGCGTGTTACCGAGATCAATAAATCACTCCGTGCTTTGCTTTATGTCACAAACATTCTTGTTAAAAGTTAAAGAGACAATCTCCCATGTTCGCAGCCTGAAATAGCAGTGCAAGGTAATGGATTGAATAATGATACTTGAAAACCCCAGACGTCACATAATGTGATGTCAGCCCACGCACCGCATGGACCTGAGATGGGTCTGGAAGAGTTGAAAAGGTTCAGCTATCAGGGATGATGTCAGCTCTCTCTCTTTCTCTCTCGCTTTGTCTCCCTTATTCTGAGGTTTGTTCTTAGCTTTTTTTCTTGTCATCCTGTCGCTGCCTATAGACGACACAGATCGGGGAAATACCCTGGGCAAATAATTTATTCGTGTGAGTTTAAATATTTAAACTTTACATGATGCAGCTTTCGCATCCCTCACAAATAAATTAAGTCCAGCTTTGATCATGTTATCTTTTGCTAAAGATAGGAAAGATCTCCCATTTGCCTTGATATACTGCTCAAATATGGAGGGAAAAAAAAAAGTCATTCCAAAAAGATGAGCAAGCTCACAATGTTTTAACATCTCAAATCAGCATGTCTTCAGTGAAAAAAAATAATAATTTGCAGCGAGTGTAACACCTATTCACTACTCTCCAGACCAAAAGGTACCTGGGTTGTATCAGCGGGGTTGGAGGAAGCGTGCGTTTGTGTTGTGTGTCTAGAGCACATAAATAGTGTTGGCAAGCCAATTAATTTGTTTATGAGTGTGCTCGGCGGGCTATGTGACCTCAGTGCCAGGGAGAGTTAGAGTGCATTTAGCAAGCTGATGGCTCCAAATTAGAACTGGTTTGCATCTTTACAAAAGAGAGCGGGAGAGAAAGGGAAGCAGAGAGACGGATAGATAGATAGATAGATAGATAGATAGATAGATAGATAGATAGATAGATAGATAGATAGATAGATTAAATACAAAATGCCAGTTGTGTTTACTGTGTAGAGACATAACAGTGATGAATGCTTCTACACTGAAAAACAGAGTGAGTTGTCTTACCTTAAACAAAGTGCTTCTTTCTCTGAGCCCAGGTTCATGTTTATCGCAGGTTTAATGAGCAGTGCAACAGTTTGCTAGCTTTTTAATCAATGCTTCGCTAATTGGTAGCCTAGGTGATATAGGTAGTGCTCCAGTGTGTGGCTTGCAGGTGCAAGTTAATGTGATTTGGGCAGAGGAGGTGGAGGGACGGATCTGGATGGAAAAATACAGTGTTTTGTTTCGTAGATGGCTTGAACGAGCAAGTCGCCGCGCCTGCTTTGGCGTTCCTCTGCAGCTTTTTTTCACCAGACATCTGTTCTTTTCTTGTTGGCAAAAAAAGCATGCATTTTTATGCAAACGACCAAAATGGAGAGTGAGCGAGAGTTTCATATTGTGGCATCTGAAAAAGAACACTCCAAAGGTGAAGTTAAATCTGGAGGAGCTGACGTCTGTGTGTTTTTGCATTAAATTAAAGGTCATATTGATCGAACATTTTTATGGAGAAGAATGATTAAAGGTAAATAGTGCATCCAAAGAACCTGTAAAGGTGCAGAATAAAAACTCTCTGTCTCTTTTCCTTAAAAACATTATCATGATTGTGAATTAGTAACTACAAAAATCTTACTGGATCGTTTTGTTTTGATCTCTCTGTGAGAATTCTGTCGGTTGGTTCCATCTCCTAACAAGGTCTGTCAGCCAGTAGTATAAAGACATCTGTGTGTTTGTGTTTCGTCAGCGTTCAAAAGTCTTGGCAGTTGCCAGTTTGTGGACTACTGTAGTATGCGCCCAGCGTACCGTACTGCCCTAACGTTAGCTAGCTAGCATTAGGAACATTAACGTTAGCTGGTGTTAGCAACGTTAATGTTTGCTAGCTAGCATTGGCAGCGTTAATGTTCGCTAGCTAGCGTCAAAATGCCTTGGCTAGTGCAACAAACTTGAGGGGGCAGATGATTAGAACAACAGCGGTGTTGAACTGTGAATGCAATGGAAGAACATGTCTATCTATCAGCCCTGTGGCTGACTTGTGATCTGTTCAGTGTGTACCCCTCCTCTTAACTCGGAGACCCTCTTGAACAAGGATAAAGGTAAGGTTAATGTATGGATAGATTAAAATAGGATTAGGATTATCAGGGACACTGACATGCCCCTCAAAGGTGCTTAGTGAATATTAATGGCCCACTCACAGACCACTAACACCAATTTGTCTTCTTCTTTCTTTACACTCCAACTTTCTCTTATGTGATATTCAGGAAAGTCGAGGAATGAGAACTATAAATCCTCATAGTCAGCAGTTGTTTTATCAAGCCAATTTCAGACGTTATATGCAAGGTGTGCGGATTGATTTCCACTTTTGCCCAACTCGTGAGGATATAAACTCCCTGTCTCAGGCCCCAGGATGACCTAATGTTTGCTGCTAATCTTTTGGATGATGTTCCTTGAGAGTTTTGTTTGGACAGTAGCAGCATCTAGACTGAACAAGGACGCGAGGATACAAACAAACATTGAGAATTGAAAGGTTCTGGGTAAGGACTAACTATTTATGAATACAAATTAGATACAGAAGATGGCTTGTGAGTGCACCCACGGCGGATGTTTGGCTGTTTGAGGATAAATTGTGGGTCAGGATAAAACCTGCAATATAGAGTGCAAAATATGTTTCTTAGCCATTTTAAAACGAGGGTTGTGTTGTTGGAGGGGTGTGCGACATGAAAGTGAACGAGGAAAATTTGGAAGAAATAATTTTGAAGTGAGCCCTTAATAATAAACAAGTTAATTATGAAGCGGTTAGTCCCAGTTGTAACTGGCTGAGCGGACGTGCAGCCCATAAAATCTTCATACACTCATGCACATGTAATAGCAGTTAATGTAAATATTAATATTAATGGCCCCGCTTGCAACATTATGTTCTGCAGCAGCAGGAGCTGGAGTGGTGTGTTAACAACAGTAGTTAAAAATGTAACCGGACAAGAAAAAGCCGTGAGGAACAACTAGTCGTAACCAAACTGATTCTGGATCAGCCTCAGCAGACTTCAGTTTGATGTCAAAAGAGCCTGCACGGTGACGCATGAGAGGGCAGCAACTTTTTTGAATGGCATGAGGGCCACTGTCAACGTATAATTGACAGTGTTTCTATGGGGCAGTGATGGATTGCCTGATTAGGGACCCTGGCAGTAGTATGCCTCACAGATGGCAAATTGAACAGTAGACAGATGCCCCCAGCCTCCCCCGCCACCCTCTTACCCGCTGCACACAAACTCAGTTCACCCCGCTAACCTCTCCGCGTCCTGGGCCGTGTGTCACCCTCCCCTTCGCTTTCGCTGCCTATTCTGTGCGTCCTGCCTTGTCCTCGTTGGCGTCCATTCAGC